>CM061531.1:246782821-247079244 GCA_030545055.2 Neoaliturus tenellus | reverse complement strand
TCATTAAATAAACACACAAATCCTGTGGCATATATGTTGTAAATGTGTATATATATTTTTAATTAAACCCATTTCCATCAAGGAGAAAAACTATTTTAACAATTAATATTCCTAGTATAAATACTAATAAAATGCCAATACTCTATCATCAGTTTTAAGGATTGTACCTTAATAATGAATTAGGTTACATTAGTAAACTATTATGTGATTAGGTAATCGGATAAAATGTATTTTAGCGCGATTTCCCCAACACGGTTTAACTTACACGTAGACTAATTAAATATTAAACTTAACTTTGGTTTAAACTCGAGTCGAGGCTTAATTTACTTTGGGAAAGCGCCCCGAAAAGTCGAATACGTATATTCCTTATAAACTTATAATCTTATACTCTAAAACAAGCTCCGTTTGTCCGGGCAAACTTTTTTTCGCTCCAAGGATTTTTGATTTTTTGATTGAATCTAGGGGTTTTGGCCACCAAAAATCGATTGGAGCAGGTCCCATGTCTGGGGAAAATCCGGTTTTCGTTCTAGAGCCCTTCAAAGTTTCCATGTTATCCTTATGGAAATTTTATTAATTGAACACAAATCAGCTGATAACTGTAGATATAAACCGATGTGTTACATCTTTAACTTGTAGTTTAAGAAAATACCAAAGTGCAGCACCCGTCGGCTTGGCGAGTGAGCGAAGCGAACGAGCTCGTCTTTAAAATGGAAGAAGGCGAGTGAGCGGAGCGAACGAGCTTTGTGTGAGAACGAAAGTAATAATTTTACCGAGCTTAAGCTCGGTCCCCCTGGTACTAAGTCTTATATATACTTCTTAGTCTTATATAGGAGCATACTTGTTATATACATTTATAATTTTAGTCAAACAACAGAGCCAAAAATTAATTGTAATTGAATATTTTAAAATAAATTAAATATGCTTCGATCATAGATTACTAAAATCGTGTATTTTGATTAACACCATTGATGATAGTTTTGGAGGCAAAAGAGTTTATACAGTACTTAATACTGCAGTATTTATGCAGCGTATTTAATAAACTGACTAACAAAATATTTACAAGACAAAAAAATTTGCACTAAAAATTACATTTATTAAAAGTATAATGTAAAATTATATTATACGTAAAGAAAATAAAAAATATGGCTTTGAATCGGTCTCAAGCCAAGAACAAAGTGAAAATCGAAGATCATTTCCTTCGTTCACGTTCCAGACATTCTTGCTATATCGGAATGCTGGCTTTCGGTTTAATAAAATGAAAGTCACATGCATTTAACCTCTACGAAAAACAATAAGAAGTACATGTTTTAGGCAAGTGCTCATTTCATCAGCTAAATTGGCATTTCCCTGAAACCTTTTAAATATTTGATTATGTTATTGTTGGTGCATAAAATGTAGGCTTATATTGGGTGTTTCAGAAATTTTTGACAGTATTTAAGGGGATTGTTCATGGACAAAAAACAAATATGAATATCATAACACAGTAATAACGTCCAAATGACGCCGGTTACTTACCAACCACCATTTTGTTTTTACCTACACATAATAAAATGTTATTTCCATAGCGGATCGTTTTTATTAAGTTCATATTGATTTTGCATATAGTCTATCTTAATGACACTAATTTTCATTTTATGGGAAAAAATATTTTTCTAAAGTCCCAATATGTATTTTTGAAATGGCGGTCATTTTAAATAATGTAACACCGGTAAATTTTATAAACGTTTACAAGCAAACAAAATTATGAAAAATCAAATTACCTAACCAACGCGACCATGTTTGTAAAGATCTAACAACAAGTAATGGAGTTATTGAGATTTTTTATATTTTATAATAAATGCAAATTTAAGTTTTTTTGGTAGACAAATCGCTATAACTTTGTAGTTTGTTGTCTGATCTTTGCAAACTTAGCATCATTGGTTAGATAATACAATCTGTCAATTTTTGTCTTTTGTAAAATTTGATAAAATCCACCCGTTTTTTATATAGGCCTATTAGAGTTTAAATGTTTAAAATGGGCGTCATTTTGGAAATACACATTGGAAAAAATTAACATTAGTGCGATAATGGTCCACACCAAATATGAATTTAATGCAACCTATGTTATGGAAACAAAAATGACTATGCGTAAAAAAATAAAATGGCGGCTATTGAATAACCGGCGGCATTTGTCCATGTTTTTGCTTCAGGAACAATACCCTAAAGTATTGACAAAGATTTTTTGGAACACCGTATGACAAATTGCAAATTCTTTTCGAGGTGTAGAAAGATGTGGTTAACTGAAATATCTAAGGTAAACAATTAGAGCTAATTGAAGGTACTATTTATTATTAAATGAAAAATGCATTTGATAAAAGACAATGTTTTATTTTAAATAGAAGAAAGTGACATTTTTTATCTAATCCTTTAAAGCGGAGCACTTCGACATAGTCGCCTGCTTCTAACTCCGTAATTTGAATTGGGTCAAGATCTTGTTACTTTGCACTTTGTTCCTTCTTGCGTTACCATCTCATCTTACATGAACTAGTAAACCATTTTCGTTTCTTTCTTGATCGCTTTTTGACTTCAGGCTAGATGGTTTAGGTGTAAACTGATTGGCAGTTTCCTAATTGTTTTTACAAATTTGTATATTCATATTTATCAGTTCATCTTCGCATTGACAGAAGACATGGCTTGAAAGCCATAGTTAAGGTAGTAATTCTGAAACTGTTTCTATAAAAAAATTAAATCTTATTACAGTGCATCTTGCTGGCTTTCATTTATTTCTTTTCCTATTTATAAGAAAAAGAAATCGCCGTTGCAGATCTTAATTAAGCCGTAATTTTTAATTATTACGAATTTAAAAATACTACGTATTTTAATTTAGTCATGTAACTGTAATTTGAATAATTTGTAAAACGTACCTTTCATATGGCATGAGTGAAAACTGTCTGCACATCATTTAAGGCTATGAATATCTTAGTAAAATAAATTTATAGGATCAGATAAGAAATCATTTGGACATTTTAACATTTACAATTAGAATTAATACATTAAATAAAGTTGACATTTAATAGTTATTCTAAATTAATACTCTAGACTTGCCTTGTATTTTACGGTGTCAGTGTTGATTTAATAATGGAAAAGAAAACTCAGTTTGCCCACACTCTTTTTCAATATTGCAAACCAAGAACGATTACGTAAAAAGTATCCTAATCAATTAACATCGTCTTTCCACATTTAAGTAATTGCTTAAGTTTTGTTTTCTTTACAAAGTCTATTTCATCAAATCTGTGTTTAATTAGTTGTCTTTGATAATTATACGATATTGTTTTCTCTTCAACACACAAGACACAAGTTTTCCACGTCAGATACACGGGCCATTGTTCCCTGAAGCTCACATTTCCCAGGAATTTCAAGTTGGCAGCCCTGCCGCTCCAGTTGTCACGTGATCTCCTCTTGAAGGCCTTTTGCGAACGTCTTTGACAATCGACTCCAATGATGCCAACCTTTGAACCGTACTTTCCCTGCGAGCAATTGCTTTCGGTGTATACTTTCGTCAGTTTCCTCGCCGTTGGAAATAGGCAATAAAGGAATATTTCCAAATAAAACTGTCTGGGGTATTTTCGAAATAGAAGTTTTTCTTATCTTTCATGTAGAAGGATGGCACGTGCTCAAAAGGGTTTCGATCTTATTTAGTTCTCTGTAGAAATAGGCTTAGAGACAATCCTTTCAAAGATATTCTTATTTATGAATATTTAAGATCTTTTCAAATAATGTTATTGTTAACAGTTTTTTTTGTTCCTTTTAAGATTTCTGTATCAAGATGGATAGTGTGATTTGCAAATGAGGGGTTAGAATGATTGGCGTCAATCTAAGGCAGCTCTATGTCTTGGATTTAAAACACCGCATTGACAATAGTTTATGGATACCGTCGTCCCTGAGCTAGCCTAATAAATAATATGTTTCACGCACATATCTGCTGGATGAATTCCATGCCGACGATACAAAGAAGGGCCAAAAGAGGATGCAAGACTATATTAGATTGTAGTGTTTCCTGTTGAAATCAGTTTATCTAAATTTATACATATTTTATTTCATGGGTTGGTCATACTTTTTACTCAGAATAGTTTGCTATTCTTGTAGTTGTATTATTCTGTTAACTGTTCTTGTTTTCGTGGTCTTACAAAAATGTGGTTATATAATTTTCCATCATAGGACATCGGTAGATCTACAACCTTGGACTAAACAGGTTTGATTTTCATTGGTTATATTTTTTCAAAGTACCCGAAGTATATAAATAAAACTTTATCCTGTTTACAGTATCACACTGAACGTAGAATAGCCCCTTTCTGGTCTAGTAGGCCTACGCCTAGTACGCAAAGATGGCATTTAATGTAGCTTTTTAAAAGTAGGTTATTTTTCTCAAGTAAAATTCTTAATAAGCCTAAACAAATAATGCCAATATATATATAAAAAAACTATTTGCAGACTACATTAAATGAACGGTTTTAACATTTAATTCATTTTCACATATCAGCTATTTTAAGGAATATTTAAACTTAGATGGAAGTTAACTACTGCACGTAAACATATGTTTTTGCAGTATGATGGAGTTTGTTCATCACTCGAATTAAAAGTGTTTTTTCTGCACTTAATCACAATTTCCGAGCTCGGCGATTACGCGATTTCGCACAGAAAAAAGTCACTTCCCGTCCTAGCAATTAAAACTACCATTAATTAAAATAAATGATTTTAGAATTTTAGTGAAGGATACAGCATCGTACTGCCTATACTATAATGTACTTGTAATTGTAAAATATAAATTGTTAGTTACCTTAAAATAATGCTCATGTTTTTCCCTAAAATATGAATAAAATATTGTTCTAATCCGTTTAAAAGGTTGTATACAATCAAAATAAAATGTAAAAAATATCGTTTAAATTTGCTTAACAAATTTTTCACAATAAAATTAAAATGTTTCAATTAATAACAGGTGCCCGAAGTAACCGTTACGTCGTCACTGGTTCCCTAAATGTTACGGGGACGTGTTTGGGCCGGATTGGTCTTTTATCCCCGCATTCCTTGCGAGACTCAGCGTAGGGGAACAGTTTTGTCTGAGGGAATAAAAAATTCTACAAACGCAACGGCCGGAAAGGAACGTCCTTCAGGGCGCTCCGTTGGGGCGTTGTACGTTGTATTAAAAAAATCACTAAAAAACGTGAGGTCCTAGTTAAAAATCAATAAATGTTGTTCTTTTGAAAATATCATTAATATTTTACTTACCGTACGAATCGTATTGTTCGGTTTGTTTCTTTAGAAATTATATTGATGTGATGAAGAGTGTATTTAAGTAGGCCTAATGTTTAAAAATTTATGAATAGTTGGAATCCATTAAACCACACGAAACGATTTGTATTTGACGTATTTGGTCCGATGAATTTTTCTGGATTATTCCTTTCTTTTATTAATTTTGGAAGCTTTTAGTTGTATAAAGTTGTTTATACATAGAATGTATTGTAATTCTGTTCAGATAATATTCTGTTTTGATGGTCGACCGTTAAACGTGTTAATAAATTATCTCTTCATTATTTTGATTTCTTAACAATTGTTTTACATTTATCGATGATATACACGACTGGCTGACCTGAATGTTAGCATGCCGTCAAGAGTCGACTTTAAAGAAGCACGGGACGGCCATAAAACATGGTTTTGGACCTTGGAGAAATTATATATTTTTACGAGCAATTGTTGTATTATTTACGAATTATATTATTCATCTGAGGCTTAAACTGCTATCCTAAAAGCGTTAAACTTTAAGACAGAGTATATACCAAAACAAAAATTCCATTGCTTTTCACGCATTTTTTATATTCCCTAATTTTTAAATCATAGATTTGTATCCTTGTCTTTTTAGTTAAACACATTATTTTCCCGTATTTATTCACTTATTCTTTACTAACATCAAATTAACTATCACTAATTTTTAGCTCAGTTTACCTAATTGCAATAGATTTCCCCTGTTTCTCTCATGTTTCGGGCTGATTTAAGAGCGGCCGTAAGTCCTTGAAGCCCTTGTAACAACCAAAACAGCTTCGAGCCTCAAAGGAGGGACCAATAACACTCCAGTGGCTTATGGGCTTACAGTGATTGGGCGCAAGTTGGCGGGGGCTACTAGGGGACTTCAAAGGAAGGATATACAGGGTGAGCCTGAAGTGAATACATAGGTGAATGCTGCAAAGCGTAACCGGACTAAAGGTACTTCGACGGTCAGTCTGTAACGTACTGGTGGGATAGAAAATCTTCTGAATTAAGGAGGTCATGAAGTACGTTCGGAATTTATTGAATTCCAATAATCGATTTGCCAATTTTTTTAAGTACGATCACCCTGTTCTGTAATTGGTCATTTTAAAGCTTAAACGCTCAAGCTGCAAATTTCTTAATCAATACATCTTTGGATAGCTATAAAAAGTCTTTACCTTTTGTTTCAGGTAGAAACATTTTTTTAATGGAAAAATAGTTATTATAGTTTCAGTTTTTGTCTTACAACATACAGTTAGTGATAAAATAATATGTTATGGGAGTTGCAGTACAGGAAAACATCGTAATATCATTAAATATGGCTAAGTTTTGTAAAACTTCGTTTTGTCCGTCAATTGTTATTAAAAAAGTATCGTTTAGTGTGATATAATGTGTACAACAATCAACAATATATGTTTCTAATTATTGAAAAAGTTACTTGTACGTATCTAAAATCTGAAAAATCTGTTTTTTACTAATATTTTAAAATATTTTATTTTCAATCAAGATCCTTAAGGAATGTACATTCCTTCATAAATGCACAGAAAAACATTGTTATTTTTATTGCTATTCCACATAT
Organism: Neoaliturus tenellus; assembly: GCA_030545055.2. Lineage (NCBI taxonomy): Eukaryota > Metazoa > Arthropoda > Insecta > Hemiptera > Cicadellidae > Neoaliturus > Neoaliturus tenellus. The sequence continues at coordinate 247,072,385 of CM061531.1, read as the reverse complement.
TGCAAAAGCTTTTTTTGTATTGTGTTTGGTTATAACTGCAATATCTACCGAAGGACGGTGGCTGGAAGTAATTGACATTGAACTGTTATTATCTGCCACTTCATCCAACTGGTATCACCGCTGGGATATTTCAACAGTAATTGTAACACAATAGCCATTGCAACTGCAGTGTGTTTGATTATAACTGCAATATCTATCGATGGACAGTATTGCTGGCACTAATTGACATGGAACTGTTATTATCTTACACTTCATCCGACTGATAACACCGCCGGGGTATTTCAACAGTAATTGTAACACAGTAGCCATTGCATCTGCAGTGTGTTTGATTGTAACTGCAACATCTATCGATGAACAGTAGTGATAGAACTAATTGACATTGAACTGTTAATATCTGACACTTCATCCAACGGATAACACCGCTGGGATATTTCAACAGCAATTGTAACACAGTATCCATTGCAACTGCAGTTTGTTTGGTTGTAACTGCAATATCTATCGATGGACAGTATTGCTGGCACTAATTGACATGGAACTGTTATTATCTTACACTTCGTCCAACGGATAACACCGCTGGGATATTTCAACAGCAATTGTAACACAGTATCCATTGCAACTGCAGTTTGTTTGGTTATAACTGCAATATCTATCGATGGACAGTATTGCTGGCACTAATTGACATGGAACTGTTATTATCTTACACTTCGTCCAACGGATAACACCGCTGGGATATTTCAACAGCAATTGTAACACAGTAACCATTGCAACTGCTGTTTGTTTGATTATAACTGCAATATCTATCGATGGGCAGTATTGCTGGCACTAATTGACATGGAACTGTTATTATCTTCCACTTCATCCGACTGGTAACACCGCAGGGATATTTCAACAGTAATTGTAACACAGTAGCAATTGCAACTGCAGTGTGTTTGATTATAACTGCAATTACTATCGATGGGCAGTATTGCAGGCACTAATTGACATGGAACTGTTATTATCTTACACTTCATCCGACTGGTCACACCGTTGGGATATTTCAACAGTAATTGTAACACAGTAGCAATTCCAACTGCAGTGTGTTTGATTATAACTGCAATATCTACCGATGGACAGTATTGCTGGCACTAATTGACATGGAACTGTTATTATCTTACACTTCATCCGACTGGTCACACTGTTGGGATATTTCAACAGTAATTGTAACACAGTAGCAATTGCAACTGCAGTGTGTTTGATTATAACTGCAATATCTATCGATGGACAGTATTGTTGGCACTAATTGAAATGGAACTGTTATTATCTTACACTTCATCCAACTGGTCACACCGTTGGGATATTTAAACAGTAATTGTAACACAGTAGCAATTGCAACTGCAGTGTGCTTGATTATAACTGCAATATCTATCGATGGAAGGTGATGCTGGAACTAATTGACATTGAACTGTTATTATCTGCCACTTCATCCTACTTTTAACACCGTTGGGATATATCAACATTAATTGTAACACAGTAGCCATTACAACTGCAGTGTGTTTTATTATAACTGCAAATATCTATCGATGGACGGTGATGCTAGAATTAATTGACCTGGATCTGTTATTATCTGCCACTTCAACCGACTGGTAACACCGCCGGGATATTTCAACAGCAATTGTAACACAGTAACCATTGCAACTGCAGTTCGTTTGATTATAACTGCAATATCTATCGATGTACAGTATTGCTGGCACTAATTGACATGGAACTGTTATTATCTTCCACTTCATCCGACTTGTAACACCGCAGGGATATTTCAACAGTAATTGTAACACAGTAGCAATTGCAACTGCAGTGTGTTTTGATTATAACTGCAATATCTACCGATGGACGGTGATGCTGGAACTAATTGACAATGAACTGTTATTATCTGCTACTTCATCCAACTGGTAATACCGCAGGGATATTTCAACAGTAATTGTAACACAGTAGCGCCATTGCAACTGCAGCGTGTTTGATCATAACTACAATATGTATCGATGGACGGTGATGCTGGAACTAATTGACATGGAACTGTTATTATCTGACACTTCATCGCATTGTTATCACCGCCGGGATATTTCAACAGTAATTGTAACACAGTAGCCAATGCAACTGCAGTGTGTTTGATTATAACTGCAATATCTATCGATGGACGGTGATGCTGGAACTAATTGACAGGGAACTGTTATTATCTGACACTTTATCCTACTGGGTATTACTGCCGGGATATTGCAACAGATAGAACAAACAACATGGAAACCAGATTAATATGTTACCAGTGTCGAATATGTTATAATTATTTTACATTGAGTCCTATAAAGTAATATATTTTTGAATTCTTTTATCAGTTACCAATACTTGATCTCGTAATTATTTTATCTTAGAAGCTCAACAGTTTCTCTCCTTCACCCTGTGCACATTGTGAATATTAAATAAAATTCATAATACAAAACACAACCACCTCATAGATCCGTGTCTAAAGTAATAAAAAATCGTACCTTATGTCCATTCCTAAATTTAATTGGAAGTTCCTGGATACGTTAGTTAACAATATTTTCCCCCAAATGAAAACTCTAATTTAAAGATACAGTCATTACAACGTCCAATATCGCAATAGATTGTTTACGATAGGTGATGGGCTATTGGACTAGTTTAGCTGGAACTCTGATATCTCCCCACTGCACTGTACATTTTTATTACTCTGTCACAATAGAATTAGAATTGTCTGTTAGGCACGCCTGTTGAAACCGCTATCTACGTTATAGTTTCATCCTGCAATACAATCGTTTAATGTAATATATTGTGAGTTTTCCTTATGGGAAAAAAATCTAATATTAGGAAATGAAACAAAGTGTTATTAATGCACTTCTATATGTTTAATACTCACCCATAATCCTTTATAAATTGTATGATAGTAATCTCTTCTAAATTGACTCAATATCAAATTTATCCATCGATCTTATAAAACTTATAATATCTTATAATATATCTTATAATAACTTATAATATGTTTTATCTTATAAAACTTTAATACTTGTTAAGGCACAAAGTTGATATATTATTATAAAATGACTTTGATGTTTTCAATTATGGATATTTATAAACGGCGTAGGTAAGGATGAATTTTCTGATTAAAATTGGCTATACCGGAGTCGATTGTCAAAGGCAGTTCCACTAAAAATCTTTAAAGAAGCTCTCTTGTCAAGCAGAGTGGAAAAACTGCTTGGTGGTTGAGCGGAGTCACTCTGCCCAACGGAAATGGTTAAACGGGCTTGTTAACATAGTCCATTAAATTTAGAAAAATCTTTATTCCACTAAGTTCAACTGTAGTGCCAAGATTTCTAATGCTTGGTACGCTATTGGTAAATTTGTAAACGTTGGTTTGATTTTTTCACGCTTAAATTTCTTTACTTTTACTAATTATATACTACTGTATGAGGGACTATCGTAATCGACTAACTGTCTAAACTAGTTTATCTGAAAATTCTTATATGATTTTTGTAGCGACAATGAAAGAAGATGTTAGTTCGGTTTTTAGGTCAATAGAAATTTAATGAAGTGTATCTTCAAGCTGAGCTACATTACGAAGGATATGGAACAGTCAAAAGCAGGTAAAGTAATGGAACGAGTCCTTGGAGCTCAGTAATCCATAACATTTAAAGATTTTTCTTAGCAACTACTTCATCTCTACTTCAATAAATGATTTGGAGTTTATTTTTTTCACAGCAATATCTTTATTTACCTTCGAGATAATATTGCTCAGCGTCAGACGTTATCGGTTGTGTTACACTCATTGTCTTGTCTTAGTTTTTTTTATCTATCTTCAACAATTTAATTATTGTTTTAATTTATCTTTCTAAATACGTCTATGTAACTCTTAAAGAAAAAAATGTACATAACTTTTGTTAAATTCTTATATTAGTAATTCTAATAGTTAAAACTGTTAACGTTAAATTTATTGATTGCTAAGGGCCGGTTTTCTAATCACGTTTAACATAAACTTAGTTTAATTCAATGTTAAACTTATGGACTATTTTAGTCTAATTTTGAGATTAGGTTTAAACTTGCTTCGAGGTGCCGGTACTAGATATAAGTAAATTATTTTACTCTGTAATGTCCATAAAAAATGTCGACTATCCAAGTCCTAATTATGTGTGAAAATTTACAAATAAATAAAGTTTTTTTAACGCACTGTATTCAGTTTTAACTCGACTGCCACTTAAAAGAATATTTTTTGTAGCGTTTACTCTTTATTGTGTATGAAACAAACCCAGTAACAATGGAGTAGTCAATCTTGAGAAGTCTAACTTTCCACCAAAAAAAAATCAACTCTCGTGTTTTTTTTAACTCTTCTGTTCTATGTGGAATCTTACAAATACATTTTTAAACGATAGTTAATATAAGCAATCTTCTAACTTTAGAATATAGGATCTAACAATCTAATTTTAGAATTTTAAATAATAAAAATGTCATATATTGATTCCTTACTGTATCAATGAAATACTAAAACTGCATATTTTTTACTAATATGTGGTACGATAGAACTGGAATTTATCCATACAAATCAAATTTTCTTTGATTTTAAATGTTGAACCTTTATTTATTTTACATAAAAAAATAACAGTTAAATCTTATACAAGTAGGAAGAAAAATGCGAAAAATTTCACTTATCCCGTTTCAAACAATAAAGTTTTCAAATAAATGTAAACTACTCTGCCATGCGGAATGATTAGGTATAACTAGGTAAACGAGGTCAGTCGGAAGTCATAACAACATATCTGAATAATTATCGTCATACTTTTTCACTCAGTATTGGAGAAAGTATTGGATGGTTATCATTTCATTTAACACGCTCTCGTTGTTCCCCCTCACACAAGAATGAGCGGAACTCGAAATAAACGGAGATGCCAGTATTTATTTGCTCCATTATTGATTACTGCATTTTGAAACATTTAGGTTCATTAAGTTAAAAAAAAAAATTGTGTGTTGCTTTCAATCAACGCATTTTGTATGGAAAAAGTATACCCTGTTGAGAAAAGAACCGTTTATTGCGAAGTTATCCATCTGATACTGCGAAAGCAAAGAAATTCTTTTTTCATCACACTTCATCGATATCACCTGTTTTCGACCCTCACTTCTACCAACGAAACACCTGTTTTCTCGGCCTAGGCCGGTAATGGAAACGGTAGCAAAGAAATCTAGAATGTAAAAAGGTAGGTAACAACAACAACAACAAATAACAAGTCAGTTGGTGACGTTGTTGGTAGTTCAGCTGATAGCAACTGTCAAATATATGTGACGTACATGGGAAAATGTTGCTTTTCCCTTGAAATCAGCTGTAGTTGTCACCTCCCGTGAGAGTATTCTAGTTTCGGTGGCCTTAGCTGATGTGTAGTGGTTGCCTAGCAACCAGAAACACAAGCACTACATCTCGCTAGGTTAGTTGAGGTTATGTTTTGTTTGTTATGAACGAAAACATATTTTTTCACTCCATTAGAATTTATTGATTGTGTAGTGTGATGAAAAACATTGTTCGTAACTCGGCCAAAAATGTTTTGCCTGCTCTCGATCGTTTCAAGTTCTCGACTTCATCTCGAACTTGTTCAGCTGATTTACCTCTCTTTACTTTCCCTAGCTCTCAATCAGTTCTTTATTTGCCTACTACTTGTGTTTTTTTACCTTTTTTATAATTTAAATGAGCTTTTAAATGTTTAACAATCCAAATGCAAACAGAAAATAGACATGTCATAGTTTTAATTCTTGATGGAAAGTATCGTTCTTTTTTCATAACCTGTACCGAAAGTGAGATTCCGGCACTTGCTCCAATTAATCCTGTACTCGGCTTCGTCTTCGCCTCACACATGAAACATGAGCGCGGACCGGAAAATGCACTTTTGGTACTTGTAAGGGAATATACAATTTCACTGCTTTAATACATGAATAAATTTATATATCAAACCGACGACCTAAGCAACAAATGCTTACTGGCCCAAAAATTATCATACTAAGGTAAGTTTCCAAATATAAAATTAAGCAAAATATTTACTATGATTACTTTAAAGTGTATATCTAAAGTGTTTTGGCAAGACCAATTTGTAATTTAACTTAAACAAAATAAATAACAATTCTGTTATCTTCGAAATAAAATCAAACACATAAAAAATTAAAGCTCTTTTACTCAAAACTCGCCTAATTACTTTATGCTCAACGATAATTAGCACTTAAAGGGTAATTAATTTCGCTGAAAAGACAACCTGAATAAGGCGGACATTACTCTCTCATTTTTTTTTTCTACAATTTTATTTTAAGAGTACAGTACCCGCCATCTCGAATATTTACCTTCCCATAATAGTAATGTGAAATTTGACACGACCGCTTCTCCTTTAATATTGGTTGAAAATCTATTCTTATTTAATACGCTAAGGGTTTTTTTGTCTTGAGAACTCCTCCTAGAATTTTTAACCAATTTTCAAGTTTTTGGTGTCGTTGGATAGGGCTTGGTCTATAGTTGTTTCCGCCAAAAACTGATGAGAATCGGACTGAAAATAAAGGTGCTATTTACCATAGAAATCTCAAAATTTCCCATTTAAATAACATTGGGATTGAATAAAGCATTTTTAAACATTGTTAATAATCAGCTGTAAGTACGTGGTGATAAAAGATACTGTATTCACAATATTGGATTGGTCGGATGTCATTGATTTAGAGCTAAATGTAACATTTGTATTGTATTAAAATAAATTGCTCGAGTTCGAGCAACACGTGTACTAGTAATTATTATTATCTGATTTTATAGGAAATTTTTACATCTATAGAACTGTGGAAATAAAAGTTTTTTGTTGATTGTTTGATCAATACAAAAAATTACTCTCAACTTTTTTTTAAGACGGTCGTGTTTTTTTTTCAGTAGTTTTATAATGATTTTTATACTCTTAAAACTAATGATTGTTCCCAACTACGTTGTTAAAACACCATCTACTCCTAGTAATTATGAGGAATAGTTTTGGTAAAATATGTTTTAGCTGCGCTAGAACAAGAGAAGTATTTTAAAGTATGCTTTATTTCCATTATTACATTTCAAATTCCAAATTGGGTGGCATAGTGGTTATAGCGCCGGACTTCACTCACTTCGACACAATTCGACATCGGGACCATGACGTCGATGTCGTGGGTTCGAATCTGTGTTCTGCCAGGATATTCGATCAGAACCATTCCCTTATACCGGCTCACCCACACTAAATTTTTCTATCCACGCACAGATCAATAGTCTATGTGGATGGGGCAAAGTAAGGCCAAAAGATGTCTGCCAACCTCTTAAAAAAATTTTGTTAAGTGTTTTTCTTTTTGAAAAATATTGTATCAGCTTGCAAAAATAAGTCATTCAAAAAGAGATGGTGTATGTTATACATGGTAATCATAGAAAACATAACAACCATGGCAAACTGAGTAGGGAAGAACAGGATTATTTAAGTACATACACAATTTGTACATTTCACTATCCAGCTGCCAAGAAAATTAAAGTGTCAAACAAAGCTTAAAATCTTTAATAAACTAATAAATATTGAGGGTAGACATAGTTGGGTTCGGACGCAAATCTATGCGCCGACCCTTTAGTGCGCCACATAAGCCCTACGTCAATATACCGCCCGTAATAATGAATCATGATGGAGATTATAGCATAAATAATAGGCAGGCTACACGGTCGCAGCATAGCTTCCCGATCCCTATAATCCCCCCATATGGCGTCCTCCGTTAGGTTAGCTTTTTACTGAGGGTCAAATCAATAGATTAGTTCAACTATAATTAATTTGAAATAGAATATATATATATATATATATATATATATATATATATATATATATATATATATATATATATATATAAGTAGATAGTACTATGGGGTTCCTAGGACACTTTTGGAGACAATCAAAAATCAAACAAATTCCATAGTTTTTCAGTACAATTATGCAATATTTTTGCCACTTTTTGGCCAATTTTCAGCTTTTGTCAAATTGTCATAAAAAATATGCAATTTTAATGAAATTTTTAACAAATATGCCTAAAATTATCTACAAAATAAATTTTTTTTAAAAACAAGCAAAATTATCACATTTTATAGGTATTTTTTCAATAAAATTAATAGTCGACTTTTCATAAGGTAATTTAAAATTTTAGTAGTATTTTTTCAATAAATTTGACTAAAATAGTAATAATTCATTCTAATTAATTTCAGTAATATCATTTTTGATTATATTATATTCAAGTAATTTTTCAGATACAATAATAATATAACAATTTGTTTTACTAGTAGCTACTATATCATAATCAAAATCTGCATTAATAATAATATCATTTTTTGAACTTGAAATATTTGTTGGATTTTTTGTAGTATCAATTACATAAATTGGTCTATTATCTAGAAATTCTGTTGGACTATAATACATTTTACTACTAATATAATAAACTTTTTTGTAATCTTGATACATTTCATACATAATTCTAAATTTTTCATTGTTTATATCAAAATTTTCCAATTCATCAGGGTAATAATGACCATTTAGTTTTACTCTTATATTTTTTACATACATACTATCAAATTTAGAAGTATCAAATAACTGATCATTTGTTCTTGATTTTTGAAATCCAATTATAATAAATTTTGGATTATAAATATTTCTATAGATATTTGTTATATCAAAACTTAAATTCTTTCCTGTAATATTTTTTTGTTCAATGCATTGCCAATGATTAAAATGAAAATTTACTTTTTCAAATTTGCTTAGTTCATTAATTAATTGAATTTTACTTGTTGTTTTGTATTCAATTATAGGAACTCTAATAAAAAATTCATCAATTGTTATTTTACCTTCAGTTGGTAATGTAGCATTATCATAAGATCCATCAGCCTTTTTAGTTTTCCATCTAAAAATTGCATCATTATCTTCTGATCTAATAAATGTTATATTAAAACCTCCTTTGTATATTGGAATATTTACATTTTCAAAAAATCCTAATCCAAAATGAGATAAATTACCAATTGCTTCAAATTTATTTTTAAAATTTGATTCAAAACCATTATTTATCTGATTTATTTCTGATTTTGAATAAGTTATAGTACCTTTAATTGTACTTAATAGACCAGGATATTCAATTTCATCAATCAATTTATTATGTTTTCTAACTTCAATTTTTGAAAATAAAAATGGAACAAAATTATCAATTAATTTTATATTAGCACCATTATCATATGCATTTCCATCAGATTTAGTCAATTTACCAGATATATAAAATTGAAATTTAGAAGTACAAAATCCATCTCCAAAATCTATATTAAATTCAGTTTTTTTATTAGGTTCATTTAAATGTAATTTAGATAATGGATAGAAATTTTTGTATTCAGCTCTTTCAATATCATTTACATATTTTTTGTAATCAGCCATTTATTAAGGATAAATTTTTTAAATCAAAAGCTTTTTTAAAACAAGGAAAATTTTTATAATTTTATGATGTCAAATTTTATAATTTTATGTATCAATTTCATTTTTACTTTTAAAATATTCAATTTCAGTAGCATGATCAAGTATAAATTTTGCTGATATTTTTTGATGTTCTAAAATTAATTCCCAATTTAATGTAAATGCATAATCATGAATGAAATATTCAGTTAAATCTTGATATTTACAAATCAAATCAATATAATCTTTTAATTGATAATTTATGAATTCAGTAATAAAATCTATAGTTAAATTTTGATGTTGAGCAATTTTTTGCCAATTTAATTTATTTTGAAACAATCTCATCATATTAATACTCAACTCATATTTTTCAGAAATATCATCCCAATCATCTTTGTTTAATTGATTTTGGTTTCTGATAATGAATAAATCAAATGAACTGTATAGAGCCATTTATTAGGGAGAAAATTTTGTAAAACAACTTTTCTTTGAATTACAAATACAACATTTTGATTTAATTACATTTATATTTTTCAATTTTATTATCTGAATATCTTTAGAATTAGTTTTTTGTTTACATTTAAGACAATAAATCAACTCCATTTATATAAAATAATTATTGTAATTTATCTATATCATCTTTAATTAGTATTATTTCAGCATTTAATTCTTTTATGGATTCATTGACTCCATCAAATAGAAATTTTAGTTCTTTTTCTAATTTTTCTTCTAAATTTTCAACATATTTTCCAATATTAATTAAAAAGTCTGTAATTTTATTTAAATCCTTTTTAGTTTCTGAATGATCATTACCAATTTTAATAATTGAATCTAAAACTTCATCTAATTCTGATTTTATTACAACATCATATTTATTTATACTTGGTTTAACATTAACAATTCTTTTACCATTAATACTTATATAATTTTTTGATAAACCAATAGCATTTACTAGATTTTCAGTCTTTTTTACATGACTTTTAAAACTTTTACTAAAATTATTAAAAAATATATTTAATTTAGAATTTATATAATCTTCTTTAATATTAATTGGATGTTTTTTCTGTCTTCCAAACAGATCAAATATATTTTGTGAATCCATATTTATTAAGGATTAATTTATTTATTATATTATCAAATTTTTTATTATTATTTAATTCATTTAATATAAAAATACATAAATGACCACAAATTGGTGGATCATTATAATTTTGAATTTGATTATCGTTATAAAATATATTATCTTTTCCTAAATATTTAACTAATTCTATTGGTGGTTTATTAACTTTATTTCCATATGAATCAAAATAATATTTAATTTTATCTTTTTTATAATAACAAACCCAATGAGTTCCATTTCCATCAAATGAATCTAAATTTATAATTCCACATTCAAATTTATTAACTTTATTAGGTAATATATCTCTCATAAATACACCTCTAAAATATTTTATATTTTTACACAATTTTTCTAATTCACCTAATGTTAGTGGTTCAAAATTTTTTTTATAATTTTGTTTCATATATTTTAATGTTTTTTTTATCTAAACCAGATCCTTCTACATTTTTTAATTCATGATCTAACCAATCAACAAAATTTCTAAATTTAGGAATTATAGATTCTTTTACTACTTTTGCTCCCTTTCTAACATTTGGTGTATAATTTTTAACTATAGGTATATTATCAGCAAAATTTAAAATTTCTTTTAGTAATCCACCATTTTTTATTTCTTTTAATTGATTATATGAAAATTCAAATCTTAATCCTTTATTTAATTTTTTATGTTTATTTAGTTTATTAATTTGCCTTTTAGATAATAATATAATACCTTTTCCATTTTCATTAAATTGATCAATATTAAATTGAATTATAACTGATTTTTTATTTTTAAATGCTAATTTTATTTTTGATTTTTGATTATCTGTCAAGTTTATATTTGTTTTTTCCATTTATTAAGAAAAAAATTTATAGTTTTTTATAATATAGATTAATATAATTAATTTTATTAAAATTTTAATCCTACTTCTAAACCCATACCAAATTTTCTTTTCATCCACATAGCACCTGATGTTGGTAATGCAATTAATCTTTCACCAATTCTATGATCATTTGATGTTACTATATCCCATGCTTTATCTTGTAAAATTTTATCAGCTATTTCATTTCTAGATTTTGTATCTTTATGATCTCTATAAAATAAATCATGTTCTTTAGCAGCTTTATCTAAATCATTTATTCCAGGATCACCTCTTTTTACTCTTTTATTTAATTTAGTTCCAGGCCCTAGATATTGATAACCAGGTACATGTAATTCAAAAGGTAAATTATTTATAACATTATTTAAAATACCTGATCCATCTTTTAATAATGGTGATGAAATATTTGCCAAAATTCTTCTTAAATACTTAATTCCTTCAGGTTTTTCAATTAATTCATCTAATTTATTTGATATAAAGTCTTTAATTGCTTTCTTTTCATTTAAAAAATTATTATTGCCAGCTTTTTCTTGTGCATATATATAATTAATAATATTATCTAATTTATTTAAATCATCTATAAATCTATATTCAATTTTATTTTCTGTATATTGTCTGATTCCTGAACCTTCAATTTCACCTTTTAATTCCCAAACATGTTTAATTAAATTAATATATTTATCACCTTTACTAGATTTTGGTTTCTTACTATTTGGATCATTATTTTTATAAATTGAATTAGTTTCCCATAAAATTTTTGAATAATTATTTAAATCATCTTGTGTATATAAATTATTATCTGGTTTCTTTTCATAAGTTAACAATCTCCATAATCCATGTGTTCCATTATATTTTTTATCATCAATTATTAAATCATCATTATCAATTACAGTTATTTTATCACCAATCATAAATGATTTTTTATGTTTATTCCAATATAAACCAAATTTATCATCTTTTGTTCTTGGTAAATATTTTTGTGCTAATGGACCAATAATTTTATCTAATGTTTGAGGTGAAATTAAATTTGGGTCAATAAATGTCGATTCTTCTTGAATTATTGGTTGTCTGATTGGTCTAAATGGAGTACTTGAAGGTAAATTTAGTTCTTCAGTTTCTGGTATTGATATATTGGCAAAATTATTAACAATAGGTACCAATTCCATAAGGTTTTTATTTTCATTTAAGACTTCACCAATTTTATTTTCAACTTTACCAATTGCTGATGTTATAGGTTCATATGCTTTTTGTTTAATTTTTTCATAATTATCTTCAATTTTAATTTGATTTTTAAATTCTTTTATTAATTTTTTCTCAATATCATCTAATTTTTTAGCTTCATTAACAGATATTTTATCCATTTATTACAAAGAAAAATTTAGGTTCAAAACAAATCATGTTAACATAAACACAAATCATGTTAACATAAACACAAATCATATTAACACAAAACACAAATTATGTTAACACAAACACAAATTATGTTAACATAAAAACAAATCATGTTAACACAAAACACAAATCATGTTAACACAAAACACAAATCATGTTAACACAAACACAAATCATGTTAACATAAACACTAATTATGTTAAACACAATTTATTTTACTTTATTTCTGTAATTTTCATTAAATATATAAATACTAATGAAATAAATAATACTAATAAAATAAATATTCTATCAATTATTGAATCAAACATACAACAAGCCATTATCATTATTTAATATCAGAAAAATTTTTCATATATTTTCCATCATTTGATTTTTTCAATAAATTAATAGTTAAAAATCCATAGTCTTCTTTCCAACAATCATTACAAATAGTTTTAAATTTATCAAATTTCATATCTGATCCAACAAAATTATTATATATTTTTTTCATATAATGTTCATTTTGTTTAAAGATGCATAACATATTTAAATTATTTCTAATTAATTGCATATCAACTTTTGAATAACATTGTGATAAATAAATACATGATATATTTTTATGTCTACCCATTATAAAATATTCTTTAATTTTATCTTGTTTTTCTAAAATACAATCATCAAAAACTACTAATGAATTTGGTTTACATTTATTTAGTGGAATCATATCATCACATGAAAAATAAGAAATTTGTTTATTAATATTTGATTCTATATTTTTAAATCTTTTTTGTAATAATTTATAAGATGGTTGTTCTAATGATTTACTAAAAATATATAAATTTGAATATGGAATTAATCTTTTGTAAATAAAATTTAATAATAATGTAGTTTTACCAGATCCACTTGTTCCTATAATTAATAATCTAATAGGTTGATCATTTTTATTATTTTTATCATATGATTCTAATTTTATATTATCTTTGTTTTCTAAAAATTTCTCCATTTAAATAAGATGAAATTATTTAAAATAATTGGTCATTCATCCAAACTAGAATTAAGATTAGAACATCCAATACATTTAGATGGAAAATATAGTATTGGTTTAAGTGGATTTTATTCAGATAATTTTATATCAAATATACCAAATGATTATAAAAACTGTTATGGATATTCTATTAAAGATGAAGATGATAAAATTATAGATCAATATTTTGATATAAATAAAGGAAATTATACAATTGAAGAAATAAAAAATATTTTTATTAATAGTTTAAAAGAATTTAAAAAGAAAATTAATAAATTTGATGAAAATGATTTTATACTGAAAAATGATGGACCATATATTATAATAAAATCTCCTGTTAAAATTATAGTAAAAACAATTATAATTGATTTATTAGGATTAGATGATAAAATGATTGAACCAAATGTATTAACAAAAGGAATAAAACTACCAAAAATTAGACCTTTTGATGTTATTGAAATACGTTGTAATTTAGTTGATCCTAGTTTTGAAAATCATAAAGATCATTCACATTTACATAAAGAATCAGAAATTCTATATTCATTTTATCCAAATGTTGAATATGGATCAAAAATTAGTGAAAAACCAAATGAAATTGATTATATTCCTTTAAAAAATATAAATAAAATTCAAAATATTGTAATATCTATTCAAGATAGTGATGGAAATCAAATAAATAATGAAAATATTAAAAGTATTGTATATTTAAGATTAAAACAAAATTTGTAATATAAAATTTATCTACATAAATAATAAAAACAATAATTTATTTAATTAACAATAATTTTATATTTAATAATAAATTAATTGTATTTAATAAACAAAATAAACCTTGGTTTAAAAAAAAAGATATTTGTTATATTTTAAAATATAAAAATTCTAGAAAAGTTTTAATTGATAATGTAAAAGAAAAATATATAAAACTTAAAATATATCAAGTGTAACCAACAGTTACATTTACATAATAATGATAAATTAATTTACATAAAAATTATAGGTGTCACAAATTATGACACCCTAGAAATTGATGTACAAACATGTTTTTCAGATGCCCTAAAACAGGGCGTCAATAAAATAGATAATAAAACAAAGTTTATTAATGAATCTGGTTTATATTTATTAATTTTAAAATAAAAAAAGTAGAAAACAATAAGGATAGATTAAAATTTATAGATATTTTTAGAGGGGACAATTTGTCCCCCCTATCATATAATGAAAAACATACAAAACTTATTAAAATTAGGTAGGACCCAAAATGGGTCCCATATAAATTAGAATATTTATTTTAAAATTTTTTAAAGGAGGTAACCTTATTATACAATAAAAACTTAAGGGTAACAAAATGTTACCCTTCTTAAACATTCAAAAATATTCATAAATATAATAAATTATATACAAATTTGAGACCCGTCTTAAAGACGGGTCTTACTTATAATGATAATAAAGTAAAATTTATAGATATTTTTATGTTAGATATTCAATAAATTATTGAATATATTTAAATTTATTAAAGAAAATATTTAAAAATATACATAAAATTATAGTATAAATTCAATATCATATGGTTATAAATTATTAATATAATTTTGATCATTTTCTTTAAAACTTTCTTTAACATAATTTTTTATTATATTTATAAATGGTTCTATTATAAAATTAAACTTATAATGATATACAAAATAATTTTTATATTTAAAAAGATATATTAAAAATTTATTTGATATTTTAGTTTTAAATAAATATAATTTTATATCAAAATCATTATTTATTAATTCTTTTGGAACAATTAAAATTTCCATTTATTTATAATTATTTTTATACCCCCAAGGTAATGTATCAATTTTATTTTCACAAATAAATCTTTTGTCATCTCTATTACTTAAAGCTAATTTATTTATTGTAATTGTATATAGTTCATGTTTAAAACTTCTAATACAAGTCATTTCTCTATATTGTTCTTGATCATCAAATAAACATTTCTTAAAATCATCCATATGTAATGTTTTATCAACAACACTTTTCTTAATACCTTTACATTTTACAGAATTTTTATTATTAAATTCATAACTATATAATTTTGATCTTAAACCACAATATTCTTCTAATATTTCACCATTTAACTCATCTTTAAATTTACCAATTATTTTTTTATTCTTTTCACTATAGCTTTCATGTTCTTTCTTATAATCACTTGTATCAAATTCATTAATATTTTCTTTAATAATTTTATATGGATCCTTTTTAAATTCTATAAAATAACTGTCTGTATCCATATATAATAACCTTATATTTGGATCAAACTTCTTTAATTTTTCATAATAAAATTGATACATATGTAATTTTGATAAATCAAGTACTGAAAATCCTATATAGATTGGTTTATCAAACTTAACCTTTTCTTTTATCATATGTGAAGCAATACAGTCTTTATCAAATATACTAAATGTTTTAAAATTAGGTTTTTTTGCTTGTTTTAATGAAAACTTTTCATCACCTAATTTAATATCACATCTATTTCTAACATTTTCCATAGTTTTTCCAAAAACACTATTATTCATCAATTTAAAAAAGTCTTTTTCAAAATCTGATGTTGATTTGGATCTTAATTTGGTATTTAATTCAATATATTTTTTCATATAATCATCTTGATCAAATGCTATAACTCTATTAACTTTCTTTAATTTTAATCCTTTTTGTAGATAATATTTTAAGTTTCTTGAATGAATAACATAATCTTTTTTATCAAATAATGTTGTGCAAAGCTTATTATTATAATGTTCAGGTGCTAATGGTAAATCTTTATGGTCATCATGTAATTCAATAGGATATTCTAAATCAACATCTAATATATATCCATATTCAGCATTTTCATCTAATTCTAATATTGTTTCTTCCCATTCATTTAATGTATATGTATTAGGATTCATCCATGTTATATCTTTATAAGGTAATTTTTGACTTAAAGCCCATCCATATAGATTATTTGCATCTATATATAACATATAATTTTCAGGTTTTGTTTTATCATAATTTTTTGTATATTCATTGTTTGCTTTACAATATCTAGTTATACATTGTGAAATACCACCTCTAATACCTTTTTCAATCATTAAATACATATTATAATCACTTATTAATTCTAGTTTAATTTTTGTTAATTTTAACATAGAATCCCAAGCTAATGATGGTGATGTTAGATAATGTGCTGGATCTAATTGATAATTTTTCAAACAAACAGATCTAAAATTTTCAAATATATCAGCTAATAATAATACATCCTGAATATTATACAAATCTGAATAATTACCTAATGTTTTTATTTTTAATTTATTCCAAACTTTTATATAATGTTTATAATCATCATCACTTATATTTTCATTAGTTAAACAACTATAAAATTGATCTTTTTCTAATATTTTATCATAGTTTAATTTTTCAACATTATCAATAAATTCATATGGAAATATACCTTTAGAAGTTAATATTTTTAAAGTTTCATCATCATATTCAATTATATCATTTTCTTTTATAAATTTCTTTATATGCTTAAATTCTTTAAGATTTTTAGCTAATTTTTCAATTGATGTAGCCATAAATCTAAATGTATCTACAAATGAGAATTATAAATTTTCTAGGTTTATCACCTTCAAATTCATAACCATAACCAGAATTTACTGAATAGTTTATATATTTTTCATCTGTATTAGCTAACAAATCAATTTTACCATATTTTTAGCTAATTCTTTTATAAACAAATGTGTATCATAATTTGAACTATTATGACAGAATATAGGAATATTTTGAGGAAATTTTAGATTTAAATTACAATTTAAATGTGCAGCACCTCTAAATTTTCCTGTTAAATGACAATGATCTCTTACTTTTATTCTTTTATCATTATCAAAACCACTATTTTCACAAATATGACAAATATTAGTTTTTTTATAATTAATTTCTTCTTCATTAGTTAAATTCATATGCTTTTTATTTTTTGAATTATATTTTTTAGCTATATATTTTGAAATTTCATCTAAATATTCAAATAATTTATTTGGTACATTTATTAATTCCTCTTCATTTTTTGCTCTATAACAAATAGGTTTATACATTTTATTAGTTACTCTAGATACTAAATAGATTGTAAATCCATATGGTTTATGTTTTTGAATTTTATTTGTATATGAGCAATTTGGATTATTTTTACAATTATCAATCTTTTCTAATATACTTTCAAAATCCATATAAATTACATATGGATGTTCAAACTTTTTATAATAATTTTTAAAACTTACAGTTTGACCTTTAAATGGCATTATAGGTCTACAAGGTTATAATGATTTACATATCTCTAAATGATTATTCAAGTCTTTATTTTTGTAGAAATGAGTCAAACATCTTCTACAAATATATTTTTTATTTTTATTTTTTTGTGTTAATTGCTTAGATACTAACTTACTTAAATCAGTAATCAATATATAATGAGAATTATTACCAATTTTATAATATAATAAATCAATTTCTAGTTTTGAATTATAATGTTCAGATATTTGTAATGGCACTATTTTTTCATCTTCATTAATTCTATAAATATTTATTGACATTGATGGATAGTTATATTTAGAATCAAATGATCTTTTTTTCAAATAATTTCATATCTTTCAATGATATTGGATAATCAAAACCTTTAAAAATATCATCATTTATATATTTTTGATATTGTTTAACTCTTTCAGCATGTTCGTTTGGTTTATCAATAGCACATCTAATTGCATAAATAAAACAATATTCATCTTTATTTTTAAAATTTACACAACATTTTTTATTCTTAATTTCATTTGGTAATTCTATATATGATCCAGCATTTAATGAATTATTTTTAGATAATTTTAGATTTAGTTCAACACATCTTTTTAATGACCAACCAGAGCCTTTTGATGGTTGATTTAGTTGTTCTCTAACTATTAATTTCTTAAATTGATCATCAATAAAATCATCTATATTTAAAATATCTGAACTTTTTATGCAAAAATACATATTACTATTTTGAATTTCACCATTTATTAATTTTCTTTCATATTCACATTCTAAAGCCATCTGTCCTTTAATATTTTTAAATTTTTGTTTTTCTATCAATTTTTTTATTTCATTTCTTTGAGTTTCTAAATAATCATTAATATCTAAATCATCATTTGAATTTGTTAAAATATAATCTTGAAAATATCCTTTTAATGACGAAGCTTCTTGAATATTTATTATATTTTCTTTTGGAATTGGTCTATTTTTAAAATAATCATTTAATAATCCAATCAATTCTTTTCTAGTTTTATTAACAATTTTAATACTATTTTTAATTGCTAAATTTTGAATATATTTAAATGATCTATATTCTAAATTATTTGGATTTTCTTTAATTTTGTTTAATCTTTTAATTAGTTCATCTCTAGATAATTTTTCATAATTTCTGACAGATAATTTTTTTGCAATTTCATTTAATTTTACTATATTAAATAATGAATAATTTGTAAGATCAAATGTTTCTTTAATATTTGTTAATTCATCTAAAGTTTTATTTTTATAATTATATATATTATTATTTTTACACCAATGTTTTAATTCAAATATTTTATTATCATATTTTTGTTTATTTAGTAAATGTTTAGTTGAATTATAATGTCTATCATAATTTTTATATAATATATTTTTATTACAATAAGGACAATTAATATTTTTATTTGTTCGTTCCATTTATTAGGGGTGAAATTTTTTATTTATTAAAAATAATTTTTACTTAGAAATAAAACTCTTAAAAATATAAGAAGTATTTCCACTTTTTACTAGGTAATTTATAGTTTAAATCATATTTTTTAAATAAAATTTGAATTTTTTTAAAACAAGTAAAATTTTGTCTTCATTTTTTTATCATATTTTTAAATTTTCTAGTTTTGTTATATTTTTGTCATGAATTTTAGTTTCTAAATGTCTTAAATAATTATTAGTCCATTTAATATTTCTTCCACATTCACAAAATTGTGGTTTTAAAAACATTTCTCTAATACATTGTATACAAATTGTATTTTTTCTATCTTTACTACAATGATAATTATTAAAATTTGAAATATCTTTAATTTCTTTACATTTATGACATTGTTTTTCATTTAATTCAATAACTTTAATACTATCATATAATTTTTTATAATACACATCCTTACATTCTTTACAATAATAATATAACCCATCTTTAGTATTTTTGTCTTTATAAAATTTAGATATATCTTTATATAATTTACACCTTAAACATATCTTTTCCATTTATATAAAATAAAATTTACAAATTGGTTTTTTTCAATTCATATTCATAAAAATTTCCAATAATATCTTCATTATTTTGATCTTTTATACTATAAGTAACTGGATTTGTATTATTAATTTTAGAAATTATAAATATTTCTCTATACCAATTATTTTTATATTTATTAGAAAATGTTGATTTTTTATTTCCAATTCTAACTCTTATCATTTATTTTAAAGTTTGATTTGGTTATTATTTTTGGTGGTTTATATTTAAAAACAGTATCTAATAAATCCTTTTCATTATTTTTATTTACTTCAATTGGTTTCATTTTAATTGTTGAATGATATGAGTTATTATATTCTTTAACAATTTTTGGTAAAATATTTATCCATCTATAATTTTTATTAATTTCAAACTGTATTTTCATTTTTTCATTTTGTGTTCTATTATACCTTTCTATTATACTTGATTTTTCTTCATTTTCTGTATGATACAATTTTATATTATATTTATTTAATATTTCTTTAAATTCTTTATTGATAAATTCTAATCCTTTATCTGTATGTAAAAGATTAGGTGATTTATGATTAATTTTAATTGCATCCTTAATTATTTCTTCAAATGCTCTAGAAACTGTTTTTCCATCTTTTTTCTTTAATGGTTTTGACCAAACATATTTTGAGAAAGTATCTATCACATTTAACATATATTTATAACCATCATTTTCTTTTTCATAATTTTTCATTATAATTAAATCTGCTGCCCATAAATCATCAATACCTAATGTAATTATTTTTCTTTTTAGAAATTTCTTTCTAATTGGAGCATGAATTTCATTTGCTTCAATTATTTGTTCATTTTTAGTTAATTCTTTTTTAATTATAGCATAGATTAAGCATACTCCTCAAGTAGATTGACCATCCTAATGGCCGCGGCGGTCACACTTTCCTTGTTCGCCGTGCCGAAGCGCGCTATTAGTTCAGTGCGCCGTCGCTGGGAGCGCTGCAGAACGCCAAATTTAAAGCCCAGCCAAATCGCCAAATTTAAAGCCCGCCAACTCAGTCAACCTTACTGGCGGGCGGCCGGCGGACAGAGCCAGCTTCCGCCGCGCCGCGCCGCGCCGCCGTGCCTCGCCGCGCACGGCCCGTGTCCTGTGGTCATGCGACCCGCGCTCACTTTGCTTTCGACGTTTTAAATAGGCCAAATGCCTAATCACTGAAAATATGATCGATGGCTGCTCTGATGCGGTTCTGCAGTTCAACCATTGTTGTTGGAAGTGTACCTATATAAGCAGTGTCTTTTACAAACCTACATAAAAAGAAATCATGTGAGAGAGCTTTTAAATGGTATACTTCCTCAAAGATGGATCGGCCATATTAAGCATCGGTAAATGGCATGTAAAAAAACTTTATTAGTTATCCTTTAGTATAAAAATAACCCTATGTCCATATGATTATTAGTTTTTAAATTAATAAACCTATAAAATCGGATGATTCTTTTTGATACACCTTGTATTACCATAAACTATATTTTTCTTATTTTTTTATTTTTTTCGGCTTTGGCAGTGCACCATGAAAGCCCACTTCAGAAATACAAAAATTGTGTACAGAAAAATATAAAACTAACAACATAAGTAACAAAAGTTCAACAATAAATTGGAGGTCCAAATGGCTTGAAGTTTACACGTTTACATCATACTAAATAATTTTCTTCAACTAGAAATTTTGCTAATGAAAACCAAACTAAAGGATTGTCGTCTTGTAATAAATTTATAATTCTAAGATCTTGAGGATTTCGAAAGCCGAGATTTTGAAGAGTTGGCAATAGATTCGATAAACTATTTTGCAAAACCCTTGCAATGAATTATTTAACAACCTTTCAATAAGCTGACTGTTAATACAAGAGATATTTGGCTCATACAGTAGAAGAGCAAACACTCAAAAAGGATTGGGTTATTTGGTACCTAAAGGGTAAATAATTAAAATGTATTATTCTTGTAATGGAAAGAAAAGGCCTAGAGTTTTGTACCATTTAAAATACAATAATTTTATAGTTGATTTTATAGTTGATAGATTTAAAAATAAACCAATTTTTATTGTCAAATTAAAGGTACTTAATTATGTAAAGTAGCTGATTAATTGGAAGGAAATAGCAATAAAAAATACACTAGGGAGCTCATGCGCAAATTGCGCATTTCGTATAACATTTATAATTTTTAGTTTTAATAACTCACATTATAGCTCAAAACTATTGATCTATTTACTTCAAAAATACTTCAAAACTATAAATCTATACTAGTTATCGCTCACTGGTCGACATTCGACCAAAGATTAAATTTGATCTTGAGCCAATCTATATATTTAAAACACAAGGGTAAAAACCTTTGGACAGTTCGTCTGTGACTTCTCTGGACCGATTTACATGCGGGTTGTACCAAAATAAACGTTTTCCGTTCTATATTAGCAGGTTCTATTCGTATTTCAAAAATATTTACGTTAAATCGGTCAAAAATGAAAAATACACTTTTCTTATGGAGATTTAACATGGGGAAAAACGCCAACATTTCCAATCCTTTGGACAGTTCGTCTGAGACTTCCACTGGACCAATTTACACGCAGTTTGTACCAAATAAAACGTAAACCTTTGTATATTAGCAGACTTTATTTACTGTAACGTTATCTTACTTCCTTAAATTAAAAATATCGACATTTTCAATCCTTTACAATTTATTTATTTTACACGATTTCAATCAGCTGATTGTAAACACACGAGGTATTTTGTCTAAATACAGAGTGGATGAACAAAAGCTCATGAAGGATTTGGTTTATTATGTCCAGTACCTAAAAACGTTTAATTATTATGATGTACATTTATAAGAAGAAAGTTGCTTAATCATATAATGAACGTTATCTTACTCCCTTAAATTAAAAATGTCGACATTTTCAAACCTTCACAATTTATTTATTTTACACGATTTCAATCAGCTGATTGTAAACACACGAGGTATCTATGTACAGGGTGTTTCAGAACTCCCTACCAATATTTTAGAGCATTGTTCCTGGGTTAGAAACATATGTAAATATCATATTTAAATTGTCCGGAAGTCATTAGTTACTCACACAGCCGCCATTTTGTTTTTTTCGCATAGTAATTTTTATTTCCGTAACGGAAGGTTATATTTTGTTAATATTTAGTATGAATCTTTATCATACTAATGTACATTTCCAGGAAAAAATTAATTTTTTCTACAGTATATTTTCAAAATGGCGGCCATTTTAACTTTTCAAACGCAAATATCTCTAAATCTGTAAATATTATAAAAATTTTAAAAGACATAATAAATTTGCAAAATTACATAACCTAACCAATGGTACCAAGTTTGTAAGGATCTGACAACAAATAACGGAGTTATTGCGATTTTTCTTCGTAAATCATTCATTTTGCATTAAAACCAATGAAAATTATGGCAGTTTTATCAACAAAATCAATGTTTTTATGAAGAAAAATCGCAATAACTCCATTATATGTTGTCTGATCCTTACACACTTGGTATCATTGGTTATATAATTTAATTTTGCAACTTTTTTATGTCTTGTAAAATTTTTATAAAATTTACCGATTTAGAGATATTTGCGTTTAAAAATTTAAAATGGCCGCCATTAAAACAAATATATACAGTATAAAAAATTAATTTTTTTCTTGGAAATGTACATTAGTATGATAAATATTCATATCAAATATGAACAGAATACAACCATCCGTTACAGAAATAAAAATTACCATGTGAAGACAAAAAATGGCGGCTGTGTGAGTAACTAATGACTTCTGGACTATTTAAATATAATATTTACATATGTTTCTAACCCAGGAACAATGCCCTAAAATATTGGTAGGGAATTCTGAAACACCCTGTATATAATTCTGTAAGCGAAATTTCTTTACTGTTGTTATAATAATTTAAAATGTAAAAAAAAATTAAAAATTACTGAGTGTGTATGCAAATTATAAAATATATTCTGATCGTAATAGGGACCCAATGGGTGATTAATTGTGGTTTGAGAAACGCCTATTTAATTACATTAAAACATAGTTTGGTTTTATTTTAAGACGAAAAGTGTCAAATGATCATGATGAGTGACGATGATACATTACCTGAAACTTAAAGTGTATCATTCAACGAAGTGTTGGTGTTCTGTTAGCTGAATTTTCCCAGAAACATTTTGGTCATTTTCATAGATTGCAGAGTTATAGAAGAGACGTTTGTCCTGCATAGGCCTAGTAGGGGGAAATGTAGCAGGTCTAAAACATTACCGGTACAACAAAATGAGAAAATTATTAGAAGTACTATTTTCTGAAATATTTCTTCTTTCTGAAATATTCTTCTCCTTTTATAGTGATTTAAAAAAGTCTACTTTATTTACACAAAGTCAAGATTTTTGATTAGGAGGGACGAATATTGACAGTAAGGGAAGATGATCTATTTTGAGACGCTGTGTTTATATTTGGTGACTAAAAAATAATAAAAAATCTGACAGGTGCTAAGAAAATCCATTCAATTTTAGGACAAAAAAGATAATGAAAGGGGTATGATACAAGGTATTAAAAGTTGATTGACTCTCAAAAGGGTAGGTCTACTGAACATTCGTCATGTTTTTTACTCATTGCCGCTTTTCAATGTTATATCAATGTTTGTCTACGTTGTCTGTGTTATTCCGTCATAGCTCAAAGGAATTATGACTTCTTTTAAAATTTATTTTTAATAGATCGATATAAGTTTAAAACCAGACAAAATGAAGCTTTTACAAACGGGTGGCCTAAAAGTACAGGATTTTAAAGGGTCCTTTAGGGGCGATGGTCTGTTTAAACGGTATGTTTAAAATACTATTTAATTAAAATTTTCTAGAAACTTTCGTAGTGAAGAACTGGTAATCCGCTATGGTTCATGCCATTTTAATTTTGATTAGGGGCTTTTGCCCCTATGAGCCACTAGTTTTGTCTAAATACAGAGTGGACGAACAAAAGCTCGTGAAGGATTTGGTTTATTATGGTCAGTACCTAAAAACGTTTACAATTATTATGATGTATTATCCTTTAAATGGAAAGAAAGTTGCTTAATTATGTAAAATAGCTGATTGCTATGAAATTAAGACTGAATTGTAAAGGTTCAGTTTTAATCAATTCTTTACATTTGTAGGCCTATTAAAAGAAACGGATGTACTGTATCGGAAATTCGATGTGCAATCAATTTGTCGGTTGCCAGGTTGTAAAGCTTTACATTTCTCTTAATTACCAATGGAATTAGTGGTACAGTCGGTAGCGTAACTTTATACAAATTAGAAGACCCGTGTTCCAAACCGATCTCCTCTAGTATACTTTTTGTAATGTGTCTAAAACGGTGTCACTAATGTTTTACTGATGGTATCGATATTTATTTTAAGCAAAATAGAGATATTAAAATATTTATGGGCCTTTTCAAATTCTCAAAGAACGTATTTATTAAATTTAAAACATTAATAAATACAACTTGATAGTTTAGGCTTACTTATTTCTTATGTTTTGATTAGGCTACTAAGGTTTATGCCTAAGTAAACAATGGATTTGTTATGTTTAAAAATACTAAAGATTGTCTGTGTTACATAGTAAGGGTGTAGCATTATTGTTTTCAAGGAATATGCCTATATAGGCCTACTTTGACAGTCACTCCAACTAAAATTATGTAATTTTCTGTGAAATAAATTTGTATTCTTTAAATTTGGATAGTTATTGATACTTGCGCACTACAGCATAAATATTGCGATATGAAAGTGGTTATAAATGGTTTCTCTACGTTCTATCCTACCCTAATACCAATATTTGTTAAAGCCAACCATCATAAGCTGCAACATAAGGCCTTTCTTAATTCTTTAAAAATTTGTTAAGAACAATTTATCCAATAGGCCTACAAGTGGATATTGGTCTACTTATTTCTGATGTTGTTGAACCTAATACTGTAGAACGGTTTTTTTAGGCTTATTAGGTTTGCGCCTACCTAAACAATCAAATTGACATGTTTATAAAATACTAAAGTGTAGGGCCTATAAGTAAGGATGCAACATTATTGGTTTTAAGGAATAGGCCTACTTTTCCAACTAAAATTGTAGTATTTTCTGTAAAATATATTATTGTTCTTGGTATGGCAGTTCAAAGAAGTACATTTTATTTTATTTCTAAAGCTTTTTGGGTCCCATGTTTATTTTTTATTGCAGTCCTGATGGCACTTAATTCTTATAAAAAATAAATTTATTCATAATATTGTTTATAAATATCTTTTTTGGTTTTTAAGGAAAATTTAGTAATAAAAATTGATTCTATTAGCACATTTCATTATGTCCATTTCCCATTCAAACAGTTTTTAAAACTCGATTGAAAAAGTTTAATTTATTTTTTAATTCTTCAATGTCTATTTCCTTTTTGCAGCACTTAAAAATATTAATATACTTTATAGATTTATTTAGCGGAGTTTTTTTAGCCGGTAAAAGTCCGGTACTACTCAATAAACGGTTTTTGAGTATCTATGAGAATTTCCTCTCCGCCCGACAAAATCAAAAGGAGAAAAAAATATAAATAACTAACGATCATGTTGAGAGGAAATATTGTTTTTTTTTCCTAATTTTACAGTAAGTCATACGCATACAGAAGCAAGAGAATAACTTATAATGCATTTAATTTTAATGGACGAAAACCATTCAGGATATTCTGTTATCCGTTCATCGGCGAACGTCGCGCATCTGGGAGTGCGAGTCGAAGTCGAGCCGGCTAAAATATCCGATCTCATTCTGTCTCTCTCGGGCGCAAACAACTGTCTCACTTGCACACTCGAGCTTCCTCGTGTCACTACGAGGCGCGCCACCACCCGACCGCTCAAGGTCCGAGTAGACCGCGAGGAGCGCTAGCGTCGGCCCGCCGCGGCCCGGTCCATAGTTGAACACAGAATGGGCAATCTACTTGAGGAGTATGCTTAATCTATGATTATAGGTTTAACTTCTTTTTTCAAAATTTTACTTTTATTTGTTTTACAAATTGAACATTTAGTAGCAATTCTATATAATCCATTTTTCATTTCAACGATTTGTGGATTAATATTTTTAGTTTTTTTCTTACATTTGTGACAATGAATTGGTTCATTCATTTATGTATAATTTTTTTTAAATAAATGGATATGTGTTATAGATGTCATAATCAAACTAATTTTACTATTATTGGAAATT
Source organism: Neoaliturus tenellus (assembly GCA_030545055.2). Taxonomy (NCBI): domain Eukaryota; kingdom Metazoa; phylum Arthropoda; class Insecta; order Hemiptera; family Cicadellidae; genus Neoaliturus; species Neoaliturus tenellus. The sequence continues at coordinate 247,044,998 of CM061531.1, read as the reverse complement.
GTGTAGGATGTAATATATGTAAAAGAATTATTTATGAAAAAAAGATTAAGAGAAAAAGTAATAAGAATAAACATCTTAAACATATTTTAAGAGAATTTAACCATTTTCAACCATATAAAACACAACAATTAATTAATGAATTATATATTTTATGTATTTCCAATCATTTTGAAATAACACCTAAGAAAATAAAATTATTTTTAAAACAAAGGAATTGTACAAATTGGATATTTTACTATCAATTTTTAAACAAAATATACAATATTGATTTTGAATTGAATAATGAAGATAAAGAAAAAATTACACTATTTTTTAATAAATATTTATGTTTTAAGAAAAGTAATATATCATATAAAATATTATTACCTATGATTTTTAAATACTTAAATATGGATTTTTGTATAAAACCTAATTATGATAATGACTTTTTAACATATCTATCACAAACAAGTTTGTGATATTTTTTCCTATATAAATGGATCTGCTAGAAGAAATTAATAATGTTGGAGAATTAAGATTTAAAGAATATAAACCATTAAAAAGTTTAAATTTAAATAAAAAATATAAAATTGAAAAATTTGAAAGAATTAAAGATAAATATGGATATACAATTATTGTTGAATTAGAAAAATGTAAAGTACATTTACCAAAAAGATTTACTAATGTAATTGATGATAAATCAATTAAAGAATTAAATAAAAAAGATTTACATTTAATTGTCACTGATATTAAGACTTTTGATGATAAAGAAACTGCTTTAGTTAAATTTGAATAATTATTACAATATTATTGATACTAAACCTTAATTTTACTTGTTTTAAAAAAATTCAAATTTTATTGGAAAAATACTATTAAAATTTTAAATTACCTTATGAAAAGTCGACTATTAATTTTATTGAAAAAATACTTATAAAATGTGATAATTTTACTTGTTTTTAAAAAAATTTTATTTTGTAGAAAATTTAGGCATATTTGTTAAAAATTTCATTAAAATTGCATATTTTTTAAGACAATTTGACAAAAGCTGAAAATTGGCCAAAAAATGGCAAAAATATTGCATAATTGTATTAAAAAACTGTGAAATTTGTTTGATTTTTGATTGTCTCCAAAAGTGTCCTAGAAGTAACATGATACTATCTACTTATATATATATATATATATATATATATATATATATATATATATATATATATATATATATAAATTTTTATTATTTTTGGTCTCTGGGCACCTCAAAACGAAAAAGTAACGTGGTCCCGGGCTTAGGTCTTACCATGAGACCTACGGTAATAGCTTATTCCTTATAGGAAATTCGCTAAAATGTCCTTAAAAAAGTCAGGTTAAAAATATTTTTTGTTTTTGATTGAGTATTAAATCATAAATTTTGATGTTTTCGGGCTGACAGATTCATAAAAACTGCAGAATTTCATAAGGAACAAAATAACATACATTTATGAATATGTTTATTTATGATTATTCGTGTGAAAACAGAAAATACCCCCCCCGTCGCAGCAGACCTGCGTACTCAGCGAATTTCCAAATTAGTAATATTAATTTTGACCAGCTAAACTTGTAAACAAAATTTCATCACATGCTCATAAATAGGGAAATAAATGTCTATTCTCCTTAAGATAACTATAGGGAAAGAGTATGCAGGTATGCTGCCATGGGGGACACTAAAAGTAGGTTTTTAGCATAGAAAAAATTTATTTCGACCTTATAAAGCCATATAGTAAGTTCATCAATATCTGCCCATAAATAAAAGAGTTTGCCTATTCTCCATATGATTAACATGGGAAAAGAGTATGCAGGTTTGCTGCCATGATAAGTACAAAAACTAAGATTTTTACCTTAAATGGACGAATCTCAACTAAATGAAGCTGAATTCCAAGTTTCATCGAAAAATATTGGTTAATAAGAGAAATATTAACACATCCCAATTCTCCATAAGATTAACATTGGAGCCCCAAAATACAATGTACTGTCTTTAGACTTTGTAATATCTCGGTAACCAATGGAGATAGAGCAAAGCTTCAAAATACTAAATTGTGTGTTTTTTTAGCTAAATCCAATGGTCAAAATAAAAATCTAAATTTTTAAAATTTACATATGAAAAATGCAAAAAATCTATTTTTGGGGTACAAAACCCCCCAAAACTACCCCTTCCGGTAGGTCGATATGTCTGGTTTAAGAAACTCATCCGAATAAACGTAGGATTACACATCTCTACCAAATTTGGTCTCAATCGGACCATTTTTACGAGAGTTATCGTGTCTAGGGACACATACATATATACATATATATACATATAAGTAGATAGTACTATGGGGTTCCTAGCACACTTTTGGAGACAATCAAAAATCAAACAAATTTCACAGTTTTTTAATACAATTATGCAATATTTTTGCCATTTTTTGGCCAATTTGTAGTCTAACATTATTCTAATTTTTATGAAAAATATGCAAATTTCATGAAATTTTTTACAAATATGCCTAAATTTACATAAAATTGTCTTCAGAATAAAAATTTTTCTAAAACAAGTAAAATTTTGTCGAATACTGAATAATTATTCAAATTAAACTAGAATAGTTTCTTTATCATCAAATGTTTTAATGTTTTTAATAATTAAATGTAAATCTTTCTTATTCTATTCTTTAACTGTTTTAATGAATGAATATTTTAAGTTCTATTTAAAAAAAATTTCAAATTTTATATATTTTTTTTGAAATCTGAAATTATCATGGTCCCAGGTCAAAATATATACTAATTATAGTAATTATTGTGCAAATTTAATAAAATAAACCTATTTAGTTCATAAACTACGATTTCAGTTGTTAAATAATGAGTCTTGTAGAATATATTGGTTGAGAACATTCTCTTATCACTCTTATCTCTCTTATCTGACCGTTAAAATAATACTTCCTGTCACAAACTCCAATACTTTAAACTATTATAACTTTATTAATAATTAAGTTATCTTTAATCTGAAAATTGTATTGAATTTAATATTTTTTTCTCTTTGATATAATACCTCACAACTTAGGTTTTAAATGAGATATAAGTTTTTTTGTTGTTTCTTAAATTCATTAATATGTTAATTGATTTATTTGTAAAAGTATTTGAAACAAATGTTTAATTGGTTGATTTATGATGGGCTATAATGTATTAATAGGATTAAAAATGATATTTATTTAGTATAGGCAATTGTTGCACTATCTAGTGGAATAGTCATGAACTACTAGCGCTTCAACTGATAAACCCATGCAGTCTTATCACTCAACGGAAGTCTGGTTAGCTCATTGCTAACGTTCAAGTCTCATATGCCTGAGGTTCCGAGTTCAAATCTCGAAACTTCGGGCATAATTTATTGAGGACATAGTTGAAGTCCAGTGGTTGGTGGAAGGTCTTTATCCGAGTGGCCATAGGATAATGACTGTGAAACAAGCCGTGTGACAAGATACTATGGTGGGTGCACCCTTTGCCTCATCCATTTCATCCTTCATAATCACCAATCCATTTCCATTAACCACCAATCTATTTCCATTAATCATTTCAATCAATCGCCTATCGTCCATCCCATTAATACAACATTACACTTACAACACCGCACACTAAAAAATTCAAATAATACACTCTCCTCCACCTAGCACAAAAAAATCTAAAAATCAAATAATTCAATAGAACCTGAAATGATGCCCCTGGGGACATAAAAACCTGGAATGTGGCAGTGATGGGTTCAAATTCAAAAATACAAAATATCATAAAAGCTAGGTGGTAGTGACGAGTAACTAAGGCGCCTATTCTGAAAACACGCACACTTACAACACTACACAAAATACACCATCATATCCATTCATTTTGTTTTATTTTTGTAAATTTAAAGCTTTTTTAAAACAAGTAAATTTTAATATCTGATTTTTAAGAATATAGATTAATTTATTTCAATTATATCATTTTTGATTATATTATATTCAAGTAATTTTTCAGATACAATAATAATATAACAATTTGTTTTACTAGTAGCTACTATATCATAATCAAAATCTGCATTAATAATAATATCATTTTTTGAACTTGAAATATTTGTTGGATTTTTTGTAGTATAAATTACATAAATTGGTCTATTTTCTAGAAACTCTGTTGGATTATAATACATTTTACTACTATTATAATAAACTTTTTTATAATCTTGATACATTTCATACATAATTCTAAATTTTTCATTGAATATGTCAAAGTTTTCTAATTCATCAGGGTAATAATGACCATTTAGTTTTACTCTTATATTTTTTATATACATACTATCAAATTTAGAAGTATCATATAACTGATCATTTGTTCTTGATTTTTGAAATCCAATTATAATAAATTTTGGATTATAAATATTTCTATAGATATTTGTTATATCCAAACTTAAATTCTTTCCTGTAATATTTTTTTGTTCAATGCATTGCCAATGATTAAAATGAAAATTTACTTTTTCAAATTTGCTTAGTTCATTAATTAATTGAATTTTACTTGTTGTTTTGTATTCAATTATAGGAACTCTAATAAAAAATTCATCAACTGTTATTTTACCTTCAGCTGGTAATGTTGCATTATCATAAGTTCCATCAGCCTTTTTAGTTTTCCATCTAAAAATTGCATCATTATCTTGTGATCTAATAAATGTTATATTAAAACCTCCTTTGTATATTGGAATATTTACATTTTCAAAAAATCCTAATCCAAAATGAGATAAATTACCAATTGCTTCAAATGCTTTACTAAAATTTGATTCAAAACCATTATTAATTTGATTTATTTCTGATTTTGAATAAGTTATAGTACCTTTAATTGTACTTAATAGACCAGGATATTCAATTTCATCAATCAATTTATTATGTTTTCTAACTTCAATTTTTGAAAATAAAAATGGAACAAAATTATCAATTAATTTTATATTAGCACCATTATCATATGCAGTTCCATCAGATTTAGTCAATTTACCAGATATATAAAATTGAAATTTAGAAGTACAAAATCCATCTCCAAAATCTATATTAAATTCAGTTTTTTTATTAGGTTCATTTAAATGTAATTTAGATAATGGATAGAAATTTTTGTATTCAGCTCTTTCAATATCATTTATATATTTTTTGTAATCAGCCATTTATTAAGGATAATTTTTTAAATCAAAAGCTTTTTTAAAACAAGTAAAATTTTCATAATTTAATTTTTATGATTTTATAATGTCAAATTTTATTTATGTATCAATTTCATTTTTACTTTTAAAATACTCAATTTCTGTAGCATGATCAAGTATAAATTTTGCTGATATTTTTTGATGTTCTAAAATTAATTCCCAATTTAATGTAAAAGCATAATCATGAATGAAATATTCAGTTAAATCTTGATATTTACAAATCAAATCAATATAATCTTTTAGTTGATAATTTATGAATTCAGTAATAAAATCTATAGTTAAATTTTGATGTTGAGCAATTTTTTGCCAATTTAATTTATTTTGAAACAATCTCATCATATTAATACTCAATTCATATTTTTCAGAAATATCATCCCAATCATCTTTGTTTAATTGATTTTGGTTTCTGATAATGAATAAATCAAATGAACTGTATAGAGCCATTTATTAGGGAGAAAATTTTGTAAAACAACTTTTCTTTGAATTACAAATACAACATTTTGATTTAATTATATTTATATTTTTTAATTTTATTATCTGAATATCTTTAGAATTAGTTTTTTGTTTACATTTAAGACAATAAATCAACTCCATTTATATAAAATAAATTATTGTAATTTATCTATATCTCCTTTAATTAGTATTATTTCTGCATTTAATTCTTTTATTGATTTATTGACTCCATCAAATAGAAATTTTAGTTCTTTTTCTAATTTTTCTTCTAAATTTTCAACATGTTTTCCAATATTAATTAAAAATTCTAAAATTTTATTTAAATCTTTTTTAGTTTCTGAATAATCACTACCAATTTCAATAATTGAATCTAAAACTTCATCTAATTCTGACTTAACTATAACATCATATTTATTTATACTTGGTTTTACATTAACAATTCTTTTACCATTAATATTTATATAATTTTTTGATAAACCAATAGCATTTACTAAATTTTCAGTCTTTTTTACATGACTTTTAAAACTTTTACTAAAATTATTAAAAAATGTATTTAATTTGGAATTTATATAATCTTCTTTAATATTAATTGGATGTTTTTTCTGTCTTCCAAACAGATCAAATATATTTTGTGAATCCATATTTATTAAGGATTAATTTATTTATTATGTTATCAAATTTTTTATTTTTATTTAATTCATTTAATATAAAAATACATAAATGACCAAAAATTGGTGGATCATTATAATTTTGAATTTGATTATCATTATAAAATATATTATCTTTTCCTAAATATTTAACTAATTCTATTGGTGGTTTATTAACTATATTTCCATATGAATCAAAATAATATTTAATTTTATCTTTTTTATAATAACAAACCCAATGAGTTCCATTTCCATCAAATGAATCTAAATTTATAATTCCACATTCAAATTTATTAACTTTATTAGGTAATATATCTCTCATAAATACACCTCTAAAATATTTTATATTTTTACACAATTTTTCTAATTCACCTAATGTTAGTGGTTCAAAATTTTTTTATAATTTTGTTTCATATATTTTAATGTTTTTTTATCTAAACCAGATCCTTCTACATTTTTTAATTCATGATCTAACCAATCAACAAAATTTCTAAATTTAGGAATTATAGATTCTTTTACTACTTTTGCTCCCTTTCTAACATTTGGTGTATAATTTTTAACTATAGGTATATTATCAGCAAAATCTAAAATTTCTTTTAGTAATCCACCATTTTTTATTTCTTTTAATTGATTATATGAAAATTCAAATCTTAATCCTTTATTTAATTTTTTATGTTTATTTAGTTTATTAATTTGTCTTTTAGATAATAATATAATATCTTTTCCATTTTCATTAAATTGATCAATATTAAATTGAATTATAACTGATCTTTTATTTTTAAATGCTAATTTTATTTTTGATTTTTGATTATCTGTCAAGTTTATATTTTTTTTTTCCATTTATTAAGAAAAAAATTTATAGTTTTTTTATAATATAGATTAACTTAATTAATGAAAAATTTTATTAAAATTTTAATCCTACTTCTAAACCCATACCAAATTTTCTTTTCATCCACATAGCACCTGATGTTGGTAATGCAACTAATCTTTCACCAATTCCATAATCATTTGATGTTACTATATCCCATGCTTTATCTTGTAAAATTTTATCAGCTATTTCATTTCTAGATTTTGTATCTTTATGATCTCTATAAAATAAATCATGTTCTTTAGCAGCTTTATCTAAATCATTTATTCCAGGATCACCTCTTTTTACTCTTTTATTTAATTTAGTTCCAGGCCCTAGATATTGATAACCAGGTACATGTAATTCAAAAGGTAAATTATTTATAACATCATTTAAAATACCTGATCCATCTTTTAATAATGGTGATGAAATATTTGCCAAAATTCTTTTTAAATACTTAATTCCTTCAGGTTTTTCAATTAATTCATCTAATTTATTTGATATAAAGTCTTTAATTGCTTTCTTTTCATTTAAAAAATTATTATTACCAGCTTTTTCTTGTGCATATATAAAATTAATAATATTATCTAATTTATTTAAATCATCTATAAATCTATATTCAATTTTATTTTCTGTATATTGTCTGATTCCTGAACCTTCAATTTCACCTTTTAATTCCCAAACATGTTTAATTAAATTAATATATTTATCACCTTTACTAGATTTTGGTTTCTTACTATTTGGATCATTATTTTTATAAATTGAATTAGTTTCCCATAAAATCTTTGAATAATTATTTAAATCATCTTGTGTATATAAATTATTATCTGGTTTCTTTTCATAAGTTAACAATCTCCATAATCCATGTGTTCCATTATATTTTTTATCATCAATTATTAAATCATCATTATCAATTACAGTTATTTTATCACCAATCATAAATGATTTTTTATGTTTATTCCAATATAAACCAAATTTATCATCTTTTGTTCTTGGTAAATATTTTTGTGCTAATGGAACAATAATTTTATCTAATGTTTGAGGTGAAATTAAGTTTGGGTCAATAAATGTCGATTCTTCTTGAATTATTGGCTGTCTGATTGGTCTAAATGGAGTACTTGAAGGTAAATTTAATTCTTCAGTTTCTGGTATTGATATATTAGCAAAATTATTAACAACAGGTACCAATTCCATTAGGTTTTTATTTTCATTTAAGACTTCACCAATTTTATTTTCAACTTTACCAATCGCTGATGTTATAGGTTCATATGCTTTTTGTTTAATTTTTTCATAATTATCTTCAATTTTAATTTGATTTTTAAATTCTTTTATTAATTTTTTCTCAATATCATCTAATTTTTTAGCTTCATTAACAGATATCTTATCCATTTATTACAAAGAAAAATTTAGGTTCAACACAAATCATGTTAACATAAACACAAATCATGTTAACACAAAAACAAATCATGTTAACACAAACACAAATCATATTAACACAAAACATAAATCATGTTAACACAAACACAAATCATGTTAACATAAACATAAATCATGTTAACACAAATACAAATCATGTTAAACACAATTTATTTTACTTTATTTCTGTAATTTTCATTAAATATATAAATACTAATGAAATAAATAATACTAATAAAATAAATATTCTATCAATTATTGACTCAAATATACAACAAGCCATTATCATTATTTAATATCAGAAAAATTTTTCATATATTTTCCATCATTTGATTTTTTCAATAAATTAATAGTTAAAAATCCATAGTCTTCTTTCCAACAATCATTACAAATAGTTTTAAATTTATCAAATTTCATATCTGATCCAACAAAATTATTATATATTTTTTTCATATAATATTCATTTTGTTTTAAAATGTGCTAAATTTAAAATTTAATTTAGTACAATTGCAATTTTATTAATTGCAATTTTTTTAATTTATTAATTGCAATTTTTTGCAATTAATTTAAATTATTTCTAATTAATTGCATATCAACTTTTGAATAACATTGTGATAAATAAATACATGATATATTTTTATGTCTACCCATTATAAAATATTCTTTAATTTTATCTTGTTTTTCTAAAATACAATCATCAAAAACTACTAATGAATTTGGTTTACATTCATTTAGTGGAATCACATCATCACATGAAAAATGAGAAATTTGTTTATTAATATTTGATTGTATATTTTTAAATCTTTTTTGTAATAATTTATAAGATGGTTGTTCTAATGATTTACTAAAAATATATAAATTTGAATATGGAATTAATCTTTTGTAAATAAAATTTAATAATAATGTAGTTTTACCAGATCCACTTGTTCCTATAATTAATAATCTAATAGGTTGATCATTTTTATTATTTTTATCATATGATTCTAATTTTATATTATCTTTTTTTTCTAAAAATTTCTCCATTTAAATAAGATGAAATTAAAATAATTGGTCATTCATCCAAACTAGAATTAAGATTAGAACATCCAATACATTTAGATGGAAAATATAGTATTGGTTTAAGTGGATTTTATTCAGATAATTTTATATCAAATATACCAAATGATTATAAAAACTGTTATGGATATTCTATTAAAGATGAAGATGATAAAATTATAGATCAATATTTTGATATAAATAAAGGAAATTATACAATTGAAGAAATAAAAAATATTTTTATTAATAGTTTAATAGAATTTAAAAAGAAAATTAATAAATTTTATGAAAATGATTTTATACTGAAAAATGATGGACCATATATTATAATAAAATCTCCTGTTAAAATTATAGTTACAACAATTATAATTGATTTATTAGGGTTAAATAATAAAATAATTGAACCAAATGTATTAACAAAAGGAATAAAACTACCAAAAATTAGACCTTTTGATGTTATTGAAATACATTGTAATTTAGTTGATCCTAGTTTTGAAAATCATAAAGATCATTCACATTTACATAAAGAATCAGAAATTATATATTCATTTTATCCAAATGTTGAATATGGATCAAAAATTAGTGAAAAACCAAATGAAATTGATTATATTCCTTTAAAAAATATAAATAAAATTCAAAATATTGTAATATCTATTCAAGATAGTGATGGAAATCTAATAAATAATGAAAATATTAAAAGTATTGTATATTTAAGATTAAAACAAAATTTGTAATATAAAATTTGTCTACATAAATAATAAAACAATTGATTTAATTACAATAATTTTATATTTAATAATAAATTAATTGTATTTAGTAAACAAAATAATCCTTGGTTTAAAGTAAAAGATATTTGTAATATTTTAAAATATAAAAATTCTAGAAAAGTTTTAATTGATAATGTAAAAGAAAAATATATAAAACTTAAAAAATATCAAGTGTAACCAACAGTTACACTTACATAATGATGATAAATTAATTTACATAAAAATTATAGGTGTCACAAATTAAGACACCCTAGAAATTGATGTACAAACATGTTTTCAGATGCCCTAAAACAGGGCGTCAATAAAATAGATAATAAAACAATATTTATTAATGAATCTGGTTTATATTCATTAATTTTAAAATCAAAAAAGGTAGATAAACAATAAGGATAAATATAGATGGTGATAAATTAAAATTCATAGATTTTTTAGAGGGGACAATTTGTCCCCCCTATCATATAATGAAAAACGTACAAAACTTATTAAAATTAGGTAGGACCCAAAATGGGTCCCACATAAATTATAATATTTATTTTAAAAAATTTTAAAGGAGGTAACCTTATTATACAATAAAAACTTAAGGGTAACAAAACGTTACCCTCCTTAAACATTCAAAAGATATTTATAAAGATAATAAATTATATACAAATTTGAGACCCGTCTTAAAGACGGGTCTTACTTATAATGATAATAAAGTAAAATTTATAGATATTTTTAGGGGAGGCGATCTGTCCCCCTATCATATAATGAAAAACATACTATTTTTATTAAAAAAATTTTGTTTATATTTATTAATTTTAAAATTAAAAAAGAATCAAAAAATTTAAAAATAGATTAATAAATATTTTAAATGAAAGAATCAAAACAAATAATTAAACATAAAAATTTAATAATAAATTATTAAATATATTTAAATTTATTAAAGAAAATATTTAAAAATATACATAAATTATAGTATAAATTCAATATCATATGGTTATAAATTATTAATATAATTTTGATCATTTTCTTTAAAACTTTCTTTAACATAATTTTTTATTATATTTATAAATGGTTCTATTATAAAATTAAACTTATAATGATATACAAAATAATTTTTATATTTAAAAAGATATATTAAAAATTTATTTGATATTTTAGTTTTAAATAAATATAATTTTATATCAAAATCATTATTTATTAATTCTTTTGGAACAATTAAAATTTCCATTTATTTATAATTTTTTATACCCCCAAGGTAATGTATCAATTTTATTTTCACAAATAAATCTTTTGTCATCTCTATTACTTAAAGCTAATTTATTTATTGTAATTGTATATAGTTCATGTTTAAAACTTCTAATACAAGTCATTTCTCTATATTGTTCTTGATCATCAAATAAACATTTCTTAAAATCATCCATATGTAATGTTTTATCAACAACACTTTTCTTAATTCCTTTACATTTTACAGGATTTTTATTATTAAATTCATAACTATATAATTTTGATCTTAAACCACAATATTCTTCTAATATTTCACCATTTAACTCATCTTTAAATTTACCAATTATTTTTTTATTCTTTTCACTATAGCATTCATGTTCTTTCTTATAATCACTTGTATCAAATTCATTAATATTTTCTTTAATAATTTTATATGGATCCTTTTTAAACTCTATAAAATAACTGTCTGTGTCCATATATAATAACCTTATATTTGGATCAAACTTCTTTAATTTTTCATAATAAAATTGATACATATGTAATTTTGATAAATCAAGTACTGAAAATCCTATATAGATTGGTTTATCAAACTTAACCTTTTCTTTTATCATATGTGAAGCAATACAGTCTTTATCAAATATACTAAATGTTTTAAAATTAGGTTTTTTTGCTTGTTTTAATGAAAACTTTTCGTCACCTAATTTAATATCACATCTATTTCTAACATTTTCCATAGTTTTTCCAAAAACACTATTATTCATCAATTTAAAAAAGTCTTTTTCAAAATCTGATGTTGATTTGGATCTAAATTTGGTATTTAATTCAATATATTTTTTCATATAATCATCTTGATCAAATGCTATAACTCTATTAACTTTCTTTAATTTTAATTCTTTTTGTAGATAATATTTTAAGTTTCTTGAATGAATAACATAATCTTTTTTATCAAATAATGTTGTGCAAAGTTTATTATTATAATGTTCAGGTGTTAATGGTAAATCTTTATGATCATCATGTAATTCAATAGGATATTCTAAATCAACATCTAATATATATCCATATTCAGCATTTTCATCTAATTCTAATATTGTTTCTTCCCATTCATTTAATGTATATGTATTAGGATTCATCCATGTTATATCTTTATAAGGTAATTTTTGACTTAAAGCCCATCCATATAGATTATTTGCATCTATATATAACATATAATTTTCAGGTTTTGTTTTATCATAATTTTTTGTATATTTATTGTTTGCTTTACAATATCTAGTTATACATTGTGAAATACCACCTCTAATACCTTTTTCAATCATTAAATACATATTATAATCACTTATTAATTCTAGTTTAATTTTTGTTAATTTTAACATAGAATCCCAAGCTAATGATGGTGATGTTAGATAATGTGCTGGATCTAATTGATAATTTTTCAAACAAACAGATCTAAAATTTTCAAATATATCAGCTAATAATAATACATCCTGAATATTATACAAATCTGAATAATTACCTAATGTTTTTATTTTTAATTTATTCCAAACTTTTATATAATGTTTATAATCATCATCACTTATATTTTCATTAGTTAAACAACTATAAAATTGATCTTTTTCTAATATTTTATCATAGTTTAATTTTTCGACATTATCAATAAATTCATATGGAAATACACCTTTAGAAGTTAATATTTTTAAAGTTTCATTATCATATTCAATTTTATCATTTTCTTTTATAAATTTATTTATATGCTTAAATTCTTTAAGATTTTTAGCTAATTTTTCAATTGATGTAGCCATAAATCTAAATGTATCTACAAATGAAAATTTTATAAATTTTCTAGGTTTATCACCTTCAAATTCATAACCATAACCAGAATTTACTGAATAGTTTATATATTTTTCATCTGTATTAGCTAACAAATCAATTTTACCATATTTTTTAGCTAATTCTTTTATAAACAAATGTGTATCATAATTTGAACTATTATGACAGAATATAGGAATACTTTGAGGGAATTTTAGATTTAAATTACAATTTAAATGTGCAGCACCCCTAAATTTTCCTGTTAAATGGCAATGATCTCTTACTTTTATTCTTTTATCATCATCAAAACCACTATTTTCACAAATATGACAAATATTAGTTTTTTTATAATTAATTTCTTCTTCATTAGTTAAATTCATAGGCTTTTTATTTTTTGAATTATATTGTTTGGCTATATATTTTGAAATTTCATCTAAATATTCAAATAATTTATTTGGTACATTTATTAATTCTTCTTCATTTTTTGCTCTATAACAAATAGGTTTATACATTTTATTAGTTACTCTAGATACTAAATAGATTGTAAATCCATATGGTATATGTTTTTGAATTTTATTTGTATATGAGCAATTTGGATTATTTTTACAATTATCAATCTTTTCTAATATACTTTCAAAATCCATATAAATTACATATGGATGTTCAAACTTTTTGTAATAGTTTTTAAAACTTACTTTTTGACCAGGAAATGGCATTATAGGTCTACAAGGTTCTAATGATTTACATATTTCTAAATGATTATTCAAGTCTTTATTTTTGTAGAAATGAGTCAAACATCTTCTACAAATATATTTTTTTGTTTTATGTTTTGATAATTGAGAATATACCAATTTATTTAAATCTGTTATTAATATATAATGACAATTATTACCAATTTTATAATATAATAAATCAATTTCTAATTTTACATTATAATATTCAGATATTTGTAATGGCACTATTTTTTTATCTTCATCAATTCTATAAATATTTATTGACATTGATGGATAGTTATATTTAGAGTCAAACGATCTTTTTTCAAATAATTTAATATCTTTTAATGTTATTGGATAATCAAAACCTTTAAAAATATCATCATTTATATATTTTTGATATTGTTTAACTCTTTCAGCATGTTCATTTGGTTTATCAATAGCACATCTAATTGCATAAATAAAACAATATTCATCTTTATTTTTAAAATTTACACAACATTTTTTATTCTTAATTTCATTTGGTAATTCTATATATGATCCAGCATTTAATGAATTATTTTTAGATAATTTTAGATTTAATTCAACACATCTTTTTAATGACCAACCAGAGCCTTTTGATGGTTGATTTAGTTGTTCTCTAACTATTAATTTCTTAAATTGATCATCAATAAAATCATCTATATTTAAAATATCTGAACTTTTTATGCAAAAATACATATTACTATTTTGAATTTCACCATTTATTAATTTTCTTTCATATTCACATTCTAAAGCCATTTGTCCTTTAATATTTTTAAATTTTTGTTTTTCTATCAATTTTTTTATTTCATTTCTTTGAGTTTCCAAATAATCATTAATATCTAAATCATCATTTGAATTTGTTAAAATATAATCTTGAAAATATCCTTTTAATGATGAAGCTTCTTGAATATTTATTATATTTTCTTTTGGAATTGGTCTATTTTTAAAATAATCATTTAATAATCCAATTAATTCTCTTCTAGTTTTATTAACAATTTTAATACTATTTTTAATTGCTAAATTTTGAATATATTTTAATGATCTATATTCTAAATTATTTGGATTTTCTTTAATTTTGTTTAATCTTTTAATTAGTTCATCTCTAGATAAATTTTCATAATTTCTGACAGATAATTTTTTTGCAATTTCATTTAATTTTTCTATATTAAATAATGAATAATTTGTAAGATCAAATGTTTCTTTAATATTTGTTAATTCATCTAAAGTTTTATTTTTATAATTATATATATTATTATTTTTACACCAATGTTTTAATTCAAATATTTTATTATCATATTTTTGTTTATTTAATAAATGTTTAGTTGAATTATAATGTCTATCATAATTTTTATATAATATATTTTTATTACAGTAAGGACAATTAATATTTTTATTTGTTCGTTCCATTTATTAGAAATAATTTTTACTTAGAAATAAAACTCTTAAAAATATGAGAAGTTTTTCCACTTTTTTCTAGGTAATTTATAGTTTAAATTGTATTTTTTCAATCAATAGTCAACTTTTCACAAGTTAATTTAAGTTTTCTAGAGTATTTTTTCAATAAAATCAATAGTCAACTTTTCACAAGTTAATTTAAATTTTCTAGAGTATTTTTTCAATAAAATTAATAGTTGTATTTTCATAAGTCAATTTAAGTTTTCTATAGTATTTTTTCAATAAAATTTAAACTTTTTTAAAACAAGTAAAATTATTATTTTTATCATATTTTTAAATTTTCTAGTTTTGTTATATTTTTGTCATGAATTTTAGTTTCTAAATGTCTTAAATAATTATTAGTCCATTTAATATTTCTTCCACATTCACAAAATTGTGGTTTTAAAAACATTTCTCTAATACATTGTATACAAATTGCATTTTTTCTATCTTTACTATAATGATAATTATTAAAATTTGAAATATCTTTAATTTCTTTACATTTATGACATTGTTTTTCATTTAATTCAATAACTTTAATATTATCATATAATTTTTTATAATACAAATCCTTACATTCTTTACAATAATAATATAACCCATCTTTAGTATTTTTATCTTTATAAAATTTTGATATATCTTTATATAATTTACACCTTAAACATTTCTTTTCCATTTATATAAAATAAAATTTACAAATTGGTTTTTTCAATTCATATTCATAAAAATTTCCAATAATATCTTCATTATTTTGATCTTTTATACTATATGTAACTGGATTTGTATTATTAATTTTAGAAATTATAAATATTTCTCTAGACCAATTATTTTTATATTTATTAGAAAATGTTGATTTTTTATTTCCAATTCTAACTCTATCATTTATTTTAAATTTTGATTTGGTTATTATTTTTGGTGGTTTATATTTAAAAACAGTATCTAATAAATCCTTTTCATTATTTTTATTTACTTCAATTGGTTTCATTTTAATTGTTGAATGATATGAGTTATTATATTCTTTAACAATTTTTGGTAAAATATTTATCCATCTATAATTTTTATTAATTTCAAATTGTATTTTCATTTTTTCATTTTGTGTTCTATTATACCTTTCTATTATACTTGATTTTTCTTCATTTTCTGTATGATACAATTTAATATCATATTTATTTAATATTTCTTTGAATTCTTTATTGATAAATTCTAATCCTTTATCTGTATGTAAAAGATTAGGTGATTTATGATTAATTTTAATTGCATCATTAATTATTTCTTCAAATGCTTTAGAAACTGTTTTTCCATCTTTTTTCTTTAATGGTTTTGACCAAACATATTTTGAGAAAGTATCTATCACATTTAACATATATTTATAACCATCATTTTCTTTTTCATAATTTTTCATTATAATTAAATCTGCTGCCCATAAATCATCAATACCTAATGTAATTATTTTTCTTTTTAGAAATTTCTTTCTGATTGGAGCATGAATTTCATTTGCTTCAATTATTTGTTCATTTTTAGTTAATTCTTTTTTAATTATAGGTTTAACTTCTTTTTTTAAAATTTTACTTTTATTTGTTTTACAAATTAAACATTTAGTAGCTATTCTATATAATCCATTTTTCATTTCAACAATTTGTGGATTAATATTTTTAGTTTTTTTCTTACACTTGTGACAATGAATTGGTTCATTCATTTATATATAAAAAATATTTTATACATAAATGAATTGATTCAATTCATTTATGTATAAAATATTTTTTTAATAAATGGATATGTGTTATAGATGTCATAATCAAACTAATTTTACTATTATTGGAAATTGTGTAGGATGTAATATATGTAAAAGAATTATTTATGAAAAAAAGATTAAGAGAAAAAGTAATAAGAATAAACATCTTAAACATATTTTAAGAGAATTTAACCATTTTCAACCATATAAAACACACCAATTAATTAATGAATTATATATTTTATGTATTTCCAATCATTTTGAAATAACACCTAAGAATATAAAATTATTTTTAAAACAAAGGAATTATACAAATTGGATATTTTACTATCAATTTTTAAACAAAATATACAATATTAATTTTGAATTGAATCATGAAGATAAAGAAAAAATTACACTAGTTTTTAATAAATATTTATGTTTTAAGAAAAGTAATATATCATATAAAAAATTATTACCAATGATTTTTAAATATTTAAATATAGATTTTTGTATAAAACCTAATTATGATGATAACTTTTTAACATATCTATCACAAATGAATTTGTAATATTTTTTCCCTATATAAATGGATCTGTTAGAAGAAATTAATAATATTGGAGAATTAAGATTTAAAGAATATAAACCATTAAAAAGTTTAAATTTCAATGAAAAATATAAAATTGAAAAATTTGAAAGAATTAAAGATAAATATGGATATACAATTATTGTTGAATTAGAAAAATGTAAAATACATTTACCAAAAAGATTTACTAATATAATTGATGATAAAACTATTAAAGAATTAAATAAAAAAGATTTAAATTTAATTGTCACGGCTTTTAAGACTTTTGATGATAAAGAAACTGCTTTAGTTAAATTTGAATAATTATTTTAATATAATTGTATTGATAATAAATTTTAAATCATCTTGTAAAAAATTATAATTTTACTGGTTTTAAAAAACTTTTTATTCTGTAAACAATTTCATATAAATTTATGCATATTTATTAAAAAATGCATTAAATTTGCATATTTTTTATGACAATTTGACAAAAGCTGAAAATTGGCCAAAAAATGGCAAAAATATTGCATAATTGTATTAAAAAACTGTGAAATTTGTTTGATTTTTGATTGTCTCCAAAAGTGTCCTAGGAACCCCATAGTACTATCTACTCATATATACATATATACATATACAGGGTGTTTTGCGATAGGTGTAACAAACTTTACCAGTTGATTCCTCACATAAAGACAAGAAAAAAATGTCATATAAACATAGGTCCGAAAATGTTTTGTTTTCGAGTTACAGCCAATAATTGAATTTTTACTAATTTAAGTGTACTTATTGGACATTTCTGGCTCTAAGTAAAAAAATAACAAAGATATTATGATAAATCTTTCACGGTTAGATAGATTATAAAATTTCAAAGCAATTTCAATGCTATTTTGCATTAAAACTTTGAATGCAGGTGAGATAAAAGGCTTAAAAGTCAAATACACCCCGTCGCAGCAGACCTGCGTACTCAGCGAATTTCCAAATTACTAATATTAATTTTGACCAGATAAATCTGTAAACAAAATTTAATCGCGTGCTCATAAATAGGAAAATAAATGTCTATTCTCCTGATAAATATAGGGGAAGAATATGCAGGTATGCTGCCATGGGGAAAGTAAGTTTTTAGCATAAAAAAAATTATCTTGACGATATGAAGCCATAAACTTAGTTTCATCTGTATCTGTCCATAAATAAACGAGTTTGCCTATTTTCCATGTGATTAACATGGGAAAATAGTATGCAGGTTTGCTGCCATGATAAGCACAAAAACCAAGTTTTTTACCATAAATAAATGAAGCTCAACCAAATGAAGCTAAATACCAAGTTTCACCCAAAAATAACGGTTAATAAGTGAAATATTAACAAATTCTTATCCTCCATAAGATCAACATTGGAGCTTCAAAATACAATGTACTGTCTTTAGACTTTTTAATATCTCGGTAACCAATAGAGATAGAGCAAAGCTTCAAAATACTAAATTGTGTGTTTTTTTTAGCTAATTCCAATGGTGAAAATAAAAATTAAATATTTTTAAAAATTATATGTGAAAAATGCAAAAAAAACCCATTTTTGGGGTACAAAACCCCCCAAAACTACCCCTTCCGGTAGGTCGATATGTCTGGTTTACGAACTCATCCGAATAAACGTAGGATTACACATCTCTACCAAATTTGGTGTCGATCAGACCGTTTTTACGAGAGTTATCGTGTCTAGGGACACATACATACATACATACATACATATTTACATATATATATATATATATATATATATATATATATATATATATATATATAAATTTTTATTATTTTTGGTCTCTGGGCACCTCAAAACGAAAAAGTAACGTGGTCCCGTGCTTAGGTCTTACCATGAGACCTACGGTAATAGCTTATTCCTTATAGGAAATTCGCTAAAATGTCCTTAAAAAAGTCAGGTTAAAAATATTTTTTGTTTTTGATTGAGTATTAAATCATAAATGTTGATGTTTTCGGGCTGACAGATTCATAAAAACTGCAGAATTTCATAAGGAACAAAATAACATACATTTATGAATATGTTTATTTATGATTATTCGTGTGAAAACAGAAAATACCCCCCCGTCGCAGCAGACCTGCGTACTCAGCGAATTTCCAAATTAGTAATATTAATTTTGACCAGCTAAACTTGTAAACAAAATTTCATCACATGCTCATAAATAGGGAAATAAATGTCTATTCTCCTTAAGATAACTATAGGGAAAGAGTATGCAGGTATGCTGCCATGGGGGACACTAAAAGTAGGTTTTTAGCATAGAAAAAATTTATTTCGACCTTATAAAGCCATATAGTAAGTTCATCAATATCTGCCCATAAATAAAAGAGTTTGCCTATTCTCCATATGATTAACATGGGAAAAGAGTATGCAGGTTTGCTGCCATGATAAGTACAAAAACTAAGATTTTTTACCTTAAATGGACGAATCTCAACTAAATGAAGCTAAATACCAAGTTTCATCCAAAAATATTGGTTAATAAGTGAAATATTAACACATCCTTATTCTCCATAAGATTAACATTGGAGCCTCAAAATACAACGTACTGTCTTTAGACTTTTTAATATCTCGGTAACCAATAGAGATAGAGCAAAGCTTCAAAATACTAAATTGTGTATTTTTTTGAGCTAAATCCAATGGTCAAAATAAAAATTTAAAATTTTTAAAAATTACATATGAAAAATGCAAAAAACCCATTTTTGGGGTACAAAACCCCCCAAAACTACCCCTTCCGGTAGGTCGATATGTCTGGTTTACGAACTCATCCGAATAAATGTAGGATTACACATCTCTACCAAATTTGGTGTCGATCGGACCATTTTTACGAGAGTTATCGTGTCTAGGGACACATATATACATATATAAATATATATACATATATATATATAAATTTTAATGACTATTATTTTTGGTCTCTGGGCACCTCAAAACGAAAAAGTAACATGGTCCCGGGCTTAGGTCTTACCATGAGACCTACGGTAATAGCTTATTCCCTATGGGAAATTCGCTAAAACTGAAAGTTAACAAAATTTTGAAAGAAAACTCGACAATTTAGCCAGGCTCATTCATGCATAACAGATGTTGACATGAAAGTTACATAACCATTGGTATTTTTTAATGAAAATAAACCTAAAATCCTAAAAAAAAGTATTATCTCATGAAAACTCATTCGCCCTTTAGGTTTATTAAAAAAATATGGTCTTTTTCTACAAAGAAAAAGCTTAAAAATAGACTCTCATTATGATTTACCAACAACTACGTGTGATATTTAATGTGATACACCAATCATTTATACCAGGAGACAGAATAATACTTTTTTTAGACAATTGCAGACATAATAATGGACATAAAACGTTGGTATAAAGATTTTTATGGATATTAAGTTATTTTGGTCCCGCCATTGTTAACTGGACTGGAGTTCCACAGTGATTACATTTAATGCAAAATTCTTTTTTAATATCAAAATTTGTAGCATTGAGTTAAAACAGTTTTAATAAACTAAGTAAAATTAGTTTTCATATACTTTTTAATAAAACCCAGAAGATAAAAAAGTGATTTGTATAAAAAAAATTAAATAAAAAATATACCAATGTTAAATAAACTTGTATGTTAACAGTTTATATTGTCTCGTATTCTTAATATTAGTATATAAATGGCCTACTCCGTTTGTAAAAATGTGCATAACAATATGACGAGTATGTTCAAAAGTACCAATTAAAAAAAAAATTACAGAAACCGTTCATACAAAAATTACAATTATAAGAGACAAACCATTATTATGATTAAAAAATCTATTTTGCCGTGAAGGATTGCAACACCCAGTGTGTAAAATAACATGTTAACTTGGAAACGCAAGTGTAGCTCATAGTTCCAAGATGTCGTCCAGTGCAGGTTGTTGGTGCTGTCAAACTTATGGTTTTAAATACAAAATCATAAATTTAGGTGAGATCTGAAATACGAGTAAAGATTTGTCTCCTGTAAATAATTATTTTCAAGGTTTGTAAACGTACGGAGCAAATATTTTGTTTCAATGTGACAATTGCAAATAAAGTAAAATCTAAATTACTACATCTTAATAATTCCTTTTTCTCTAGAGGAACATAATCCAAAATTTGGTTTTCCAAAATTGAAAAATCAAATGATTTAAATACCTTAATTTTATTAAATTAATTCTTACAATCAAATTTTACGCTTTAAAACAACATAGTTTTTTTAAGTGAATTTTTTTTTCTTTTTTTACGGAAGTTTGATGTTTTAGGAAAAATATACCCTCTCTTCCTCTTGACTATCCAGCAGTTTTCAGGTTGTTTGTCAATTTATGTGGCAAACGTAATGGTAAAGTGTGATAAACGTCTATTTTTTAGATTTTTCTATGTAAAAAAGACCATATTTTTTTTAATAAACCTAAAGGGTGAATGAGTTTTCATGTGATAATACTTTTTTTAGGATTTTAGGTTTATTTTCATTAAAAAATACCAATGGTTATGTAACTTTCATGTCAACATCTGTTATGCATGAATGAGCCTGGCTAAATTGTCGAGTTTTCTTTCAAAATTTTGTTAACTTTCAGTTTTTCTGTTTTCACACGATTAATCATAAATAAACATATTCATAAATGTATGTTATTTTGTTCCTTATGAAATTCTGCAGTTTTTATGAATCTGTCAGCCCGAAAATATCAACATTTATGATTTAATACTCAATCAAAAACAAAAAATATTTTTAACCTGACATTTTTTAAGGACATTTTTGACTTTTAAGCCTTTTATCTCACCTGCATTCAAAGTTTTAATGCAAAATAGCATTGAAATTGCTTTGAAATTTTATAATCTATCTAACCGTGAAAGATTTATCATAATATCTTTGTTATTTTTCTACTTAGAGCCAGAAATGTCCAATAAGTACACTTAAATTAGTAAAAATTCAATTATTGGCTGTAACTCGAAAACAAAAGATTTTCGGACCTATGTTTATATGACATTTTTTTCTTGTCTTTATGTGAGGAATCAACTGGTAAAGTTTGTTACACCTATCGCAAAACACCCTGTATATGTATATATGTATATATATGTATATATGTATGTGTCCCTAGACACGATAACTCTCGTAAAAATGGTCCGAATGAGACCATATTTGGTAGAGATGTGTAATCCTACGTTTATTCGGATGAGTTTCTTAAACCAGACATATCGACCTACCGGAAGGGGTAGTTTTGGGGGGTTTTGTACCCCAAAAATAGGTTTTTTGCATTTTTCATATGTAAATTTTTAAAATTTAGATTTTTATTTTGACCATTGGATTTAGCTAAAAAAACACACAATTTAGTATTTTGAAGCTTTGCTCTATCTCCATTGGTTACCGAGATATTACAAAGTCTAAAGACAGTACATTGTATTTTGGGGCTCCAATGTTAATCTTATGGAGAATTGGGATGTGTTAATATTTCTCTTATTAACCAATATTTTTCGATGAAACTTGTAATTCAGCTTCATTTGGTTGAGATTCATCCATTTATGGTAAAAAATCTTGGTTTTTGTTCTTATCATGGCAGCAAACCTCCATACTCTTTTCCCATGTTAATCATAAGGAGAATAGACATTTATTTCCCTATTTATGAGCTTGTGATTTTATTGGTTTTACAGTTTTATGTGGTCAAAACTAATATTACTAATTTGGAAATTCGCTGAGTACGCAGGTCTGCTGCGACGGGGGTATTTGTACTTATCATGGCAGCAAGTACAACTCTTTTCCCATGTTAATCATATGGAGAATAGGCAAACTTTTTTATTTATGGTTAGATATATATAAAACTTACTATGTGGCTTTATATGGTCGAAATAAATTTTTTCTATGCTAAAAACCTTTTTTAGTGTCCCCCATGGCAGCATACCTGCATAATCTTTCCCTATATTTATCTTAAGGAGAATAGACATTTATTTCTCTATTTATGAACACGTGATGAAATTTTGTTTACAAGTTTAGCTGGTCAAAATTAATATTACTAATTTGGAAATTCGCTGAGTACGCAGGTCTGCTGCGACGGGGGGTATTTTTAAATTTACGGGTTTTTAGATATTTGAGGTTAAAAACTTAAAATGGCCGCCATTTTGAAAATATACATTGGAAAAAAATAATATTTTTTCTAAAAATGAGCATTGGTGTGATTAAGGTATATGCCAAATATGAACTCCAAACAACAACCCGTTACGGAAATAAAAATTCTTAAGTGTAAAAAACAAAATGGCGGCTAGCAGCTTAACGAAGCATTCAACAGATAAGAGAGAAACACATAAATTTAGCTGGCAATAATTGTAATTTTATTAAGTTCAATTTTTCCGAGTGGTTAACTTTTAAATATAGTGAATTTACTTCAATATCACTGTCAAGCTAAATAAATACAAAAATTCAAGCTTATGGGGAAGCAAGATGCAAAATCAGCTACATAGGTATTACAATCAGCTAAAGTTAATGGAATGTTTTGCAGTAGATCTATAAAAACAATAAAAAACCTTTATATCAGGAAAAAGGTTTCCTACTTCAAGCTCTGTTCAAAGTTTTAAGAGTGTTAAACATCTAAATGTAGTGGATTTTGTTTTAGTTAATACTAAACTTCAAGATCTCAATACAATATTACTGTAGTACTGACTAAAGTATGGCAAATATTAACTAAACATAGCCAATTTACCTCAAATAGTCGGAAACCAAAGTTTTTGGTAAGTTAGGAACAAACAATGTAAAACATCACTAAGTAACAAGCAAAGTAAAACAATCAGTTGCCTAACAATCAATTTTAAAACAATCAGTTCCGCCTAACAGGTAAAATAAAAAGACATAATATTGGCAATCATCACAGTTATTGTTTATGTTTGATACTTTTATTGGTATCGGTGCTGTCCAAGATGTGTGCGTGCACAATTTTAAGGATCTAAAAAGTATTACTGTACTTATGAAAAAAATTACGTCTATATACATGTGGTAAACCCCTCACATAAATAAATAAGTAAACTTCAAAAACATACTGGAGGGTTAAGGATCAACAAAACGTTAAATTAAACACACAATATTAACTGGCATTAAGTATGAATTACTACTTTAAGCTCTATGTATCGGCTTAGGTATATTAGAAACAAAGTTGTAGTAAAATGAAATATGTTCGCTAAGATATTTGATGGGCGCAATCGTTTTTCTGGCTAGGGCAGAAAAACCAAATTAATTTCATATTTCTTGTAGAACTACGTGGTCGCTACATCTAAAATTAAGAAAATCCAACTGTAAACAATGACTTGTCAAATGAGATGCAGCAATATGTTGAAATATTAGTTTTCAATATTACCTAAATGGGGTATCAGAAATTCGTAGTGTCGGTAAGGCAGATTATGGGGTGATGTAGTACATCCGTGGTAACGTAGATCACTTAACAGGTTTAGTTCTCGTACTTATATTATTGAACAAATTTAACTAGGCTTAACTAAGTTTATAGGGAACGAAAGGCTCTCAGGGACCCGGCCCAATATGAAATAAAATCAAGTTCTATATTCTATATACATATATATATACAATTGAGATTTTCATCGTGTTTTGCCCAGTTTTCCCAAGGCAAATTTATGGAATAACGTTATAGTACCCCATTTAGGTAATATTGAAAACTAATATTTCAACATATTGCTGCATCTCATTTGACAAGTCATTGTTTACAGTTGGATTTTCTTAATTTTAGATGTAGCGACCACGTAGTTCTACAAGAAATATGAAATTAATTTGGTTTTTCTGCCCTAGCCAGAAAAACGGTTGCGCCCATCAAATATCTTAGCGAACATATTTCATTTTACTACAACTTTGTTTCTAATATACCTAAGCCGATACATAGAGCTTAAAGTAGTAATTCATACTTAATGCCAGTTAATATTGTGTGTTTAATTTAACGTTTTGTTGATCCTTAACCCTCCAGTATGTTTTTGAAGTTTACTTATTTATTTATGTGAGGGGTTTACCACATGTATATAGACGTAATTTTTTCATAAGTACAGTAATACTTTTTAGATCCTTAAAATTGTGCACGCACACATCTTGGACAGCACCGATACCAATAAAAGTATCAAACATAAACAATAACTGTGATGATTGCCAATATTATGTCTTTTTATTTTACCTGTTAGGCGGAACTGATTGTTTTAAAATTGATTGTTAGGCAACTGATTGTTTTACTTTGCTTGTTACTTAGTGATGTTTTACATTGTTTGTTCCTAACTTACCAAAAACTTTGGTTTCCGACTATTTGAGGTAAATTGGCTATGTTTAGTTAATATTTGCCATACTTTAGTCAGTACTACAGTAATATTGTATTGAGATCTTGAAGTTTAGTATTAACTAAAACAAAATCCACTACATTTAGATGTTTAACACTCTTAAAACTTTGAACAGAGCTTGAAGTAGGAAACCTTTTTCCTGATATAAAGGTTTTTTATTGTTTTTATAGATCTACTGCAAAACATTCCATTAACTTTAGCTGATTGTAATACCTATGTAGCTGATTTTGCATCTTGCTTCCCCATAAGCTTGAATTTTGTTATAAACATACACGTCCGAGCATATAACTATAAAATACCCCCGTCGCAGCAGACCTGCGTACTCAGCGAATTTCCAATGGAATTTTGGTATATTTTCTATTTCCTCATAAAATCTATGGGGATGAGAGTATGTAGGTTTGCCGCCATATGGGTTTTGTTGGTAAATGTAAGTTAAACCCTACCTAGTGATAATACATACCAAATTTTATACGGCTATGGTGTTCTTTTGATTTTCCCCATAAACCGTATGGGGGGGAGTACGTAGGTTTGCCGCCATATGGGTTTTCTAAGCAAATATAAGTTAAACGCTTCCTAATGAATGTACATATCAAATTTTATCAAGATGTGTCAATAAATAAGCAAGATAGGAGGTTTAGTTGATTTCCCATAAGAATAACATGGAAAACATATTTTTTTGGATTTTCGCCATAACCATATACGCTAGGTAAAAAAATTCAAAATACTAGATTGTTTGTTTTTTAAGCTCTTTTAAATGGTTTAAGTTAAAATTGTTGAATTTTCGAATTAAAAGTAAAAAAAGCCAAAAACCCATTTTTAACCCACTTGAAACCCCGTAAAACCCCGTTCCCATGGTCCGATCATTCTGGTTCGCGAACTCAACCTAGTAGACGTTAGCTTACACCCCTGTACCAAATTTCATCAAAATCGGAGGTTCCGTTCAAAAGTTATCGTGTTCACGGACACACACACACACACACACACATATATATATATATATATATATATATATATATATATATATATATATATATATATATATATATATATATATATATATATATATATATATATATATATATCAATTTGAACGAACAGTGTTTTTGGCTTCTAGGGACCTCAAAACGAAAAAGTATTATGGTCCCGGGCTTAGGTCTTACCGTGACTACTACCTTAATAGCGTATTCCCTATAGGGAAATTCGCTAAAATTAAGCTAATTTAATACGAAATCGGTTGGTAAAACATTGTAGTTCATTTCCAAATTCATGGGACAAGTTATATTACATTAGCAGTTATTATTATTGAGCGGAGCGAGCGAAGCTCCTATACTACACTCTGGCTTTTTATTTACACGCACTCCTCTTGAACGGCTGGAGTGATCCTCACGAAATTTTGCTCGGTCATAGTAACCATCTATGGGAAAGTATAAATCTGAAATGGTCCAAATCGGACATAAGGGTTCTGCCCTACGGCCCTATGTACTATGTTATGTACTATG
This sequence comes from Neoaliturus tenellus, assembly GCA_030545055.2. Taxonomy (NCBI): domain Eukaryota; kingdom Metazoa; phylum Arthropoda; class Insecta; order Hemiptera; family Cicadellidae; genus Neoaliturus; species Neoaliturus tenellus. Next base: position 247,017,363 of record CM061531.1, on the reverse strand, counting down.
TACTATGTTATTTTAATAGGAGAAATATTTTATTTGGTTTGTTTACTGTGTGTTGATTATACAGCTGTTATAAGAATCAAATTTATAACTGCAGACTGTTACTATCACCTGTTTATGAATACAGTAGTTTTATGTGAAATTGTTGTTTTGTTTATTATTTTAGTGGTTTGTTTACCTTTGTACGTTAATGAAATGCCACGTTTACGGAGAGGAGGTGCATATCTTGGACGACACATAATTTAATATCTTGTAAACATATAATACCCCGTCGCAGCAAACCTACGTAGTCAAAAATTATTAGAGTATTGCAGACTTGTGGCGAGTAATCGCAGCGAACAACCTAAATCTGGCGACGAGTGTGTGCAGCGAATGAGCCGACCCAAAAGGTGAGTGAGCGCAGCGAACGAACGAAATTGACGGCGAGTGAGCGCAGCGAACGAGCTCACTTGAATTACCTGTAAAACATGTGCTATTATTGATTTAAAAAATAGTCGCTCCGCTCAATATTGCAAGCAGACAACTGCATTATATACCTAGTATAAAAAAATACTACAGTCATAATATTTCTAAGTGGAGCTATAGAGACAGAAAACGTAGCACTTTCCAGATATATCGGATTTCCGATTCACCGGAAATGCGTGGGCAGAACAAACTGGGAAGGTGTAAAGTGGAAAGGTCACTGCAAACCGATGACACAGAATGTCGCGGTGACTCGAGGGGAATCAACTAGAGTGGGGAGAAGGGAATTTCACTTTCAATGCCTACAAATAATTTTATTAGTTTTGAACATGCTTGGTAATCATACATAACACCAAAAGAGTAGGGTATAAATTTGTGCAGGTTAATATATTTATTAAAAAGTGCACAAAAATAAGTTTTTAGCCAGATAAGATTTTGATATAGAGAATCGAAAAATAAAATAAAATAAAATCAACCTTTACGTTTAAAAATAGAATCAACCATTAGCGTTTAATAGTCGATTATATGTATATATTTTTTACTGTACAGAAATCCACAATACCATTAGCCAACAAATCCAGTGTAGAACGTATATAAAGCTGTTGAAAAAATTATTACTTCTCCTTATTGACATTACTAGAGCTTCTTTTTATCGTTCAGACGTCAATATGAGCAAATTTTGTTTATGAAAAAGTGAAAAATTACACGATTCTATACCGGTTAATTATTTCAGCCAGCTATTTCCACTTAACAATCAGCTCATATGCATTAAAAATATATAAATCGTAGTCGTGTTATCTGTATTTCGGGGGCGGCGTTCTCCCTTCACCATAAGGATATGCCATTTGGAAATACAAAGACAATATCTTCAGAGGCAGTGGCATTAGAAGGGCTAGACGACTAAATCGAATAAATAAAAAACGCTCAGTAAAATAAAATCAGAACAGGAAACAGAAGTAACATGTCTTATTTTCCCCAAACCTCAACTAAAGCGAACACTTTTGGGTGATTACACAAAAAGGACTATTTTAATACATTTCGAACGACAGTTAAAATTTAAACTTCCGTTGAAAAATCCAGACATGATTAAACAATCATAATTAAAATCATGACTGTATAGGAAAATCGTGCACATATTTCATTATCATCAATCTATATATTAATAGGCAAGCAGGTTTCGTTTCCTCCTTTTTTCTCAGCTCGTGTGCATCGTAGGAGAAATCCGCTCATACCGTTAGAAAGGTAGTGTCCTGTAGATGAGCAGAATCACATTATAATTTCTATCAGCCTCCAGGGCTACGCCCTATGGGCTTTTAAAGTTTCAATGTTAATCTTATGGGAGAATTGATTAAATCATTAGACAGCTGTTATGATAACAAATGCTAGCAATCCAGAAAGAACAGATGTTCCAGTTATAAAACATTTTAAATCTAATTTGCTCAAGATGAATTGAGTTTTTGGTCGAATTTCGACCAGTGGGCAATCCCTAGTTGTATATAAATTTATCTACCTTACAGTTGTTATGTGTTGTACTTCATTTGTGGGGTGGAGTACACCTATGTCCAAGGTACGACGCGACGGTAAACAGTTGGCGAGATTCACACCGAGCAGCTTTCCCCATTTATATAGGGAAAAAATATTACAAATTCATTTGTGATAGATATGTTAAAAAGTTATCATCATAATTAGGTTTTATACAAAAATCCATATTTAAATATTTAAAAATCATTGGTAATAATTTTTTATATGATATATTACTTTTCTTAAAACATAAATATTTATTAAAAACTAGTGTAATTTTTTCTTTATCTTCATGATTCAATTCAAAATTAATATTGTATATTTTGTTTAAAAATTGATAGTAAAATATCCAATTTGTATAATTCCTTTGTTTTAAAAATAATTTTATATTCTTAGGTGTTATTTCAAAATGATTGGAAATACATAAAATATATAATTCATTAATTAATTGGTGTGTTTTATATGGTTGAAAATGGTTAAATTCTCTTAAAATATGTTTAAGATGTTTATTCTTATTACTTTTTCTCTTAATCTTTTTTTCATAAATAATTCTTTTACATATATTACATCCTACACAATTTCCAATAATAGTAAAATTAGTTTGATTATGACATCTATAACACATATCCATTTATTAAAAAAATATTTTATACATAAATGAATTGAATCAATTCATTTATGTATAAAATATTTTTTATATATAAATGAATGAACCAATTCATTGTCACAAGTGTAAGAAAAAAACTAAAAATATTAATCCACAAATTGTTGAAATGAAAAATGGATTATATAGAATAGCTACTAAATGTTTAATTTGTAAAACAAATAAAAGTAAAATTTTAAAAAAAGAAGTTAAACCTATAATTAAAAAAGAATTAACTAAAAATGAACAAATAATTGAAGCAAATGAAATTCATGCTCCAATCAGAAAGAAATTTCTAAAAAGAAAAATAATTACATTAGGTATTGATGATTTATGGGCAGCAGATTTAATTATAATGAAAAATTATGAAAAAGAAAATGATGGTTATAAATATATGTTAAATGTGATAGATACTTTCTCAAAATATGTTTGGTCAAAACCATTAAAGAAAAAAGATGGAAAAACAGTTTCTAAAGCATTTGAAGAAATAATTAATGATGCAATTAAAATTAATCATAAATCACCTAATCTTTTACATACAGATAAAGGATTAGAATTTATCAATAAAGAATTCAAAGAAATATTAAATAAATATGATTTTAAATTGTATCATACAGAAAATGAAGAAAAATCAAGTATAATAGAAAGGTATAATAGAACACAAAATGAAAAAATGAAAATACAATTTGAAATTAATAAAAATTATAGATGGATAAATATTTTACCAAAAATTGTTAAAGAATATAATAACTCATATCATTCAACAATTAAAATGAAACCAATTGAAGTAAATAAAAATAATGAAAAGGATTTATTAGATACTGTTTTTAAATATAAAACACCAAAAATAATAACCAAATCAAAATTTAAAATAAATGATAGAGTTAGAATTGGAAATAAAAAATCAACATTTTCTAATAAATATAAAAATAATTGGTCTAGAGAAATATTTATAATTTCTAAAATTAATAATACAAATCCAGTTACATATAGTATAAAAGATCAAAATAATGAAGATATTATTGGAAATTTTTATGAATATGAATTGAAAAAAACCAATTTGTAAATTTTATTTTATATAAATGGAAAAGAAATGTTTAAGGTGTAAATTATATAAAGATATATCAAAATTTTATAAAGATAAAAATACTAAAGATGGGTTATATTATTATTGTAAAGAATGTAAGGATTTGTATTATAAAAAATTATTTGATAATATTAAAGTTATTGAATTAAATGAAAAACAATGTCATAAATGTAAAGAAATTAAAGATATTTCAAATTTTAATAATTATCATTATAGTAAAGATAGAAAAAATGCAATTTGTATACAATGTATTAGAGAAATGTTTTTAAAACCACAATTTTGTGAATGTGGAAGAAATATTAAATGGACTAATAATTATTTAAGACATTTAGAAACTAAAATTCATGACAAAAATATAACAAAACTAGAAAATTTAAAAATATGATAAAAATAATAATTTTACTTGTTTTAAAAAAGTTTAAATTTTATTGAAAAAATACTATAGAAAACTTAAATTGACTTATGAAAATACAACTATTAATTTTATTGAAAAAATACTCTAGAAAATTTAAATTAACTTGTGAAAAGTTGACTATTGATTTTATTGAAAAAATACTCTAGAAAACTTAAATTAACTTGTGAAAAGTTGACTATTGATTGAAAAAATACAATTTAAACTATAAATTACCTAGAAAAAAGTGGAAAAACTTCTCATATTTTTAAGAGTTTTATTTCTAAGTAAAAATTATTTCTAATAAATGGAACGAACAAATAAAAATATTAATTGTCCTTACTGTAATAAAAATATATTATATAAAAATTATGATAGACATTATAATTCAACTAAACATTTATTAAATAAACAAAAATATGATAATAAAATATTTGAATTAAAACATTGGTGTAAAAATAATAATATATATAATTATAAAAATAAAACTTTAGATGAATTAACAAATATTAAAGAAACATTTGATCTTACAAATTATTCATTATTTAATATAGAAAAATTAAATAAAATTGCAAAAAAATTATCTGTCAGAAATTATGAAAATTTATCTAGAGATGAACTAATTAAAAGATTAAACAAAATTAAAGAAAATCCAAATAATTTAGAATATAGATCATTAAAATATATTCAAAATTTAGCAATTAAAAATAGTATTAAAATTGTTAATAAAACTAGAAGAGAATTAATTGGATTATTAAATGATTATTTTAAAAATAGACCAATTCCAAAAGAAAATATAATAAATATTCAAGAAGCTTCATCATTAAAAGGATATTTTCAAGATTATATTTTAACAAATTCAAATGATGATTTAGATATTAATGATTATTTAGAAACTCAAAGAAATGAAATAAAAAAATTGATAGAAAAACAAAAATTTAAAAATATTAAAGGACAAATGGCTTTAGAATGTGAATATGAAAGAAAATTAATAAATGGTGAAATTCAAAATAGTAATATGTATTTTTGCATAAAAAGTTCAGATATTTTAAATATAGATGATTTTATTGATGATCAATTTAAGAAATTAATAGTTAGAGAACAACTAAATCAACCATCAAAAGGCTCTGGTTGGTCATTAAAAAGATGTGTTGAATTAAATCTAAAATTATCTAAAAATAATTCATTAAATGCTGGATCATATATAGAATTACCAAATGAAATTAAGAATAAAAAATGTTGTGTAAATTTTAAAAATAAAGATGAATATTGTTTTATTTATGCAATTAGATGTGCTATTGATAAACCAAATGAACATGCTGAAAGAGTTAAACAATATCAAAAATATATAAATGATGATATTTTTAAAGGTTTTGATTATCCAATAACATTAAAAGATATTAAATTATTTGAAAAAAGATCGTTTGACTCTAAATATAACTATCCATCAATGTCAATAAATATTTATAGAATTGATGAAGATAAAAAAATAGTGCCATTACAAATATCTGAATATTATAATGTAAAATTAGAAATTGATTTATTATATTATAAAATTGGTAATAATTGTCATTATATATTAATAACAGATTTAAATAAATTGGTATATTCTCAATTATCAAAACATAAAACAAAAAAATATATTTGTAGAAGATGTTTGACTCATTTCTACAAAAATAAAGACTTGAATAATCATTTAGAAATATGTAAATCATTAGAACCTTGTAGACCTATAATGCCATTTCCTGGTCAAAAAGTAAGTTTTAAAAACTATTACAAAAAGTTTGAACATCCATATGTAATTTATATGGATTTTGAAAGTATATTAGAAAAGATTGATAATTGTAAAAATAATCCAAATTGCTCATATACAAATAAAATTCAAAAACATATACCATATGGATTTACAATCTATTTAGTATCTAGAGTAACTAATAAAATGTATAAACCTATTTGTTATAGAGCAAAAAATGAAGAAGAATTAATAAATGTACCAAATAAATTATTTGAATATTTAGATGAAATTTCAAAATATATAGCCAAACAATATAATTCAAAAAATAAAAAGCCTATGAATTTAACTAATGAAGAAGAAATTAATTATAAAAAAACTAATATTTGTCATATTTGTGAAAATAGTGGTTTTGATGATGATAAAAGAATAAAAGTAAGAGATCATTGCCATTTAACAGGAAAATTTAGGGGTGCTGCACATTTAAATTGTAATTTAAATCTAAAATTCCCTCAAAGTATTCCTATATTCTGTCATAATAGTTCAAATTATGATACACATTTGTTTATAAAAGAATTAGCTAAAAAATATGGTAAAATTGATTTGTTAGCTAATACAGATGAAAAATATATAAACTATTCAGTAAATTCTGGTTATGGTTATGAATTTGAAGGTGATAAACCTAGAAAATTTATAAAATTTTCATTTGTAGATACATTTAGATTTATGGCTACATCAATTGAAAAATTAGCTAAAAATCTTAAAGAATTTAAGCATATAAATACATTTATAAAAGAAAATGATAAAATTGAATATGATAATGAAACTTTAAAAATATTAACTTCTAAAGGTGTATTTCCATATGAATTTATTGATAATGTCGAAAAATTAAACTATGATAAAATATTAGAAAAAGATCAATTTTATAGTTGTTTAACTAATGAAAATATAAGTGATGATGATTATAAACATTATATAAAAGTTTGGAATAAATTAAAAATAAAAACATTAGGTAATTATTCAGATTTGTATAATATTCAGGATGTATTATTATTAGCTGATATATTTGAAAATTTTAGATCTGTTTGTTTGAAAAATTATCAATTAGATCCAGCACATTATCTAACATCACCATCATTAGCTTGGGATTCTATGTTAAAATTAACAAAAATTAAACTAGAATTAATAAGTGATTATAATATGTATTTAATGATTGAAAAAGGTATTAGAGGTGGTATTTCACAATGTATAACTAGATATTGTAAAGCAAACAATAAATATACAAAAAATTATGATAAAACAAAACCTGAAAATTATATGTTATATATAGATGCAAATAATCTATATGGATGGGCTTTAAGTCAAAAATTACCTTATAAAGATATAACATGGATGAATCCTAATACATATACATTAAATGAATGGGAAGAAACAATATTAGAATTATATGAAAATGCTGAATATGGATATATATTAGATGTTGATTTAGAATATCCTATTGAATTACATGATGATCATAAAGATTTACCATTAACACCTGAACATTATAATAATAAACTTTGCACAACATTATTTGATAAAAAAGATTATGTTATTCATTCAAGAAACTTAAAATATTATCTACAAAAAGGATTAAAATTAAAGAAAGTTAATAGAGTTATAGCATTTGATCAAGATGATTATATGAAAAAATATATTGAATTAAATACCAAATTTAGATCCAAATCAACATCAGATTTTGAAAAAGACTTTTTTAAATTGATGAATAATAGTGTTTTTGGAAAAACTATGGAAAATGTTAGAAATAGATGTGATATTAAATTAGGTGACGAAAAGTTTTCATTAAAACAAGCAAAAAAACCTAATTTTAAAACATTTAGTATATTTGATAAAGACTGTATTGCTTCACATATGATAAAAGAAAAGGTTAAGTTTGATAAACCAATCTATATAGGATTTTCAGTACTTGATTTATCAAAATTACATATGTATCAATTTTATTATGAAAAATTAAAGAAGTTTGATCCAAATATAAGGTTATTATATATGGACACAGACAGTTATTTTATAGAGTTTAAAAAGGATCCATATAAAATTATTAAAGAAAATATTAATGAATTTGATACAAGTGATTATAAGAAAGAACATGAATGCTATAGTGAAAAGAATAAAAAAATAATTGGTAAATTTAAAGATGAGTTAAATGGTGAAATATTAGAAGAATATTGTGGTTTAAGATCAAAATTATATAGTTATGAATTTAATAATAAAAATCCTGTAAAATGTAAAGGAATTAAGAAAAGTGTTGTTGATAAAACATTACATATGGATGATTTTAAGAAATGTTTATTTGATGATCAAGAACAATATAGAGAAATGACTTGTATTAGAAGTTTTAAACATGAACTATATACAATTACAATAAATAAATTAGCTTTAAGTAATAGAGATGACAAAAGATTTATTTGTGAAAATAAAATTGATACATTACCTTGGGGGTATAAAAAAATTATAAATAAATGAAAATTTTAATTGTTCCAAAAGAATTAATAAATAATGATTTTGATATAAAATTATATTTATTTAAAACTAAAATATCAAATAAATTTTTAATATATCTTTTTAAATATAAAAATTATTTTGTATATCATTATAAGTTTAATTTTATAATAGAACCATTTATAAATATAATAAAAAATTATGTTAAAGAAAGTTTTAAAGAAAATGATCAAAATTATATTAATAATTTATAACCATATGATATTGAATTTATACTATAATTTATGTATATTTTTAAATATTTTCTTTAATAAATTTAAATATATTTAATAATTTATTATTAAATTTTTATGTTTAATTATTTGTTTTGATTCTTTCATTTAAAATATTTATTAATCTATTTTTAATTTTTTTTGATTCTTTTTTAATTTTAAAATTAATAAATATAAACAAAATTTTTTTAATAAAAATAGTATGTTTTTCATTATATGATAGGGGGGACAGATCGCCTCCCCTAAAAATATCTATAAATTTTACTTTATTATCATTATAAGTAAGACCCGTCTTTAAGACGGGTCTCAAATTTGTATATAATTTATTATCTTTATAAATATCTTTTGAATGTTTAAGGAGGGTAACGTTTTGTTACCCTTAAGTTTTTATTGTATAATAAGGTTACCTCCTTTAAAATTTTTTAAAATAAATATTATAATTTATGTGGGACCCATTTTGGGTCCTACCTAATTTTAATAAGTTTTGTACGTTTTTCATTATATGATAGGGGGGACAAATTGTCCCCTCTAAAAAATCTATGAATTTTAATTTATCACCATCTATATTTATCCTTATTGTTTATCTACCTTTTTTGATTTTAAAATTAATGAATATAAACCAGATTCATTAATAAATATTGTTTTATTATCTATTTTATTGACGCCCTGTTTTAGGGCATCTGAAAACATGTTTGTACATCAATTTCTAGGGTGTCTTAATTTGTGACACCTATAATTTTTATGTAAATTAATTTATCATCATTATGTAAGTGTAACTGTTGGTTACACTTGATATTTTTTAAGTTTTATATATTTTTCTTTTACATTATCAATTAAAACTTTTCTAGAATTTTTATATTTTAAAATATTACAAATATCTTTTACTTTAAACCAAGGATTATTTTGTTTACTAAATACAATTAATTTATTATTAAATATAAAATTATTGTAATTAAATCAATTGTTTTATTATTTATGTAGACAAATTTTATATTACAAATTTTGTTTTAATCTTAAATATACAATACTTTTAATATTTTCATTATTTATTAGATTTCCATCACTATCTTGAATAGATATTACAATATTTTGAATTTTATTTATATTTTTTAAAGGAATATAATCAATTTCATTTGGTTTTTCACTAATTTTTGATCCATATTCAACATTTGGATAAAATGAATATATAATTTCTGATTCTTTATGTAAATGTGAATGATCTTTATGATTTTCAAAACTAGGATCAACTAAATTACAATGTATTTCAATAACATCAAAAGGTCTAATTTTTGGTAGTTTTATTCCTTTTGTTAATACATTTGGTTCAATTATTTTATTATTTAACCCTAATAAATCAATTATAATTGTTGTAACTATAATTTTAACAGGAGATTTTATTATAATATATGGTCCATCATTTTTCAGTATAAAATCATTTTCATCAAATTTATTAATTTTCTTTTTAAATTCTATTAAACTATTAATAAAAATATTTTTTATTTCTTCAATTGTATAATTTCCTTTATTTATATCAAAATATTGATCTATAATTTTATCATCTTCATCTTTAATAGAATATCCATAACAGTTTTTATAATCATTTGGTATATTTGATATAAAATTATCTGAATAAAATCCACTTAAACCAATACTATATTTTCTATCTAAATGTATTGGATGTTCTAATCTTAATTCTAGTTTGGATGAATGACCAATTATTTTAAATAATTTCATCTTATTTAAATGGAGAAATTTTTAGAAAAAAAAAGATAATATAAAATTAGAATCATATGATAAAAATAATAAAAATGATCAACCTATTAGATTATTAATTATAGGAACAAGTGGATCTGGTAAAACTACATTATTATTAAATTTTATTTACAAAAGATTAATTCCATATTCAAATTTATATATTTTTAGTAAATCATTAGAACAACCATCTTATAAATTATTACAAAAAAGATTTTAAAATATACAATCAAATATTAATAAACAAATTTCTCATTTTTCATGTGATGATGTGATTCCACTAAATGAATGTAATCCAAATTCATTAGTAGTTTTTGATGATTGTATTTTAGAAAAACAAGATAAAATTAAAGAATATTTTATAATGGGTAGACATAAAAATATATCATGTATTTATTTATCACAATGTTATTCAAAAGTTGATATGCAATTAATTAGAAATAATTTAAATATGTTATGCATTTTTAAACAAAATGAATATTATATGAAAAAAATATATAATAATTTTGTTGGATCAGATATGAAATTTGATAAATTTAAAACTATTTGTAATGATTGTTGGAAAGAAGACTATGGATTTTTAACTATTAATTTATTGAAAAAATCAAATGATGGAAAATATATGAAAAATTTTTCTGATATTAAATAATGATAATGGCTTGTTGTATATTTGAGTCAATAATTGATAGAATATTTATTTTATTAGTATTATTTATTTCATTAGTATTTATATATTTAATGAAAATTACAGAAATAAAGTAAAATAAATTGTGTTTAACATGATTTGTATTTGTGTTAACATGATTTATGTTTATGTTAACATGATTTGTGTTTGTGTTAACATGATTTATGTTTTGTGTTAATATGATTTGTGTTTGTGTTAACATGATTTGTTTTTGTGTTAACATGATTTGTGTTTATGTTAACATGATTTGTGTTGAACCTAAATTTTTCTTTGTAATAAATGGATAAGATATCTGTTAATGAAGCTAAAAAATTAGATGATATTGAGAAAAAATTAATAAAAGAATTTAAAAATCAAATTAAAATTGAAGATAATTATGAAAAACTTAAACAAAAAGCATATGAACCTATAACATCAGCGATTGGTAAAGTTGAAAATAAAATTGGTGAAGTCTTAAATGAAAATAAAAACCTAATGGAATTGGTACCTGTTGTTAATAATTTTGCTAATATATCAATACCAGAAACTGAAGAATTAAATTTACCTTCAAGTACTCCATTTAGACCAATCAGACAGCCAATAATTCAAGAAGAATCGACATTTATTGACCCAAACTTAATTTCACCTCAAACATTAGATAAAATTATTGTTCCATTAGCACAAAAATATTTACCAAGAACAAAAGATGATAAATTTGGTTTATATTGGAATAACCATAAAAAATCATTTATGATTGGTGATAAAATAACTGTAATTGATAATGATGATTTAATAATTGATGATAAAAAATATAATGGAACACATGGATTATGGAGATTGTTAACTTATGAAAAGAAACCAGATAATAATTTATATACACAAGATGATTTAAATAATTATTCAAAGATTTTATGGGAAACTAATTCAATTTATAAAAATAATGATCCAAATAGTAAAAAACCAAAATCTAGTAAAGGTGATAAATATATTAATTTAATTAAACATATTTGGGAATTAAAAGGGGAAATTGAAGGTTCAGGAATCAGACAATATACAGAAAATAAAATTGAATATAGATTTATAGATGATTTAAATAAATTAGATAATATTATTAATTATATATATGCACAAGAAAAAGCTGGTAATAATAATTTTTTAAATGAAAAGAAAGCAATTAAAGACTTTATATCAAATAAATTAGATGAATTAATTGAAAAACCTGAAGGAATTAAGTATTTAAAAAGAATTTTGGCAAATATTTCATCACCATTATTAAAAGATGGATCAGGTATTTTAAATGATGTTATAAATAATTTACCTTTTGAATTACATGTACCTGGTTATCAATATCTAGGGCCTGGAACTAAATTAAATAAAAGAGTAAAAAGAGGTGATCCTGGAATAAATGATTTAGATAAAGCTGCTAAAGAACATGATTTATTTTATAGAGATCATAAAGATACAAAATCTAGAAATGAAATAGCTGATAAAATTTTACAAGATAAAGCATGGGATATAGTAACATCAATCGATTATGGAATTGGTGAAAGATTAGTTGCATTACCAACATCAGGTGCTATGTGGATGAAAAGAAAATTTGGTATGGGTTTAGAAGTAGGATTAAAATTTTAATAAAATTTTTCATTAATTAAGTTAATCTATATTATAAAAAAACTATAAGTTTTTTTCTTAATAAATGGAAAAAACAAATATAAACTTGACAGATAATCAAAAATCAAAAATAAAATTAGCATTTAAAAATAAAAGATCAGTTATAATTCAATTTAATATTGATCAATTTAATGAAAATGGAAAAGATATTATATTATTATCTAAAAGACAAATTAATAAACTAAATAAAAATAAAAAATTAAATAAAGGATTAAGATTTGAATTTTCATATAATCAATTAAAAGAAATAAAAAATGGTGGATTACTAAAAGAAATTTTAGATTTTGCTGATAATATACCTATAGTTAAAAATTATACACCAAATGTTAGAAAGGGAGCAAAAGTAGTAAAAGAATCTATAATTCTTAAATTTAGAAATTTTGTTGATTGGTTAGATCATGAATTAAAAAATGTAGAAGGATCTGGTTTAGATAAAAAAACATTAAAATATATGAAACAAAATTATAAAAAAATTTTGAACCACTAACATTAGGTGAATTAGAAAAATTGTGTAAAAATATAAAATATTTTAGAGGTGTATTTATGAGAGATATATTACCTAATAAAGTTAATAAATTTGAATGTGGAATTATAAATTTAGATTCATTTGATGGAAATGGAACTCATTGGGTTTGTTATTATAAAAAAGATAAAATTAAATATTATTTTGATTCATATGGAAATATAGTTAATAAACCACCAATAGAATTAGTTAAATATTTAGGAAAAGATAATATATTTTATAATGATAATCAAATTCAAAATTATAATGATCCACCAATTTGTGGTCATTTATGTATTTTTATATTAAATGAATTAAGTAAAAATAAAAAATTTGATAACATAATAAATAAATTAATCCTTAATAAATATGGATTCACAAAATATATTTGATCTGTTTGGAAGACAGAAAAAACATCCAATTAATATTAAAGAAGATTATATAAATTCCAAATTAAATACATTTTTTAATAATTTTAGTAAAAGTTTTAAAAGTCATGTAAAAAAGACTGAAAATTTAGTAAATGCTATTGGTTTGTCAAAAAATTATATAAATATTAATGGTAAAAGAATTGTTAATGTAAAACCAAGTATAAATAAATATGATGTTATAGTTAAGTCAGAATTAGATGAAGTTTTAGATTCAATTATTGAAATTGGTAGTGATTATTCAGAAACTAAAAAAGATTTAAATAAAATTTTAGAATTTTTAATTAATATTGGAAAACATGTTGAAAATTTAGAAGAAAAGTTAGAAAAAGAACTAAAATTTCTATTTGATGGAGTCAATAAATCAATAAAAGAATTAAATGCAGAAATAATACTAATTAAAGGAGATATAGATAAATTACAATAATTTATTTTATATAAATGGAGTTGATTTATTGTCTTAAATGTAAACAAAAAACTAATTCTAAAGATATTCAGATAATAAAATTAAAAAATATAAATATAATTAAATCAAAATGTTGTATTTGTAATTCAAAGAAAAGTTGTTTTACAAAATTTTCTCCCTAATAAATGGCTCTATACAGTTCATTTGATTTATTCATTATCAGAAACCAAAATCAATTAAACAAAGATGATTGGGATGATATTTCTGAAAAATATGAATTGAGTATTAATATGATGAGATTGTTTCAAAATAAATTAAATTGGCAAAAAATTGCTCAACATCAAAATTTAACTATAGATTTTATTACTGAATTCATAAATTATCAACTAAAAGATTATATTGATTTGATTTGTAAATATCAAGATTTAACTGAATATTTCATTCATGATTATGCTTTTACATTAAATTGGGAATTAATTTTAGAACATCAAAAAATATCAGCAAAATTTATACTTGATCATGCTACAGAAATTGAGTATTTTAAAAGTAAAAATGAAATTGATACATAAATAAAATTTGACATTATAAAATCATAAAAATTAAATTATGAAAATTTTACTTGTTTTAAAAAAGCTTTTGATTTAAAAAATTATCCTTAATAAATGGCTGATTACAAAAAATATATAAATGATATTGAAAGAGCTGAATACAAAAATTTCTATCCATTATCTAAATTACATTTAAATGAACCTAATAAAAAAACTGAATTTAATATAGATTTTGGAGATGGATTTTGTACTTCTAAATTTCAATTTTATATATCTGGTAAATTGACTAAATCTGATGGAACTGCATATGATAATGGTGCTAATATAAAATTAATTGATAATTTTGTTCCATTTTTATTTTCAAAAATTGAAGTTAGAAAACATAATAAATTGATTGATGAAATTGAATATCCTGGTCTATTAAGTACAATTAAAGGTACTATAACTTATTCAAAATCAGAAATAAATCAAATTAATAATGGTTTTGAATCAAATTTTAGTAAAGCATTTGAAGCAATTGGTAATTTATCTCATTTTGGATTAGGATTTTTTGAAAATGTAAATATTCCAATATACAAAGGAGGTTTTAATATAACATTTATTAGATCACAAGATAATGATGCAATTTTTAGATGGAAAACTAAAAAGGCTGATGGAACTTATGATAATGCAACATTACCAGCTGAAGGTAAAATAACAGTTGATGAATTTTTTATTAGAGTTCCTATAATTGAATACAAAACAACAAGTAAAATTCAATTAATTAATGAACTAAGCAAATTTGAAAAAGTAAATTTTCATTTTAATCATTGGCAATGCATTGAACAAAAAAATATTACAGGAAAGAATTTAAGTTTGGATATAACAAATATCTATAGAAATATTTATAATCCAAAATTTATTATAATTGGATTTCAAAAATCAAGAACAAATGATCAGTTATATGATACTTCTAAATTTGATAGTATGTATATAAAAAATATAAGAGTAAAACTAAATGGTCATTATTACCCTGATGAATTGGAAAACTTTGACATATTCAATGAAAAATTTAGAATTATGTATGAAATGTATCAAGATTATAAAAAAGTTTATTATAATAGTAGTAAAATGTATTATAATCCAACAGAATTTCTAGAAAATAGACCAATTTATGTAATTGATACTACAAAAAATCCAACAAATATTTCAAGTTCAAAAAATGATATTATTATTAATGCAGATTTTGATTATGATATAGTAGCTACTAGTAAAACAAATTGTTATATTATTATTGTATCTGAAAAATTACTTGAATATAATATAATCAAAAATGATATAATTGAAATAAATTAATCTATATTCTTAAAAATCAGATATTAAAATTTACTTGTTTTAAAAAAGCTTTAAATTTACAAAAATAAAACAAAATGAATGGATATGATGGTGTATTTTGTGTAGTGTTGTAAGTGTGCGTGTTTTCAGAATAGGCGCCTTAGTTACTCGTCACTACCACCTAGCTTTTATGATATTTTGTATTTTTGAATTTGAACCCATCACTGCCACATTCCAGGTTTTTATGTCCCCAGGGGCATCATTTCAGGTTCTATTGAATTATTTGATTTTTAGATTTTTTTGTGCTAGGTGGAGGAGAGTGTATTATTTGAATTTTTTAGTGTGCGGTGTTGTAAGTGTAATGTTGTATTAATGGGATGGACGATAGGCGATTGATTGAAATGATTAATGGAAATAGATTGGTGGTTAATGGAAATGGATTGGTGATTATGAAGGATGAAATGGATGAGGCAAAGGGTGCACCCACCATAGTATCTTGTCACACGGCATAGGCGTCATTTCAGCATTCTGATTGGGGGGGCAAGATTTTCATTAGGTCATACCCCCTTCCCACAAATACGCCAAACATCTTAAATTTTGCAAAAAACTGTCAATAAAAGCTAATTAAGTTTACATTGTAACACTAAGCTGTCCATAAACTGTGAACTTATAATATAATCTCACAAACCCATGAAAACAATAGCCTAATGCATATAAAATTTGATTATATAACATGTTTCTATATGTAGAAAGTCATTATTCTTCGGGGACTGCCAGTGGCTACTGTGATGTAAAACACCTTAAAAGATTTAATGAATTTAATTGGTTACTGTATACTAAATCGTTGAAATAAAAATACAAAAAAAAAAAAACATCATTTTATAACTATTTAGTTATTTTTATTGTATATTATTTACAACTCTAAAATTTTACAGTCGGATACATAGACTAAAACTTCATAGACCTACATATGGTAAAATACATTGTTTTATCATTATCAAAAATTAGTTTTTGACCAAGCACCTTTGCAGTCCGCCGTATAAGGAACAAAAATTTCATTTAACTATTAATTGGTAGGATCAGTACACCCACGGTATACTTACATTGCCCATTATACATTACCTAAATTGCTATTGAGGACAAGAAAGGTAAAAAATTACTAAGTAGTAAAAAAAGATAAGTAATGATTTACAAAAAACATCTATACATATTTAATACGTGATACGGGTTTTTGTACAAGGAACCCCTCCCACAATTTTCAATAGATTTTAATGATTTTAATGCCTTTGGATAGAGCTCGGCGTGAAGTTGTTTCTAAAGTAAATTGGTAAATTATCCATTTGAAAAGAGGGAACCTACAAGTTCGTAAAGTTTGTAAATTTCACATTTGATTACCCATCAGTAAGGAAATTGATTGATTTTCAAGTCAACAGCTATAAAGTGTAAATATCGGACATCAGCGAAAGTACTATATCTACCTTTTCACACGAAAGAGGTTATGTTTAACCAAGGCAAGGCTCCGGTCTACAGCCTGAGCCCGAACGATGTTACCAAATGCCGCGGCCGTAGCGCTAGGCGAATTTGAAGGCTGCAAAGGTTTACGGAAATCGTGTTTTAAAACTAACTAATTAAGATAGAGATTGACTCTTAACTTTTTATAAAAGTAGAAAGACGGATCTCGTCTTCTCTGGTTTTAGAATTTTTAAATAAAATTTCTAGTTTCAGTTATAACTGTCTAAAATCATCTATTTTTCTCTAGTGGCAAGTTTTATAGATGCAGTGGTTTACGGGGATCGTGTTTTAAAACTAACCAATTAAGATAGAGATTGGATCTTAACTTTTCTAAAAGTAAAGAGGTCTCTTCGGCTCTGTTTTTGGAATTTTTAAATAACATTTCTAATTTTAGCTATAACTGTCTAAAATCATCTGTTTTGGTCTATGAAAATGCAAGGGTTTTTTGGAACACAGTTATCTTTTGCTAAATGCAGCCTAGAGATACGAGAACTACAACTAATGTGTCATATCAAAGAAGAATAACGGTGCTAAATTTCCTTTCTTACACTTTATTTATTTCACTTTGGTAGTATTATCAAATCCAATAGAAAACTTAAGTTAAAAATCGAGAAAAACGATTGATTTTTGACAATTATAGCTAAGGTGAGAAATTTTATTCAAAAATTATAAAACAGAGCCTACGAGATCCGTCTTTTTACTTTTAGAAAAAGTTAAGAGCCAATCTATATCTTAATTAATTAGTTTTAAAACACTATCCCCGTAAACCTCTGCATGCATCAAAACTCGCCTAGCGCTACGGCAGCGAGGCGGCACTCGGTAACGTTGTTCGTGCTCAGGTTGACCGGAGCCTTAACAATTAAACAGACGTGAGTGAGATGGGACTTCCTGCAAAGATGACGATTGCAGAATGAGTCAATTTAAGAGTTTTATGTAAATAATTCAAAGTAGACATTTTGTTAAAGTCTGATTCAGAAGTTTATACTTGTTATATACAAATATTTCACCTTATTACATAACCTAACATTTTAATTTCCAATTTTAAAAAAATCACCAAAATTATTGGGGGGGCAACTGCCCCCCCTTGCCCCTCCCAAATGACGCCTATGTCACACGGCTTGTTTCACAGTCATTATCCTATGGCCACTCGGATAAAGACCTTCCACCAACCACTGGACTTCAACTATGTCCTCAATAAATTATGCCCGAAGTTTCGAGATTTGAACTCGGAACCTCAGGCATATGAGACTTGAACGTTAGCAATGAGCTAACCAGACTTCCGTTGAGTGATAAGACTGCATGGGTTTATCAGTTGAAGCGCTAGTAGTTCATGACTATTCCACTAGATAGTGCAACAATTGCCTATACTAAATAAATATCATTTTTAATCCTATTAATACATTATAGCCCATCATAAATCAACCAATTAAACATTTGTTTCAAATACTTTTACAAATAAATCAATTAACATATTAATGAATTTAAGAAACAACAAAAAAACTTATATCTCATTTAAAACCTAAGTTGTGAGGTATTATATCAAAGAGAAAAAAATATTAAATTCAATACAATTTTCAGATTAAAGATAACTTAATTATTAATAAAGTTATAATAGTTTAAAGTATTGGAGTTTGTGACAGGAAGTATTATTTTAACGGTCAGATAAGAGAGATAAGAGTGATAAGAGAATGTTCTCAACCAATATATTCTACAAGACTCATTATTTAACAACTGAAATCGTAGTTTATGAACTAAATAGGTTTATTTTATTAAATTTGCACAATAATTACTATAATTAGTATATATTTTGACCTGGGACCATGATAATTTCAGATTTCAAAAAAAATATATAAAATTTGAAATTTTTTTTAAATAGAACTTAAAATATTCATTCATTAAAACAGTTAAAGAATAGAATAAGAAAGATTTACATTTAATTATTACAAACATTAAAACATTTGATGATAAAGAAACTATTCTAGTTTAATTTGAATAATTATTCAGTATTCGACAAAATTTTACTTGTTTTAGAAAAATTTTTATTCTGAAGACAATTTTATGTAAATTTAGGCATATTTGTAAAAAATTTCATGAAATTTGCATATTTTTCATAAAAATTAGAATAATGTTAGACTACAAATTGGCCAAAAAATGGCAAAAATATTGCATAATTGTATTAAAAAACTGTGAAATTTGTTTGATTTTTGATTGTCTCCAAAAGTGTCCTAGGAACCCCATAGTACTATCTACTTATATATATATATATATATATATATATATATATATATATATATATGTGTGTGTGTGTGTGTGTGTGTGTGTGTGTGTGTGTGTGTGTCCGTGAACACGATAACTTTTGAACGGAACCTCCGATTTTGATGAAATTTGGTACAGGGGTGTAAGCTAACGTCTACTAGGTTGAGTTCGCGAACCAGAATGATCGGACCATGGGAACGGGGTTTTACGGGGTTTCAAAAGGGTTAAAAATGGGTTTTTGGCTTTTTTTACTTTTAATTCGAAAATTCAACAATTTTAACTTAAACCATTTAAAAGAGCTTAAAAAAACAAACAATCTAGTATTTTGAATTTTTTTACCTAGCGTATATGGTTATGGCGAAAATCCAAAAAAATATGTTTTCCATGTTATTCTTATGGGAAATCAACTAAACCTCCTATCTTGCTTATTTATTGACACATCTTGATAAAATTTGATATGTACATTCATTAGGAAGCGTTTAACTTATATTTGCTTACAAAACCCATATGGCGGCAAACCTACGTACTCCCCCCCATACGGTTTATGGGGAAAATCAAAAGAACACCATAGCCGTATAAAATTTGGTATGTATTATCACTAGGTAGGGTTTAACTTACATTTACCAACAAAACCCATATGGCGGCAAACCTACATACTTTCATCCCCATAGATTTTATGAGGAAATAGAAAATATACCAAAATTCCATTGGAAATTCGCTGAGTACGCAGGTCTGCTGCGACGGGGGTATTTTATAGTTATATGCTCGGACGTGTATGTTTATAACAAACGTAAACCAGCTCGTCCACATTCATATTATTAAAATCTTAGGTAGTTTGTAATGTAAACATTACAAAAGATAAGAATTAAATGTCGGCGATGTTGTTGACCTCTTCGTAATTACCTTGTTTTAATTGCCACTCAGTAGTGGGGAATGGCTACAGTTGGCTCAGGTCAAGGTCAGGCGGTTGTAACTGTTGTAACGTTGTAACTGTTGTAGGAGTTGAAGCGGCTGGGGGTGAGGGAGGGATGGGAAGGTGAGGGAGGTATCTAAGGAAGGGATGAGGTATTGGGAGCTCATTTGTTTGTGGGATATTGACGAGGAAGGATGTGGGGGTTAGAGTTTAAGAATAAAATTTATCACAGGCGAGGACAGGATTTGAACCCGGCCCGCCGGCCTGTGAAGCCCGCTCGCTACCTCTGAGCTATCGAGGTACTTGTCGGAAAGGGGTGGAAATGTGTCAGATAATCTGTGGCGACGGCTGGCGTAAGGGTTCGCGGTTTGTCCGCCAGAGTGTAGTATGTGCGCTGCTAGTTTACGTATTGTCCACCAGAGCGCAGCATGTACTAGGGATGTGTCTAGTTTATAGTTTTTCTGCCAGATTGTAGCATGTGTGGCTGCACTTAGTGTACTTGTTCTCCAACAGATTGTAGCATGGGGCGGAAGAGCATGGGAAAAGAAAGCAGGGCTACCAACCCCCGGGTAAACCCCAAAATATCCCCATGAATTCCCTGAATTTCCCTGCAGTGCTACCAACCTATGTCATCCACTATAAAACAGTTGGGATTATACTATAAAAAGTGAATAAAACCTAAAAATGTTGGTAATACAGCATATAAAATCAACCAACTTATGTCATTTACTATAAAAGAAGAACACATGGATCGCCCGGAACTAGAACATTTGAAATGGTGAGGGCTATACTATAAAAAGTGTACAAAACCCAAAAAAAGTTGGCAATACGTATATAAAATCAAATAAACTTATGTCATTCACTATAAAACAAGAACACATGGACCGCCCGGAACAAGAACATATGAAATGGTGAGGGCTATACTATAAAAAGTGTACAAAACCCAAAAATGTTGGCAATACAGTATATAAAATCAACCAACTTATGTTATTCACTATAAAACAAGAACACATGGATCGCCCAGAACAAGAACATATGAAATGGTGAGGTTTATACTATAAAAAGTGTACAAAACCCAAAAATGTAGGCAATACAGTATATAAAATCAACCAACTTATGTCATTCACTATAAAACAAGAACACATAGATCGCCCGGAACAAGAACATATGAAATGCTGGGGGCCATACTATAAAAAGTGAATAAAACCTAAAAATGTTGGCAATACAGTATATAAAATCAACCAACTCATGTCATTCACTATAAAACAAGAACAGATGGATCGCCTGGAACTAGGGCATATGAAATGCTGGGGGCTTTACAATAAAAAGTGAATAAAACCCAAATATGTTGGCTATACAGTATAAACTATCAATGGCTACAAGCTGTTAAGCAACTTACAATCATACTGTTATCATACTATATACGATGCATACAGTACTATAAAAAAAGAATAATATAAAAATTTAAGCTTAAAAACAGAAAAAAATTGCTAATATCTCGAAAACGGAGCGTGCTAGGGGTCCGGGGACCCCAAAAAACTACCTCCTATGTAATAGAGGTACCCCCAGGGGGTGGGTACCTATAATTAAAAAATTAACCAAAATGTTGTGGTTGCATCCAAAAAATAAAGGGGCAAAACTTTGAAATTCTATATCTTAGGAACGGCTCTATGTATTAACTTCGTACTTGGTATGTGTGTGCACTTACTTGGTGTCTACAAATGTATGGCACGAGGTATCAAAAAAAAAGAAGGCGCAAAAAGTTTGATTTTATATCTTTTGAATAGCAATATGTATTTACTTCAAACTTGGTATGTATATACATGTAATGTTAAGTTGTAATAAAATGCTAAACATAACTTTCAGAATCTAAGGTCAAATTGTTGAAAAATAAAAAACTTATAATTAACATACAACAACTTATAATTGACAACTTATAATTGTCAATTGCTGCTGTAGGGCTTTACCTTTGAGTCACAAGGCATTTGTAATTATTGGTATGTGTGTACGATTATTTGGTGTCTACAAATGCATGGCACGAGGTATCTAAAAAATAAAGGCGCAAAAAAGTTTTATTTTATATCTTTTGAATGGCAATATGTATTTATTTCATACTTGGTATGTGTATACATGTAATGTTAACATGTAATAAAATGCTAAAAATAACTTCCCAAATCTAAGGTCAAACTGTTAAAAAAAAAACCTAAAATTAAAAATATTATTGTCCTTTGCTGGTGTAGGGCTTAACCTTTGAGTCACTGGGCATTTACAATTATTAGTATGTGTGTACACTTATTTGGTATCCATAAATGCATGGCACGAGGTATCCAAAAAATGAAGGCGCAAAACAGTTTTATTTTATATCTTTTAAATGACACTATGGATTAACTTCTTACTGGGTATGTAGGTTGGTATAAGTAAACATGAATTGTTTACCATACCGTGGCGGGGTGCATCCAAAAAATGAAGGGGCAAAACTTAAATATTACATATATCAGGACTGGCTGGACCGATAAACTTCTTACTTGGTATGTAGGTTGGTATGAGTAAATATTAATTGTTTACCATTGCATGGCGGGGTGCATCCAAAAAATGAAGGGGTAAATTTTAAAAATTGTATATCTCAGGAGTGGCTGGACCGATTAACTTCTTACTTGATATGTAGGTTGGTATAAGTAAACATTAATTGTTTACCATTCCGTGGCGGGGTGCATCCAAAAAATGAAGGGGCAAAACTTAAATATTATATATCTCAGGACTGGCTGGTCCGATAAACTTCTTACTTGGTATGTAGGTTGGTATGAGTAAACATTAATTGTTTACCATTGCGTGGCGGGGTGCATTAAAAAAATGAAGGGGCAAAATTTAAATATTGTATATCTCAGGAGTGGATGGAACGATTAACTTCTTACTTGGTATGTAGGTTGGTATGAGTAAACATTAAATGTTTACCATGGTGGGGCGGGGTGCATTAAAAAAATGAAGGGGCAAACTTAAATATTTTTATATCTCAGGATTGGCTGGACTGATAAACTTCTTACTTGGTATGTAGGTTGGTATGAATAAACATTAATTACATTACCATTGCGTGGCGGGGATGCATCCAAAAATTAAGGGTCAAGACTTAAATATTGTATATTTTAGGAGTGGCTTGACCGATTAACGTCATACTTGGTATGTAGGTGTGTATGAGTAAACTTTTTTTGTTTACCATTGCGTGGCGGGGTGCATCCAAAAAATGAAGGGGTAAAACTGAAATATTGTATATTTCAGGAGTGGCTGGACCGATTAACGTCATATTTGGTATGTAGGTTGGTATAAGTAAACATTAAATGTTTACTATTGTGTGGTGGGATGCATCCAAAAAATGAAGGGGCAAAATTGAAATATTTTAATTTCAGGAGTGGCTTGACCGATTAACGTCATACTTGGTATGTAGGTGTGTATGAGTAAACATTTATTGTTTACCATTGCGTGGCGGGGTGCATCCAAAAAATGAAGGGGCAAAACTTAAATATTATATATCTAATGAGTGGCTGGACCGATTAACGTCATACTTGTTATGTATAGTTGGTGTAAGTAAACATTAATTGTTAATTATTGCGTAGTGGGGTGCATCCGAAAAATGAAGGGGCAAAATTAAAATATTGTATATTTCAGGAGTAGCTAGACCGATTAACTTCTTACTTGGTATGTAGGTTGGTATGAGTAAACATTAAATGTTTACTATTGCGTGGTGGGATGCATCCAAAAAAATGAAGGGGGCAAAACTGAAATATTGTAATTTCAGGAGTGGCTGGACCGATTAATGTCTTACTTGGTATGTAAGTGTGTATGAGTAAACATTTATTGTTTAACATTGTGTCTCGGGGTGCATCCAAAAAATGAAGGGGCAAAACTGAAATATTGTATATTTCAGGAGTGGCTGGACCGATTAACGTCATACTTGGTATGTAGGTTGGTATAAGTAAACATTAATTGTTTACCATTGTGTGGCGGGGTACATCCAAGAAATGAAGGGGCAAAACTGAAAAATTGTATATTTTAGGAGTGGCTGGACCGATTAACTTCTTACTTGGTATGTAGGTTGGTATGAGTAAACATTAAATGTTTACTATTGCGTGGTGGGGTGCATCTAAAAGATGAAGGGGAAAACTGAAATATTGTATATTTCAGGAGTGGCTGGACCAATTAACGTCTTACTTGGTATGTAGGTGTGTATGAGTAAACATTTATTGTTTACCATTGCGTGGCGGGGTGCATACAAAAATGAAGGGTTAAAACTTAAATATCGTAGATCTCAGATGTCGTTAATCCAATTATCGTCAGACATGGTATTTGTGTACATATAGTTATAATTACAGGTAGCACAGTTTTGGTGCTACCTTCGATGTACTGTTTTTATAGATTGGTGTATGAAAGAATTTCTTTAGGTTTTCAAGGAGCACTATTAATCATTGGTTTAAGGTCAAACTACCATAGATGTGTGTATATATGTTAATTCTTGACAAATCCTTACTTTTAACGTTTATGGTAATTTGGAAACTTTTAATTGGATTTAACCTAGAGTTAATGGTAGCATAGTTTTTGTGCTTTCGTTGATGTATTATTTGTTATTGAATTTTATATGATAAACTTTCTTTAAATTTTTAAGCAACACTTTTATGTATTGCTTTAAAGTCAAACGATTAAATATGTTTTTTATCTGCGTGAATTCCTAACAAATCGTTAGTTTAACCTTAAACGTGATTTGGAAACTTCTAATTGGGCTTAACCCATTTAAATGTTCCTACTTAAAGATAGCACCATTTTGGTGCTGCCTTTGATGTACTAAATTTATATGTAAAATTTTGCAATAGGTTTTTAAACAACACTTTTTGGTTTTAACCTTAAACTTACTTTGAAACTTTTACTTGAACTTAACCCATTTAAATGTTGCTACTTAAAGATAGCAGCATTTTGTCACTACCTTTGATGCTCTATTTTTATATGTAAAATTTTGCTATAGGTTTTTAAACAACACTTTTAAGTATTGTCTTAAGGCCAAACTAATAAATATATTTTTTATCTATGTGAATTCTTAACAAAACTCTTGTTACTAATTGAATGGTGATATAAAAATTTCTATTTTTAGCCAGATATTGGACCACCGTTTTGGTGCTACCTTTAATGTACTATTTTAATAGTATCTAATCTGTATTTAATTTTATTATTGTTTTGAACACTTGTCTTTTAGTCAAGCAAATGTTGTTTTGATGTTTAAAAAATCATTTTTACCACATATATGTAAAGCTTATATTTCTAAGTTCAATCCACCAAATAAATATAAATGTGGGCATTAATATAAGATGTACTAATAATCAGTTTAGATACATAATACAGAAAATTGTTAAAAAAAGAAATTTAAATTTATCATATTACTGTCTATGCGCAGTTGCACTTCAGCATTTATAAAAGTGGTTTGTTGAGCGTGGCCCTTATTATTTATGAATCTTCACAATAAATGGTTAAAATTAAACATACAATTGTGTACGAGCAGTAGTACTCGCCTACTGCGTATGCGCAGAAGGTTTTCCACCACTCTTCGTTGGGTATATAAGCAGCTCAGTTAACCATGTATTTCATTGTTTGGTGAACTTTTGCCGAGTGAACATCTTATTCATAACTTCGGTTTTTTCGGATATTTAAAAGGTGTATGCTATTTTGTAATATTCAATTAATATTGAAAGTAAATAAAAAAAATAAACGACTTCATTATGTCTGCACTGCAGTGTTACATGTTTGATAATAAGCCAGTAGCTGTATTATTTGATCGTGAAAACAATCCATGGTTTAAGGCTAATGATATATCAAAGATTCTAGAATACAAAAGACCGCGAAAAGCAATAAATGATCTAGTTAAGGAAAAATATAAAAAGTTGTATAAGGATATAAATGGAACTAGTTCGGTTTTACCTTATAATTTTCAAAAAAGAACCGTATTCATAAATGAACCAAGTTTATATTCCTTAATTATATCGTCTAAGATGAAATTAGCTAAACGCTTTCAAGATTGGGTGTTCGAAGAAATCCTACCATCAATTCGCAAGTATGGAGAGTATAAAATTAAAAGAGAAAACCTTAAGTTGACTCACTCCTTACATAAAGTGTTGGCAAATAATCAAAAACTAATTGAAACTTTAATTGATCAAATGCCTAAGGTTGCTGTTATACCTGATGATATGGATTTAAAACATATCTTTTGTGTGCTGGAAAAAGACACATACTATGAAAAGTATGGAGTAATTGAGTACAAATGCATTCGTACAGAAAGAAGACGATTCAAAAGAGCATTGAAGAGAGCTAAGAAAGATGGTTTTGTACCAAGTTTTACAAGATATCCTGTACCAAACAGTATAAATATACTCAATAAAGCTAAAGAGGTTATGCATGATTATGGTATGCATTATGAATATTCTTTAAATAACATATTGACACCCCATAATTTTGTAAATATTGTTAAAATTGTTCTTAATGAATAAACTGTATGAATGTATGTGTGAATGTGAGACTTATTAGATTGAGAAGTTAAGGTATTTACTTTAGCTACTCCTTTGAAAAGTTTGGTTTGAGTGAAGGTCACTGGCGCGGTTTACTAAAAGACCCGTAAACCATTTGTATGTGCGTGTGAATGTGTGGAAAACGACGTACACCCACCTCCTCGTGGTGTTTTCTGGGTAACGCTAAGAGGTGTACAACTAATATCTTCTAAACCACATGGATTTGTTATTTATTTTATTTTTTTATATATTCATAGATATTTATAAAAAAAACTTTCATGTAAAAAATTTGTATCAAACAGTTTAAATTAAACAAA
Source organism: Neoaliturus tenellus (assembly GCA_030545055.2). NCBI lineage: Eukaryota > Metazoa > Arthropoda > Insecta > Hemiptera > Cicadellidae > Neoaliturus > Neoaliturus tenellus. The sequence continues at coordinate 246,989,937 of CM061531.1, read as the reverse complement.
TTTAAAGCATTTTAATTACATAAAATTTATAAATGTTGTAGCAAAACATTTCACGCTTTACTAATAATAATAATAGATGAAATCGATAGAACGTACATATATAATTGATATACAAATATAAGTCTTATAATTAATGAACCTGGAAAACAGAAATAAAGATAGCATCAAATTAGTGTTACTTTACAAAATAGTAAAACAAAAATGCAATAAACTCTTAGATTATACAAATTTTAAAGGTAACATCCAATCGGTATAAATAAATATAAAGGGAAAAGGCTTTAAGCTAAAAATACAATAAAATCTGGTTTAAAGACCTATATTTAGGTAGCACCTAATTAGCTTTATATGTGGAAAATTAAAAATGATTTATATATGTATATTACAATTAACCTGTTTGTACTTTATAGTTATAGGCTAATATAGAAAATGTCAAACTTATTTCTCTTTTACAAATAATGAAGTAAAAATGCAATAAATACTTGTGTTTAAAATGCAAATGCTGGTGTAACCGAATCAGTGATACCTTTAAATAGAGTAAAAAGCCTTATATATGCAAAAAATGGAAAAAAATATTTGCCTAGATATTATATTTTACATGTTTTTTTTTTCACTTCCAATTAACGTCTTAATACACCGAACGGTGAAAAACTAATTCTGAATCTTGAGGCTTAGAACCCTCACTTATTGTCTTTACTTCACAGATACAGCTCAATCCTGTGTTTATCAATCTTGTGAATTTTAAAATAAAATAATAAAAGGATAAAACATTAACTTTTATATTTATAGCTACACTAAGGTAGCACCATTTTGGTTCCACCTTTATATAAAATATATATTAATTCAATTATGATACTGTTTTTATGTATTTACACTAAATGTAGCCACAAATTAAAAAAGTTAATACATATAATGATGGGATATAGTCCTTACTCTATAAACACAGCTTACTCCCTGATCGACCCCCCTTCGAAACACCTTTTTTTAAAAAAAACTTGTGCTATTATAAAATGAAAAACTATTAATATTCACTTCTATTCATTTGTTTTCTGATTTTACATATATGATAAGGAAAGCCAGAACTGCTATATTAAGTTATTTTTTTTCAAGGCTAAATAGAGCTACAACCAAATAAGTGAACCTGTTTACTGAAGAAACGAGAAACATACATTTATGAATAAACAATTTTACATTTCCTTAAACTAACTGTTGCCTGTTTACACTCCACAGATAAGACTAAATTCTCTAAATATAAATTATAACATTTCAAACATATTTTTTTATTTATTTTTAAATCTTTTAACGCAATAAAATTTACTTTTATAGTTAAATAAAATTATGATATAATGTAGGAAAAAGCTACATATATATTCAATTATAAAACATTTTCATTTATTAAAACTAAATGTAACCCGTTGTTTATACTTCATACAGAAGGCTAAAACCTTGAAATTCAAACTTTTGGATATGGAATCCTAATATTTAGGTCATTTTTTCATATATTTTTTCAGTACTCTTGTTCTGAGCTTTGGAAATAAAAATCTCAAGATAAAACTGCAGGCTTGATTTGGACCTTTAACTGATGTAAACTTCCATCCTGACCCTTCACCTTCATGCTCCGGCAGTTTTATGAACAATTCTTTCACACATTCATCAATAATTTTTATTTACATCAGAATCAAACATCAGAGTACGATTTTTTTTATAAACCTCTCATTGAGGTCTTACCATTTGTGTTAATGCATCCAAAACTAAACCAAATTTTATAAAATTTAATCATAACGATTCTTTTTTTTTAATTTGTCCAATAAATAATTGGCCCCAGTTAAAAAGTTTTCCAAATCAAGCTGTACATCATTAATTTTGTGATAACCGGTGTCCTTGTAATGCTGTAATCCGTAGCTGTATGGTTCCGTTTTGTTCTTTTTCCTTGCCTATCTCCGAGTCTGTGTCCACATTTTTTATCTTGGTAGCTATCAGAGTAAAATAAACCAAAAGAAACCTCTTTTACCCTAATAACTGTTTCGCTGTAAATTATCTTGTTCGAAAATACAGTTTTCTCTTAGAATTATAAGCAGCTTTAACAAAACTTAATTAAATCTTTTTATTAGTCAAGTTTTTACTGTAAAAATACAATCCAATTAAGAAATAGCCCTAGCTACAAATAAAATGTTAGTTGTCAGCAAGACATACCTAGCTACCAAGATAAAAAATGTGGACACAGACTCGGAGATAGGCAAGGAAAAAGAACAAAACGGAACCATACAGCTACGGATTACAGCATTACAAGGACACCGGTTATCACAAAATTAATGATGTACAGCTTGATTTGGAAAACTTTTTAACTGGGGCCAATTATTTATTGGACAAATTAAAAAAAAAGAATCGTTATGATTACATTTTATAAAATTTGGTTTAGTTTTGGATGCATTAACACAAATGGTAAGACCTCAATGAGAGGTTTATAAAAAAAAATCGTACTCTGATGTTTGATTCTGATGTAAATAAAAATTATTGATGAATGTGTGAAAGAATTGTTCATAAAACTGCCGGAGCATGAAGGTGAAGGGTCAGGATGGAAGTTTACATCAGTTAAAGGTCCAAATCAAGCCTGCAGTTTTATCTTGAGATTTTTATTTCCAAAGCTCAGAGCAAGAGTACTGAAAAAATATATGAAAAAATGACCTAAATATTAGGATTCCATATCCAAAAGTTTGAATTTCAAGGTTTTAGCCTTCTGTATGAAGTATAAACAACGGGTTACATTTAGTTTTAATAAATGAAAATGTTTTATAATTGAATATATATGTAGCTTTTTCCTACATTATATCATAATTTTTATTTAACTATAAAAGTAAATTTTATTGCGTTAAAAGATTTAAAAATAAATAAAAAAATATGTTTGAAATGTTATAATTTATATTTAGAGAATTTAGTCTTATCTGTGGAGTGTAAACAGGCAACAGTTAGTTTAAGGAAATGTAAAATTGTTTATTCATAAATGTATGTTTCTCGTTTCTTCAGTAAACAGGTTCACTTATTTGGTTGTAGCTCTATTTAGCCTTGAAAAAAAATAACTTAATATAGCAGTTCTGGCTTTCCTTATCATATATGTAAAATCAGAAAACAAATGAATAGAAGTGAATATTAATAGTTTTTCATTTTATAATAGCACAAGTTTTTTTTAAAAAAAAGGTGTTTCGAAGGGGGGTCGATCAGGGAGTAAGCTGTGTTTATAGAGTAAGGACTATATCCCATCATTATATGTATTAACTTTTTTAATTTGTGGCTACATTTAGTGTAAATACATAAAAACAGTATCATAATTGAATTAATATATATTTTATATAAAGGTGGAACCAAAATGGTGCTACCTTAGTGTAGCTATAAATATAAAAGTTAATGTTTTATCCTTTTATTATTTTATTTTAAAATTTACAAGATTGATAATCACAGGATTGAGCTGTATCTGTGAAGTAAAGACAATATGTGAGGGTTCTAAGCCTCAAGATTCAGAATTAGTTTTTCACCGTTCGGTGTATTAAGACGTTAATTGGAAGTGAAAAAAAAACATGTAAAATATAATATCTAGGCAAATATTTTTTTCCATTTTTTGCATATATAAGGCTTTTTACTCTATTTAAAGGTATCACTGATTCGGTTACACCAGCATTTGCATTTTAAACACAAGTATTTATTGCATTTTTACTTCATTATTTGTAAAAGAGAAATAAGTTTGACATTTTCTATATTAGCCTATAACTATAAAGTACAAACAGGTTAATTGTAATATACATATATAAATCATTTTTAATTTTCCACATATAAAGCTAATTAGGTGCTACCTAAATATAGGTCTTTAAACCAGATTTTATTGTATTTTTAGCTTAAAGCCTTTTCCCTTTATATTTATTTATACCGATTGGATGTTACCTTTAAAATTTGTATAATCTAAGAGTTTATTGCATTTTTATTTTTCTATTTTGTAAAGTAACACTAATTTGATGCTATCTTTATTTCTGTTTTCCAGGTTCATTAATTATAAGACTTATATTTGTATATCAATTATATATGTACGTTCTATCGATTTCATCTATTATTATTATTAGTAAAGCGTGAAAAGTTTTGCTACAACATTTATAAATTTTATGTAATTAAAATGCTTTAAATTTGTTTAATTTAAACTGTTTGATACAAATTTTTTACATGAAAGTTTTTTTTATAAATATCTATGAATATATAAAAAAATAAAATAAATAACAAATCCATGTGGTTTAGAAGATATTAGTTGTACACCTCTTAGCGTTACCCAGAAAACACCACGAGGAGGTGGGTGTACGTCGTTTTCCACACATTCACACGCACATACAAATGGTTTACGGGTCTTTTAGTAAACCGCGCCAGTGACCTTCACTCAAACCAAACTTTTCAAAGGAGTAGCTAAAGTAAATACCTTAACTTCTCAATCTAATAAGTCTCACATTCACACATACATTCATACAGTTTATTCATTAAGAACAATTTTAACAATATTTACAAAATTATGGGGTGTCAATATGTTATTTAAAGAATATTCATAATGCATACCATAATCATGCATAACCTCTTTAGCTTTATTGAGTATATTTATACTGTTTGGTACAGGATATCTTGTAAAACTTGGTACAAAACCATCTTTCTTAGCTCTCTTCAATGCTCTTTTGAATCGTCTTCTTTCTGTACGAATGCATTTGTACTCAATTACTCCATACTTTTCATAGTATGTGTCTTTTTCCAGCACACAAAAGATATGTTTTAAATCCATATCATCAGGTATAACAGCAACCTTAGGCATTTGATCAATTAAAGTTTCAATTAGTTTTTGATTATTTGCCAACACTTTATGTAAGGAGTGAGTCAACTTAAGGTTTTCTCTTTTAATTTTATACTCTCCATACTTGCGAATTGATGGTAGGATTTATTCGAACACCCAATCTTGAAAGCGTTTAGCTAATTTCATCTTAGACGATATAATTAAGGAATATAAACTTGGTTCATTTATGAATACGGTTCTTTTTTGAAAATTATAAGGTAAAACCGAACTAGTTCCATTTATATCCTTATACAACTTTTTATATTTTTCCTTAACTAGATCATTTATTGCTTTTCGCGGTCTTTTGTATTCTAGAATCTTTGATATATCATTAGCCTTAAACCATGGATTGTTTTCACGATCAAATAATACAGCTACTGGCTTATTATCAAACATGTAACACTGCAGTGCAGACATAATGAAGTCGTTTATTTTTTTTTATTTACTTTCAATATTAATTGAATATTACAAAATAGCATACACCTTTTAAATATCCGAAAAAACCGAAGTTATGAATAAGATGTTCACTCGGCAAAAGTTCACCAAACAATGAAATACATGGTTAACTGAGCTGCTTATATACCCAACGAAGAGTGGTGGAAAACCTTCTGCGCATACGCAGTAGGCGAGTACTACTGCTCGTACACAATTGTATGTTTAATTTTAACCATTTATTGTGAAGATTCATAAATAATAAGGGCCACGCTCAACAAACCACTTTTATAAATGCTGAAGTGCAACTGCGCATAGACAGTAATATGATAAATTTAAATTTCTTTTTTTAACAATTTTCTGTATTATGTATCTAAACTGATTATTAGTACATCTTATATTAATGCCCACATTTATATTTATTTGGTGGATTGAACTTAGAAATATAAGCTTTACATATATGTGGTAAAAATGATTTTTTAAACATCAAAACAACATTTGCTTGACTAAAAGACAAGTGTTCAAAACAATAATAAAATTAAATACAGATTAGATACTATTAAAATAGTACATTAAAGGTAGCACCAAAACGGTGGTCCAATATCTGGCTAAAAATAGAAATTTTTATATCACCATTCAATTAGTAACAAGAGTTTTGTTAAGAATTCACATAGATAAAAAATATATTTATTAGTTTGGCCTTAAGACAATACTTAAAAGTGTTGTTTAAAAACCTATAGCAAAATTTTACATATAAAAATAGAGCATCAAAGGTAGTGACAAAATGCTGCTATCTTTAAGTAGCAACATTTAAATGGGTTAAGTTCAAGTAAAAGTTTCAAAGTAAGTTTAAGGTTAAAACCAAAAAGTGTTGTTTAAAAACCTATTGCAAAATTTTACATATAAATTTAGTACATCAAAGGCAGCACCAAAATGGTGCTATCTTTAAGTAGGAACATTTAAATGGGTTAAGCCCAATTAGAAGTTTCCAAATCACGTTTAAGGTTAAACTAACGATTTGTTAGGAATTCACGCAGATAAAAAACATATTTAATCGTTTGACTTTAAAGCAATACATAAAAGTGTTGCTTAAAAATTTAAAGAAAGTTTATCATATAAAATTCAATAACAAATAATACATCAACGAAAGCACAAAAACTATGCTACCATTAACTCTAGGTTAAATCCAATTAAAAGTTTCCAAATTACCATAAACGTTAAAAGTAAGGATTTGTCAAGAATTAACATATATACACACATCTATGGTAGTTTGACCTTAAACCAATGATTAATAGTGCTCCTTGAAAACCTAAAGAAATTCTTTCATACACCAATCTATAAAAACAGTACATCGAAGGTAGCACCAAAACTGTGCTACCTGTAATTATAACTATATGTACACAAATACCATGTCTGACGATAATTGGATTAACGACATCTGAGATCTACGATATTTAAGTTTTAACCCTTCATTTTTGTATGCACCCCGCCACGCAATGGTAAACAATAAATGTTTACTCATACACACCTACATACCAAGTAAGACGTTAATTGGTCCAGCCACTCCTGAAATATACAATATTTCAGTTTTCCCCTTCATCTTTTAGATGCACCCCACCACGCAATAGTAAACATTTAATGTTTACTCATACCAACCTACATACCAAGTAAGAAGTTAATCGGTCCAGCCACTCCTAAAATATACAATTTTTCAGTTTTGCCCCTTCATTTCTTGGATGTACCCCGCCACACAATGGTAAACAATTAATGTTTACTTATACCAACCTACATACCAAGTATGACGTTAATCGGTCCAGCCACTCCTGAAATATACAATATTTCAGTTTTGCCCCTTCATTTTTTGGATGCACCCCGAGACACAATGTTAAACAATAAATGTTTACTCATACACACTTACATACCAAGTAAGACATTAATCGGTCCAGCCACTCCTGAAATTACAATATTTCAGTTTTGCCCCCTTCATTTTTTGGATGCATCCCACCACGCAATAGTAAACATTTAATGTTTACTCATACCAACCTACATACCAAGTAAGAAGTTAATCGGTCTAGCTACTCCTGAAATATACAATATTTTAATTTTGCCCCTTCATTTTTCGGATGCACCCCACTACGCAATAATTAACAATTAATGTTTACTTACACCAACTATACATAACAAGTATGACGTTAATCGGTCCAGCCACTCATTAGATATATAATATTTAAGTTTTGCCCCTTCATTTTTTGGATGCACCCCGCCACGCAATGGTAAACAATAAATGTTTACTCATACACACCTACATACCAAGTATGACGTTAATCGGTCAAGCCACTCCTGAAATTAAAATATTTCAATTTTGCCCCTTCATTTTTTGGATGCATCCCACCACACAATAGTAAACATTTAATGTTTTCTTATACCAACCTACATACCAAATATGACGTTAATCGGTCCAGCCACTCCTGAAATATACAATATTTCAGTTTTACCCCTTCATTTTTTGGATGCACCCCGCCACGCAATGGTAAACAAAAAAAGTTTACTCATACACACCTACATACCAAGTATGACGTTAATCGGTCAAGCCACTCCTAAAATATACAATATTTAAGTCTTGACCCTTAATTTTTGGATGCATCCCCGCCACGCAATGGTAATGTAATTAATGTTTATTCATACCAACCTACATACCAAGTAAGAAGTTTATCAGTCCAGCCAATCCTGAGATATAAAAATATTTAAGTTTGCCCCTTCATTTTTTTAATGCACCCCGCCCCGCCATGGTAAACATTTAATGTTTACTCATACCAACCTACATACCAAGTAAGAAGTTAATCGTTCCATCCACTCCTGAGATATACAATATTTAAATTTTGCCCCTTCATTTTTTTAATGCACCCCGCCACGCAATGGTAAACAATTAATGTTTACTTACACCAACTATACATAACAAGTATGACGTTAATCGGACCAGCCAGTCCTGAGATATATAATATTTAAGTTTTGCCCCTTCATTTTTTGGATGCACCCCGCCACGGAATGGTAAACAATTAATGTTTACTTATACCAACCTACATATCAAGTAAGAAGTTAATCGGTCCAGCCACTCCTGAGATATACAATTTTTAAAATTTACCCCTTCATTTTTTGGATGCACCCCGCCATGCAATGGTAAACAATTAATATTTACTCATACCAACCTACATACCAAGTAAGAAGTTTATCGGTCCAGCCAGTCCTGAGATATGTAATATTTAAGTTTTGCCCCTTCATTTTTTGGATGCACCCCGCCACGGTATGGTAAACAATTCATGTTTACTTATACCAACCTACATACCCAGTAAGAAGTTAATCCATAGTGTCATTTAAAAGATATAAAATAAAACTGTTTTGCGCCTTCATTTTTTGGATACCTCGTGCCATGCATTTATGGATACCAAATAAGTGTACACACATACTAATAATTGTAAATGCCCAGTGACTCAAAGGTTAAGCCCTACACCAGCAAAGGACAATAATATTTTTAATTTTAGGTTTTTTTTTAACAGTTTGACCTTAGATTTGGGAAGTTATTTTTAGCATTTTATTACATGTTAACATTACATGTATACACATACCAAGTATGAAATAAATACATATTGCCATTCAAAAGATATAAAATAAAACTTTTTTGCGCCTTTATTTTTTAGATACCTCGTGCCATGCATTTGTAGACACCAAATAATCGTACACACATACCAATAATTACAAATGCCTTGTGACTCAAAGGTAAAGCCCTACAGCAGCAATTGACAATAGTATTGTTAATTATAAGTTTTTTATTTTTCAACAATTTGACCTTAGATTCTGAAAGTTATGTTTAGCATTTTATTACAACTTAACATTACATGTATATACATACCAAGTTTGAAGTAAATACATATTGCTATTCAAAAGATATAAAATCAAACTTTTTGCGCCTTCTTTTTTTTTGATACCTCGTGCCATACATTTGTAGACACCAAGTAAGTGCACACACATACCAAGTACGAAGTTAATACATAGAGCCGTTCCTAAGATATGGAATTTCAAAGTTTTGCCCCTTTATTTTTTGGATGCAACCACAACATTTTGGTTAATTTTTTAATTATAGGTACCCACCCCCTGGGGGTACCTCTATTACATAGCAGGTAGTTTTTTGGGGTCCCCGGACCCCTAGCACGCTCCGTTTTCGAGATATTAGCAATTTTTTTCTGTTTTTAAGCTTAAATTTTTATATTATTCTTTTTTTATAGTACTGTATGCATCGTATATAGTATGATAACAGTATGATTGTAAGTTGCTTAACAGCTTGTAGCCATTGATAGTTTATACTGTATAGCCAACATATTTGGGTTTTATTCACTTTTTATTGTAAAGCCCCCAGCATTTCATATGCCCTAGTTCCAGGCGATCCATCTGTTCTTGTTTTATAGTGAATGACATGAGTTGGTTGATTTTATATACTGTATTGCCAACATTTTTAGGTTTTATTCACTTTTTATAGTATGGCCCCCAGCATTTCATATGTTCTTGTTCCGGGCGATCTATGTGTTCTTGTTTTATAGTGAATGACATAAGTTGGTTGATTTTATATACTGTATTGCCTACATTTTTGGGTTTTGTACACTTTTTATAGTATAAACCTCACCATTTCATATGTTCTTGTTCTGGGCGATCCATGTGTTCTTGTTTTATAGTGAATAACATAAGTTGGTTGATTTTATATACTGTATTGCCAACATTTTTGGGTTTTGTACACTTTTTATAGTATAGCCCTCACCATTTCATATGTTCTTGTTCCGGGCGGTCCATGTGTTCTTGTTTTATAGTGAATGACATAAGTTTATTTGATTTTATATACGTATTGCCAACTTTTTTTGGGTTTTGTACACTTTTTATAGTATAGCCCTCACCATTTCAAATGTTCTAGTTCCGGGCGATCCATGTGTTCTTGTTTTATAGTAAATGACATAAGTTGGTTGATTTTATATGCTGTATTACCAACCTTTTTAGGTTTTATTCACTTTTTATAGTATAATCCCAACTGTTTTATAGTGGATGACATAGGTTGGTAGCACTGCAGGGAAATTCAGGGAATTCATGGGGATATTTTGGGGTTTACCCGGGGGTTGGTAGCCCTGCTTTCTTTTCCCATGCTCTTCCGCCCCATGCTACAATCTGTTGGAGAACAAGTACACTAAGTGCAGCCACACATGCTACAATCTGGCAGAAAAACTATAAACTAGACACATCCCTAGTACATGCTGCTCTCTGGTGGACAATACGTAAACTAGCAGCGCACATACTACACTCTGGCGGACAAACCGCGAACCCTTACGCCAGCCGTCGCCACAGATTATCTGACACATTTCCACCCCTTTCCGACAAGTACCTCGGTAGCTCAGAGGTAGCGAGCGGGCTTCACATGCCGGCGGGCCGGGTTCAAATCCTGTCCTCGCCTGTGATAAATTTTATTCTTAAACTCTAACCCCCACATCCTTCCTCGTCAATATCCCACAAACAAATGAGCTCCCAATACCTCATCCCTTCCTTAGATACCTCCCTCACCTTCCCATCCCTCCCTCACCCCCAGCCGCTTCAACTCCTACAACAGTTACAACGTTACAACAGTTACAACCGCCTGACCTTGACCTGAGCCAACTGTAGCCATTCCCCACTACTCCACTCGATAGATTAAAACAATTCATTGATGTTCGGATTTGAGTAACATATTGAATTTAACTATAAGAGTAGTAAGCACGTGATCAGATGGCAAAGTAGGCCTAGTAAGCACGTGTTCATAGATAACGCTATAAAGCACAAAAGAGGATTTAGTAGTATGTTATAATTACGCTCTGTGTTGCATCAACTGAGCAAACATTAATTGTTTATTCGGTTGATACATCAGAATTTCAAGACCCCTATAGAAGGGGTCCCGTCCCGACGTCCCGAGATACTATGGCGATTCTTCGCTCACGTTTATAACTAAGTTGTCATAGAGTCGGCTTTTTCACCATGAGTGTTATAAGATTAAACCTCTACTATAAATAACTCATCGATATATGAAACGACCAAGCGACCTATTAGCACGGGCGAAAGTCTACATTAGTTGTCAATGAAAAATGACATTTCCCACAGCGGAATTTAGGATTTCCATAAGTTTATTTTAAAATTTCGTACACTTATACTATAGCGCGGGTATCTGAGTTATTTTTCATGGACTGGAGCAGGTTAATCGCATTTATCCCCAAGGGGTTCACGAGTTAAATTAATTAATAACCCAAACTTAAGCAGTTTACTGAGTCTATGTACCTTTATTAGGTAGGCCCATTTTCTTACTACCCTATCATGGCAGCAAACCCATATTCAACCCTACATCATTTGAGAATGTCAAAACAATTACATGAGTCATATTTTAAAACAACGATGGAAAGGTACGCCGCAAAGATAGGACAGGTGTTCCTATGTAGGTTATGATGTTTAACCACCTGGGAGTCTGCATTGTTGTTAGATTACTCATAGTCGTACTCCGCCCCGCGCTCACGATAACGTTATCATCACATCCGCGCTATCTTCGCCGGTTATCAGCGGCTACCCAGCAGACAGGACAGTTATCAGAGATTTTGCGGAAGACGCCTTACAGCATGACTGGTGAGTGGTGCTGTGATGGTTTCAAACATTTGATTGTGTCGAGTGTTTTTCGTTTTAAGCGAAAATGTGACACGGTGCCCGACGGAATACGTGCTTCTATTTGAAGCAGTGCAGAATTTTTAGTTTCAGGTTTCACTAGTGTCTTCAGGAGTAATTTTTTTTTTTTTTTTTTTTTTTTGTCAAGCGGGTCAAATTCAACATTATATGAACTCTTCCAGGGTATATTTGATAGTATAATAGTAGTTTCCCTGAGCTTAATTGGGACACGTCTCTGGCTGGTCTGTTAGATGCCACTAGTCATGTGTGCACTAACTTAAATGGATTAAAATTAGAGTGTTTAGAGAATTTTCCCAGCCGGTTTTTGTTAGTAAACTATTAACCTAAAGTGGTTAGCCAAGAGAAGTTGTAATTTAGTTGGTGCATACCGGTACCACATTTTATGACAGTAGATTATTACGAACAGTACTAAGATAAAAGAGATGTGTAATTCTACCTTTGTTTGGATGAGTTCGTGAACCAGATATATCGACCTACCGGAAGGGGTAGTTTTGGAGGGCTTTGTACCTCAAAAAGGTTTTTTTTTGCATTTGTCATATGTAATTTAAAAAAATTTTAAATTTTATTTTTCGCCAATGGATTTAGTTAAAAACACACAATTTAGTATTTTGAAGCTTTGCTCTATCTCCATTGGTTACCGAGATGTTAAAAAGTCTAAAGACAGTACATTGTATTTTGGGGCTCCAATGTTAATCTTATGGAGGATAAGGATGTGTTAATATTTCACTTATTAACCAATATTTTTGGATGAAACTTGGTATTTAGCTTAATTTGGTTGAGATTTTGTACCATTTATGGTACAAAATCTTGGTTTTTGTGCTTATCATGGCAGCAAACATGCATACTCTTTTCACATGTTAATCATGAGGGGAGTGGGCAAACTCCTTTATTTATGGACATACATTGATTAAACTTAGTATATGGCTTCATATGGTCGAAATAAATTTTTTATGCCAAAAATATCTACTTCCAGTGTTCCCCATGGCAGCAAACCTGCATACTCTTTCCCTATATTTATGAATAAATAAACATTAATTTCCTTATTTTACTGAGCACATGATGAAATTTATTTTACAGGTTCATATGGTCAAAATTAATATTACTAATTTGAAAATTCGCTGAGTACGCAGGTCTTCTTTGCGACGGGGGTATTTTTTGAGTTTTCTCTGATATAATTTTACATTAATTAGTAAAGGGTTAATTTATCTTTTATTTAATTCAAGTAAATATCTTATATGTGATATTTATTGTTCCTTGTTCTTGTTAGCCTAAATGTTCAACCTCTTATAAACATTTCTCCGAATGCTTCGGTTGTTATTGGCACCATTCATACCCATACGAATCATACCACTGTATAGCAGTAGCAAGGGACTAAAACTTCTCTAAAAGAAGATCAATATGCAGATGATGTCAATAGGGACTATCTTTCTGGGTCGAGAACCATCGAGAACTCTAGTAACTCTTATACTTGTCCTATACCTTGTTACTGATGACTTCCGGGGAACTTTTTAAAAGTGTTTTTATTTATCAGGTCCTTTTTACACACTATCTCGTTCGGTTTGCAATCTGCCCGTTTTGTGCTACATTTACTGACAAATTAAATTGATTTTAAAAATTGTTCAAGATAAGAAATATTAGTCTGAATAAATTTCTTTTAAATAGCCAATCAAAAGTCCTAAAAGTGAAACAAGAGGTTTTCCACAAGACCACCGCAACTGAAGAACGCCCGCATGTAACATTTGCTCGCGTTATCTATCGACGCGGCGTGTACAGTGTAAATAGTACGGTATTTGTCTTTTAAATGTACTATACCTGCCTCAGTGTTCGGTAAGTGTTGCTCCGGAAAGTTGTAGCGCCTCACCCGGAATGGGTTGTTTGTTGAGTTGCTATCTTCACCCTTCGATTGGGATCAGTGAGTAAATATAAATAAATGTTATATCGTTGGTAAAATTTTTCAAATTGTGACGGTTTGAAGGACAATGAATGACCTGTAAAGCTGGACTTGATCTCTTTGGCTGTAGTAGCTGGTAGGAGTAGCTGTAGCTCGACATTTCACATGCGTTTGCTTTGAGTTTCAGTTTGAAGAACTATGGATGCTGTAAATGCTTGACTTGATCTCATTGACTGTGGCAGCCGGTAGGAGCGGGGGGCCACCAACTGGTCAATTTTCCAACCGATCAACGTTGCATCTGGTCAACGATTTTAAATAAACGGAATAATATTAAAGTTTCGACCGGTCAACGTTCGAACCGGTCAACGCCCCTACTCCGACGCCCGCTACCCCTCTCGCGCCGGGCGGCATGACAATAATACCTCCGCTAGTTACCACAGCCTTTTACTGGACAGAACGTTGTTCGCCACTTAATTAATTTCGCCACTAATGCAATCGCGCTGCATTTCAGAGTTTGTCATGAATCATCTGCTACTGTACTTATTAAAATTTATAACTGTAATTTGATTTGACAGCTTCATATTGTACTTTGTAATTAATTAATTAAATCCATTTTTAAAGCACATAAAGCCTTTATTGATTAGTCAACTGCCAAAAAGGAGTATGCTTAATCAATGGCCTAGTGGAATCTAAATCTGATAAAGATACATGTAATATTTATAACCATCCAGTTATTTGTAGTATTTACCACCATAAAATAGCACAGCCTTGCAATGTTACGAATAATATCTTATATAATCATAGGGTGTATTTAAGGGTCTACAGAGAGAACTACTGAATGGATCGTTGCCGTTTTGGTGTCAATGGATTTCTTACGGTCCCTATATGATAGGAAAAGCATGTTATCCCTCAGAAAAATCCTTACAACGACGCAAAATTAAAATTAAACCTTATTTTGATCAATCTAAGACGTTATTTTGTTTATTTGTTTACTAATCCAGGTGATCCATATCCTACACTGAATTTTGACACCACCGCTGATTAACTGTTTTTTTTTAACAAAACAGACAACTTCAACTCTATGACAATAGACAGATAAAAATTTAATCAATGACACTTAATGTTGCAGTCGTTCTTAAATCAGTAAAATAAATATATTACCAGCTGATTCTTTAATAAAATTTTGATTACTATAAAGAGAGTTTATTTTTAATATAGACGATTAAATTTATGTATTTAAACTTACAAATTACTTATTAATATTTGTTTATACATATGTTTTTATAACTATCAACTAATGAGGTTCATGTTTTGAAAAATAAAATAGTCTTTTCATTGTTGTAAATGCTCCCCGCCGTATTTTAATCCATTTATTTTCGTTATAAATAAATTTATTTATAAACTATGTATAAATGCCAAATAAAAGTATCGAATAAATTATCTATTAATTTAAAATGTGATCAGAGTAGGCAGACATACGCATTCAAACCAATTGAAGATCATTTGAAGATTTCCAGGATCAATTAAAGATTATTCCTCTAGTTTTCATAGATCATTTAACTAATGTATATATACATAAACATTAAACAGTTAAGAAGAAGGTGCTTCTCATGACAATGAAAATCTCCAACCTGCAGCGCGGTTGCATTAGCGGCGAAATTAATTAAGTGGCGAACAACGTTCTGTCCAGTAAAAGGCTGTAGTAACTTGAGGAGGTCTCTGCCAGGGTCCTCTGATGGTCGGACTGTATGCGCTTTATTGTCATGCCGCCCGGCTAGAGAGGGTTAGCGGGCGTCGGAGTAGGGGCGTTGACCGGTTCGAACGTTGACCGGTCGAAACTTTAATATCATTTCGTTTATTTAAAATCGTTGACCAGATGCAACGTTGACCGGTTGGAAAATTGACCAGTTGGTAGCCACCCGGTAGGAGCGGCTGTAGCTCGACATTCCACATGCGTTTGCTTTGAGTTTCAGTTTGAAGAACTATGGATGCTGTAAATGCTTGACTTGATCTCATTGACTGTGGCAGCCGGTAGGAGCGGCTGTAGCTCGACATTCCACATGCGTTTGCTTTGAGTTTCAGTTTGAAGAACTATGGATGACCTGTAAATGCTTGACTTGATCTCATTGACTATGGCAGCCGGTAGGAGCGGCTGTAGCTCGACATTCCACATGCGTTTGCTTTGAGTTTCAGTTTGAAGAACTATGGATGCTGTAAATGCTTGACTTGATCTCATTGACTGTGGCAGCCGGTAGGAGCGGCTGTAGCTCGACATTCCACATGCGTTTGGTTTGAGTTTCAGTTTGAAGAACTATGGATGCTGTAAATGCTTGACTTGATCTCATTGACTATGGCAGCCGGTAGGAGCGGCTGTAGCTCGACATTCCACATGCGTTTGCTTTGAGTTTCAGTTTGAAGTACTATGGATGACCTGTAAATGCTTGACTTGATCTCTTCGGCTGTAGTAACGGTTGTAGGAGCGGCTGTAGCTCGACATTCCACATGCGTATACTTTGAGTTTCAGTTTGAAGAACTATGGATGACCTGTAGATGCTTGACTTGATCTCTTTGGCTGTAGTAGCCGGTAGGAGCGGCTGTAGCTCAACACTCCACTTGCTGACTTAATCTCTTGGGCTGTGAGAGCTGGTAGGAACGGCTGTAGTTCGGCATTCTACATGCGTATACTTTGAGTTTCAGTTTTAAAGCTGGTAGGGAATTGG
This sequence comes from Neoaliturus tenellus, assembly GCA_030545055.2. Lineage (NCBI taxonomy): Eukaryota > Metazoa > Arthropoda > Insecta > Hemiptera > Cicadellidae > Neoaliturus > Neoaliturus tenellus. The sequence continues at coordinate 246,973,310 of CM061531.1, read as the reverse complement.
AAGCTCGTTCCAATTTGCAATTAGACAACAGTAATGTACTACTGCGCAGGATCAGTAATAACTATGGTGGTAAGCAGAAGCACGGTGCAGGTGTCGATGTGCGCATGCGCAGTGCCGTGCACGGATATCAGCGTTGACCGCGGCGCGGCGGCGCGGTGGAGCGCGAACCTCGGTCACGGCCGCGCTACTGCGCGTACTTCCGCCATCAAACATAAAAACATCCAACTCTGCGAAACTGTGACATGTGTACCGGCTGACCTTGCATTGCTCGGGGCAAAGGTCATACTTTGGTATGTTTGGCGCGATTTGAAGCCGGTTGCATGTCAATTCAAGTATGTTCGACACCCATATGAGTATCGGTCCACCCATATCATCATTCGAAAAAATCGGCTAGTGGTAGACCTAATAATTTCTGATTAATGTAAACTTCCTTTTGCACCATTGCTATGCGCACATGAGAACAATTTTCCGTTATTGAAAATTGCATTATAAAACAATTGTTACAAAATTAGATTTTTTACAAGAGATGCTGATTTTTTTATAGTTTGGCCACGGAAATACACCGTGACGATTTGGTTACCAAAACTGTTTACTGCAACCTGTCTTTCAAGATCGGAAGGTTGCCCTATAGATTAAAAGCATAATTTTTTATTTGTTAAATAGTTGCCTATAATGTATACGGTTGTCATGAGCAGTTATCAAAATTTACCTCGTTATAGTGTTGAAATTGTCTGAATTATAATAACTTACAATACTGTAAAGTTATTTTATTGCAACTTTTAAAGTAGAATAGCAAAAGTGAACATTTAGAACACTTTTGCTTTGCAGTATAAATTTCGTGTTGCATTATTTTACACGCCTTTCGAATATTTTTTTCTGCTGCTAACTGCAATGCAATGCAAAATTAAAATAAATGTATTCTCCAAAACTCACCTTGGGGACACGGAAAAAGGCTTGTATTATACGGAAATTCCCCAAAACGTTATATATTCTAAGTCAAATATTTGCTGATCAAACAGCCAGTAGGCCTAGTTGCTGGTATCGCCGCAATGACGAGGCAGTGTTGGAAAAGACAATGTATCCTAGTCGACGGAGTGAGTGTACTCCAACAGATTATCAATCGATGGTACATTATACACATACATAGTTGAGTGAAGTTGGAAACAGTGAGCGTGTGTGTGTCTGTGTGTGTTTGTGTTTGTGTGTGCGTTCATGCGTATTAGTGAGACGGTCGTTCATTCGCTTCACCGCTCGTTGTTCGGCCCAAATACAAGAGATAACACTCTGTTTGTGTTTAATTTTCTAAGTTATTTAAAAGTCTGTTGTACGCTGCGGCGGTCACGTCGACAGTTCATTGTTTAATCGTTTGTTCGTGTTTCACAGATTCAAAACAGATTGTATCCAACAATTTTTAATGAAATTTTTACTAATTGTACATCGGCTCTGTTATTACTAACTATGAATGCGGATTTTCCTTTTCATATAGTCTATTAGGATGGGCATTCTTAATACAGTTTCCGAATGGCAGTAGCCAATTTTTTTTTTTTTTTTTTTTTTTTTTTTTTTTTTTTTTTTTTTTTTTTTTTTTTTTTTTGAGGCGGTTCTTCAAAACATAGGTAATTATTGTTATTTTAGACAAGTTTGTTCTCTTCGTTATGTCGCCTGTGGGATTAGCTGGTTCGATTTGCTGTTTCGACTCCCTTCCAGATTATGGCGTCTCCATTGTTATCTAGAGAAGACGCTGAAGTTAAAGGTATAGCAAGCGGTGTTCTTGAGTGGAAGCCGGCCGCGACCGCGACGTCTCGTTTGTTGGCAACGCAGCGGCCGCGCCGCGCCATGACCCGTGACCGTGCGTGCGCGCGTGTGTGTGTGTGTGTGTGTGTGTGTGTGTGTGTGTGTGTGTGTGTGTGTGTGTGTGTGTGCGTGTATCACCAGTTATCGCCTCCTCCCCCTCCCACCCACCACGACACCGGTGACCTTGGAGCGCATCTAGCGTCTCCCGTGTACGTGACGGCCTCAACGTTCCATCGGAGCTCTGCTTCTGTCCGATTCGCTCCCGAGCTGCAACTATAGTAGATTCGGTGGCGTTTAGCACTATACCATGTAGAGTGATGAAACAGCTCACTTGTTTCATCCGTGGTGGTACCCTTGACCGATAGCGACGGTGGGATCTTCACTGGGCAAAGGATCGACCACTGGCCGAGGGATTTGTCCCTGTTTCATGCGAATCCCACAATTCTAAACAAGGGATTGAAAGGTCAGGTCCGCAGTTACACGTCGTAAGAAATCAAAGAATATCCCTGTACCAATTCGTTTGTAAAAAGTCATTCAGGTTGTAAAACTATCGCGTATAAAGGGCTAGAAAACTGATGCCAATAAGAGGTTCTCTCAAATATGTAACAAGCTTTCCCTTACTGTGCCGACAAAGGTTAGTCGTTATAAACTATGCGTTTTTTTTATTGTTTTTTTTCATAAATCCATTTTGTATTTTGAAATAAAACTTCGCAGCCTCGGCTTGAATTTCAGTAAAAACTTATGTTTAAAATATTTATTAATTTGTTTCGCCGTTTTGAATTGAACTGGAACATTTCTCAACGTTTGAGAATTATTTTAATAAAAAAATCCAATATCGTACTCCCTATTCATCCGTTTTTATTGACTGGCTAGCCACAGTAATTTACTCCTTGAACAAAACTCATCGTTGCTTCTTAATTAGGTTCTTATTAGGTTTAATTTTCCATCGTCTCGACTGAGTTGCACAGCTTCAGTGATGTAACCATGTAATCTTTCGGCTTAAACTTGGGTCGCCTTCAACGCAGGCAAAGTTAAACGGGGGAGCCTAACAAAACAAAACCTTCTAGTTAAACTTAGATCTGGTTGAACATTGAAAACGATAGGAGAGTTTGACACATCTATTAGAATAAACAATACATTACCGAACCCCTAATGATAAATAAAAATTGCAATTTTTCGTGATTGTAGAATGAAATATAGTTAACTCAGCATTGTAAATTTATTCCTATCTAAAGGTAATTTAGGTATTAAAAGCCATCAATTTCTATGGTTTACATTGTCAATTGATAGGAAACTATTCTGATAGAGAAAGACACTAAAAAGTTTTGTTTCATATATTTTTATGTGTTACGTTACAGTGTTGGTTTGTAATGTCTTGTTACTCGGTGACAGAAAGAGTTGAAGTTGAGTACGATATATGAGCAACGGCGCGGCGGTGCGGTGCACACCCACTGTGACAGTGACCTTGGCTCACGCTGTCGTGCTCTCTAGAACATTCCGAATCAATTGATGATGAGCTGTCGCTCGAGTCTGTCAGATGCTGATGCTGTAGGCTTTGTCGCTTACGAATTGTACATAGTTATCCTCCGTTGTTCCGCATCGTATTTTACCTGCAGTGTGTCTGTCCTTATAAGTGCATTGAAATGATCGGATGCTATTTTAATTCAGCACCCATCATCCCGATCCTATCAGGGCCTACTCTGTTATCCGTACTAACTACTGTATGTTTGAGCATATTTCTGCTCAATTTCGTCTACAGGTCAGCCCGCCTACTTTACCTTTTTTTCATTAAAGCCACAATAATTATTTATTTATGTTTATAATCGTTCATCAGCCGAACTAACAGCTAAATCCACGTGATTTAACATGCTTCTTTATTATTGAAAAGAAATTTGCATCTCCGTGGAGAAGAGTTCCGCTCGAATTCTCCAAATAATTTTCTTTGAGTAGGGAGAGCCATGTATTAAATAAGATAACGAAAAATAACGCATTGCCACAGATCCCACTTCGAAATTACTTTTACTTGCCTGGTACATCGATACATCCATAGAGAACCAGCGCAGAGAAGAGAACCTAGTTACTCTTTTCTCTGTGGCATCAGCTTTCTGTGTCATTGCTTAAAAATGGATAGATATAGCCGAGAACCGGATTTAGCAGATTAGTAATTTGACAAGTAATAGAAAATCGAGTTAATTTGAGGGACCAGTCTTGTTATACTATCAATAACCGTCTAGTCTTGTCTGATGTCATCTTGAGTTATCTTTTCCAATTGAGTGAAGTTCTTTTGCATACCCATACTTTGAATGACCCCGCGAGGCCAAGAGATGTTTTCATATGGTATTCTGGACACCAAAGAAACTATTTTACGAATAAGTACCAATTAACTGATGACGATCAAGTAAACATGTTTGATTGAAAATTGCTGCTGAAATGCCGATTTACAACAGGCGCGAACTCTGGTGTCGGGTTTTCGTCTGGTTTATAAACTCCAAGCGCGCTGAGACAGCAGTCCTGAAGGTCCCGAGTCCAGAGTCGCCCGACGATCCCCAGGAGAATGGCTGAGTACAGAGTTGATGACTGTTCCGGCCTTGGCCTTGTACTATACTATAGTCACGAGACCCCGCTCCGCTCTGCTGTACTTTCTCTTTGTCTTCCTGACCTACGTCAACCGGCCTACTATGCGACAATTGATTCTCGATGCATAGTTGGTGTGTTAAGAAAGAGTCTGCTGTACCGGCCGCGTTGGATTTTATTCCTATTAAAACTATGTTGAATTTAAAACATCCGCTACGCCTTTAATATATTGGTCGAAAAGATTCATCTTTATTTAATTTTAGAGGACAATTCAATGAGTTTACTTAGGGCCCTGTGAAATCAAAAGTTTTATATTATTGATTGTTTAATAAATGAACAATAAAGTATTCTAAACATTTTTTGTTCGAAAATGGACGTGTTATTTCAGTTTTTTAATCTCATAAATCGTTGGTCTATAATCGTGAGTTTGAAAAAATTTAATAAGGTATTATAATTTCTTTTAAAATTACATAAAGAATTTCGACCAATATTAAAGGTGTAACGGATGTTTGAAATTAAACATTAATCTTGTGTGAATAAAATCCAAGCCGGCCGGTTGTGCTGTAGGGGCAGTGGTGACGATATTGGCAACTTAGGGGGTCTTTGTTTGATTCGCTAGCGGTTTAAGTGTTGCTGTGTACACTGCTATGAAAGTTATTGTTATGCTTTGTTTGAGAGCTCAGCTTTCTCAAAACCAGTTTAAACTACAGTGATCTAGAAATTTTTCACTGTTATACCATATGGCAATCTTGTTAAAGCATATGACAATTTTTTGTTTATGTTATGTTGGAAAGACACAATTGTGTTTTTTCGCTCTTTTCTCATAACACCTTAGTGAATCGAAGAATGGTTAGAGTATTCCTAAAGTGATATGAAACAATTGAATTCTTGGAACACAAACCTCAAACACAATTTGAGAAGTTTTGATCGCTTCCCCTTAAAGTGTTTTAGAGACATGATTAAAAGTTGTATCTGAAAAACATCGCAGCATAACTGCATAATCAGTGATATTACAATTTTATTAAGGAATTCTTTTTATTTCCCATAAATAATGCTATGGAAATTATGTAGGCCCCTACTGAAAAACAAAAATAAAAAAAATAAATACATTATATTATTTATGAATATTTTTCCGTTTGTGTTTAGAGAAACGAAGCAGGGCTCGCCCAGAGCAGTTTACAAAGTGTATTTCGACGCTTAATGACAGATAATTTTAGACCGGCTGTTTTTAAAATCTCAAATATTTACTTGCTAGGCGCCGCGCCAACGGCTGCCATTTGTAATATTTTATGGGCTTCCGGGTCCGATCCAGCATGGCGGCACTCGTGCTGAAATAATCAAGGGAAATCAACTTCTGTGAAAAGAGATCTTAACAATAAAAAAACAAAACAAAAGAAAACAAAAAAAAACATTAAATAGTTCATGGATGATTTTTTGTGGGGTCCACATGCTATATGTGTCATTCCTGATGACTCAATGCAAAATTGTTTAATTTTACCGAGCAGTTACTCCGCCCCAGGTACTTTGTGTAAAACGTGTACATTTATGTTTTTTTCTTTATTATAATGTAGATGCAATAACAATGTTTGTGGGTTTTACGTAAGTATTTTACGAAAATTAGAATGGGAAATTTTCAAAAATATAGGTAGAACGAAATTTAAACAGTAATCGTGTATATACAAAACTCTCCTTTCTGATTTCTCTATACAATTTGAGATTGCACCTATGCGATGTACCGGTACCACATGACCGGCACTCTGGGCTGCTCATCGTGCAAAGGCTCGCCTATTGGCACAGAAAAAGGAAACTCTGTGCTATTGCTGTACCAATCGCTTCATTGCGTTATATAACCTCTAATCATCCGCTATTCCCTTATCGTTGTCTTATTTTGTAAGCAGTGCCGATTGTTGAACCAATAAAGTTACTTCATCTTATCTCCCGTCTTAATATCACTATCGCTGACCGTGACATGATTCGTAAACAACTTGTTTACTCCCAACTTTGTAATTCGGGTTTCACTTATCATTGAGAAACTTGTAAAAATAGATTTCCAATCTCCTAAAAGATTATTTGGCTATTCTTTGGAGAGGATTTCTCACGACAACAAAAAATGACAGAAAAGTGTAAAATAAAATAATACTAATCCCAGCAGTATTGCTTTCAGTACGAATTTTCAATAGAACAGGCTAATTTTATTTTTCTCCTATTTACCAGGGTGTTTGTAATGCTATAAAACGTTATGATGTCACACAGAGAGAGAGAGAGAGAGTGACTTCCTGGAAAAAACTGCAGAGTCTGGAATTGTTTTCACACGTAAATTGTCTCGCAAAATTGTTTATTGCAAATGACGAATCGTTAAATAAAACAATAATTCGCTGTAAATTAATAGAAACATAGCTTTTCATTGACTAGAATAAAGTATATCACTCAATGTTAAGGTATTTCCAAATGAAGGTCCATCATTCATTTGAACATGATTTATTCTCACCGTATGGCAAAAAGTTGAGTCTCAATTACTGAGCAACACTGTTAATACTCAATTTTTTATTCCGCTGACGGGAAGTTTGAAAGCATAGTTAGAAGTTTCCCAATCACGAAAAAATCTACATTGAAGTTGTTCATAAAATAAACTACCGATCGAAAGTCACCAAATGATAACAAGGAAGAGGTTTGCCGTTGATCAGATGAAAGTAGGCCTACTGATCATCTTGTTAATCGATAAATTGAATGTTCGATGGATAAAACCAAACACGTCAGTGTAGATAAATTAATATGATCCTCACAAGCTACCTTTTAAACCAATTCAAACATATCAATTACAATGTAAGCTATCGGAGTTACGTCATTCGCCACTTGAACCACATCGTGTTCTATGTGTGAAAGCACTTAAATTGAAAGGATCGCACTGAAAAGTGGAAACCCATCGAGATATATGGGGTCAAGCTATGTTGACGTCTGTCATGAGCTCTCTAACACACAGTACATCGAGTGCATGTGCACACGATCGGGACTTCTGCGTAAAACTGTCGAGGTTTTGAGCTGCGCGACAGGCGCCTCATAGCGACTCTCTTGCATACCGTACGATTATACACTATCACGATGACAATGTTGTTGTAGAGGCTTAAAAGTGTGAGAGATTTGTGAAGGAGAGCGTCCGGTGGATTTTGAAACTTTAATATTGCTCAAGTTGTTATTAACTCAAGTAATTCCATAAAGAATTTGTAGGAAGTTTTACGAACATAACGGGATTGTAAGGTAGAAGATAATATCATGTTTTTAATCGATAGTAACATTGTACTACTATTCTTGTAAAGGTACTTCCACACTGAGCGCGCCGTCCTGCGCCGCTCTGCGCCGCGCTGCGCAAAGCATATTGCGCTGCGCGAAACTGCGCGAAAGTGCACGGAACAGAGGGCCATGTTCGTAGTTGCGCGGCTGTGATCCGTGTTGCGCGGGCCACACAATCACACCGATGTAGAAAATGGACCCGGCAAAGGCTGCTTCGGTTTTTATTGTTATTTATAATGATCTGTTAAAAAGAAGGAGAAAACCACGTCGTCATTGGGCCACCACCATGTATTAATATTTTAATATTTTATATTTTTCTTTTAATGATTGTTGAGAAATACATAAGCATTATCAAAATTATTTATTGAAAAACAAATTTAAATAGAAAATAAATGAAAACCAAAGGCATGGATATTAAATAAAAAATATCAAAATTCCCCCAAAAGATAACCTGTAAAGGGCCCATTAAACAATGTATAATCGAGAATTGTTCGTTGTCATTTTAAAGACTAGCCATTTCAGAGTAGTTAAAACTTCTGAATTGTTATCCACAAAGGCATTTATAAATGTTTGTGAAGGGTTGTTGGAAGGTGGATTGTATACTTGTTGCAATGGAAGTTTAGGTGAAGGACTAGGACTAGACATTCGGGTATACTAGACATTATTTATTTTTAATATGGTAATCATTGTCTTTCGGGTCCCATAACTCACTTCGAACTCGATATGCTTTCACCAGAGTCTCGATTCTCTCACGACTCCATTCAAAAGCCATTTTGATCAAACACAGGTAGTGACAGTTAGAGCCGAAACGATGCGCAGACACAACTGAGCAAATGCCCGTCCACACTGAGCGCGCAAGGGCGAACAAACTTCAAAGGTGTTCGTCAAAATACCGCCATCAGTCGGATCGTGTTCGCGGATGTTCGCGAGTGCGCGAAGCTGCGCGGTTCGCCGTCCACACCAAGTGCGCCGCTCGGCGCGCATATGTTTTGCGCAGCGCGGCGCAGCTCTGCGCGTTCGGTGTGGAAGTACCTTAAAACGCATACGCAATGTCTATGAAATTTTACATAAATTTTCGGTATATTGACGATTTTAGATGGAAGATCTTCAGGAAGGTAACTTTTCTTGTGGGTAAAGTATCGCAGTTTAAATGTCAAGTACTGTACCGCGGAGGAGAGTTGCATGCGAGGCGGACTGCGAAATCCGTCACATCGTACATGAAACTGTTCCGGCGAGAAAAGTTATCTACCAAAAGAAATCCCATTCGGGTAGAAATATAAATTACCGCACTATTGTTTGATAATAGATTTACTCGATAGTAGATCTTCCAACAGGATGCAGTTTGAAACTGCGCTTTACGTTTCAGATTTAATACCATCGACACTACGTATATAGCGGATACTTCACTTTTTTCCTTCACAACCGGTTCATCTAAGAGTTTTTATAAGTCGCCAAGGACATGCATTAGAAATTGTAAAAAAATACTGCGCACGAAGGACCGCATTCCCCGCCGATCTGGTAACCGCCTCCGATCCGGTCCGAATGGGTCCGTAAACACGCCACATGTGACGTCGCAGAATTACACATCCGTTAGTAAACGGGTCATTAATCTAAATCCTGTTTACATCGTGTTTTTGCCTTGCCAAGGTCTTGTCGACATTTACGCCCTACGTGTTTTATAAAAACTTTGATACAGTATTTTAATATTCTACAGCTCTGATAGTCTGCAATGATTTTTTTATTCGTGTTGTATAGCCGTTATATAACGTGATATTGGCATGAAGTACAGTAAAGCCGTATGGTTGATTTCTTTATCCAAACAATTTAGGTACAGTACACAAATTTGTTTTTAGCGAATTTCCCATAGGGAATAAGCTATTACCGTAGGTCTCATGGTAAGACCTAAGCCCGGGACCACGTTACTTTTTCGTTTTGAGGTGCCCAGAGACCAAAAATAATAGTCATTAAAATTTATATATATATATATATATATATATATATATATATATATATATATATATATATATATATATATATATATATATATATATATATATATATATATATATATATATATATATATATATATGTGTGTGTGTGTGTGTGTGTGTGTGTGTGTGTGTCCCTAGACACGATAACTCTCGTAAAAATGGTCCGATCGACACCAAATTTGGTAGAGATGTGTAATGCTACGTTTATTCGGATGAGTTCGAAAACCAGACATATCGACCTACCGGAAGGGGTTGTTTTGGGGGGTTTTGTACCCCAAAAATGGGTTTTTTGCATTTTTCATATGTAAATTTTAAGAATTTTAAATTTTTATTTTGACCATTGGATTTAGCTCAAAAAACACACAATTTAGTATTTTGAAGCTTTGCTCTATCTCCATTGGTTACCGAGATATTACAAAGTCTAAAGACAGTACATTGTCTTTTGGGGCTCCAATGTTAATCTTATGGAGAATAAGGATGTGTTAATATTTCACTTATTAACCAATATTTTTGGATGAAACTTGGTATTTAGCTTCATTTGGTTGAGATTCATCCATTTAAGGTAAAAAATCTAGGTTTTTGTACTTATCATGGCAGCAAACCTGCATACTCTTTTCCTATGTTAATCATATGGAGAATAGGCAAACTCTTTTATTTATGGACAGATATTGATGAAACTTAACATTATCAATTTTTTCTATGCTAAAAACCTACTTTTAGTGTCCCCCATGGCAGCATACCTGCATACTCTTTCCCTATTAGGAGAATAATAGACATTTATTTCCCTATTAATGAGCACGTGATAAAATTTTGTTTACAAGTTTAGCTGGTCAAAATTAATATTACTAATTTGGAAATTCGCTGAGTACGCAGGTCTGCTGCGACGGGGGGTATTTTTCTTTTATTATTATTTTTTTTTTTGTGGGGGGGTCTTAGTACTGCATTCAAATCATAGCCGAGGTTATGATGAGTTATTTTTTCGTAAAATAGTCGTATATTCAAGAAACGTCATATCCACGAGATTGGGTTCGAATTTTTCTAACCCTAATTCATAAATGCATGACATTTGTATTAGCACAAACCCTTCTCAAGGGAAATTACCACAAGCGGTTTGCGTCAAACGAATCTACAGAAATAAAAACGTTTCGAAATTATCAACAAACAAATATCATTGCCAATATAGAGTTAAGAATAATAATTTCGAAAGCCGCACAATAACCACATCGCCAATTCAGCAAATTCGCCCACTATGACGTCAACCCGAAACTTATCTTGAACGATAACGGAGATACGGCAATCTCGTCGAGTTCAGACAGTGCGCATGAAAATTTCTATTATGATAAACGGGCTTAAAACCGCCTAAAGGCGAATAACGAAATATCAGCCTGTAGTGCGTATAAGCACGTATAAGGCATTTGGTATCAATGAACCCATATCACCGCTCGGGGCCGGGCTGCTGCTGTGATGCAATTTGGGCCATTTGGGGCCGCGGTGTCCCCTGGGGGGAGGGGGCTAACTGACCGGGGTCGAGGTGTAAACGAACCCTGGGTCTCGGCTGTTATGTACGGCTATCCGGTGTCGTGTGGCCGTGGGGGGGGGGGGGGGGGGGGCATTTTCCAAATTATAAATTACGGTACCGGTGCAGTAATGTTACATTAGGGCTAAAAGAGTATCAGGATACGGTTGATGAAAATTGTCACTGTTTTTATAACCTGTCAGAACTCTTAGGTCCCTAGAGTCGTCCTTGAAAATTTGAGTGAATTATGTCTTGGTTGTATTTTTATTTCAATCCATTTTGTAACGCAATGAAATGTATTATTCGGCAGAGTTCATGCATTTTCCGCTTAGGATGAGTAATCTCACAATAAAAGAATTATAGCAATTTGCAGTGACTTACGAGACTCGTGTTTTAAAATTTAATTAACTAATTAAGATAGAGATTGACAACTTCTTTTAAAAATAGAAAGACGGTTAAAAAGACGGTAAAAATATATCTCTTTTTTGCGGTTATAGAATTTTTAAATAAAATTTCTAATTTCAGTTATAACTGTCTAAAATCATCTGTTTTCCCCGATTTTTATCTAACTAAGTTTTCAACTAGTTTTGTGGAAATAATTAAATTAAGTGTAACCGAGGAAAATGAGTACCGTCACCGTTCCTCTTCTTTATGACACCTTATTTATAGCTCTACGCTAAATGTAGCAGACGATAACACGATTCTCAAATACCCTTGCAGTTGGGTGGCGTGCTAGCGGTAGACCGGAGCCTTACACAAAATTGCAGTATTTTTTCTATTCGTAATGCAGTTGTCAAAGCGAACATGCTGTTAACATGAGTGTATGGAGGACATGTATACATGGAGGCGTTTAAGGTTTTGAAGCTTATTTTCTCCTACCGATTTCAATTTACAGTAATTTCATATCACTCGCAACACGATCAACATCTTATTTCAAAGTCGCGGAAGTACTGTAGTTGTGGGCTTCATATGTAATTGTATCCAGGGTGACAACTGGTTACGCTATCGTTTACATCAACCTTGCCTTGCCCTTCGTGGTCGAGAACTTTCCTACAAGTTATTCCATTCAAATTCCCACCGCTTCAGCATAACATTGAACTCTGAATTATATTGTTTAGGCACCTCCAGTATGAAACTCTGTTTATTTCATTTAAGTAAATGCACTATACGAATAATAGAATAAATTTACTGTATAAAAATAATGTTTTAGGGCCTTCCCCAATTAATTTGTATGAGAAAAATTAAAACTTGTCATTACCAACAATGCGGAAGCAGTTAGGCCTACGTACTGGTTTTAGAGCCACAATTTGTTACGGTACCGCTTCGTTCGTACAAGTTATTCTGTTGAAATCTCAAAACCAAATGTCCACCTCTCGACAGTGATGTCTCATCACGGACCGTCTTGTGGGTGGTGCTGTAACATAGAACATGTTCATGGCCGGTCTAATTTTTTGTTATCTTTCACAATATTGTTGTTTTGACGGTATAGAAATTCAGAAATGTGCCACGAATTAACATCCCTAACATTCTTTGAAAAACTAAAATAATCAGGTAGTACTTCAAGTATAGTTCATACTCAGGAAGTCTTATAGAAATTTACGTCTTGTAGATCGCTGAAATAGTATAGACTACTAAAGAGACCAGTCAGTAGGCCTATATGAACGCAACTGGATGGTGTTTGACGTGACAAATGAAAGAAAACGTTAAATTTACTTTTGTAGTCTTTAATTTACCAAACTCAGAAGAAAACGTGATTCGTCCCTCTCACTGACACTGACACGGAAGTCACAACACATAAATTGTTTCTAGAGTCACATCTGATTACGTTATCAGTTTCATCGACCTTTGTCATACTGTGGTCGAGAACATTCTTAGAAAATATCCGTTCAAACTCTCATCGATGTGACGTGAAATTATTTCCTGCATCGTAGACATACACCATAAGCGATTTTGCAATCCGATGAACGTCCCCATGTCCCATTGTAGTATAGAACTAAGCTACCCTAAACACAGCAATGGTTACTTCAGGGCGTCATTTAAATCGATGATGAAATTCGGAGGGTAGAAAATTTAAAAGGGCCGAGTTTTGTAACTCAATGGTTGATTGTCGTGTACTCTCCAGCCCGACCCTTGATCGGAGGGGCCGACCCTTGATCTGGGGGAAGGGAGGGTTGAATTCAGTTGCGTCATAATGCAACTTCTGCTTTGTGCTCCTGTGTGGTCACGTGCGCTCTGAATTTATCGTCCGATAATTTTGGTTGATACAAAATTAAAAATTATAATTGTACAAATGCAACATGTCTTAGAATCTTAACACTACTAGAACTACTTTAATGAAATCTTACAAACTTTTACTGTTTGTTACAAATTAGAAACTGGTCTAAACTCTTTGGGAACATGATTGTTTACACTGGAAATCGCAAGCAACTCAGTTGACAAAGTAGTAACGCGTATAGTGAATGCGGTTGTGTAGTTTTTCTTTTCTGCATTAAAATAGTGGGGGGGGGAGCACAAACACGTAAAACAGACACAGTACGAAAACACCAAGGGAATCCCGGGATCAAGCATTTGCTTGACAAACTTGTAAATCTTGTCAGACGAGCTTGTTCGCTTCGCTCACTCGACAGGCCAGGAAATTTAATGACCCATGGTTGAAAATTTAGCACATTGGTTTATTTATATCAGCTGTTTTTTTCTTAATTTAGTACCCACAAAAAATTTCCATCTTATACTCTAAAACAAGCAATGTTTGTACGGGCAAAATTTTTTTCGCTCCAAGGATTCTTTTCTTTTTTTATTGAATATGGGGGTTTTTGCCACCAGAAATACATTGGAGCTAACCCCATGTCTGGGAAAATCAGGGTTTCGTTCTAGAGCCCTTCAAAGTTTCCATGTTATCCTTATGGAAATTTTATTAACTGAACAAAAATCAGCTGATAACTGTAGATATAAACCAATGTGTTACATCTTTAACCTGTAGTTTAAGAAAATTATACCAAAGTGCAGCACCCGTCGGCTTGACGAGTGAGCAAAGCGAACGAGTTCGTCTTTAAAATGGAAGAGGGCGAGTGAGCGGAACGAACGAGCTTTGTGTGAGAACGAAAGTAATAATTTTACCGAGCTTGAGCTCGGTCCTCCTGGTACTTGTACTGTAAAACAAGCAATGTTTGCCAGTGACACAAAACAACTAACCAACGCGAGGTTTTAACTCCTGTTAAAAAAAAAAAAATTTGACATCAATTTTTCTTAATAAAAATTGATTTTTCGTTAATTGACGAATTTATATATGTGTATGTAATTAAGCCCATATATCTGTTTTCGGCATTGAAATATTTTTATGTGTTTTCAGACCTATAGAAAGTATAGATTTCTCATTTAATGCAGAATACATGCGTATACAGAATAGGCTACAGTTTTCAGCTAACAATCTGTATATGCAATTTTAATTATTTAAATTCGTTCAAAATCAATGCCTACCTGTTTTTTCTCTCTTCACTCTTTAAAAACTTCGTAACTATTTGTTTTAAATATTCCGGTTCATGATCCATCGTAAATAATGATCCCCTCGCGTATCTCTGTTGCTCACATGCTGGTTCAGTTAGTTGTTAGATTATGTCAAATTTGGTTAATTGTAATAACGAAGGGTGTGCATTAAAAGTGCAAAATTGGAAATTGTCCATATAAAATAAAACCATGTCGTCTGGCTATGTAGAAAGCTGCGCCACCGTATATGGACCCGTACAGTACATAACTCGGCCTGCAGATGGCTAGACCGGCCGAGCCGCAATGGACTGCTGTTTGCTGCGTGGCTTACTCTTAGTTCTTATAAGTTTCTGAAAAATAGAATGATTAAAAGTTTTATTTGTCACCTTTTTAATAATTCATGTTGTCATTTTATTTTAAAAGGTAGTCTCCAGTTTGGGAACACTCTATTAATAGATTATAACTGAGGAATCGATTATTTATTTTGATATCGATTATCCCATTACAGCATACTAGAGGCCCGTGGGCATTGCGCTTTGTGTGTCGTATCCTATATATCTTTCTGTTCATTCGAAAAAAAAAATATTATTATCAAACAATACTCATGTTGTATTAGGCCTATGCAGTGACATATGATCTATTTTTTACAATCTGACTTAAAAATTCACCAGAAGGTAATTAGCTGTTAAGTTACAATTCACATTTAAAAATCTTATAATGAAAGTTGGTTAACGTTTTAAAGTGCCCTCTAAAAATAAATAAAAGGTTAGGGGGGGGGGGGCGAAGCTCGAAACAAAATGACCTTTTTAATCACCATTTGCACAAGCGCTAGGTGATAAGCTTTAAAATGACACCTCAATCTTAAAAATCGGTTAAGTAGATCGAGAGGACAAGTGATGTAACAGACGAAACCCTTTGTTGAATAAAGGAGATAGATTGCAGCACATGACATCCATACTGCAGAACATCTACGTTCACGTTTTTAGGGCGCATCAAGCCCTTCCGAGCTCTAGAAGCCAATTTCGTGGAACACCCTATGAAACCTTAATGATAATTAATTAAACTTAAAATTCACTAAAATTTTGTATATTTGATGTGCTAGTGACTGAAATTTTTCGAAATACAGTATTGGACATTTGGAACCTGTGTCCGGGTTTGATCCGGAAGCATGTCGTGGAGAGATCCGCCGCTGTTGCATTGTCTTGCAAATGAATCGGCATCTACCAATCAAGCTCTAGTATGTACATGTTGCCGTTGCCCAACCAAAGCGGATGTAAGAGTAGAAAGTTAGTGCAAATCAATCAATCGGCATCAGAACTTCCTTAATTCGAGATTCCGACAATGTTGTCAATTTCCGTGCTACATCGTTTGTATCGTTAATGCAGGCCAGATTGTTTATGCAGTTTGTGGGAGTGAACT
Source organism: Neoaliturus tenellus (assembly GCA_030545055.2). NCBI lineage: Eukaryota > Metazoa > Arthropoda > Insecta > Hemiptera > Cicadellidae > Neoaliturus > Neoaliturus tenellus. Next base: position 246,957,245 of record CM061531.1, on the reverse strand, counting down.
AGATCTGTCGAGGAAAAAATGTAGTCGAACTATTTTTATTTAATAATTTCTGTATTGTTGAAATTGCTGACTTGTTAGCGAGGATTTTTCCCTAGTCTAATTTATATACAAGCATTGATATAAATACTTGTGTATTCTTAGTCAATGATATAAATTTAAAAATTTATTTGTATTAACCATAGAAGATTAAATTTTTCCAATCATAAATTTGTTCATTTTTAAATTGTTTTAATCCGTCGTAATCTTCTGGCTTAATTCTGTGGTACGTATAAAAAAACCAATCGTATTTTATCATTTACTTTCCAAACGTATGGAGAGGAAACGTACTGTATGTGTAGTATGTTGATACCCTATGTCTTGGTAAATTTCTTGAACTCATTGTAGCGTAATATTTTACAACATAATATGTGAAAGCACGACACAAAGTGAAAAAAGAATTCTTAAACACAAGGAAATAGTACGTTGTTTTTGTAAATTTGTTTGCTGTACAATAAATAAGTTTACTTGGATTGGTACATTCAATTCAAATTTTGTACAACAATTGGTTCACCACCTTTTAACTTTTTTCAATTCCTTTTTTTCACCTTTTACTATAGGCCTTCATCAATTTGGTGGGTTTTAATAGATCAAATTCTGTATACAGCCATAGCGAGCCAGGGAAATTAAAAACTATAAATCAGGGAAAGACGACGGCAAAAGGTTTTCTTTTAGATAGTTAAGGTAGTTCCATAAGGCCCTACCTTACACCTGGTTAGTTTTTTCAATGCTTACACTGAATATCATAATATAGTAGGTCCACTATGTGCTGCAATATTTAATAACAACCTTATTAATTACGTTTAAATTCCACAACAATTTAAACGTAATTAATTTTTATACGAGATCATAAATTTTGATACTGTTTTCTCATGATTTTGAAAACATTATCGTAGGTCGTATACCCCAAGATACATTGGACGTCTTTTTAATGAGGGAAAAGCTGGAAATCGGGAGTGTTGAAATATTTCGGTGTGTTTTCCTGTATCTCTGTTTTGCGTATTGTTGAAAAAATTAAAGACTTTTTCATTGAGGTCAGGTTATGTAAAAGAACACACATCAGCCAAATTGATTGTCCAATATTTTTGTCATTTTCTAGTGACATCTTGGGTCAGTTTTGCCACACTACCACACTAGTGTAGGCTACGGTGCACTCGAGCGAGGATGGGCGAGTCAACGCTCCCGCGGGGCCGGGGAAAGCTGTCCAAAGGCTTCAATACGCGCGTTGCGTAAGGGGTCGTCGGCCACCGAGGCCTACTTGCATTTCACCTGCGTAACGCACAGCTACGCGCTACTACGCACCGCAGACGACTCGTGTAAGCTTTCATTTGATGGTTTCACATGCTACATGCTTCAGACACGAAATGTCTCAAGAGACCAGTGTGTAACCCGCCTTAGTAAACTCTAAAATTCTATGAAGATGAAAGAAACATTTTGTCGAACATAAATTAGCAAAGTATTTGTAGAAGATGGTAGAAAATATCGAATATCTAGTTCCTGAATTCGTACACTTAAAAGCGGATTTAAATTTATTCTGAGGTTAAGTCAATGTAACGTAACCTAAAAACCAAAACGGAATATTATGTTAATATTGTGTAACAGTGGTTGGAATCAAAGCCATGATTAATCTCATTTTGTAGAAATTTCGTTCTGGAAAATTCTCAGATGTCGCCAAATGGTGTTGTTTTTGCCACCACGGCCACATCCCACCTGTGTCGCACAGACAAGCGAATGGTAATCGCAAGGTGAGAAAACTTGTTGTCAACAATAACAGTATGCCTATTATCAGCGCCGTTTGAGTAACCAGAACATGACATGTCGTGGCGGTGAGTCACCCAGGTGTCTTCTCGTCACGCCATCACCACGTGGTCGTGACTCACCCCACATGAGTCAACCGCCACTCCGACGTGGCTTCTCTTCTCGACGTGGCTGCCCTGCACCATGTCGTCCATGTGGTTGGTCGGAACAAAACATGTACCAATATGTATGTCGTAATTTTTTCAGTTTTTGTTGTGGTTTAATGTGAGGAAGGTTGTTTACCTCTCCGGGAAGAAGTTGGCGACGATTTACAATTCGGCTCTTAAGTAATTTGGCAATGTCAACTCGTGTGGATTAATTGACGTGGCCCAGTGAAAATCAACGGATTGCAATAAAATTGTCAGGACGACTTAAACATATCTTTGGTTTTATCAAAATTTGAGGCTTATTGGTATTTTTAATCTTTATTACTTATGCTGTAAAGATAATTTGCATCTATTTATTCACCCAGTAGAGTTCTTCCATGTTACAATAAATATAAAGTTACTTAGTTGTCAATTTTACGTTAATAGTTTAGTCATTTACGGATAATAGTACCAACTTTCTTCTAGGGGTTGGTGAGCAAAGCGAACAAGCTGCTCCGATGCACGGACTTAAAACAAATTCACTGCTCCAAATCGGCATGGTTCAGAAAAACAATTTCCAAAATTACGCTTTCAGTAATGCACTAGCTAAAAAATCCAGAGCGTCGCGAAGCCATTGCTTCGTTAGTCATTGTTTCAAAATGAATTGTTAAAAAATCCCCCAGCGACATTTTTTTGTAGAACAAAAAGATTACTTCAGTCAATGAGATATGTAAATTAAGTGAGCAAAGCGAGCGAGAATAATCCTTTTGATGCGAGCGCAAACGAACGACCTTGCCCCTATATTAAATAATTACAAAATATTGTTCCACTTGAATTTCTGTGGCGCAGCTGGCGCACTTGAATCGTCTTGTTTTCAATAAAAAATATTTTCACGTGTCACTCGAGACCGCCAGACTGTGTTATCCGGTGTTATCTAAGAATTCAGAAGTGGACAACAAATTTTAATTGAAATCTCACCATTTCTTAAAAAAAATATATTAACACTGTATTTGAAAACGTTCAATCATTTTACTGATTTGCACGTTGACGCCTAATTCTAGGAATGTTAGTTTTACAGTTCCTATCAGATATACGTAGTTTGTATTTATTTTTCCTCCAAGCCGAATGCCCATGTCGGAGTGTTATCTCAGGACATGTCATGACTATCGGCGCGGCGGTGGCGGGTGAAAGTATCAGCTGATGCGCCCCGTGACCTTCACGTCTCATCGACCGCCACCGCCATCAGAGCGCGGGTCAGTACCGTCAACACGGAGGGAGCTTTGTTGTGGGTCTCTTCCTGCTTACCTCCCCCTCCCCTGCCCCTCTCCTAGAAAAACAGCCTGGAAACTTCCACCCCCAAACCGTCACCCTTAAATACGGTTGAGTTACCAGTGGAATTAGGCCGGAGCCCTGTTTTAAAGCGTTGATGGGAACTATTGATTTTTGTGTCCCCTGTTTTTGTCCCCGTGGAAAGTTCCACCCTTACGCCAAGCAGGCTTGGGACGCGTGGCTCTCCCTTACTTGAAAATAGAATTTCCTTATACGTAGTTAAATCAATCACTGTAGTGCTTGACTCTTGCAGTTGAGTCTTAGGCGAAGACGATTCGATTGTCATGTGAATCCTGAACAAAATCCTAAAACATAATATTCCCGCCAATAAGTAGTCTAATTTTAAATCGATATAGATCTCCGAGTGTGCGTTTACTATAACGCATTTACGTGCCGTGCCCACTCTACAACATTCAAGTACAAATCCACTCCGAACCTTCCATGCCTTGGCTCCTCCCCCAGTATTTAACCCAGACCAGCAAACATTGTAAACACGTACTAATAAAAGTGTATTTCATTCGAATAGTTCAAGGACTCAAGATACAATATTTGTAAAGTAACATAACTTTCAGTTGTTGATAACAATAATCGTTGGTACAGCTTTGATTTTAAAATGATTTCCAACCTAACGCTTCTATTTTTTTCGTAATATTTTAAATCACAATAATCAGTCAACCATAGCCAAACCAGTTCTATCTTAGTATGTAGAAGCACTTTATTTTACCCGCGTGGTCACTGCCACTCGCGGAATGCGAGAGGTGCGCAGCTAGCGACTTTTACAGCAGCATTATCAGCAGCCGCTTCGCCCAGTCTAATTTCCCTCCCATGACAAACGCTTAGCGATAACACGTTAAGGGTACGAACAGAACGAGTGGGTCGAGGTGGAGGTGTAGGTCGCGGTCGATGCCACAAGTTAGGTCGCGGTCGATGTTGACCGCACATAGCGAGGAGGTCACCCGCGCTGTCAGTGCAGCTCAGACTATTGGAGAGTGATGTGTGTAGCGTGCTTATTAAATAAAATAAATAATCCTATATTTTGAAAAGTATAAGTACCTTAGAGCGTCATAACTTGCGATTACCACTACAGGAATGGCGATATTTACGTTGTTATACGTAGATGTTATACATTTTGTTGATATCTAATAAGAGGTACAACTTTGATAACTACCGTAAATGTTCAATATGTAAGAACAGATTTATTTCTTTAGTAATGTACAATAATTACATATTGTGTTGACTACCAGTACAATAATTAAAAGAAAGGGCCACCAGGTTATTATAAACCCAAATAATACATTGTGGCAAAGTGCATTTATTTATTAAAAGACTATTAATTTAAGTGTTTGCATGGTTTTTGTTTATACACTCTTCCGCACAATATAAAAGGCATTAGCTATCAAATATTCTCAAAGATATTTCCAAAATAGTTTGTTATCATTGATAGGTCTAATTTCATCAGGGAGATTATTAAAAGGTTTAGCTCCCGCATAACATGGTAATTTATGGTAAATTTTAAGTCTGTGAAAATCAGATCTAAATCAATTTTTATTTCGTGTATCATAGTTATGAAAATTTGTGCCAAATTTCGAGTCACATTTTGTTAGAAAACGATTAATTGTTTGATAAATATACAGACTAGCTAGTGTTAAAATGTTTAAACCACGAAAAGCTTATATGCACGATTCTCTTCTGCCTATCTTTGCTAAGATTCATAAAGATTTCCTTTGAAGATTAAATACTCTTGAAAATTTACAATCTGCACAAGCCCCCATAAAGCTAATAAATTAATAATTATTAACATTAAAATTAATTTAATTTTGATGTCAAATAAAACTATTTTAACCTTAAATCTAATTAAGAGTTACACTTGTGGCATACCTCGTATTTACATGTATTTTGGGTTGCTATTACTATTACAGGATGGAGAATTGAAAATTAAATTAAGTATAACAATTAAGTTAACAGAGAATCACAAAGTAATAACTGGTTTGTGGTTACCTTGAGGGGTGGGAAAGGTTCAGGCGTACGCGACGGGGACGCTCGACTTTAAACGAACCAATATACATATGTATCGTATGGCTATCACAGCCAGCTACCATCTTAAATAATAATAAAATAAATAAAATATGTTCTGCAGTTCAAAGCACCTGCGTCAGTACATTTAATAGTGGCCCGGGATCGGGCCGTTAGGATTTGGTCTGAAAGCTGGCATAGCTGAGATATCACTTGCGTAATAGTTCAGCTGCCAAAATTTGTTGTTCGTTTAGCACAACCCGGGGACTACGTGCAGCTTTAATGGAATGCTGCGGACGCGAACAACATCACCCCCCAAACGAACCAATCACAACGAAGCATCCAGGTAAACCGCGAGGTAAGCATCCATGTAAATCAAATGATTTTGATTTTTAAAAGCATCGCTGTAAACCTCCTGGATGGCATCGCGAGTCACCTCCACCGCGACTTACTCGTTATGCAAGGCCTCGTTAACTACAATGTGTTTGATTTACATGGATGTCGACGGCGACCGCGACCGCGACCTACACCTCCACCGCGACCCACTCGTTCTGTTCGTACCCTACAGTTAGTTGTTGTTGCCAGCGAGGTATGGCGCAGCGCGGTTCATATTTATGGTTTTGTTTTGTTGATAGCCTTGCGCCGTAGAATGAAAAGTCACGTGGTTTAAACAGGTTGTGAGTCATCGTGTTAATTGTGTGTTAAACCTATCGTTGTTGTAAAGAATTTAGAGAATACGGTGTAATCATTAGACCGAATATACATCATATGCGAAACGCTTGTTGTATAAAATTGTTTGGAATTTGAATCTGAAACATTAAAGTGTGCACGTTGATACGTTGTTTAATTCTAGTAAATGACATTTACAATTTATCTCCAATGAATATACTGTATATAAAGTATTTTTAAATAACTGATTTTATATCAAGTCAGTCTAGTCTCCACTTGTTGATATTTAAAATATACAGCGGTTCGTACAAAGTTCAAATTCGCCACACATTATTTTACAAGCAATTAAACTGCTTTACACAGCTGTGAAAGTTCCTTGCACACGTCATAAGGCTGTTTTGTCTAAATTACCAGTATTACTTTCCGCGCAGCCTTGCCAACGATTATTGGTATCAACAAACTTAATTTATCTCACTCATTAGTTAGATACTATCTGTTATCGTTTTCTAGCCACGGCGTCCTTGGGAATTTCAATCAATCAGTCGTATTGACTCCGAGTTGGCAATAGAAGGTTGTTTTGCAGATATGTTTGCATAACATAATGAGATTTGTATTTACAACAGACTCATGAGTATTGAAAAGTTGTGTGGCTAAGTATGGGTAGTGAATAGTTGTTTTCATGGGCTTAGTGGTTTAGTGAATAATAAATAAATCAAAATTCCTTTATTTTCAAGCGTTTCTCTGATACATCGGCTTTTCAGAACAACTATCGTCAAAAATTTTCAACAATATAACTAAACATTTTCAACGCTTATAACTAAACAGACTCTAGCAACAACTTCTTTAATTTCAACTTAAAACTACTAAGGTCTTTTAGGTCATCGAGGAGCCCGTTATACAACGGAGGCCCGAAGTAAGAAAAGCTCTTCCTTCCCAGTTCTTAAAGAACTCTCGGAAAGTGAAGCCCCTGAGCAACTGATTGAAGCTGGTTGAAGCTTCGTGAAGCCTCAGCATGAATGAATTTAACACTGATATTCATTAAACGTAAACTCACACCATTTTTTGCTTAGAACCAAGCTTTTTTTGTGGAAACCAACAACAAATCAGCCAACACAACAAATTCAGTCGCATATATCGCACAATTTTACTACCTCATAGGTTTATCTCCCCCTCCCTCCTCTTAAGGATTATTAGAAATTTGAGCATATATCAGAATAGAAAACGAAAATTCGTAACTTTTGACTATGATTCAGAAAAAAACCTTTTTATACTAATCCTTAATCAGCAATAATTTACTTTGAAATAATTAAATCCGTAGCATTGTGTAAGGTGTTGTATAGGTATAATATAGAAATATATCGTTAGTATAATTTATGGAATTCTGGGCTTTTTTATGTTATTATTATTATTTCCTTTCTTCTCTTATACATTTTTACTTCCCTCCTATGTATATGGAGAAAGTATTGTTTTCGTCAAAAATTTTGGTTTTGAGTTTTTGGTGGATTTATCCGTTTTGGGTGACCCCTGAATAAAAAAATTGTTTTCGGAGTGATGTCTGTTTGTGTGTATGTATGTGTGTCTGTCTATCTGGATGTTAACAAAAGAACCCGATGGACTGATTTTGATGAAATTTTGTACTTGTCCTAAACCACTATAATTCCAGGCGTTTTTTATTGAATTTTTTATTTTTAAGGGGAGTTCACCTCCAAAAACCATAAAAAACGATAAAATCCAAAATTTCTCTAAAACGTCTCTGACAGTTGTTATTAAAATTTTTAGTTTATTGAGGTTAAAGATACAAATAAAATGACACCATCCGCATCTTCGAGAAAACTCGTGTTCAAAAGCTAAAGAACTTGAATTGGTTAAAAAAATCAATTTTTTACAAAAAAAAAAAAAAAAAAAAAAAAAAAAAAACGGTGAACTTGATATTATACTTACTTACCACAATTAAATCAAGCTGAAAACAACATATTCCAGTATTTTTATTTATTGCTTTAGTCATTTGATTGCGGAGAAGATTCAATTTTTCGTTTAGCGGTAAACGCAGTACGTTGTTAACGCAGTAATGCGTAGAGTCAAACTCGTTTTGCCAGCTGGTAGCTATCTGACTGAGCCATCAATACATTGTTTTTTGGAGGCTTTTAACACCTTTTTTTATATTGTTGGGAGAAAGTTGTGTCAGTTATCTGATACAGTTTAAGATCGTTTATGATTTTGCCACACTGTAATGCAACATCCTCGTAATGCCCTGACGCGACGCTAAGAATTGCCTAATATTTATTGATTCTCCAAGACCTAAGGACTGACTGTGATAATTCACAAGTGGTAAATGCCGGCTCAACACAGGTGCGTGACTTTGCCCCTGGTGCTCTGCCAGAGGCGAGCTCATCGTCGCCTCGGAGTTCGAAACGCGCCACAGTTTCTCCCTGTGTTTTGTTATTTGTTTACGTATACAAAGTCGCGCGTCACGACGTCAGCGTCAGGTCAGAGGGTGGTCAAAACACCGGTTTGGCGCGGCGCGGCGCTGGCGCGAATAGAAAACAAAAGTGCTCCTCTCCACTGGCTCGGGGCCAGGGCAATTAGCTAATCGTGCTTACTTAGTAGATTCATCCGCCACTAAAGTGATTGATAAAAGTACACAGCTATGAAAGATAAAATTGGCCATTTACTAAGTAATTAAATTGTGTCCACTCGGTGAACTCTATAGCGATATGATCACCAAACATAATTTTGGTAGGTATTTATAATTTTTTCTCAAAACAAGATAAGTTTATTACAACTTGCGTTTGTGGATTGTCAGTTGTTTGTTTTTGAGCGTCCGTCCACACCTAAAGGCAATAATTAATTACAGTACCGATTATTCGTCGGCCAACAAAATCAAAGCATAGGTCGTCAAATATTCACCAATTTTCAACGTGCTTTTGTGAAGTCTTTCTATTTACATATTTATACAAATTAGTAATTTATAAGAATTCTTTTAATTCAACAAACCATACCAAATAGTGCATTTGATATTCTCTGATGATGGAAATTATTACAAGTTGCATGTTCCTTTTTACCCCTTATTGACGGATTGAAATATATTCCGTAAAGCCCCGTTTACACGCTCCAATATATCGGTGCGATCTGATTGCACCAATATATCGGTGCGATAAATTGGAGATTGAAGCCGCGTTTACACGCTACGATATATTGGTGCGATCTGATTGCACGAAAATATTGTTGCGATGAATTGGAGATTGATGTTCCGTTTACAACTACAGAACTGATCGCATCGATTAAGTTGGAGCGCTGTTTACACGTTCCAACCTTTCGCTCCAACCTTGCGATATCGTTGTCAATCTAGCCAGAAAAATGAAATTTTCATTTTTCGTCCAACCTCGATATATTGGTACGATCTCCCGTCTACACGCTCCAATTATCGCTACAATATGGTTGGTACCAATCAGATTGCACCAATATATTGGAGCGTGTAAACGGGGCTTAATGAATGAAAAATTTCTTCGAATTTATCGGTTAACGATTGTAATACCTCCAATAAATCGAATATTAGTTTAAGATTAGGCCTATTTATACATTATTAAACATTGTTTGTAATAAACCCCATTTTTACACTACGTACTGGACGCCGGTCCCACCAGGACTCAGCATCACCCATTTCGCACGGTGGCTCCTTCTATTTTGATCATGTGACCTAGGGTGCCCCTGCTTTAGCTTTACAATTTTCTGATGCGCACATCGGAAATCGGAGTGGCGTGAGGGGCCTCTCTCCCCCCTCCACGGTCGCCACTGCGCAGTCGTCAAACGCGTTTATATCGGCCGACCGCTCTGGCTCGGCGTCAGTGTGTCGGTATCAAGCGCAGTAGCTGCGTCGTGATCCAACTGGTCGAGCATACAAGATGGCTGTTGTTTGAAGTTGACGCCGAGTGCTAGCTAGTCTAATGGTTGAATATCGATTTTGGCATATTGTCAATTGAGTGTCGGTTCTGATCTCAGTAGAATAGCAATATTCGATTCCTGTGAATTGTTAATTTTATTTATTAGTGCCTGATAGCTATTTATTTTTCGTGAAAAGTGCTGTGATATTAAAGTTAGGTCACTAAGTGTTCCTTGGGTCAGTGAATTTTGACCTGCATTTTCTTGTTCGTGTTATTTGTTATTTAACGTCTGTGTCATATACAACAACATGGTTGAAAGCATTTTGGAGGAGACCGAGGGCTGTTTGTCCAACCGTAAGTAACCTACCAAAATCCGTTAATTAATGCCGACAGGCAGGAATTAAAACTCCGGAAGTTCCAGATGTCATAGCCTAAACATTAGATAAAACTCCTTAGTCTAAAACACTTTCAGTACGTCGTTTTTTGCATAAATCCAACCGGTTTGCGAGCTAGTTCTTTGTGATTGTGGGTTAGGTTGTTGTGGAGCAAGATGATTGGCCCGGCAGGCGACACACGGGGAAGGGAGGGAAGATGTGTACAATGCACGGCTTTTAAAGCTAGAAACTTCCTTATCCGCTCTTCATTGTTGTTTTTTTACAGCTGTTAATAATTAACAGCTGTAATTATTAATTAATAATTATTATTAATTATTGTTCGTTTTATCTGCACAAAGCTAAAAAAGGTTACTTAGGCCTACCTACTCTCATAATTACCATAACCTACTGGTTCATCCATCTGTAGATATTCCCACCGAGAGCTTTAGCCCTGAGTTATCTAAAAAAATATTAACTTTGCCTTAATTATTGCTCTTTCAAAAATAAGTTAAGGTAAAAAATACAATATTTTTTATAATCTTATAGGCCTAGTAGGAATAGGCCTAGCCTATAATTCTTAGAGAATAATGCTTGAGACTTAACCCTTTGAAACCCGAATTATGATGCACCGATAAAAAAAATTCTTTCCTCTCGTTTTTCCTTTTATTTGGGGTCCAAATAACACACAAACACTGTTTTTAGAAATTTTCCCTCACAGGTTAAAAAAATAAAAAAGTGTTGTTTAAAAACAACAACGGGTACTTGTGGTTACATCGGGCAAAACCTAAGTAAAATCCCTTGTTGTTTAAAAGCAACAGTGGGTTTTTGTGGATTTAATGTACCATATTTATAATTTTGGTAAAGTATAAAATAACTAGAAGGTTGTTCTTGAGCAGAAGTTGAAATAACGCACAACTTTGTCAAAATTGTATAGGAATTTATTTATCACATTAGAAAAATATCACAACTTGGTAAACATTGAATAAAAAAAGTACTTATCCCAATGTCTCCCACCTCTGACACGTTGTCATCAGGAATTAATAAAAACCTTTCTTTATCTTTTTTGTCCAAATATTTTGGCTCCATTGTGAAGTTTGGATCATGACCCATACAAAATGGCCAAAAGACATATAATTAACACAAAATACTAGCTGTAAATGAATTTAGAATTAGTATGGGGTTATATGGGGAATCTGAATTAAACTAGTAAAATATAATGTCACATCCGCCCATTGTAGGTTTTAAACAACATGGCAATTTTCTCAAATAATTATGGTAAATACTCACTAGAATTACTAAAACTTATTTTACACATAAACTAGAATAACTGAGGATTGATCAGGTATTTTTTCCCACTTTACAGGCTAATTAGAAACATAATAAAAGATCACATGAAAGTACACAAGTTACTTGTAACCTCCAAAACTTGAAGTGGCTCTGAAGAAAATGTTCTGTTGCTTTGACAACTGGTCTAAACTCCTATCTAGTGGTGATTTTCTGAACTAAATCAGTGTTGTTTTAAACCAACAGTGGGCTTTTGTGGTTCAAACAAATAATTTTTGAGAAAAATAGGTAGAAACACAGTGTTGTATAAAAACAACGCTGGGCGTTAAAGGGTTAAGTTAGTAAAATCAAGTAAGTTAACATAAGTTACTGAAGTTACTGTGCCAAACAATTAAAAAAATGTCACTCTTTAACTTAGGCCCAATAATACTTTAAATTTAGGATGTAAGTTACTAACTTAGGTACAAATTTAAAAAGTTTCAAAGGTAGCATTGTAACTTAATCCCAATTAATTGACTTATTTTTCAACACATGAACCAGTAAGAATAACTTTATTCAAAAAAAAAAAGTTATCTCACCACATTATTTTTTAATTCTAGTATGAAAATACAGTATTCCTTGAGACATTTTTTTAGCAACAAACATTTTACAAAGTTTAAAGACAAAAATAGGCTATGTCATTATTCATTCCTATGTTAAATGGTACACTTCCAATTATTCAAGATGGCTTTAAGCTGATTTAATTTTTTTTAAAGTTAATATTTTTTAATTTTCTATTAGAGCAGAATAATAACAAGCTTTTAACTTCTGTTTTTGTTTTAAAAGTCAAATTATTTTTACTTAAACATTAAGTTATAATAGGCCTATTAATATCTTCAACAAACTTATAATAGTACAGAACAACCTATTAAAACATGAATGCCACAACCCCAATATTTACGCTACGTACTGAACACCTGTTGATCATGTTAACCCTTGATCACTTAGCGGTAAACACAGTTACTTTGTTATGTTACAATCAACAGTTAGTAGATTCATACGCCACTAAAGTGATTGATAAAATTACAAAGCTATGAAAAATAAAATCAAGTACTCCTTAACCCTGAGGACCCAGTTAAGGGACGTACGACATCTAATGTGATGACGTACATACCTAAAATAATTAGGTTTATTGAAAATCTATCCACGTCATGCACTCCATTCCCTTATGGTGAACGTATCATCAGTTTAAAATACAAACACTGAACGAAGCTGTCTGTAGGTCCTAAACAACTGTTTAAGCAGAATCTGCAATCCTTCCATTCATAACACTCGTACTGAAACTACAATTACTAAGAGTGTCAACCAAGATATTAGAGCTTTTAAGTTATGAGGGCGTTGGAGTGCCACCATGTTGGATTTATTTCCCATAAGAGCAATGCTAAACTTGTCCCCGGCATTTGTCATTTCATTTCATTATTTTTTGTCCGACTGGTTCAGAATAAATAGAGTTTGAATCTGAATTAAATCCATCGTTCCTTTTGCGAGATCGATTCTTTGTAAATAATTTATAAAATTCTGTAGAAAACGCTTTAAAAGTAGGAAAAAAACTTGCTTTGTTGTTTCAAGTTAGTAAAAAACACAAATGTTTATCAAAAGTTCCTCTCGCAAACCAAATCTGTCTTGATGAACCCTTTATTGAGAGCTATAAACCATTATTTTCTGATTACAAATAAAAGAGTTATTTGGTTTCCCGTTTAACATTGCTCTTATGGGGGAAAGACGGAATCTGGATTGACTCCAACACCCTCTTAAACCAGTGGTTTTTTAAACAAATCTTCGGGGGATTCTCAGGACATTTAATTGACCCGTTGTCACTAGTTGTTGTCTCATCCCTTTTTATCTTGTATTAATCATCCTTAAACTAGCCCTATGATTCATATCGCAATTTTAAGATCGTATAATTGATGCAAGAAAAAATAAGCTGTACGGTAACTTGTTTTTATAAGTGTATTAGTTCAATTATAGCCTACGACAATTCAGACTATTTTTTACCCTAGGCCTATCTGGAACTTAGAATAATTCCTCGTACTCTCAACTTCCGTGTTTGAAGTGACTGTTTTAGTCTGTAATTTTCCCATCTGTAGGCCTACTGTATATAAATTCAAGTATGTTTTTATATGTTCTTCAATTTAAATTAGGCTATTATCATGTAAGTTATGCCTATATTTTGTTTTGCATAACTTTATAATTGCATCATTGTGAAAATTAACTCCGCATAGGCCTATTTCCATAAAACTAAAAGTTTTCACTTATACCTCTAGAAAATTAGGTTACCCACAAAGTTTTTTGAAATATTAAGCCTCCTGTTAATTAAACAATTTATGAAAAAATTAAAAATTTAGTTATCTTAGGTCTAGAGGATCAAGTGAAATATTTTATGGAACCTATGAAAAATATGGCACTGTAAGATCACTGTCTACTTCCACTAGTTTACAAAAAATGCTACTTATCACTAGACTATAGTAGGAGGGTGGTAAATATTCCTTGAGGGTATGTAAGTTACCCCTTGATCGCTGTCAGAGCATACGTTTAAGAGTAATTACCTGTGTATTTATTTTATAAAGAGACATTTACAAACAAGAGCGTAGCGCTGAAGGGGCTTCACCCCCCCCCCCCCGAAATTCTCAACAATTACCTCCTTAATATACCTTAGTTTATATTTTTTGGAGGGTGGTTCTCTTGTAGTTTTTTCTGCCAGGTCTATAAGAGCAATCTTAAGTTAACAACTACTGTAATTACCGGTAACTTATACAAGTGGAACTATAAAATTGATTATATTATAATATGCCTAGGTGTACTGTTCTACACAATAGTAAAACAGACCTTTTTGTAATTTTTTCTTCTTTTTGTTTCCATCCCAATGATAAGGTATATCTTTATGAAGGTAGTACTTGTTGGTTATAGGCACCACCTATTTTTAATTGTGGAATGGATTAGGTTAGGTCATATTAGAAAAGATCTTGGTTTTGTAGCCTAATCTTTCTTATAAGCGATATAACGAGCAGTTTGACAACAATGCGTATGATGTATGGGTAGATACAATGGTTGTTCATGGTTGAAAGTCTTGTCAGTCATACTGACACTACTTAGACATATGCTGTCCTTGATTAATGAATTTGCGCTGTAGGTACATTATATTTTCATGTAGCCTACCGTAGTTTATTTTTTAAATCAAGAGGTCTTGGAATGATAATTGATTTATTTATGCCAACTTAAAATGACCTTCAAGGCCCTAACTAAACCTCACTGACAGATCACTCCAATTTTCTTGCTGACGTTGCCACCTTCAACTACCTAAATACCATAAATTTGTGATGACACATTTACTAGAAACTCTTCAGAGAAATGTATATAGCTTTGTTCATGAGATGCTGCTTTTGTTTGATTTTGAATTTCTTACTTGAGATCTCATCCGTAATATCATTTGGAGATTTATTGTAAGATTTTGAAACGGCATAAATGTAGGTTTATCCCCGATTTCTGGTATTATGTTCATGATTGTTACCACCAGTTCTATACCTGAAATCTATTCTTTAGATAAAACGTTAAAGAGTACATTTTGAACTGATTAGCAATATGTTATTGTTTTTTCAAGCTGTAATAATGAATTACTTTGATTAGAGAACTATTTAAAATTTTCAGGTCTGAATTAATTTAAATTTCTTAATCGATGTTGAGGTTTTGATTTAGTTTTGTTGTGATATAGGCCTAGGCACAATTCACTCAAATCACTAAGCTGCGGGAAGTCTCTTAAAATAACAAATAAATGTAAAGGGTTCTAAAATGGACCCCTGTGACACTCCATATATAACGTTTTAATTTAAGAACAATAAGGAATTTTCTAGTTTTTGCTACTGTGAAGAACAATTTCAACAAATTGTTCTCTATCAGTGAGATAAGATTTAAACTAGTTTCATCTTTACTAAATTAACTCAGTTTGGAAAGTAATAAATCATGTGATATTGAATCAAACATTTTGCTTTTAAGTCCATGAACAGACCTGCAACTTTACCTTTGTTGTCTAGATTATATGTAACAGATTCAATAAAGTCTGTTGGAAGGGGGGGAAACAGGAAGTAAACATCCGCTCCTTTAGAGTCAGCAGTACCTGCACCATCTTGTTAGTTTGTCCCATAAGAGCAATGATAAATTTGAAACATTACTGTGAGTCTGTTTTTTCGTCGGAAAATTTTAAACTCGATGTCATTTTACTAAATGTTGCCATAGTATCTAGTGCTTGACGTGATAGAAAATTAATTTTTTAAAATTACCCACTCCAATAATGAATAAAATATAAATATACTTAGGTAACACCATTTTTAAACCACTTTTCAAACAATTTTTAGTAGGTTAATAAATATATCTACGTCATGCATTCCGCCATTCCCTTATGGTGAACATATTCAAGTTTCATGCAAATCCAATACAAGATTATCGAGATAGCCTATAGTACTTCAAAGACAACAGTATTGGGACTAAAAATCCAAGATGGCACAGGTACTGCAGACTCTTTAACTGTCTGCCTCTCTCGCTGCAGTCTTTCTGTGGTGCACCTGTGTTACATTGAATGTCAATTGACTTTTGGAATATGGATGAAAAGTGGAAGAAGGTTTGTTTTTCTATCGAGGTTAATCTTAAAGCTATTAACAAGGATCGATGCCAGTGAGCCAATAAAAGATCAAGGTATAAAAAGTAGAATGGGGACAGTATGAGGATCCGTATTTCTTGCATTGTTTTTTATTATTTTTAGTTCATTGTTCCCATTTTTGAAGTTTCAGTACCTTATTTTTAGAAAATCCCTTTATGTTATCACACCAACAATAGTGAATATAACATATAACCACAATTGGCCGCTGTAAACGGTGACTCATTATGGACCCCGCATTATCGGAATTTTTCAACATCTGAACTGGTTGTCCTCTACATTGGTTCTGATGAATGAGAGTGTACTCTACCAACAAAACATATCAAGTACTTAGGCCTAGTAAAAATATTGGCTCAGTGAAACGATTGTTTTCCGTATTATGTGGGTTGGTTTCTACATTATGTTTGTGTTGCACTGGTAACATATCGATGTTTTTTTGTTGCAGACAATGTTCTCTCTGTCCTGCGTGATAAGACCAACGAAGTCGCCGCCCGCAAAGAGGAGGCGTGCAAGAAACGCAGGAAGAAGAGGACCACCACCAGTCTGGTTTCATCCTGTTTCCAAGGTGACTAAAGTGTTTTTAAGTACCACCCTAGGTCTAGTTTCCGAAATTTGCAATTTATTCAATTTTGTACTTAAAAATGAACTGTTTAAGCCTAAAATTGATCAGACTACTTACATCCCTTATTTACTTACTAACTTGTTTACTTACTTTATATGTTTTACGTTTTATATGTTTTATGTTAACATTTATAAAGAAATGTAATCAAATTAAGTTCCAAATTTGTCAATCAAAGGTACTTCCCACTTTAATGCTGAGTTTTTATGGTCAGTGGAGGCTACGGAAAGTCAAAAGACTTGTAAATTGAAATTTGGCCATGGAAATGAAAAACTATGAAGGATCGGTCAAGAATCCTCTCATCCCCAATTAAATGAACCTCAATCAAATGTACAATACAGTAGACTCCCTCTTAACCGGCCACCTTTTAACCAGTCTCCGCTTTAACCGGCCTATCCTGACACAAAATAACATCTTTTTAACCAGCCATTTTTTATCTCAACATCGTTTTAACCGGCTGTGTCACCGGAAACATAGTTTTCTTAACATCTGTATCATTCAATTCAACGTTATTTCTATTGACGTTCTCAAAACAATTAAAATATAACGTCCTGGACGGAAGTGAATGCATTTGGACCTACTATCCAGTAGACCACAATTATAGATTCAAATTATTATTAGTTTGGGTTTATTGTGATTATATGGGTGTCGGATGTTAGTTGTAAATCATCTACAGTAATGTATTTAAAGTTTTTTTTTTAGTGATAATTATATTTAGGCCATATAAAATTGTAGGTTGGATTTTTTAATGAACATCGGTTTAACCGGCCAATTCATTATCCGGCCGCGGCCTGGTCCCGAGGTGGCCGGTTAAGAGGGAGTCTACTGTATGGCTTTTTAGACGATTACTATTTAATTTT
Organism: Neoaliturus tenellus; assembly: GCA_030545055.2. NCBI lineage: Eukaryota > Metazoa > Arthropoda > Insecta > Hemiptera > Cicadellidae > Neoaliturus > Neoaliturus tenellus. The sequence goes on along the minus strand of CM061531.1, from coordinate 246,939,610 downwards.
AAATAATTTAATTTTAATTTTAAATAATAAATCTTTAATTTTTCACAGCAAAATTAATATTTGTTTCCATAATATTAATACGGTTCATTGAGTAACATTTTTCATAAGCTTCCTCATGCTTATTTCAAAATAAAAAGTGCTTAGGTGTAAGTTGAAGTTTGATAGTTAAAATTAATAAGAGGATAGTTCTTTGTAAAAATGTTATTAAATTTTACATTTAGATTTACTCAGGTATCATTATTTGAGAAATTAATAAGGATATTTTTTGTCAGTGAGTGGTTTAATAAATAAAATTCATTTTTAGGTATAGTAATAGGAAGGCCTAGAACATGAAAAACTTGATAATAACATAACATAGCAGACAAATAACCTGTGTATATTATATTTTTTTCTTCTCAACAAATATTTCCGGTTTTTCAGATTTGTATAGGCTGACGGGTGAGGTGCTAGGAAAGGGAGCGTATGCTTCGGTACAGACTTGCGTTAACCTGCTCACTGACCTGGAATACGCAGTAAAGATCATCGAAAAGGTCCCTGGACATTCCCGCACCCGGGTGTTCAAAGAAGTCGAGACGTTCCATCATTGTCAAGGCCATCCAAATATCATCCAGATGCTCGAGTTCTTTGAGGACGAAAAAAGGTAAATTTATGATATTTTTATCTATAAGCCTATTCATCCTTGTTGAATTCTTTATGTAATTAGAGACCTTTTGGGAAGTTACATACTAGACGAATAAATCTTTCAACCTCTGCCAGGTTTTCTTGATGGTAACCTTTTTCCTTGAAAACACTTTAAAAAAAAATTGTAATCTTTAGGAAAGTTAGGTTAGTTTAGATTATCAGTTACTTCAGGGAAGACTTCGAGATGGGTTGTGAAATTGGACTCACAAGTAACTGTACTGGCGAGAAAAGTTACACTTTCCAGAAAGGATATCTTGAGGATCCCAAAAGTGTCATGGATGAATTATCAATAGAAAATCTTCCAAAAACTGTGTATGAATATTTTATTATTTTGGTAAAACCAATTCAATTCATTTCAATATTAATACTTAGAGAGATAATGACGGTTTCTATCTATGACATAATGAAACAAAGCTTAATTAGTAGATAGAATTTCAATCAGTGCTTATTTCTAAAGTAGCAACATTTGAAATATCAACAACAAAACTTTTCTATGGTAAAACTTCTTATAAAGTTTCTTAAAAAAAAAATGTAAAACTGAAGATCTTGTTTTCCATTAAAGACTTATTTATTTGTGCTCAGGGAAACCTGTTTGATTCGCTTATTGTTTTTTTATCATTATCTTATGGCTAACGGAAATTGCTGCTCTCATTTTGTATGATGCTTTAGATAAATATGAATGTTTTTTTCACAGGTTCTACCTCGTTTTTGAGAAGGTTGAGGGTGGCCAATTGCTCTCCAGGATTCAGGAACGAATCCATTTCACAGAGAGAGAAGCGAGCATGATCGTTCGAGATTTGGCCAGCGCTCTGAACTTCTTACATTCGAAAGGTAACAGTTATTTCAACTTTAAGTTTATGAAGTGTGCAAAGTAGTGAATTTTAGCCTATTTCCCACTTAACAAATGAGAGCATGTTTCATGATGGTTAAGCTATTTACCAAGCGATTTGTAAGCTATTTGGTATTGGTCAGGAAAACCATTTGCCAGTTAAAAGTGTAAATGATATAGAACAGAGTGTTACAATTTAAAAAGCATCCCTATTCTCACTTAAAACATATTATTAAAAGAATAATATTAATTACTTAGGTGGTTCCTGGTTAGCAATACAGTAAGTTATTCTGTATCATAATATTATCAATTTATAAATCATCAGAATTGGCATGGAATTAATCATATCTCTTGTATTCCGCAAAATATTTTTATGAATATTTTTTTCTGTCAAAAAGAGACAGTGATAACTGTAATAAAAAAGGAAATTCAGCACAACGTCAGATGCTGGTACAGGTAACAGACTCTCGATAGTGTGACATTCTTTGGTCAAACATTTTCCATAATCTGAGAATACTCCAGTGGCAATATTTCTCGTCGTTTATTTTTCCATTCATGCAAAAACATTTTTGCAATACATATTCAAGATTCAAATGGTGTTTCCGTGTTAATTTCAGAAATGTACTAAAAAGTGTATTGAAGTAAGTTTTGTTTGTAACCCATACAAATGGTTTTTATTGTTTTTACCTTTTCCTGAGAGCTTACTTAGCATACTCTCCAATAATCGATATTCTTGTATAATCGGTCCCATACGTGTAGGATTATCAAGAGTCTACTGAACAGTCAAAAATAAACTCTAAATGGCTCTTTTTTTAGTTTAAAATTATTTGTTGAGCAATACATGCAGTTCTCAGGTATGAAGATGAGAGTTAAAAATTATTTCCTGCTGTTCAAAGAGAAATTAATGATTTTATATTTGTGTTCAGGAATCGCCCACCGTGACCTGAAGCCAGAGAATATTTTGTGTGTCCACCGCGACCAGCTGACTCCCGTAAAGATCTGCGACTTTGACCTTGGCTCGGGCATCAAGTTCAACAGCTCGCTGTCGTCGCCACTCGCTACCCCACAGCTACTGACACCCGTCGGGTCCGCCGAGTTCATGGCTCCCGAGGTGGGTATCGGCGATTTAACAAACGAAAGAAATATATTCATGCCTACCTAGTATTTGTATTACAGTCAACTCTTGGTAATTTAAACCTGATATTTCAAAATAATAGGTATCGTATCTCAAATTATTTTCAATCCCCTTGGAAAACGGGTAGAAGTTGAAAAATAAACTATAAATAACTCAAATTAATTTCCAGTTATATTTTACCTCTCTAACTCCAAGACACATCGTAGTCCCATGGATTTCCAAGTTAGCGAGAGTTGTCTGTATGTAAACAGTTAAAATATTAAAATGATCTTAGTTAACAATAAAAAGTAGAGTAACAGTTCATACCATTTTTTTTTTTCTTGGTCAAAACAAAAATTAGTTGCTTATGGAATTAATTAATAGTAGGTTTCTTTAATTTCTACTTTGTCATATCAATTAGCTCAAGGAGGTTGTGAGCTGATTTGTTGATTTTTACCGAAGTTTGGTGTACATTTAAAAAGTACGCCATACATCTTAAAAGCCAAAAATTGAATCAATGTATTTCACTATTTTGTTCTTCATAAGTTGAATGGTAATCGACATTACCTTTTTAGTTCACTTCCAGAAAGTGTGTCAGTGAGTAGTGTAGACAACATAAACATTTGTTTGATCAGGTCAAAGTGAAAGGACCATAATGATTTTTTTTCTATTATAAAAACTGATCCATTGAATAACTTGTGAATTATTCTTTTTCGTTTCATGATTAGGACAATTTGAAAACTCATCACTTAGGCATATTCATTATTTTGTCGGCCCCATGTGACTATGTTGACTGTCCAGGTGGTGGAGGCGTTTGTCGGCGAGGCGAGCAGTGTGTATGACAAGCGCTGCGACCTGTGGAGTCTGGGCGTCATTGCGTATATCCTGCTGTGTGGCTATCCGCCGTTCTACGGACAGTGCGGCCGCGACTGCGGCTGGGAGCGCGGCGAGAACTGCACTGCTTGTCAGGTAACTAACCTCCTAGACTCTTTCTATTTAGAGATTGCCTGGTCTACCGCTTTACAACATTAATGTAACACTAATTATTACTTGATCTCATAAAACTAGAAACGTATTGGGATCTATTAAGTATTTTAGTACTGTATTAGCTCCTGTGAAGGTAATTATCTCCAATTGTTTGTTTTTGTTAACGAAGTACAGGTTTCGGTTAGAGCTTTATTGTCATGATGTTGGATGTATCTCCTTTAAAAGCAATATTAATCTTGATCCCACTAATATTGATCTTGATTAATCTATATAATTTCTTAATTTTTGTCTGATTAGTTGAGAATAAATTTTATTTTAATAAGAATCAAATGTACCAATCTGTGACTGACTCTTTGCAAAGATTTTAAATAAAAGCCTGTAAACAATATTTAAAATCTTTTAAAAATTTGTTTTGTTTCTATTTTGTCAAAAACAGTACTTGACATAAAAAATCTTTTATCTCTCGATGAATCCTTTATTTAGAGCTGTTAACCATATTTTTCTGATACCAAATAAAGCAGTTCAAGTGTTTACCTTCTGTTGCTCTGCTCTTATGGGGAATAGACAGAATCAGGATTGATTCCAACAATTACAAAATGAAAAGAACCCTTTATGTCAACATGGTTTTGACCTATTAGGTTTAATTGATTTCATTTTGGAATCAGTCAGTTAACTTTTAAAAGCTATAGAAGTCTTAGTAATGTGCTTTTATTTTCATACACCTCATTCCGGCATCAGTGGGGTCAACTCTAACCTCATCTGTTGGGTTTTGCAGGAGATGCTGTTCACCAGCATACAGGAGGGTGCATATGACTTCCCAGAGCGTGAGTGGGCGGAGATCTCGTCCGACGCCAAGGACCTGATCTCCCGGCTGCTGGTGAAGGAGGCGTCGCTGCGGCTGAGCGCGGCTAGCGTGCTGGCGCACCCCTGGGTGCAGCAACAGTGCCAGGCGGCCAGCCGCGGCCGCGCGCTCACCACCCCACAGGTCATACGAAGGTGCGTACCGACCACCCCTGTTATTTAATTTTCAAATAATCCTTATAAACTGTTACATGAAATTATACATATGTCTAACGGCATCATTTTTGTAATAAATTACAATTAACTACTACTAAGAAAAATTTAAATAAGCCCATAAATTAAATCAATTACTTTATCTAAATAAAGTAATTTTTAATGCTTTCTTAATTTTACACTACTTTCTGTGGGTAAGTAGTAGGTCGTGACTTACTAAGTTACTCCTACAGTAGTATGAAATTATAATCAATGTAAATAAAGTTTAAAAATCACTTTGGACAGCAGAAATTGATCGTACGATTAGGGAGTGGCTGAGTGGCTTGATCGATCAAGAAGTTTTTTTACTATTTCAACTAAAAAGAGCTTGTTAAATTCGAAAGAGTTAATCTGCATATTTATGACTTGACGTGTTATCATGTTACAGAAACAATAGTGCGAGGGAGCTGTCGGCGTTTGCTGAGTCGGCGATGGCTTGCAACCGCGTGGTGCTGCAGCACTTCAGCATGACGGGCGATTCGGTGGTGGACCAGTACCTCGCGGTGGAGAACGGCGACAAGGGGCTGCCGTTCGGCCTCTCCCCGCCCTCCGAGTCCCGCCTCATTCAGCGCCGCCTGCTTGCCAAGTCCCAGGAGATGCCCCCGGTCATCACCACGCCCAGTGGATAGTCGCCGCCTCCATGCCGCCCACCCGCCCTCGGATATCTTTCATGCCAAAAAAGTATTTTGTTTCAAGCGGTTTTGTCGACCGCTATTGGCTTTCTTTATTGTTAGTTATGTAATGACTCTGTAATACATTTTTTTCATAAAAAAATGACTGAATGTAATTAGGGTATAGTTTATTTTCACCGGGTTCTCTTACCCATCATGTCCATGTGGTTTAGACTTAAGTCTGCGGCACTTTTAAAATGTAACTTTCTTTGTTTTTCTTTTCAAAATTCACCACATGGAAAGAGTAGTTTTGCGTAACTGGTAAAAATAATAGCTTTATTCTACCGAGGCGACTGTATATCAAGTATTGTTAAGTCTAACGTACAAATATTAGAGTAAGTAGCGACTCGATTTTCGGGTCCTGTTTTTGCTTTTGGGATCTACGCTAAAATCTCAAATTCATTTAATGTGTCGCTCTGCGAAAATATCTTAGCTTTCCGATGTATTGGAGCTCAGTAGTTTCATCATTTATCAAATTCTTTCCCATTTACACCTCTCTAGCCTTTATCCCAAAAGGAATAAAACAGATGAGGGATATGTATAATATTCTGTTCCAAATGTTAAGGTAGATTGGCGTGATGCGATGTTAAAGCGAGTTTTGTATTTTTCTAAGTTTTGTACATAATCTATAAATATGACTGATGTGCGACTGAGCGAGTGTAAGGTGAGAGAGTCCTAGGTGTGTCTGTGAGCGAATGAGACATCTCGAGAAGGAAGGAGTTTTGTTAACGGTCAAATGAAGATAATTTGTCTTTTGTAAACTTTCAAATATTTTGTATTGCATTTTAAAAACAAAATTATTTCCAAGCTTCAGGGCTTTATTGTTTAAATTGACAGTTTTGATATCAAGGTCATATTTCATAGTATTGTATTCATTTAACTATTATCTCAATTTCTCATAACTGTATTATTTAGTCATCATATATTAATTTGTCATCATCGTTAGAGCTAAATATTTTTATCACAGACATCATAATTTCAAATAGAAGTTTTGTTAAATAAAAACGACTGACATGACTGATTGACTATTTATTCTTGTGCACCCTTGTCTTACATTTACTTAAGGAACTTTACTCAACAAGGTTTTTATGGTGATTTATGTTGGGTTCAAAGAACTTAAGGGTCAGAAAAATAAGTGAAGCAGGCAATGTCACATGGAAAATTCCCCTTTTATTGAATTTCCCCATAAAGAATACGCTATTACGGTAATAGCCATGGTAAGACCACTTTACATTTTCATTTTGAGGTCCCCAGACGCCAAAACCACCATTTGTTAATTTTCATATATATATAAAAAATATATATATGTGTGTGTGTGTGTGTGTGTGTGTGTGTGTGTGTGTGTGTGTGTGTGTGTGTGTGTGTGTGTCCGTGGTATCGATAACTTTTGAGGGAGACCTCCGATTTTGATGAAATTTGGTATGAAAGTGTAAGACCATTTCTATTTTCATGAGTTCGCGAACCAGCATTGTCAGGTTATGGAAACGGGGTGTTATGGGGTTTCACACGGGTCAAAAATGGGGTTTTGGCATTTTTGGACCTCAATTTTCAAAATTCATCAATTTTAACTGAAACCATTTAAACACATTTGGTATTTTGAATTTTTATCTTAGCATAACTGGTTACAGAGAAAATCCAAAAATGTGTCCCGTGTTATTCATATGGGAAATCAAGAAAACCCTATATCTTGCTTATTTATTGACGTAATTCAATCAAATTTGGTATGTACATTATTTAGATAGGGCTGAACTTATGCTTGCTTACAAAACCCATAAGGCAGCAAACCTACATATTCATTCCCATGGGATTTATGGGGAATATAAAAAATTGCCAGAACTTGATACAATTTTGTGTTTACTTTTACCAATTATTGATAAACATAGATTTTCTAACAACACCCCATGGCAGCAAACCTACATACTCGATTCTATGGTGTTTTTATGGGGATATTAAATAATCTGAAATTCCATAGGAGGTCTGCTGCAACAGGGGTATTTTTTTCCTACACAGGATCAAATAATTTATCATGAATAAAATCAATTCGGAGAAATGTTTGATATATCCTTATCCTTAATAAGTAGGCGACCGAAGCCCTAAAAAAACCAGCAGATGATACCCGAAAGATATATTCTTTTGGTTCCGAATGGACCCTCTTCTGGGACACTAGGGGTCACGAAAACCAATGTTGCCAAGATGAACTCTCTTGCAAAAGTGTTTTTATCCTATTATACCAAACGAGAATGTTTTGTAGTGGGGTATGTGGCTGGAAATTATTTCGCTGAGTAGAAGTGGAAAACCGTTCTGGAGGGCAAATAACTATTCTTGGGTACAAAAAAGGCAGTTTAATTCATCAAAACATTAAAAAACTCAAAATATTCTATAAAATTGTTAATAAAAATCATTTTTTGCCATAAGTAAAGTATTGGAGAGATCACCTGATTATAAACCTTTCTCTGAAATGAAAGTCCCAAGTTTTAACAATGTAGCCAGTTTAAGTTTTGATAACGAGAAAAGTTCTTAGTTGTGTTGATGGTTGGGCATGGATCTCCAAAAGCACGAGTGGAAACCCAGTATTGAGCGATAAATTTGTGGGTATAAAATAACAAAGTTTAATTCATCAAAACAAGAAAAACCTTGGATTACAGTAGTTGCCAAAATTAGAGAGATCGGAGGCAGGTAGTCCTGGCCCGTCCTAATCCTTCCCCCTAAACATCCCCTATTATAATGCGGCTAACCGGTTAGGCACTGGAAGGCTGCCTGGGTCTTGGGGAATTCTCAGAATTTTGACGACAGCCTAAATTTTCGCGAGCTTATATGACGGCTTATATGATACGTGTTGAATAGACGATTACAACAAAATTTTAATCATAGGTTTACGACATTGTATAACCATTTTAAAGAGGAATAAACTTCTGACAAAGAGGAGTCACAACTGGACGCTCCTCTGAGAATTCTCCAAGACCCGAGCTGCCTTCCTGTGCCTAACCGGTCGGCCGCGTTATAATAGGGGAGGTTTTATCAACAAAGGATAGGACGGGGAGGGACTACCTGCCTCCAGTCTCTCTAATTTTGGCAACTACTGTACATAGAGTGAAGTAAATACAAAATAAGTACTTCTTTTCGTTGATTTTGAAGTACTTACTCTGTTTCGAGTGAATGAAAAGTCAGACTAGTATTTATTTACTTAATTTTTGCAAGAGACAGACTTCAATTTGTTGTGAATAAAAGCTAGCTGCTACTCCCCTAGTGTAGTAGATACTTCGGTTTTGTGGAGTCTGGTGATGAGCAGACTTCGTTTTTGTTTAGTCTCAATTACGGCTTTGTTTTAAGTGCTTAAGTTATTGTGAGTAGAATTCGTTATAAGACAATGTTTTTGTTGTAACAGTGATCGGGTTGATATTTAAGACTTGTGTTTTTCTGTACATAAAATAATTACCGGGAGGGGCAACTCAGATAAACTAAAAAATCTCTATGTGATTGGTTATTATTTATTATTTTTATTTTGTTATGGAAATTTTTAAAAAATATTTTACAGTTGGGTTCTTGTTTATGTGGATGGTAGTTGCAAAGTGAATAGGTAAAAAATGGCGCCAACCCAATCCCTTGTAAGAAACAAGAAATCTATATGTACTAGCCAACAGCCCGTCAAAAATGACGGGTAATTTTTCTGATGATCTTTCATAATACAATTTGGAAAAAAGTCTGGAAACAATATAATATCTTTCAAAGTATTTAAGTAACAAAACTAAAACTTTGCAAATAGATTTTGAGTGACAAAGTCTACTTCCTAAAATACTGATTGACCGTGGATCTCTAAGGGGGGACGGTCCACAAGGAGTAAGAAGAAAAAAATCTTAAATGTAAGCATAGGTCAATATATACATCAAACTAAAAGTCTATGAATAGAGAACAATGCCGCATACCCGACCTCAAAAGTGGCCGGCGATCACACTTTGCATTAAATTTATATTGCCAGAAACAAAAAAAATGCAAATTTTGAGGTCAGGTTTTCAGTAAATTGCTTAGAATGCAAAGCCCTTTAAAGTTATGTATAATATGACATAGGCCCATGAAGTTTTTCCCAAGACTTCTTTAAGGGACGTCCCTAGTGGAAGTCATCAGGGAATCTGCATGGGCCTATGTCATATGATACATAATTTTAATGGGCTTAGCATTCTGAACAATTTACCACAAACCCGACCTCAAAAAGTCAGTGTATCGGGAGTTATTATTATTTTTTTCAAATTATTATATATTATATTATTTAGTTTATTTTTTGCTTTCTATTAGATATATTATTCATTGTATTCGTTTTTATGATCATAAAATTTATTTAACCCCTGGCAACATAACATTACAACGTTCATATTCCCATTTATTTAGCAAAGTAAACAGTTATAAAACAATAATAATTAATTCATTTTTATATGGTTTTGAAATTATTAAGGGAATTAAAAAAAGAACAGTTAATAACAAACCAAACAGTAAACTAATTCTTAAATATAAATAGCTTATTTGTTGATGGTTAATATATAAGAACATATGTATAAATAAATCTACTATATATTTGTCAAATACCACTCACTCACGTATCAGAGTATCTCCAAAACTATAAAGCCTAGAGGGTTAAAACTTTGCATGGACGTTCATCTTTGCTCAAAAACGCTCACTAAGAAACGGTTTTGCAAAATTCCGTCAGGGCTCCGCCCCGCACCACTTGGAAATTTCGCTACAATGTTATTCTTATGGGGGATTTTTAATACAAACCAAAGCAACAACGAATCTCCAAAAGTAGAGAGCATGCAGGATTGAAATTTGGTATAGACGTTCCTTTTTACCCATTGATGCTCACTAAGAAACGGTTTTACGAAATTCCTGCAGGGCTCCACCCCACACGACTTCAAAATTTCGCTACAATGTTATTCTTATGGAGCACTTAAAATACGAATCTAGGAAACGACGAATCTCCAAAACTATAGGACCTACAGGGTTGAAATTTGGAATGGAAGTTCCTCTTTGCCTATAGGTGCTCACTAAGAAATGGTTTTGCTAAATTCCTTCAGGGCTCCGCCCCACACGACTTCAAAGATTTGATGTAATTAGCTGTTGAAGATTCGAAGGTATCAGCTGTTAGTGAAATGATACATTTAAAGGATGATGTAACCATATGACAATATTTTAATCTTTGTAAACAATTTAACTGGTGTAAAATGTTTATTAGTTAGAGTTTAGGTTAGGTTAGGTTGTTCTGTGTCAAATACCACTCACTCAGTAACTCAGTATCATCGAATCTTTATAACCATAGGGTATAGGAGGTTGAAATTTGCCATGTACGTTCCTCTGTGTTAAAAAATGCTCACGAAGAAACGATTTTGCAAAATTCCTTCAGGTCTCTACACCACAAGACTTCAAAATTTCCATTTAATATTATTCTTGTGTCCAATATTTTATACAAACCAAGGCAACAACGAATCTGAAAAACTATAGGACCTACAATGTTAAAATTTGGCATGGGCGTTCTTCTTTGCTCATAGATGCTCATTAAGAAACGGTTTTGCAAAATTCCATCAGGGCTAAACCACATAAGACCTCAAAATTTCTATCTAATGTTGTTCATAGCTAATTTTTAGTTCAAATCTAGGGAACAACGAATCTTAAGAACTATAGGATCTATGATGATGAAATTTGACGTGGACGTTCCTCCTTGCTCATATGTACGTGCTCACTATTAAACTGTTTTGCAAAATTCTATCAGAGCTCTGCCACACACGATTTCAATTTTGGTCTAATGTTATTCTTAATGCCAGTTTTTAATACTCACCTTAAAATACGCACCACAGAGTGCGTCGGTGTTTCAAATAAAGTATCTAAATATGAATCTAGGGAACAACGAATATGAAAAGCCAGATGACCTAAGGGGTTGAAATTTGAAATTGAAGTTTTGGGGGGGGTTCTTCGCCCCACACTTCAAAATTACTTTTGGGGCCTACAGGGTTGAATTTTGGCATGCACGTTCCTCTTTGCTCATAGGTGCTCACTAAGAAACTCTTTCATAAAAATCCCTTCAGGTCTCAACCCCACATGTCTTCGAAATTTCAATATAATGTTACAATTATGGCCAATTACAATACGAATTGAAAGTAACAACGAATCTATAAACTATAGGGAATGCGGGGTTGAAATTTGGAGTAATCTCTTTAGTCATAGGTGCTCAATAAAAAGTGATTTACACACTTCCTTCATGGCTATGCCCCAAATAAATAACCTCAAAATTACTATAGAGCCGACAGGGTTAATTTTTTGCATAGACGGTCATCTTTGCTCATAGCTATTCACTAAGATACTAGATACTGGAGGGGAACCAATAAAAATACTCGAAGGACCTGAGGTAAACTATTAAAAAGAAATTAAGACCTTGAAAAAAGAGATGAGATGGAGTTATATTCAAAAGAAGAGTGAAGAATGTTATAAACCATGACATGGAGTTAAAATACAAATATTGAAAATATATGATAGTGAAAGTAAATTATCAATCTAATGGGGTGTGATTTGCTTCATGTATTACTGTATTTAAATTGAACAAATACGGTTTTGGAAATAAAGTTTTTGAAGTCCTTTAGGGCTCCACCCAACTGGTCTTAAAAATTACTCTATGGCCTGCTGGGTTAAATTTGACATTGATGTTCCTCTTTGGTCATGGGCATTAACTAATAAACGAGTTTGCGAATTTCCTTTAGGGCTCCGCCCCACAGAACCTTTGGGTTACCATAGAGCCTATGGGGTTGTTCTTATGTTATGTTGTTCTGTTGAACCCATGGATGTTCTTCTTTGCTCATAGGTAGTCTCTAAGAAATTGTTTTGGAAATATAGTTTTTAAATTCATTTAGGGCTCCGTCCCACTGGACTTAAAAATTACTCTATGACCTACGGGGTTGGAAATTGACATGGACGTTCCTTTTTACTCAGGGGCATTCACTAGGAAACGATTTTTCAAATTCCCTTTAGGGCTCCACCCCACAGAACTTTTAAATTACCATAGATCCTACGGGGTTAAAATTTGACGTGGACATTCCTCTTTACTCAAAGGTACTAAGAAACTGTTTTGTAAAAATACTTTTTGAAGTCCTTTAGGGTTCCACCCCACTCGACTTAAAATACTCTATGGCCTATTGGGTTAATATTTGACATGATCGTTCCTCTTTGCTCATAGGTGCCCCGCTCACACTATTTTAATGTATTAATATTAATATCTTAAGGAAGAAGATTTCGTAGGTCTTAAAAAGAAATTAAAAAACAAATTCAACACGGGCGAAGCCGTGACGGGCAACAGCTAGTATTAATATAAATAACTTATAAGTTTAATACATACATCTCATAATCATCTATAGAAAGTAAACTCTCTTTATACTATAGAAACCAAAATTTGTATCTAAGCATCAGCTGTTAAATATTTATTTTACTGCTTTAAAATTAACTGCAACCTAAGGGTCGGTTTCCAAGTCCGGGGATAGTTAATCCTGGAGTTAGTTAATCCTTGAAATAAGATATAATCGGTGGGTTAAAAATATTACATAATCGGGTTTCGGAGATCGGGGATGACTTACTTAACTCGCGGATTATCGTAGACCGAGAATATCTTTATTCTTTAACTTATGCCATGGGTTAGGAGGGAATTGCTGGGAATTCTCTATTTTGAGTAGTGGCATTCACGGCGGCGTACAGCCTACAGACGACACTCTGTCAAAGATTTGGTTTACGTTTTTGGCCACAGCCCCAGCGTCTCGTCCCTTATCAGTTGACAACGCTACGCTCTGTCTTGGTGGTGTGCTCTCTGTGTGTATGTGTGTATGAAGATTCTGCGTGACATTATGTTCAATAACCTCCTTTGATTAAATTTATTTAACTATGGCACAAGTAGAATGTGAGGAAAATGTAGAGAAAGAACTGAAGAATATAAGGAAACTGTTTTAGTTTATTGAAAAAAGTCTCAGTGTGATATTTTTTTTAACAGTGACATAGAAACAAATGATTGATTATGGAGATTGACTGAATGTCTTTGGAATTGTAAATTTTTACTGACACTTCGTAAGAAAAGGATCTTTTAAAATATTTTATTTTACCATACACTAGTAAAAAATGTGCATTAAATGACTTGCTTATTTAGACAACGTTGTGATTTTATTTGATGAAAATTAAATTTTAAAATAGGAACATATTTATAATATCATGTAAAAAACTATTTTTTGTCCGTAGTAGCGTTGATCCCGTCAACTATACATAAAACACCGTGGAACCCATTTTGCTAAAAAAATTTCTTTGTAGAATATTAGCCTGTATAAAACTTTTATGCATTAGTTTTTTTTTATCTCCATTTAATTATACAATACTTCCCGATGTAAAATTTTGCAAGCAGACGCTTTTTATATGTGTCATGGGTAGCCCTGCGATCATTTTTAGAAGGCCTTGGAGAAATCCGTCTCGCTAGTTCATGAACACTTTCTTAACCTAAAACGGGGTTTAAATTGTTCGTTACTTTGTGTCGTAAAATGGGTTTACAGCTCGTACACAAGTCTCAGTTGAAGGGGTGGAGGCGCATATCTGGGGTAGTCACAGTAATCGAGGCATTCCATATCACATTAATCTAAAAACAACCATAACCTAAATGTCTAACTGCCAACCTAGCATTAAGTGAATCTCATCACTAATCTCAGGTTACAGCGCCTACTGAAAAAGATATTCCTCAACTTAACCCTACCCTTCGCCAGGATTAAAAATGCTCAAATATTTTCCTCGACTTAACCAAAAGATAGTCCTCAACTAAGCAGTTGTGGGTTAAATTTAAACTTCGAAATTCAAAAGAATAAAACTTAACTTGAGGATTAAATAACACCTGACTCGGAAACCCGCGAGAGTAAGTCCGGGAATATCCCTCCCGAGTTAACTCTCGGGTTAGCAATATTCCTAGAGTTTAGGTATCCTTGAGCTCCGAAACCCAATTTCTTTAGTCCTAGACTAAAAACTGGTTTATACTGGATTTTAGTCCTGGACTCGGAAACCGGCCCTTAGTGTCCTTGCTTTAGTTTGTTATCTATCAATGATCATAGAATTAAATTTGTCTGTAAAAATTAAGTATTGGTGTAAAAGTTCAGTGTAGGATATGGATCACCTGGATCAGTAAACAAATCGACTGAATAACGTCTTAGAATTGGTCTAAATAAGGTCTAATTTTCATTTTACGGAGTTAAAAAACATTTTCTGATGTCTACCATATTTTTCCTGTCATCTAGAGACCATAAGAAATCCATTGACACCAAACGACCTCAATCAGTTCAGTAGTTTTGTCTCTAAACCTTTGAATGCACTCTTTTATTATATAAGATAATTTTTGTTAAATATTTCATTTATAATGGTTTTATTTTTCTTTAATTTATACAGTTAATTTCAATGAATACGGTTATAAGTTTAATTAAAGTTTTTTTTTACTTTTAGCGAATTTCCCTATAGGGAATACCCTATTACGGTAGTAGCCATGGTAAGACCTAAGCCCGGGACCACTTTACTTTTTCATTTTGAGGTCCCCAGAAGCCAAAAACACCATTCGTTCATTTTCATATATATGTATATATATATATATATATATATATATATATATATATATATATATATATATATATATATATCTATATATCTATCTATATCTATAAAAGGCAAAGCCCTCACTCACTGACTCACTCATCACTAATTCTCCAACTTCCCGACTAGCTAGAGTGCTGAAATTTGGTATACTCATTCTTTAGGCTCAAAATAGGAAAGTCTGACTATTTTCATATTAATATTCACAAAGGTCTACGCCCTAGACGTCCTCAAAGTTACCATGTTATTCTTATGGAAGCAACATTTTTGTATTCTAACATATGATTATGGAAATTGAATTAGGTTTGTTTACATCTGCCACATGATGATTCATGCAAGAAAATGCTTATAAGCATAGAAGTAACCAGGTGTGAGATACAATGTTTATATTTGGCATTGTCAAGATTGGAGTGATGTACTATTACTTTTAGTGTGGTGTACTTTGGTTGTATTAGGTGCAGTTTACTTTATTTCTTATTTTATTACTATATACTTTTTTACTGTTCATAGGTACTAACAAACGGTTTTGCAAATAGAGTTTTTGAAGCACTCCGCCACACTGGATTTCAAAATTATTTAAGGCATTCGCAGGGTTGAAATTTTTGACATGGACGTTCCTTTGTGCTCACGGGTGCTCGCTCACTAAGAAGCTGTTTTACCATTTTAGTTTTCGAAATTGTTTAGGGCTCTACCTCAAAGAAGCTGACAATTACTGTATAGCCTACGTGTTGAAATTTGACAAGGAAGATTCTCTTAGCTCATAGGTACTATCTATCTAATCTAAGAAACGTTTTGCAAATGTAGTTTTGAATTCCTTTAGGTCTCCGCCCCACTGGACTTTCAAATTACTCTAGGGCCCACAGGGTTGAAATATGATGGAGGATTCCCTTTGCTAATGGGTACTCACTAAGAAAAGGGTTTGCAAATATAGTTTTTAAAGCACTTTAGGGCTCTACCAAACTGGATTTCAGAATTACATTAGGGCCTTCGCGGGGTTGAAATGTGACATGGACATTCCTCTTTGCTCATGGGTGCTTATTATGAAACGGCTCTTCCCAACATATTTAGGACTTCAAAAACATTTTAAGGCCTCCGGGGTTGAAATTTGACATGGACGTTCCTCTTAGCTCATAGGTAGGTTACTCACTAAGAAAAGGGTTTTCAAATATATATTTTGAAATTCTTTAGGGCTCCGTCCCACAAGTCTTGAAAATTACTTTGGGCCCGCGGGGTTAAAGTTGACATGGACGTTCCTCTTTGCTCATAGTTACTCACTAAGAAACAATTTAGCAAATTTACTTTAGGGCTCCACCCCACTGAACCTCAAAATTACCATATATGCTAAGGGATTAAAATCTAACATGGATACTCCGTTTTGCAAATAGGTGCTCACTTAGAAACGGTTTTGCAAATATAGTTTTCGAAGTTCTTTAGGGCTCCGCCCAAAAGGACTTCAAAATTAATCCAGAGGCTTCCCCCCACAAAATTACCATAAATCCTAAGGTGTTGAAATTTAACATTTATGTTCCGTTTTGTTAATAGGTGTTTACTAAGAAACATTTTTAGAAATATAGTTTTTTATGTTCTTTAGGGCTCCGCCCTACATGATTTTAAAATTACTCTAGGGCCTACGGGGTTGAAATTTGACTTGGTTGTTCTTTTTTGCTCAATGGTTCTCATTAAGAAAATGTTTTGCAAAATTCCTTCAGAGCTCAACACACAGAACTTTGTTGTTTCAGTGTCATTCTTAAGGAAGAAGATTTTGTTGCTCTTTTAAAGATTTTATTACCTAACAAATTAGTTCAATCACGGGCGAAGCCGTGACGGGAAACAGCTAGTATATCTATATATCTATGTGTCCGTGGTACTGATAACTTTTGAAGGGGACCTCCGATTTTGATGAAATTTGGTATGGAGGTGTAAGACCAGGTCTATTTTCATGAGTTCGCGAACCAGCATTGTCGGGTTATGGGAACGGGGTTTTATGGGGTTTCAAAGATGTCAAAAATGGGTTTTTGGCATTTTTGGACCTTAATTTTTAAAATTCATCAATTTTAACTGAAACCATTTAAAAGAGCTTAAAAAAACAAACAATTTGGTATTTTGAATTTTCATCATAGCATAACTGGTTACGGGGCAAATCCAAAAATGTGTTTTCCATGTTATTCTTATGGGAAATCAAGACAACCCTATATCTTGCTTATTTATTGACATAACTTAATCAAATTTGGTATGTACATTATCTATATAAGGTTTAACTTATACTTGCTTACAAAACCCATATGGCGGCAAACCTACATACTCACCCCCATGGGGTTTATGGGGAAAATAAAAATTTGGCAGAGTTTGATACAAATTTGTGTTTACATTCACCAATTATTGATTAACTTAGATTATCTAACAACACCTAATGGCAGAAATCTACATACTCGATCCTATGGTGTTTTTATGGGGAAAGTAAATTATCTGAAATTCCATTGGAAATTCGCTGAGGACGCAGGTCTGCTGTGACGGGGGTATTTTACTTAAGGTATATCTTTAACGACTCTCAAATAATATTATATGTGTTCGGGTGTGAGAATTAAAAATATTAATCTATTAAACTAAGTAAATAGTAGAGCTGAATACAATCATGGAACAAGTATATAGTGAAACTTAAGTACAGAGTACTGTATACAAAATATGAACAATAGTGATGTAAACCCATGCATCACAGATGAAGATAGCTTATTAAGGTGGCCGATTAAGAGGGAGTCTACTGTATATATATATATATATATATATATATATATATATATATATATAAACCTCCTGGAATGTATTTAAATTTAGTATGCTTAATATAAAATTTTATTATAAACTCCTTATTTATGGGCCAACCCCTAATTTTTGGGCATGATAACCATATGGGATTCCAGGGGACTTTGCGGAAGAAGGTCAGGGTGGTGTCATACAACACATTTCAAAAGAAATTGGCTGTTCAAAAATTATTTCATTTTTCTCGACTAATTTCTATACACTCTAAAGAGAGTCAACAATCAGAGGTTGAGAGCGCCTCCATTTGACACTTGATGGCTGAATTGGATCTTTGCATATTCGCAATGAAAAAATAATTGATGCAATGTTTGTTTACAATAAATTATGAATATTTTTTTATTCCAAGTGCTTTATTTAATAAATTTTTAATAAAAAATATGTTTATTTTAAAAGTTGTTTTTTTTTTTTTTTGTTTTTTGTTAAATGTTATAACCATTAAAATGAATGGCTCAAATAGTTCCTGGGGAAGGGTGGGGGCGCCTATTGACACTTTTGCCTAGGGCGCCAAAAACCCTAGAGCCCCCTGTCTTTTACCCATGGTTTCTTACGCCTCTTGAACCACGTAGACTCTTGTAGGAGCATGTGGCGAGTCATGTCTCTTCCATTTTAAATTACTTCCAAAGTTAAGCGGAGTATACTAAAACTGGATTGGCAGGTCATAAAAACATTTGTCAATTAGATACTCTTTTAGCTTGATTTTGAACTTCTGGAAACTTTCAATTCTCTTTATGTCTTCAGGTAGGCCATGGATAGAACTTCTGACCAATATAATCAGGTTTTGTTTCTGTGTTATTCTATGGGAAATGGCAAAATTGTTTCTAAATCTGGTATCTATACTTATTTAATACGCTAAGGGTTTTTTTGTCTTGAGAACTCCTCCTACAATTTAACCAATTTTCAAGTTTTTGGTGTCGTTGGATAGGGCTTGGTCTGTAGTTGTTTCCGCCAAAAACTGATGAGAATCGGACTGAAAATAAAGGCGCTATTCACCATTGAAATCTAAAAATTTCCCATTTAAATAACATTGGGATTAAATGAAGCATTTTAAACATCTGTTAATAATCAGCTGTAAATACGTGTAGTTTTGGTGATCAAAGATATTCACAATATTGGATTGGTCGGATGTCATTGATTTAGAGCTAAAAGTAACTTTTGTATTGTATTAAAATAAATTGCTTGATTTCGAGCAACACGTATACTAGTTATAGTTATGGACGGGTTGTTGAAATATGTTCTAACTCTTAATTAATGTATAAAACTGTTTCAAATATGTAGATGGATGGTACTGTCATAATATTAAATTCTTTATAAAAAGGTGAACATGAACTTCTAGGTGGCTGTTTGGCTATGGATCTAATTGCTCTTTTTTGTAATTTGAAAATTTTGTCAAGATTCTTAATAGGGAAACTACAATAAATTCTAATCTCAATAAACATTAAAAAAACGTGAGAACGAACAATTAGTAATGAAACTAAGGATATTGTATATATTGGATATTGTATTGTATATAAACATGTACAAAATAAGTTTTAATAATTTAATGAAAATATTAGTCTTGTAAACTAAAATTAGGTTGCCCCTTTAAAACTTCAACAAAATAGTTCAAACCTTGCTGGAGGAACCCCAAAGTATAATTGAATATCTGATATGACTTTCAAAAAGACTGTGGTAGGCCATTTAAAAAAAACTTTAAGTCCAGTACATTTACAAGGCTTCTTATTACAAATAGGTTTTTTGACAATTTGGAAAAAAAAACTTCTTCAACTTGTAAAGACCAGCCTAAATTGTTGTCGAGAGTGGCTCCAAGGCATTCTGCACTGAATACCTCCTCAATTCCGTCTTTGCCAAGCATGACATCCACGCCCATTTAAAGGTTCTTGTTGTAAAATAAATACATTTGGTTTTTTCTTGATTTGTTGATAACCTCATATCGGTGAAATACTCTGCTAAACTATTGACACTTAAAAATGTGGAGAATTGAAGGTTGTCTGATGTAATCAAAGTGGTATCGTCTGCAAAAGTTATTAAACTATTTCCATCAACATAGTCACCGATGTCATTCATATAGGACTAAGACTAGTTTACCCATTTCTGGAAATTTTGCTTGAGAAAAAGAGTTTTCTCGTTGTTTCCTTGGTAAACAACCCACACTTTACCCTCATTTCCTAGTTACACATTTTAGATATTCTGATTGGTTGCCACGAGCTTAGAAAATCACAGATTATACTTTAAAAACATCTGATTAATTGTTGTTTGTCTTTACTTTGATTTTATGGTCTGTGATCATGCTTTTGAGATTGGTTACCATAGAATCTTCGTATTGTGGGTAAAATGTCTTACAGCAGATGGACAAGTGTAAACCAAAGCCTGGTTACCAAGAAATGGCGGGAATCGTTGGTAAAATGGCACCAATCAACAGCCGACAAAATTCCCTATGATAGTTGCACTCCACTGTATATCTCTTTCAACCTTATTGTAGCGAGATCAATAAAGTAAATAAGTACAAAAGTATAACTTTATTGAATAATTCAATTAACTTCCAAACCATAACATCAATAGAATAGCATTACAAAAACAACCAAAACACATGCTTATTTTGTAAATGTAAATACACTCTTTTGGAACAGCTGTCACACCCTTCCTTCTCCGTCAAAACTCTTCTACATATCGTTTTGGCTTTTTAACTTGCCTCCCTGATCTGGTTACGCAAGGATTTTCAGCTTCTTCATATCGATTTGGCTTTTTAACATTCCTCCCTGATCTGGTTATGCAAGGTTTTTCAGTGCCGTTTTCATCCTTATCTTCATTACTATGAAATTGGGGAGCCTCTTCATTCACTGGGTTTTCTAAAGGATTTACATCATCAAGTAGTTGGAATCTGTTATTGACTGGGACCAGAAATATTCTGTTCCTCCTAAAAACTCTACCATTTACATCTACATTGTATTCTCTTGTGTTCGCACCAAAACTCACTATGGTTCCATATCGTTTTAAGTTGGACACCCAGACTTTTTCCCCTTTGGTCAAAATACGGAGATCCCTCGCCCGATGCCTAGCATCATAGTTCAGTTTCTGCTTTTCCTTTGTCCCTCGACTCCATTCTTTAACTTTCTTCAAATCAGGCCACTTGGGTTTCAAGGATTCTTCTGGTGCTGGAAGAGTAGTCCTGATTTTTCTGCCAAAAAGTAATTCAGCTGGACTGTAACCACAATCTAGAGGAGTAGAACGATATGCTAACAGTCCCTCATACGGATCTTGATTTTTCCTCAAGATATTTTTGGCAATCTGCACAGCTCGTTCAGCTTGTCCATTACTTCGAGGATACATGGGACTAGAAGTCACCAACTCAAATTTAAATTCCCCAGCAAATTGCCTAATTTCCCTTGAGTTAAATGGACTGTTGTCGGATCGTAAAACAGATGGTATCCCGTGTCGAGCAAATATACTTTTCAAAGTCTTGATAATTGACAAAGCATCTATTTTATTAACTTGGACCAGCTCGATATACTTGGAAAAATAATCTTGTATGACCAGAAATGTTTTCCGGTCATACTGTAGCAAGTCAGCTCCTAGAATTTGCCAAGGTCGCTCAGGCACAGTAGAAGGAATTAGTGGCTCACAAGGAACCCTTGCATTTTCAATACAAATCAGACATCCTTCCACTTTTTGTTTTATATCTTTAAATATCCCGGGCCACCAAACAGCATCACGAGCCCTTGAAGTACATTTATTAACGCCTTGATGACCTTTATGTATACTATCCAAAACATCTGCCCTGATCTTCCTAGGAACAAAAATCCTACTACCATGAAGAATTAGGTCAGCATGAAATACTAAATTACCCCTTTCTTTGTAAAATGGAGTATTCTTCATCTTAAACCAATCACCAGTTTGTATTGCATTACGTAAAAGATCACATACAGGATCTTCCATTTGGGCACTCTTTAAGATAGCCAGACGCCTGTCAGTAACAGCAATCGAAGCCACCACATCACCTACATGAACTTCCATTTCTTGTAAAATGTCTCCATTATTGTCTTCATCTCTCAGTACCATCGGGTTTCTCGATAAAATGTCAGGAATGAAGAAATCCTTGCCCTTTTGGTGTAAAATCCTAAATGTGAAAGGTAATAATCTCATCCTGAACCTCTGGAGACGAGCAGAAAGACTATCAATGGGTTTATTGCCAAGAATTTCTACTAGCGGTAGATGATCAGTTACGAGGTCAAAAGATGGCAATCCTGTAACAAACTGAGAAAGTCGTTCACAAGCCCATGTCAACGCAAGAGCTTCTTTCTCTATCTGAGCGTATCTCCTTTCAACTTCACTCAGACTCCGAGAAATAAATTGAACAGGTCGCCAATCATCTTTATACCGCTGTTCCAACACGGCCCCAAGTCCAAAACTCGAAGAATCCGCACAAATTCTGGTAGGTAGATTAGGGTTGAATGTCACAAGTGAAACTGAATCTGAAACCAAGGACTTGATTTTTTCAAAATTACTCTGATGTTGATCGGTCCAAATCCATTCATACTTGTTACTGAGAAGTGTTCTAAGTGGTGCCGCGTGATCAGACAAGTGTGGTATGAATTTCATAAGATAGTTAACCATACCAAGAAACGAGCGCAAATCCTTCAAACTTCGAGGAACGTCTACAGCCTTTATTGCAGCAACCTTTTCTGGATCCGGTTTAACTTGTCCATTTTCCAACCTATGACCTAAAAAGTTCAAGGAGTTCACTTTAAACTCACATTTGTTCTTGTTCAGCGTTATTCCCTTCTCTTGCAATCGCTTTAATAGCTTGTCAAGTCGCTCATCATGTTCCTTATCGTCTTTACCGTATACCAGAAAATCATCGACTAAGTTTACAATACCTTCTAAGCCTTCAATCGCTTCCGCCATCTTCTTTTGGAAGTGCTCAGGAGCAGAGGTAAGTCCAAATGGAAGCCTTTTAAAGTAGAAACGGCCAAACGGTGTGATAAACGTTGTCAGTTTCTGAGACTTCTCATCAATTAAAACCTGCCAAAAACCACTTTGAGCGTCGAGTTTGGACATAACTGCAGCAGACCCCATATTTGTCAGTAGCTCATCCACAGAAGGCAAAATATGTCTTTCACGAACAACAAATTTGTTCAACTCTGTGTAATCCACGCAGAGTCGGATTGCACCATTCTTTTTAGATGCCACAACAATAGGCGAACACCAGTCTGTTGGTTTAGTGACTGGCACAATAATATCCTGCTTCACCATACGATCCAACTCTACCTTAAGTTTGGCCTTCAAGGGAATAGGGACCCGACGCGGGCTAGAGACAGAAAATGGTTTTGCCCCATTAGACAACTTAATTACATATGGTTCGCCTTTTACCACACCCAAACCATTAAAAACATTAGGGTACTTGGCCATCCACTCAACTCCTGAGTTAATACATTCTACAGACTTATGTAACAATCCAAACTTAACGATTGCTGGCCTTCCAAGTAGAGGCTCTTTCTGGCCTTCCACAATAAATAAGTCCATTTGGGTTTCAATACTGTTCTTTGTAAGAGTCACTTTGGAAACACCTTTCAAAAACAGTTTACTATTACCTGCACCTCGTAAACTACGAGATGTAGGCTTAACCTTAAGGTGTAATTTTGTAGCCAACTCTGGACCACAAACACAAACATCGGCTCCAGAATCGATTTTCCAATGCACTAAAATACCATTAATTTTAACATCTGTATAGAACAGATCATCATTTTCTTGCACAGATGCTAAATAAATACTATCTAAATTAGATGGAACTGACTCACCAGAATCGCTATCAGTGCATGAACCACTTAAACCTGTATTTTTATTTCCAACCAGATTTAATGAAGAGGGCTTTAATGAAGAGGACTTGGTGTGGGGACACATTGGACGCCAATGTCCAATTTGCTTGCATCCATGGCACCGTGACTTCCTCGCCGGACAGTTAGAGGAATGTTTACCTGGGAAACTGTCTACCCTGCCACATCGGGAACACTTGTTGGACTTCCTCTTCTTCGATTTATCAACCTTCATAACACCATTATCATCATCTTCAGGCCTTAAACGTTCCTGTCGTATCACATCCTGCTGTTTCTCAATAGACACTGACTGCCGAATTCGTACAATTGCGTCCTCTAGAGTAAGATCTTTCCGAAGCTGTAATTGTGTTGAGAGGTTCCTATCTGCCAGCCCCGAAACTACCTTCAGCAACAAAATATCCTTTCCAAAGCTACAACTTTCGCATGACCATTCACATCTATCAGCCAGCCTATACAAATCATTGATATAGCTGTCAGCTGACTCATTTTGATCTTGTACTCTTTGGAGAAACTTAGTACGTTCATAAAAGAGATTCTTACGGACAGAAAAATAACCAGAAAATTTCTCTTTCACCTGCTCATAAGTTACCCTTTTATCGGGAGGCAGCCCAATCGATGTCAGCAAAGAATCAGCTTCACTCCCTAAACAATATACAAAGCAATTAACCTGTTGAACCTCTTCCTTCTTCGCCAATCCAGACGCTGAACGGTAAACTTCAAACCTGCGCAACCACTGAGACCACTTCGAGGGTTCGCGTACATCAAAAGGCTCTGGAGCTTTCAAGTCCACACTGCTACCCGGTACATTAGAGGAACATCCAGATGTCCTTTTCAATAGATCTGACAATACCCGAGTCAACTCCTCAATATCCGACATAACCGTGAGCAAATCTTACACCGCTGCCACCATGTAGCGAGATCAATAAAGTAAATAAGTACAAAAGTATAACTTTATTGAATAATTCAATTAACTTCCAAACCATAACATCAATAGAATAGCATTACAAAAACAACCAAAACACATGCTTATTTTGTAAATGTAAATACACTCTTTTGGAACAGCTGTCACAGTTGGGATGTCCCTACTTATTCAGTTCTGTAAAAATTGAAACTTTTATGGTCGAGTATAAGGGTAGGGACACTAGGACAGAAATTATGTATATTACTGAGGCCTTTGTGGAGAAATTTCACGAATAAAAAATTGGAACTGTAGGTGTTCCGCACAAATACGGAATTTTAAAATTCCTTAACCCTGAACTCAAAATATAAGCCTAATTAAGCTATGTATAATTTTATCAACATTAAAAATTTGGTTAAAATGTGATTGCAATGTAAAGATTCAAATCAGCCATTTTCAACTAGATTTTTTACCAATGTGGTTTTACCAAAGTTTTCTACAAATGGAGACCATTTGATCTACAAATGTAGGCGTAAATCTGACTCCTAAGGTCCTATATTGGAAGTATAATGTCAAAAAATCCCTTTAAAAAATAGGTTACATTTACAATCAGTTAAAAATTTCAATCCGTCTACATATTTTCACACTGTAGTGTGTATATAGTTTGAAATAAACTAAATTAATGCTATAACATACAGTCCTATATTTGGTTTGGTTTTCTGTCTGTCTGTGATGTTAATAAAATAATATTTCATCATGATGCATGCAAATAGGTTTTCCGTCCTGTTATCTTATTGGTCCGCAAGGTCGGCGTATTCAATTTGTCATCATCTGAAAAGTGCATGGCCAAAACGTCTGTTCAGCACTCCAATATGGAAAAGAACAACAACGTCAGCAAAATAAACTTCTTATATGTTACTTGTTGAACTCATATGTTTGAATGAAATTATTCATTAAAGTTTGTCTGTTATGAGAATCTATATAATAGGCAAGCATGTTTCGTTTCCTCCTTTTTTTCTCAGCTTGGGTGCATCGTAAGAGAAATCCACGCATACCGTTAGAAAGGTAGGCCTGTAGATGAGCAGAATCCCATTCTAATTCACATTGGACTCCAGGGCTACGCCCCACAGGCTCTCTAAGTTCCAATGTTATTAATCTTATGGAGGAAGGATAATTGATCAACTCATTAGACAGCTGTTGTAAAAACAATTGCTGGTAAAACAAACAGAACATATGATTCAGTTATAAAATGTTTTTAAACTTCTTGGGTTCAGATCAACCAAAATTTTGGTCGAATTTCGACCAGGAGGCGATCTCTAGTTCTCTTTAATTTCAGGCCTCCAAGTTCTTCTACTTTTTAGTAGGAAAGTAGGAAAAGTCCTACTTTTGATATATAAGTCCTACTTTCCTACGTTTCTGTCTTCTGTCTGTAAGTTTAGCGTGCTATAATGTATTAGGCTTATTATCGTTGTTTAGAGATTTATATACTTCCTTTCAAGAAGTGTTATTTTTTGAATATTTAATTTTTTTTATTTTTATTATGGGTTAAAAATTAAACTTTTGCTCATTTTCAATTTTTTTTGTTATTAGCGAATTTCCTTCATAGGGAAGAAGCTATTACCATAGGTCCCATGGTAATACTTAGACCCGGGACCATGATAATTCTTTTGATTATGCAATTTTTATTTAAGATTACCTTATATTAAATGTAACTTTATTATTGACCCTGTGAAGAGCCAAAGACTTTAATTTCTGGCTCTAGGGAAGGTGTTTTTTTATAGGAAATAAGATGCCAGATTTTGTGGAAAGGATAAATTTAAAAAAGAAACAAAAACAAAAAATGCAAACATCTGAAATCTACAATAATAATGATAATATTCACACACATTAATCCTTTTCACATAACGAGGCACATAACTTGTCCACTGATATCTCAATAGTAGATCATAATCTAAGTCTGTTGCTTCAAGATAATTATTGCTTCTCATGTAAGGCCTCTCATTATGATATTTCAAAAAAATGTGTCAAGTGGGAAAAATGTAAAAATATACAGGAAAATACAAATAAAACTAGTTTAATGCTTATGCATCTTAATATTCAAGGGGGTGTTATAAAAAAACTGCACGAAGTACAAATATTTTTAGAGGATTCAAATGTAGATGTTTTATGTTTTAATGAACATTGGCTATTGACAGATCAAATTAACATAATTTCTAGTATTAAAAATTATGAAATAGGAGTTTTTTACCGTAGGGAAAATACTGCAAAAGGAGGTTCTTGTATTTTAGTAAAACAAGGGCTTGATTTTAAAGAAAGAAAATAACTATACGTCTACAATGAAGCAGATATTTTTGAAGCTTGCAGTATTGAAATTCCTTCTATAAAAGCAATTATAGTTTCAATCTATAGGACTCCTTATGACACTAATTTAAAAATATTTTTAGACAAATTTGAATTACTTTTAACATTATTACAAAAGCATTTAAAAACTCACCAGATATACATTGCAGCAGACTTTAATATAGATATTTTAGAAACCTCAAAATCACCCAATCACAGAAACTTATTTTTAAATTTAATAAGTACTTACGGTTTTAAGACAAACTTTTGTTCTCCTACAAGAATAACCCAGAACTCAAGTAAATGTATTGATAATATTCTTTCAAATAACACACTCATGTTCAATTCAGACTCAACAAGATCAAGAATGAACCTTAAGCTGGGAATTTCTGACCATAGGGCCCTTTTTATTAACATTCCTCTAAATGGAGCCTGTTTTTCAAACAGGAAAATTTGTGCTAAAAAACGTGTTTTTTTCTGGGAAAAACATGTCCCTTTTTTATGAATGTGTTTCTGCAATAAATTGGAATCTGTCAAGTGCAAATGATGCGCAAGCAAACCTTAATATATTTTATCAAAATTTTAGGGCTAGTTTTGACTATTGTTTTCCATTAAAATTTTATTCAAATAAAATAAAATTAAAAAATAATAAGAGTTGGGTGACAAGCGGTATAAAAATTGCAAGTAAAAATAAAAGAGAACCTAGTAGGATAGCTAAAACTAATAAAGATGTAAACTTTCAGAACTATTATAATAGGTACAGGAAAATATTTAAGGCAGTGTGTGATAAAGCTAAGAAAATGAATAACTGTAAAATAATATCGACATCTGATAATAGGAGTAAGGCAGTGTGGAAAGTTGTAAAGTCTGAACTTGGTGCTTTAAAATCAGACAGTGCAGATTTTCCTGATTTGTGTGTCAGTGGCAATAAACTAAGTAACGGACAAATTATAGCAAATTTTTTCAATGGCAAATTTTTGAATGTTTCAAATGATATTAAATGTAGTCCTTGTGTTGACACTGCAACCAAATTAGCCAAGAAAATTAATACTAATATACCAGAATTTAAATTCAGTTCTATTACAATTTCAGAAGTTAAAAAAACAATCAAAAAATTAAAAAACAAAAAATCGGTAGGTTGGGATGATATTCTCATTAAAGTAATCAAGAAAACAGTTGATTTAATTTCGGCACCTTTATGTTCAATAATTAATCAATGTTTCAATGAAGGAATTTTTCCCAGCCAATTAAAATATGCTGAGCTAAGACCTCTTTTTAAAAAAGGTTCAATGGAGGATCCGGACAACTATCGACCAGTATCGATATTGCCTTCTTTTTCCAAAATATTTGAAAAGATTGCTTATAATCAAATATATTTATTTTTTGAAAGAAATTCTATATTCATTGATCAGCAATTCGGTTTTCGATACCACATTAGCCGTCTCTGACTTCATAAATCAGGTGTCAGAGGGCTTGGATGGATCGCGGAGCACAGCAGCTGTGTTCTGTGATCTATCCAAGGCTTTTGACTGTGTCAATTATGACATTTTACTAAACAAACTTAAACATTATAATTTTTCAAATATGGCCATGTCTTGGGTTTTATCCTTCATAACAAATAGACAACAACGAACTATAATTCAGACAAACGGAAATAAATATATTTCAGAGTGGCAAAACATTAACTGTGGGGTGCCTCAAGGTTCAATTTTGGGCCCTCTATTATTTTTAATATTTATAAATGATGTACCTAAAAGCGTATCTTCTAATCTTATATTATATGCTGATGATACAACAGCAGTAGTTCAGGCAAAAAATTTTGAAAATTTAAAAGTGGTGATCAGTCAGTCACTTGAAGAACTTTCAAATTGGTTTTCTGCAAATGGTTTAAAACTAAATAGCTCGAAGACAGAACTCATAAAGTTTCAAACACTTCAGAATAAGGAAAATATAAATTTTGATTTTTTCATGAGAATAATATGTTATCATTCGTTGAATATACCAAATTTCTTGGTTTAAAAATTGATAAAAATTTAACATGGAAACCTCATATTGACATGGTAATTAAAAAATTAAATACATGCTGTTTCCAAATGCTTGTTTTAAGAAATATAACTGATTTAAAAACTAAGCTTATGGTATATTATGCCATGTTTTATTCTATATTGAAATATGGCATCGAACTATGGGGGTCTAGTTCAGACGCATTATCAGTTTTCAAAATTCAAAAAAAATATCTGAGGATAATGGCTTTTGCTCCCAAAAGGACATCATGTAAACCTCTTTTTGAAAAATACGAATTACTAACAATGCCTTGTGTTTACATATTTAAAATGTTAATGCTTGTAAAAAATAATTATCAGTCCTTTAATGCAAACCAATTTATTCATAATTACCCCACACGTTTTAGGAACAATTTTCAGTACCCAAGGCATCGTCTTAGTCTTTTTGAAAGATCCCCCTATTATATGGGTTTAAGACTTTATAACAACCTGCCTGCCGCATTAAAAGAAATAGATAAAGTATCAAAATTCAAAAACCAATTAAAATTGTACCTTCTGGAAAAAAGATATTATTCCGTAAATGAATATCTAGACGAAAATGTTACCCGTTGAGCTTTCTTTGTGTATATGTATATATGTGTTCTTTGTGTACCATGTATATATTTAGGCAATTATTTTAATTTTTTATTTTTTTGACAATGTCACCTGTTTTACCAGCTGAGCTGGAAATTTTGTAAAACGTTTTGTGACAATAAAGGACATTTCATTTCATTTCACCTACCTGAACTTACCTACTTCAATGAAGCAGTTAACTCGTTTTACACGGGTGTCACTGGAGGATTGTCATTGTGTGAATTACACTGAACTGCTTTTTAAATATCTATGCAGAGCAGTTTTTTAATAAAAAACTTCAAAATCAATCATGTTCCACTATATTAGACAATTTTTTCTAATTATTATCTCAGCTTTGCACAACAGTCATGTGATCAAGAATATAAAAAATTTCACAAAAACACATAATTGTGCTGGTTAACTTAATTTTTTTAACATTTCATTATTAATTTATGCTTCCCCTAAGTATGTTATGATGAAAACTGTAAGGTTATTTTTACATTATTAAATTATTCTTTGGTATTTTTATTACTATTGAACTTAACATCTAGAATATTTGGATATCTCAGCTGAAACTTCATCCAGCCTTTTCGGTTGGGGATTTCTTTTTAAATAATCTATACGTATTTAATATGTGAAATGGTTTTTTTTGTACGAGGAACTCCTTACAGTGTTCAACCGATTTTAATAATTTTGGTGTCATTGGATAGAGCTTAGCGTTAATTTGTCTGTAAAGTAAATTGGTAAATATCCATTTAAAACCATTAAAATTCGACATTTTCCTATTTGATTAACATTGGTAAGGAAATTGAGCTTAAGCTCAATCAAGTTAACAGCTGTTAGTTAAGCGTAAATACCAGACATCAGCGAAAGTAAAATATGTTTAAACCAAAGAGGTTATGTCAAACCATGAAGTGTACATGGTTAATGAACTGCATTAAATATGCATGCAAAAAATATTTAGAACAATTTTTTTTGTGTTTTACTTTGTAGAATTATCTGATTGGTCTCAAATTGAAGGGTTTGGCCGAAGGAATTACCCATAACCATAAATAACGTAAAACATACGGTAGTCCAGAATAAAAGCATGTATTTAAATAATACATTTTTTCATTAAAATTACAATCTTTTGGTTTGATTTTAAAAAGGCTATCTTTTAATTAATTATAGCCTGGTTTTAGCGAATTTCCCATAGGGAATAAGCTATTACCGTAGGTCTCATGGTAAGACCTAAGCCCGGGACCATGTTACTTTTTCGTTTTGAGGTGCCTAGAGACCAAAAATAATAGTCATTAAAATTTATATATATATATATATATGTATATATATATATATATATATGTATATATGTGTCCCTAGACACGATAACTCTCATAAAAATGGTCCGATCAACACCAAATTTGGTAGAGATGTGTAATCCTACGTTTATTCGGATGAGTTCGAAAACCAGACATATCGACCTACCGGAAGGGGTAGTTTTGGGGGGTTTTGTACCCCAAAAATGGGTTTTTTGCATTTTTCATATGTAAATTTGAAAATTTTTCAATTTTTATTTTGACCATTGGATTTAGCTCAAAAAAACACACAATTTAGTATTTTGAAGCTTTGCTCTATCTCCATTGGTTACCGAGATATTACAGAGTCTAAAGACAGTACATTGTCTTTTGGGGCCCCAATGTTAATCTTATGGAGAATAAGGATGTGTTAATATTTCACTTATTAACCAATATTTTTGGATGAAACTTGGTATTTAGCTTCATTTGGTTGAGATTCATCCATTTAAGGTAAAAAATCTTGGTTTTTGTACTTATCATGGCAGCAAACCTGCATACTCTTTTCCCATGTTAATCATATGGAGAATAGGCAAACTCTTTTATTTATGGACAGATATTGATGAAATTTACTATATGGCTTTATATGGTAAAAATAAATTTTTTCTATGCTAAAACCCTACTTTTAGTGTCCCCCATGGCAGCATACCTGCATACTCTTTCCCTATATTTCCCTATTTATGAGCACGTGATGAAATTTTGTTTACAAGTTTAGCTGGTCAAAATTAATATTACTAATTTGGAAATTCGCTGAGTACGCAGGTCTGCTGCGACGGGGGGGTATTATTATATTAAATTTGGTGTTCCTATTGACAAGACACCCTGCTGAAGCGCCACTGTCTGTTCAACTTATAATTGATTCATTCAACTCATAATATGCACTAAAATATTATGATGCAATGATTTTTTATTTTAAAACGTATATTTCTACTTCAAGATTCAGGGGTTTAAGCGGTTAAGGAGAATGAGTTCACAAAATGTTTGGATTGAAATTAAAATGATTACAAAAGACTGGGTGATTAATGTATCTGTATTTATTGGGTGAAGCTTGGGCATTTGATCTAGTGTCTAATTCTTACTATTTGAATAATTTGTAAAGGCAGCTGACTAGGAGCTTCGGACCGTTTAAGCCACTGGTTAAGCCACGTTTAAGCTACGGTACTTTAATATCTGAAAGACCAAGGCCATATTAGTATAGACAACAAATTGTATATAGGCCTAAAAAAATATGTACCAAGAGTTGTTATAGGAATGCAAATTTATTTGTTATGCTAGGCCTAAAAATTAAAATGTTTATTATTTATAGAAACTAAATTGCTCAATTTCGAGCAACGAGTACACTAGTATAAATAATTGTATACTTATAGAGTTAGTTTAGTGGCATACACTACAGTACTGTATTTCACATCAAATTTACAAATTTTGCAAATAAATATTCATTTAAATAGGAAATTTTTTGTTCCAAAAAAACTTATTCCTTCTTTTTAAAGGGATATTCTTAGGTCACTTTGTCGTTATGGGTCAAAATAAGTCCTACTTTTTAGCAAAAAAAGTCCTACTTTTTACCTAAAACGTCCTACTTTTCCTACTTTTTGCGTCCCAAAAACCACTTGGGGGTCTGTAATTTAGAAACGCACTGTAGATTCAAATATAATAAACTGAGCAAAAAATAAAACTAGTTTATTAGTCTAGTGGTAAGCCAAATAAGAATACAGAATTGAGTTAAACTGCTCCCCCTTCAATAAAACAATATTTCTCTGTTAACATTTTACTAAATAAGATACCGAATGCCAGTATGAAAATGTCACCGAGGTTGCTCGTTTACTTACAGAGGGAGCTATTGATATCAAGCTACAAGCTATAGACTATTTTCAGTGTTGCCATCCCATACACCACGCAAGATTGGACTGTAAAAAGGGTTGTAGGGTTAAACAAATTTAACCAAGGGCTCTTTTAATGTATTAAATATTTCCTACATAGTTTTAAATTCAATTTTGAGTCAACATACTCTTTTTTTGTTTTAAAAATACAGGAATAGTATGTCTCTTCATCACCACAAAAAAAATCCCCCAAATGTTTGCCCGATAGCGCATATCAAAATCTGTTGACAGCATAGCTGTGCTGTCAATCCCCCTATGGGCACCCCTGACTTTGTCGATTAAAACTGCAAGTCCTTAAAGTCTGGCCAGTAATAAGTTGTAATAATATCCTGTCAGCTGCTGTAACTTGGGAGTGAAGGGTGGAATTGAAGCACAGGATCAATTAACATGATTTATTCATTAATTGACATACACCAATTAATGACAAGCCTCACTTAATTGACAGTAATAAAATTTTCTACTGTAAATTATAAATAACAATATCGAACATTACCGTATTGCACACGCTGTATAAACTCATTTCTTATATAACCTAAGATAGAAACAATGAATACGTTTAATATCTCTTAGAGCTTACATTCACTTTAAACATTAAAACGGTCTAATGATGAGATAGATGGAACAATCTATGCACCGAAAACAGATTTGAAACACATTGATTTTTAAATAAAGATTTAATCATATTTGTTGGAAAGTAAAGACTGATATGACAGCAGCATCTATCGGCTGAGAGATCGGCGGGTTGTGGTCGTCAATTACTGCCAAAGTGGTGGGGGGATGGTGGGCTGGTACGGGTTGGGCGGGACCATGGGAGTGCTGAGGTTCAGTCCTCCCATCTGCTGCGCTAGCTACAAAACCACAACTGTTCTTTACTTTCATCGTTCACAATCACAAAAGAAAGGCATGGATCTTTCTGTTGTAGGCTCTAGATTAGACCAAAAATAGTCCCTATGTTTTCGCACATTCAATTTCTATGTAACTTCGCTACAGTTAACAAATCTAAAATCGTCAGGTTACTAAAAATCTCTAATTGATTATGTCATATACACAGAGATGGATTTTATTTTACAGTTTTAAGAGGGGGTAAAAATCTATCTATCACATTGGTGTACATAAATTAAGAAGCGCTTGATAAACATATGATTTGTAAAACGAATGTACAGCACACAAGAAAAACTTAAAATACAAGGTTACAGTATTCAAAATGATTTATAAGAACTAAGATGATTCTTTACAGATGAAGGGTAAAAAAAGCGTGAAAACTGCATTGTTAATTTAATATGTTTTAATTTAGATTACAAGACCTTATACAAACAATAAATAGGCCTACTCGATACGAGCACAGTTCTTCACTGTTCCAATCTAGGATATATTACAACGCCCCCCCCCCCCCCCAACTAACATTTCATATACTGTTTTATGCATTTGAATTTGAAGCGAATTTAAGGTCTAAATCCACTCAGTTGCATTGAAACTGCTATACTGAAGGTTATTCAATACAAATGCCGGGTGTCCCAGAACCCGTTTGACCCGTACACCCCTTTTAAAACTTTTTCAAAAAACGAATTGTGCCACTATAGGTAAACCGGTTACACTCTATTGATTGACAGTAATTTCAATGTACAGGGTGTACCAGAAGTAATGTTTCCAGACCGGAAGTCACTAATAATTTTAAACACAAACCCAAACATGGCATTTTTTTATTCTATACGTAAATTTAAGTCAACTTTAAATTTTAATTTGTTTCCCTAATCCTAACGGTTTAGGAGATAATAGTGTTTAAAGTTTAGTTTCTTCCCATAAGAATAAGGGGTCGTCCATAAATTACGTCATCTGAAAATAGGGGGAGAGGGTCCAGATTGAAAATGACGGTAGGGTGATGTGCAAGGGGGGTGGGTCGGCTTTGATATGACGTCATTTTAAATATGATGTTTTATATCAAATTTTGACAGTAAATCAATTCTAACACAACTCAACTATTATAAAATAATTATTTATAAAATACCTTAAATTATTTTTATGCGTTGTTTTATAGTTTATTTTTCCATTGAGAAAGTAATTTTGGCTTTATTTCTGAAGGTAATTAAGAATTGATTAATTAGTTTATCAGGTAGCGTTTAAAAAGCATTATTTTTATTTAAAACGGAGGTTTGTTAAAAATGATGTAATTTTTTCCGAGAGGGGGGGGGTCAGACAAATTATGATTGTAGGATGATTTTAGGGAGGGGGGGTCCAAAAATGGCCAAAAAGCGATGACGTAATTTATGGACGAATTTATGGACTACATTGTAAAAATTTCACATCGGTTAGCTGTGAAACTTTTACGTTAAACAGAACTTTCCAAGCATGAAAATTAATTTTACTTAAATCATGTTTCATCATAAAATACCAATTATCATGTGATTAATTTTACTTTTCTGTAAGTTTTCAATAATCTCTAGTAAACATTATGGAAAAATAAAATTATTTTATAACAAAACTAATAATTTATGATAGAAAAGTACTTAGCCTATTGGAAAAAACTAAACTTCCACCACAATTTTCTCAAAAACCGTTAGGATCAGGGCTATATGTTAAATTGTAAAGTTGTCTTAAATTTAAGTTATGAATAAAAAAATACCATAAAAAGTGGGGGGTTAGTATTTAAAATTAGTGACTTCCTGGTAAACTCTGTGAATTGAAACTAGTGTCAATCGATAGATCGTAACCGGTTTATCTATATTGGTACAGTTGGTTTTTGTTTAAAATTGATTCAGTAAATATTACAAGGGGTGTATGGGTTGTCTAAGATACCCGGTAGAGTGTTTCTACCATTTATTGGCCAAGTAACTGAGAGACAACAGGTGTGTACTTACTCTGTTGCCAGGAGATGAGCCAAAGTTGACGGGCGCAGTGGTTTGCACCACTGTATTGCTTGCGGTGGCAGCCATGTTATAGAATGGATTCGATGCTGGGTTAATATTCGTTGCTGGGACTGCTCCCATGGGGGGAAACATCGTACCCTGTGCACACATTAGTAATTATGCTTTTTTATTATACAGTAGAGTCCTGCAAACCCGGACCGGACTTCAACAACCCGGAATTCTAGATAGCTCGGAAAAGAAAATTATATGACTACAAAAGATTTTGCAACAGTTATTTATAGTTGGCTTCTTTTAAAAATTCAAATAATCACAAAAAATGTTTTGTAACAAATGTGTGAAAAACTTTACTAAACATGTAGTTAACAAGTTAAAATATACAGTCTTATAATGTTTTACATAAGTTACTTCCCTGACGCACAATATCAAAGTAATTACATACTACACAGCTTCTGTTTTGTCGCTGTACAAATTGTATAATTGTTTAAATGTTTTTTTACTTTATAAAAAACTATTTAAAATTTTAAAAGCCTGTAAGGCGTAGCTACCCTGAGGGCCGAATCTCATCAATTTTAGGAGGAAGCAATTACAGAACAACTCCCATCCAAAAACACCAAAATGTTGACAATTAGGTGAAAATTGTAAGAGTTCCTATTACAAAAAAACCTTAATGTATTAAATAAGTTTAGATTAAGTTGAGATGATGAATTGCACAGGCTTACAATTTTTTTTTTTTTTTTTTTTAGCTAATTTCCCTATAGGGAATACGCTATTACGGTAGTAGTCATGGTAAGACCTAAGCCCGGGACCATGATACTTTTTCGTTTTGAGGTCCCCAGAAGCCAAAAACACCGTTCGTTCATTTTCATATATATGTTATATATATATATATATATATATATATATCTATGTGTCCGTGGTACTGATAACTTTTGACAGCGACCTCCGATTTTGATGAAATTTGGTATGAAGGTGTAAGACCAGGTCTATTTTCATGAGTTCGCGAACCAGAGTGATCGGGTTATGGGAACGGGGTTTTATGGGGGTTCAAAGGGGTCAAAAATGGGTTTTTGGCATTTTGGACCTCATTTTTCAAAATTTACTAATTTTAACTAAAACCATTTAAAAGAGCTAAAAAAAAAACAAACAATTTGGTATTTTGAATTTTTATCTTAGCATAACTGGTTACGGGGAAAATTCAAAAATATGTTTTCCATGTTATTCTTATGGGAAATCAAGAAAACCCTATACCTTGCTTATTTATTGACATAACTTTATCAAATTTGGTATGTACATTATCTAGATAGGGTTTAACTTATACTTGCTTTCAAAACCCATATGGCGGCAAACCTACATACTCACCCCCATGGGGTTTATGGGGAAAATAAAAAATTGCCATAGCTTGATACACTTTTGTGTTTACATTCACCAATTATTGATTAACTTAGATTTTCTAACAACAACCCATGGCAGCAAACCTACATACTCGATCCTATGGTGTTTTTATGGGGAAAGTAAATAATCTGAAATTCCATTGAAAATTCGCTGAGTACGCAGGTCTGCTGCGACGGGGGTATTTTTAACCTTCACTGCCCGTCACCATGGGCCAATAGGCCTGTGCAGTGATCTAAAGACAGCAAGGTACGTGGTCACGGCATTAAGTCACATAGGCTAGCTAGAGGTGACCGTTCATGTTTGAGCGTGTAATGTCGTCGCCCGGGATCAAAACTGGCTTGTGAGGCCAGAGCTCTACCACTGAGCTACCGCTCCCGTACCTAATGTACAGCCAAAACAATACAAGCTACAACAAAACTATACACAACAACAGCTTGAAAACAATACACAATACAAATTAACTGCCTTGTTCCTGAAAGGCACTTGGATTTGTTTTAATAATAATAAAAATAATAATAATAAAAAATATAAAATACTATAAAGTAACATGGTAAAAATACAATAGATAGATTCAATAGATCTTTATTGGTCTTTAAGCATCTTTACAGAGCAATAGACATTGTCAATTTAATCTAAACTTAATTTTAAATATGTACATATAAAGTAACATAAAACTAACTCAACGAATATTACCTCTAAAATTAAAAAATTCTTCCACATCATAAAATACATTTTCCGTCAAAAACCTGCTTAATTTACTTTTAAAACACTTCAGGGGCAGGTTCCTGAATTCAATGGGCAACTTATTAAACATTTTGATTTGCAAATATTTGTGGCTATTGCAGAATTTTTGAAGTCTAGGCTTACAGTTAATGAGGTTTTGACAATTCCTCATTTCGTAATTGTGGACCTCTCTCCTGTCAGAAAATTTGTTTATGTGTTCTTTCACATATAAAAGATTCTGTTGCAGGAAAATTGCCTGCACAGTCATAATGCCAAAGTGTCTGAAGAGAGGTTTACAGGTTTCTCTGGGTGGAATACCCGCTATTATCCGAAGAGCCTTCTTTTGCCACAGAAGCACTTGTTTTGCACCAGGACTACCACCCCAGAAAACGTTTCCATATATGAGGTGACAATGAAAGAAACTGAAGTAGGCCAATAGAAGCATATGCTCCGAGACAGAATTCTTCAGCTTTCTGAGCAGAAAACACACCCTGGATAATTTGGATATTACGTGAAGAGTGTGAGGTTCCCAAGATAACTTTGCATCTAGTACGATACCCAATAAACGGACAGAATTTTGTTGCTCAACATTATCGGATCTCAAACTGAAGACTATTGTTTCGGTTTTACTTTCATTCATTTCCAAGAAGTTAGCCTCCAACCATTTGGCACAATTATCAATTCCCTTACTAATATCAGCTTTAACCATTTCTACGCTATTGCCAGATGTAATAAAGGAAGTGTCATCTGCGTACAAAACAGTTTTGAGTGGAATATTTTGAGGCAGATCGTTTATGAATAAAATGAATAATACCGGTCCCAAAACAGAACCTTGGGGGATCCCAGCAAAAACTTCTTTTGGATGTGATATCTGATTATCGATGACTACCTTTTGTTGCCTCCCACAAAGAAAAGTTTCAAAAAACCGTAAATTGTGGTTCTTTATTCCATAGAACGACAACTTTTGAAGAAGAACTCGGTGTGGGACACTATCAAAAGCCTTTTGTAGGTCTATTAGTCCCAGTTAGTATTCTGTTAGTCCCACAATTAGTATTAAACACAATAAATCCCTCCTAAGCAGTTGAAAGAAGCCAGTGTTTTCCAGAGACACAAGCTTACCTGGACAGGCATCTGCGTGGGAGGGATCATTCCGTTGGGAACTCCGACTGCGAAGGGGGAGGGTTGGAACATTGGCATATTAGCCGCCACTCCCGGCGCAACAACAGCTGGTGTGGCACCGGCCGGTGCCACTGGCATAAACCCACCTGCACCGGATTGGGCGGTTAACAAAATACAATAATGCCTACTAGCAGTCTAACTTATCCAACTAACTCTAAATGATCCAACAAACTGATTACATCAGAGTAAAATAAAACTTAAGATAGCTAAACTCGGATTAACAAAATAGTTTTGAAACTAGTGATGGCAAAATTTACCGAAAAACCGATTTTTCGATATATCGATGTATCGAAAGAGCAAAATCGATTCCGATTAAATATCGAGGTGAAAAAATCGATTTTTACAAAAAATCGATTTTTTTTTAATCGATGCCGTAAAATATAATATAAAAGTCAAAAATGCACCAGGAAATGAAATTATAAACGGCAAAAACTTAAATATAAATTTCTTTAATGTGTAGACTTGGACAACAGATAAAATACATAGCAACGAAAATCGTTACGCTCAATTTAGGTGTAAACACAGAAGATTGAGGTTAGGTTCTATCATTCGTATGAATGAAAAGGACTAAAAAAGCTAAATAAGAATTACATTACACCATTACACCTAACAGGGCTGCCATCTCTCCTGGTCCCTGATGACAAAAGTATCACTTCTCAAACAACAATATCCCCTATCACAGCTGTCTTTGTTTTGACAAAGTTTTAAAAATTCTGTATATTGGAAAATATTTAAGGCTGCGGTCTGCCCCAACCAAAACAACAACAATGCCGAATGCCGCCTCGCGGCCGTAGCGCTAGGCGCTGCAGAGGTTTACGGGGATCGTGTTTCAGAATTAACCGATTAAGATAGAGATTAGCTGTTAACTTTTTCTAAAAGTAGAAAAAAGGATCTAGTCTGCTATCTTTTTAGAATTTTTAAATAAAATTTCTAATTTCAGTAATAACTGTCTAAAATCATCTGTTTTTTAGTTTTGTAAATGCAGAGGTTTACGGGGATCGTGTTTTAAAAATAACCTCTTAAGATAGAGATTGGCTGTTAACTTTTTTTAACTTAAAAAAAACGATCTAGTCGGCTATCTTTTTAGAATTTTAAAATAAAATTTCTTATTTCAGCTATAACTGTCTAAAATCATCTGTTTTTTATCGATTTTTAACTGAAGTTTTCTATTGGTTTTAATGAACTATTTACAAAAGTGTAACAGAAAGAAATTAGTACCGTTATTCTTCTTTAATATGACACCTTATTTATAGCTCTAGGCTTCATTTAGCAGAAGATAACACGATTCTAAAAAAACCCTTGCATTTGGGTGCGCGCCAGGGGTAGACCGGGGTGGTCCCGGGCTCCGGTCTACCCCTGGCGCGCACCCAAATGCAAGGTTTTTTTTAGAATCGTGTTATCTTCTGCCAAATGAAGCCTAGAGCTATAAATAAAGTGTCATATTAAAGAAGAATAACGATACTAATTTCCTTCTGTTACACTTTTGTAAATAGTTCATTAAAACCAATAGAAAACTTCAGTTAAAAATCGATAAAAAACAGATGATTTTAGACAGTTATAGCTGAAATAAGAAATGTTATTTTAAAATTCTAAAAAGATAACCGACTAGATCCTTTTTTCTACGTTAAAAAAAAGTTAACAGCCAATCTCTATCTTAAGAGGTTATTTTTAAAACACGATCCCCGTAAACCTCTGCATTTACAAAACTAAAAAACAGATGATTTTAGACAGTTATTACTGAAATTAGAAATTTTATTTTAAAATTCTAAAAAGATAGCCGACTAGATCCTTTTTTCTACTTTTAGAAAAAGTTAACAGCTAATCTCTATCTTAATTGGTTAATTCTGAAACACGATCCCCGTAAACCTCTGCAGCGCCTAGCGCTACGGCCGCGATTCGGCATTCGGCATTGTTGTTGTTTTGGTTGGGGTAGACCGCAGCCTTAATAATTGTTATTAATTATTGTGGATCTAATTAATATTGGCAGTGTAACTACCTTTTACGCTGTACCCATTAAAATAAATAACATGTGATTGTGAAGAAAATAGAGGATTTCAGCAATATATTGATGAAAATTTTGTTTTTATAGGTTATCAAATTTTGCCTTTCACTTCCGACCAGTACTACTACTAATGTAGTACTACTACCAATGTTAACTATCTTCAATGGCTAAGGTAAACAACAAATAACAAAACAACTCAACACTATGAGGGACGGACGACGGACGGAACAGTTTGTAGGAATGGCGTCTGTCAGTCATCAATGTAAGTAAACAAATAGAAGAACGCAGGGCAGGGCAGGTGCAAACTAACAAAAGCAAAAAGCAAGGGCATTGGAATATTTGAAATTGGAAGAAGAGTGGAGTAGTCAAGTGGGATTAGCGCTCTTAGTGTTGCCAACCAAGAAAATGATACAAATTGCCGTTTTTTCCTATATAGAAGCGTTAATTCTCAACCTCCATGGTCCATAGCAGTATTCACAAAAACCGATTTTAAAATCGATATTTTTAGTGAGAAAAATCGATTTCGGAAAAATATCGACTTGAAAAAATCGATGTCGAAAAATCGATGTATCGAAAGCAAAAAATCGATTTTTCCAAAAAATCGATTTTTGTTTGCCATCACTATTTGAAACTCATAATTGATTAGTTGAAAAGTAGCTAAAGGATATAAACATTGCTGAGCTGTATTTATTGATGTCCAATATTTGGTTTAGGATATGGGAAGATTTGGTGAGCTAAAAAAGACCCAAATAATCAAGAATATTTCGTCCCTATATATGTCTTCAGACAATGACAATGATAAAATGTTTTACTTGTATATGGAAACTTTGAACCATAAGGTTTTCTTTTATACTAAACACCACAACTTAGTTCTGATATTACCATTGGTGATTGATATTATAATGAACAAGCTGACTTAACCGTTCTTCGCAACGGTACATAAATTGCAATGCAAACCCGAGAACAATTTTACTCTTCAGGTGAGTTCGTTCGCTACTCTTACTTGAGGTCAAGTTTAGCTTATTTGCTACGCTCACTTGCCGTCATGTTCAGCTCGATCACTGCACTCACCCTTAAGTTAGTAATATCCTTAGCTCACTCGCCTAAAATTTGTAATATAATTGAGCTTTTATTGCCAATCTTAGCATAATCCTTTAAATGAGAATAGTTCAGGTGAGTTCGTTCGCTATGCTTACTTGAGGTCAAGTTTAGCTCATTCGCTACGCTCACTCGCCGTCATGTTCAGCTCGTTCACTGCGCTCACTTTCCTTGAGTTAGTAATATCATTGACTTTGTACACTACGTGAGTAGACTTCTCATAGCATAGGCGTGTGTGAAGCATATTGATGGTGGTGCGATCTCGTGCGGCGTCCATCGAAGTACACGTAGCATATGATAGATAAATCAGTATTACCACTCTTCTAAACCAAGGATGAAACATTTTACAACTGAAAGTTATGTTTATGTTTTGGTAAAATGTTTTGGCAGCACTGTAAATTCAGCTGAATAATAACAACATCGATGGCAGCGACTCTGGTGCGGCGTCCACCGAACTTCCAAATTTTTGACTCAAACTAAATGCATTGGATGAGAGGTCTATTCACGTTAGTGTACATAGTCAATGGTAATATCCTTTGTTTTTTATTACCAATTTTCCCTGAATACTTTAACTACACAGTTAGTCGAAATATAACAAACTTTTTAGGGTGTGTTTTCTTTTTCTTTTTGTTTTTTTGTGTTCTAATCAATACTTTCCTGAGTGAGTTAGCTGTGTCCTATCCTTTTCCTACAAATATGTTAAAGCCAAGTGCTTTTTCCTTGAAATCCTAACATGAAACTGTATAATTCAACAACATTTTTAAGATTAATTATATGAATCTAATTTTGTCCTTCATCAGAGTGGAATCAGGTGGCGCATCATCTTACAAAGTACACAGCCCTATAATGTGGCCGAAGATTTCTGGCCTCTTTTGAATTAGAAGCATTTTCATAAGTTCTATGCCTAGTGACGTGAAGTCCAGGCCTGGTAAAAAAATTCTGTACACTCTCCAGACACCCTAAAAACAAAAAAATAATATCAAGAAATGATTGCCTAACCTACCCTGCAGAGGGAAGGGATTATGTGTGGGAGGCGGCGCCGGCTGACTCTTGCCATACAGGGCCAGAATGCTGTCTGTTGTAAGTTTGGTGCCGGCGGCCGGGGCGGTCGTGCCTGTCTGTGGCTGGTTGAAGAAACTTTCCTCCTCAGCGCTGCGTTGCGACTGGCTGCCAGAGGTCTGTGTTGGGGCCGCAGGGGCGGAGAGGAACGACGTGAAATCATCCGTCCCCCCACCACCTCCCCCCGCACTGCTTACCACTGTCTCCTGCACTGGTGTGTCTGAAAAATAGTGGGAGGTTTTATTACAGCACATTGGGACTTTTCTGTATCAGTTACTCTATATTTGTTGGTATGTGAGTTTTGATGCTAATGGCATTTAATAATGTTTTGGGAACGTTATAATCTAATGTCAATCTGTTCTTCGATAGCATCATTAATTAGCCCAATTATTACAAATGGCCACTGGGTCCAGAATAGAAAATTCAAACTATATTTTCTTTGATAGTTCAATCTTGAACTATCAGTTCAGGATTAAACTGGCAATTTCTGAATTCAAAGGCGAGCACTATCACTATTTGGTATACAGTAGAGGATCAATTATCCAAACAGGTCATCTGGATGACTGGTCATCCAGACATCCATTTCAGGATATTTTTTTTTAAATATTAGTAAATATCAAGTGCAAGTTTTCAAAGTTATTAATTTAATGTGTGAGGTTTCAATGTTCACCCATATTATATTCAATTAATGCGCATGATGTTTTAACTTTCGCTGTGTGTAGCGCTCGTTGCAGTTCAGGATTTAAGCGCTCGGAGCACCTGTAATCTCTCATGTTAAAACAAAACATCACCATTTTTCAGTTGACAATCTTACGTTCACTCAGTGCCGTCCTTAGGGTGGAGCGAGTGGAGCGGCCGCTCCAGGCCTCGCGCTGAGGAGGGCCTCGCGCCGCGAGGCCTTGCCTGCTAAAAAGTTAGTTGCATAAACGTTTATGTTGAATAAAAATAATACAATAATGAACAGATACTTACCTAAAATATCGGTTTAATTACCCGCGCAATATGTTCAATAATTGTGATTTAAAAATCTACGAACGCGATTTTTATTAGTACGTAATAGTAGCGACCAAAAGGATGCAAACGCAAAACATCGTTTGATAGCGGTGGCCGGCGGGCGGGGTGACGGGACCAAGCCTCGCGGCCGCCGAGCCATGCTTGATGCCACAACCATGCATGACCGACTTTGCCTGTCTCTAGCCGTTTTTCAACTGTTTGTCTGTATGTAATTTTTTAATTGATCCATTATATCTTTGTAATTATTTAAGGTACGGAATTAAAACTTGGACAACTGTTAAGTGCGTTGAGGCACAAATGCAAATGAATTTGGACATTTCTAACATTTATGGATGCAAAATGGCGGCCATTAAA
The DNA here is from genome assembly GCA_030545055.2 of Neoaliturus tenellus. Lineage (NCBI taxonomy): Eukaryota > Metazoa > Arthropoda > Insecta > Hemiptera > Cicadellidae > Neoaliturus > Neoaliturus tenellus. The sequence continues at coordinate 246,895,245 of CM061531.1, read as the reverse complement.
AATTTCCAAAGCTAAATATCTTAAAAACTGCAAACAAAAAAGTTGAAACTAAGTATGTTTTGTAATGATCAAACAAAAAACAACGGATTAATCTAAGTTTTTACATTTTTTAAATCATAAATATTTACATAGGCCTAAGTTTACGAGCGAAACCCGTGTTTTCTCAAAATAAGATTTTAATTTCTCCACTATCCATTGTTTTATCTTAACAATCTTATTATTTTTACTCCGGTAATTAAATCATGCAATTTTGCAAAAGTTTGCAAAAGTTTGTGAAATATACAGTTTTTAAAAATATTTAGCTTTAAACATTTTTAATTACCTCCATCTTGAAACTTGAAACAGTAAATGTTAGAAATGTGAAAATTCACTTGCATTTGCGACTTAATACAGGTCTCTGAACTCTCTACCTTCCTTTTCAGGTATTATTCCTGGACCAAAAAGCCAAAATCAAAATATCATATTTAAAAATTCCAAACCACCATAGTTACTTGTAGGGTACAGCCACCATCTTGTATTTTTTTTTTTTTTTTAAGAATAATTTTTAATTTAAGAACGGCTTGACGTAATAAGTTGAAATTCGGTACACAGCTTTTTAAAGTAAAGACCTTGCTAGAAAAAATAATCAACTTTTTATAATTCATGTTTTCAAAATGGTGGCCAATTAATAAAATCTTTAACCTTAAATTACATAAAAACTACCTATACATAAGGTAGCAAAGTTTATGTTGTTCTGTGTTTTTTGTAAAATTTAATTTAAAATCCAATGATGTAAAAATTGTGAAAATTGGTTCATACATAAGCAAGATAGAGCGATACAACTGAGGCTAGTCACGGTCGGACCGCTTCCCCGGGAGCAGTTTTGGTATGAAATCCATTGTTGAGCTGGCGCCGCAACCGAGCGCTTTTTGCGCGGCAACCCGCTCATATGCGTGACTATTTGTATTAAAATCACTAAATTTTAAATATGATATTTTGGATTGTCTTTGGTCCAGGAATAATATTTATTTATTTATTTTTTCATTTACCAACGGCAAGCAGCCAATTTACAAAGAATACAATAATACAAAATTACATGCAAATATAAATACAATTGTGCAAATTTGCGTACAAACAAGATGGACAAGAAATACCGAAAAATATGTGAAAAACATGCAAGAAAATTGATTAGAATATAATACCTAGTGCAAAGCCAAAATACATTAGACTTACATGCAAAATAGGACGAAACTAGAGTAATAAATTAAATAGTACAGAGAGATTACAGAGGTATGTACAACAGTATATGTTACCTGAAAAGGAGGGTAGAGAGGGTAGAGGGCTAGAGGGTAGAGTTCAGGGAGACCATGTAATTAATAGTTGTGCCAAGTTTTATTTCTGTAACTCAAATAATTTCAAAGATATAGGGGTCTAATGGATTTATTACATATATAGACAGTCGGAAAACGTCTAGACATAACTTGGACACATGTTTATGTTTCATGTTTATGTTTCATGTCGTATGTTTCATACCCCACAACCCCCCAGCAATCACCGTTAAATAAGGCCTCGCAAAAATATTTTGCTCCAGGCCTCGCATTTTCTAAGGACGGCTCTGCGTTCACTGGTAAAGTTGTGATATTTGTTTGTTTTTTAGATTATTGTACTGGATTTGCTGATAAATTAACCTGTTGCAAGTGATGTCAACTAAATGTAAACATGTAACATTTAGCTGTAAAAAAAAACAAAAAAAAAACAAGTTAATAGTCTTTAGCAAAAATATCTGATTTCTTTTGTCAGTAACCTTAAACCTACGTAATTTCCATAAAGAAAGATGTTCTGTAATTTGTATTTGATGTTTTTGTTTTAAAATCCTTTGTCTATGGTATACGTATATAGTAATAAAAGAGTTAGTTACAATATATTATTCATATTACAGTAGGAAAAAGAATAAAATCTATACTTATTTAATACGCTAAGGGTTTTTTTTGTCTTGAGAACTCCTCCTACAATTTTAAACCGATTTTCAAGTTTTTGGTGTCGTTGGATAGGGCTTGGTCTTTAGTTGTTTCCGCCAAAAACTGATGAGAATCGGACTGAAAATAAAGGCATTATCCCCCATTGAAATCCCAAAATTTCCCATTTAAATAACATTGGGATTGAATAAAGCATTTTAAACATGTGTTTAATAATCAGCTGTAAATACGTGTTGCTTAGGTCATTACAGCTACTCACAATATTGGATTGGTCGGATGTTATTGATTTAGAGTAAAAGTAACATTTGTATTGTATCAAAATAAATTGCTCGATTTCGAGCAACACGTATACTAGTTAAGTCTAAATCAGTTAGCCAGATTTTTATTTATCTAGACCCTGACATGCATAAATGAGTACAGTGCTATCGGATATAATAAATTAGTAAATCGGATAATCGATGCTTTACTGTATTAACTAATATATCAAATTAGATCGTAAGACTGTATTCAATGTTATAAAACAGTATGAGGTACATGACTTTCTGAAAGTAAGTATCTCTCAAAAAATGTCAAGCAAAAAAAATTTTCAATTAAATTAAGCTATTTTTTTTAACAAAATATTTAGCAGTTGCTCTAAATGAATTTGACTTGCTCAGAGATGTATGATTATCCTGTTAACACATGAGTTATTTTAAAATCATTATCACAACATAGGCTCGCAACTTTATGATAAACACAAGTGGGTGATAAGCAAGAAAATTTATCTCTTGGCAATAAAAAAAAATGGTCTATCATTTTGTATGACGGGAGACACTGACCCAGAGCAAGCAGGTCCGCCGAGGCGGGGGTGTGGGGGGCTGCGACCGCACCGCCATGCGTCGGCCGCTGCGGCTTGGGGCTAGTCGAGGGCTTGGGCAGCGGCTGAGGAATGACGTTGTCCAGCTTGCGTCCCGGAGTGGACACCGGCTAAAACATCCCAGGAAAACTTTAAAACTGGTTAATACCAGTTGCGAAGATAACATTGGATGCATAAAAAAAGTTGTCATAACATGTGGCAAGTCTTTTGGCTATCCACCTTAACAATTTCCCTATCCTCATGTCCTAGATAGCAGGGGCATCTGGAGGGCATAGCTGAGGAACATTAAGGGACTTTCAGTTGGTCGGCCAGTTAGAAGACAGAGCGGACCACCGGTTTGAATCTGAAAACCAGTTGTCACAGGAGTTAGGCCTCTAAGTGGTCAATCAGCCATCTGCTGTCCCGTTCCCCACCATTTCTCTTCCTTAAGTATCCTGCCCTTTCGGGAGCTTGTACAAAATGTCCATTAGAGGCAGACTTGCTTAGGGGAATGGCCTGGGTCTCCTTTTCCACCACTAACAACCACCGGCTGTAACAAGCAATCACAAATGTAGACTACAGGTCAGTGATCAACCAGTGAAACGGCTTCAGGAAAACATTGACTCTAGTTAGGTATATAATTGCCTTACCTGATGGAGAGTTGGTGATTTCTTTTCTTAAATTTAAATTGATATTTTTAATATTGAATTATTTCTGAATTTGTTGTATAAAAAACATGTAACTGATAAAACGACTCAAAGTAAAACATATTTTTTGTCTAAAGCCCAGTTTTCAACAATATAACCTGCAGTAGATTAAATTGTAAAATTAAAGATAGTAAGTTTTCAAAATAATCAATGTAGAAAGTAAGTTTATTAATGTAAAGCAAGTTTTATAAGTCTCTGGAGAAAAGAGTAATGGGGATTTTGATTAGCAGTAATGAAGTATTTGAACACATGATCAACATAATGTAGCGCAAAAAATTAATTAAGAAATGGGAATTTAGGACTGAATTGCTACAATGTTTTTGAAACACAGTTTTAATTATTAATCTACACCATAAAGTTTTTTTTTTTTTTTTTTTTTTAATAAATGTTGAAAAACCTAATTTTAAAGTTATTGCGTAAATTAACCCTTTTGGTGTTATGGAACTGTACATCTTTTCTGGCTACCGCTGTCGATACCGTGGACATGAACAGGAATTTTGGTTGACTAGATTGTTATTTTGAAACATTGGCGATTCCGTTCAATTCTCTATACAATCGAGATGTAAAATATCGCCATTTAGCAATTTTAAGAAAAACATAATTTTTTTAAGTTTTTTATGCGTTCGCCTTTGCACACTAGGATACTCTAGCACTTTCCAAAAGTTACATGCATAATTACGAAGCAGTTTTAGCACATTGGTTTTTTTAGCACCACAAGGGTTCAAAAGAAAATGAATGAGTTCAGCTCAATTTAGTTTACCGCTGAAGAGAGCTTGGATTCACGTTTCTTCTTCTTTGCTCGTTCTGCTTCTTCTTCCAACTCCTTGTCCCAGTTCACCTGAAAAATGAAGGATTTTATTTTAAAAGTAAAATAAAATAAATAAAACACAAATGGATATTATTTAACTGTCACAAAAACTATACAACAATGCAAACTTCAAACTTTATTCCTTTTTCCAGCATGCTTTAATACATACACTTTACTTTTATGCAGTAAAAGCTATAAAGTAACTAGGGAATCCATTTTGTTCACCTTGGGGAGGGGAGGAGGGACCCATTCTCGGGCAATGTACTTCTTGGCTTCGTACTTGGCTCGCACGAACGCCTCCAGTGCGGAGTCGGTCTGCGGGCGGCGGAAGTTGTCGGGGAGGTTGGCCTCGTAGACGGCTCGAGCTCGTGAGTTGCCCATCTGCTGAAGACTCTGCAGACCAAAAGCGTGGTTACAAAGCTAATAAGTGGTATCATATAACAGACTCAAACTTTTTCCCAAAAATGAATGGCCGACATTTATATTTAATGGCACTTAACAATGTCATGATAGCTCAGTCTGTGAGGATGAGGGTTGCCACCCGCCGCAATGCGAAAGGGCAGTATAAACTCGACTACACACACACGGGCATTTTCTTCACAGAAATTTTACATAGCGTAATAATTTAAAATGCTGGATTGTTTAGTTTTTTAGCTTGCTTTAATGACAGTTTATTTAAACATTTATTTCATTGACAGATTTTTTTTTAAGAAATAAAAAATTTTTTTTAAACACTTTAAGCATTATAACTTTTTAATGCGAATTTCTCGAAGATGCGGATTATGTTTTTTTATTTGGTTTTCTTTAAAATCCAACAAAAGTTAGAGACCTATTTCTCACTACAATAATGTAATATTCATTTGCACAAAAAGTAATAGTACGCTTAGTAGTTCGCTTAAAATAATGAGTTAAAAGCCTCCACAGAACAATGTCGTGATCGCTATCAGCCGAGCAGCACGAGTTTAACTATACGCGCATCTGTGATTTTTTTGCAAAGTAGTGTGTTTACCACTAAATGAAAGATTAAATTTTCTCCGCAACTGCTTGATGTAGAGCAATAATTTAAAATACTGGATTATTTATTTTTTTTAGCTTGATTTAACCTCCATAAGCAAAATTTATGGAGTCTAACTTTATGTGAGTCGTGGTCCGGCGCTCGGCAAGGTTGCATAATCGCGTGAATTTTTAACCTCAAGTTCGCCCTAGATAACGGGAAACGTTGCGCGGTTTCTCGAAACGTTGGGTATCAATTTTGTGGCGTCAATGTTAATGTGTTTGTGTTTTGTGTCTTGTGTAAATTCAAAACAATTTTATTTTTCTGACAAGAGGATATCTGGCTGTATCTTCGCTCTTCTGACGGTCGCCATAAACCTGGAGGTGGGTAGTGCCCAATAATTGAGATTAATATCAAATACCCCACCAATAATGTCCTTCAGAACAAGAAGCAAAATTTAGTTTCAGAAGATGTTAAGTTTCAGAAAAAGTTGAGTTACCGTTAGAGGTGTTTTTAAGAAATTTGGATTTTTCACATGCTATTGTTTTCAAGGTGTGTAAGCAGCCTTGAGATTACTATTTTCTCAAAAACCTTTGAAAGTGTGGAAATAAGTGAAATAGGTCTGTAGTTGCTGGTCAGGAAGGTGGGTCATTTCTTGTGGTTTGGATAGATTATGGAATGTTTAAGTGGGGAGGGAAAAGCGCCCTGCTGAAAAGACTTGTTTATTACATCAACTATTGGGACTAGTACTTCATTTTTGCAATGTTTCAGATCCACCAATGATATTTCATCCATCCCACCAACTTTTCAGTGGCCCACTCTTATAACACTAGGAACAAAATAAACTACAGACTTCCCACACATCATCTAACTGCCTACGAGAAAAAAAATACCTACATCGGAGCTAAACTTTTCAACATCCTTCCACCTGAACTGAAACAACAGAAAGGCAACAGAACCTTCAAAGAATCTCTACTTGACCTCGCTGCTGCAGGGAGAGTTGTACTCTGTTGAAGAATACCTGGAGCGAAGAAGTCAACCTAACTGATGAAACTGAAATATTGACGCCATTACTGTACTCTATGTATATGTAAATAAAGATAATTTTGTCTTGTCTTTGTCTAAAATAAATACTTATATCATGAATAAAATCCAATAAAAGAAAACTAAATTTTTAGTACAAAATCAAACATTTTCTAAGCTCAATCTTTACATAAATGTTTAGATTTCTTAATTGCTAAATTAATTATTTTAACAGAACTACAAGTTTTCTGATTTTGGTTTGCAAACATACTTGAACAACAATAATGACGTGTGAGACACTTTTACATCGGAATGGATGGATCAAAAGGCAAAATCTATATTTTATGCATTTTAAAAACTAAAATTTCCGGATTTTAATCAAATTTAATTATTTCAGTATCTATTTTGAAATTACAGTATTTCCATTATTCCATTCCATTAATTCCATTATTTCCAGTAATTCCAGTATCAGTAGACTCCCTGGGGCTTTTTTAGAAAATTTTCAAATTTGGGTGGATCCAGTGATAAATTATTTGAAAGTTATTGTTTCATTGATAATTTTGACAAGAAAAGTATACCAGTTACTTTAGGTAAAAAGTAGAAAGTTTGTACAAAAATTTGTTTAAAAATCAATGAAAAGCTGAACATTTCCTAAATTTAGAATATTTTATTCCTGAGTTTAAATCAGAAAAATTGAATCCCTGGTGCAGTACACTCTCAATCATCCAACTCTGTGACATCGGAACTTCGCTTCATCAAAACTGATGATCTGGATATTATTAAAAATTGTTTCTTACAAAAATAATGAATACGTTTTAGCGCCTTTAATCTCCGATCCGTTATACCCGCAATACAACAGTAATGTATGACATTTTCGTTGACCACATTCGTTCCGATGAACGAGACTGCACTGTACCCATATCCCTGGTGAATTGATATATATAAAGTAACTCCTAAATTTTTTATTGGAAGTCAAGTAGTTTTGATTGACTTAAATAAGGTTTTTATAAGTTATGACTGAATGTAAACTGTCTTTACTTACAACCACTTGCTCAGGTGTCCATGAGTCAAGGTTTACTGATTTCACCTTGGAGATGTGGACACCCAAGTTTCTATGGATCCCAGCGCAGCGGATACAAAGAAATATACCCAGGTTCCACGAAGCCCATCGCGGTCCTGAAAACACAAGTTTTCTATACTTGACAGATTGATCTAGGAACTTCATATCTGGAAAGGACCTTTAAAATACTAATTTCCATTTCCACAATAAAAATTATTATTTTTTCCAATGCATATTTTCAAAATTGGCGACAATTTTAAATTTAAAAACTCAAATAGGTATCTTAAAACCGTAAAATTATATCAAAATTTTACTTGACACAAAAAAGGTGACAAACTTAATTATCTAACCAATTTTGTAAGGATCTGACAACAAATAATGGAGTTATTATGATTTTTTCTTACAAAAAACTCAATTTTCATGAAATATAATGCAAAATCAACATTTCTCTGCTGAAAAATCACAATAACTCCATTAGTTGTTGTCAGATCATTACAAACTTGGTATCATTGGTTAAACAATTACATTTTTCAACTTTTTTGTGTATTGTAAATTTTAATATTTTTTACTTTTTAAAGATATTTCAGTTTAAAGATTTTAAATGGCCGCCATTTTATAAATAGGCATCGGGAAAAAATTATTTTTACTGTGGAAATGGAAATTAGTATTATAAAGGTCCATGTCAAATATGAAGTTTCTAGATCAATCCGTCCCCAAGATAAAAAATACTAAGAGGAAAAAATAAAATGGCAGTTAACTGAGTAAATTTGCATATTAGGACACAACTTAATATAAACGTTTTTGCTTATTTTGACCCAATTAGCCATATTAAGAAGTTTGGTGACGGACTTTAATGACAACCTGTATATATCTATGTGTATTCACAAGGTATAGTGTAACTTACATTTACAACACCCCATGGGGGTTTATGGGGAAAATAAAAAATACCAGAATTCAATACAATTTAACACGTACCTGCACTGGGAAGGAATTATCGTTTATTTGCTTACAACACCCCCATGGCAGCAAACCTTCATCCTCATTCCCATGGTGTGTATGGGGAGAATAAAAAAATTATTAGATTCCATTGGAAATTTGCTAGTTACGCAGGTCTGCTGACAGAGGTATTCTAAAAGTAGAGCAGTTCCTACTTTCCTTCTAAAAAGTAGGAATACAGTACTAATATAAAAATGTGTAAGATCATTAAGCTAGGTTTACACATGACAGTTTTTAACATTCACAGAGATTGGTACTCTCAGTAGTTTATCACAGATGTGTTTACACAACAGGCAAATAATTTTTCGTTTTCACAAAATGTCTAAACTTGCAAGATCCAGCTCTCGGAGAGAATTAGTTAGGTACTCTCAGATAATGTCGGCGAGCTCTCAGCACCGTTTACACAAAGCTTATCACTCGCAAAAACTCTCGCGTGTAAACCTAGCTTTATACTACCGAACCCAGGATTATCAATGCTGTTTGGAATTCCTTAAAGTATATCATTCATGCAAAAGGACAAAAGGACAAGCTATTGCCTAATGGGAGTTTGTGGAGTTATATTGGCTGCAACACAAGCTAAATTCACATTTTCTCGCATGGGGGTGAAATGCATCAAGTAATACTAAAATTTAAATGCATCAAGTCAGTAAAAAAATTAATTTTCAAAATTACAGAAAAAAAATCGCTGCTGAAAAACACATCTAGCACGGTGTATCTTATAACTTGATTATAGTTTCAATATTTTGTCATGGAATAAAATTGTATCCCTCTATCTTGTATATCTGCAACTTGTAAGACATATTAGTGTTGGTTGTGAGATTACATTATTGATAAAATATTTTTAGATTATGTATACCAAATTGTAAAGAGTGACTTTTTAGAGACATTTACACCTCCATGACTCATCATGACTGATAAACCGTCAGCTCTAAACAGATGACAGTTATCACTTCACACATTGCATCCAAATATTTCCACTCACAAACCTTGTTCCAACGTTCATCATCATCATTATAATGTTAAAAAAAAGATTACTTACTGGGCTAAAACAAAACGTAAAGTTGTTGAATTTTAAGAAGATAATAATACTGATAATAGAGACAGATACAAGCCCAGAGACATATTGAAATTCAACTATTCACTCTAATTATAATTTTTCTGATTGATGACATGATTGTAAGAGAACAAATAAACTATAAAAATAACAACTATGGTGTATTTTTCTAGTTTTAAATCTATAAACCAAAGTTTAATAATTGTCACTAGAGAAATGAAAAAGCATTGTGAGAGCTAGATTCAAACTATATATAGGAAAATACTGAAATACTCAGGCCTAAGCAATTATTTTTTAAATTTAAATTGTTCCTTAATCTGGCCTACACAAAAGGGTAACTGTAGTTGACAATCAATCTACAATCAATCTTAAAATTAAAACTAAAAATAAAATAAAATATACGAAAGTTATAACTATGCTGTGTTTTTTCAACCCAAAACAAACATTTAAAATAGTTGATACTATTGTCCATGAAACAAGATACATAGTAATGGAAATACAAAAAACTATTTAATTTTCGAGCTATAATGAAAAATGCTTTTATCAGGTATTTTTATAGTACTCCTTAATCGGGCCTACACACAAACTTTAAAACAATAAAATGAAAATAAAACTTATGACCTAAAAAATTATGTAGTCGTGTTTTTTCAATAAAAAATCAAGATTAAAAAAAGTTAAATACATTCTGTAATACTACTCGTATTTTAACTTTTTTACATAGTACGATTTTAATCATCATTCAAACCTTAGTTTTATGGGGGTATTACCGTAAATTACTTCAACCTATCAATCTAAATGGTTTACTTTTTCAAAAAGTCGTACTTGTTACTCGATTTTACTGCACTAATAATCTTTTTCAAGTTTTCATGTTTCTTGAGATTTTCAAAAAAATCATTACAGCTTAGGGATTTAGAGTTAATTTGAACAATCAGTTCTGCTTTAATTAACTGTGCAGAACATCTATTTCTCGCATCTGCCCATTTTAAAGGGCCCCATACACGGTCAATATTATTGTACATCCCACAGTTCCATTAAGTTTGCGCAACCCACATGCAGTTGAGTAGTCGTGCCATCGTGTTGAGTTGACAAATTATCATGTATGATTCGGATGCTGCAGCGTGTGTGGTAGTGGCATTACTAACCAAACCGAAGAAGAGGAAAGCGGATTATGGATGAAGCAATGGTTGAAAAAAAGGAGTGAATTTACTCATGAAAGACAGCTGAATGAGCTTCGGACAAGTGAGCCAAATGACTTTAGGAACTTTGTCAGATTAGACTCAGAATCGTTTGATGAGTTATTACGATTGATTGAGCCTATAATAAGACACACAACTTCAAACAACACGAGCATGAGCAGGTGGTCAAAAGAACTGGGAGACTGACTATTGTGCAATACTACCCATACACGACACAATATTTTGAAGATTGTGCAATATATTTCAAAATTTTTTGAATTCACTCAATATATTGCGCAACCAGTTTTTCGCTTTCAATCATGCTCATACACGTTCAATATTATTGCGCAATATAAAATATTGCGCAATAATATTGACCGTGTATGGGGCCCTATACACGACACAATATTTTTAAGATTGTACAATATATTTCAAAACTTTTTTAATTCACTCAATATTTTGCGCAATCTGTTTTTCACTTTCAATCACGCTCATACACGTTCAATAATATTGCGCAATATATATTGCGCAATATTATTGAACGTGTATGGAGCCCTTAAGTTCATGTGCGAAAACACTCTTTCTACAAATGCATTGGAAGGGTTGAATGCTGAGGCAAAAGCTAACAACCTTGAATAGATTTGGAAGGTCACTAGATGTTTTTGAAATAGCATTTGCCACTTACATCCTACACTCATGTTCTTTTCTTCACTTAAAACTTGCAGGCAGTCTCTAACTGAAGAAAATTCATTGTACAATTTATCTACAGAAACCCTATCTTCGAGATTCAGCCTTTCCACAACAGCTGACAAATCATTGAATTGTATCTTGTGGTTCAGAGCCATTGGTCTTAAGAAGTAAAAAGGATGTTCATCAGTTAAATCACACCATTTCTTAAAGTAGTTTATAGCAGTTTCTAAGAACTTCTGAAACTCTTCAGTAAGATTTTTCTTGATTTGATCGTCCATTTTCTTCATCGATTTTGCTACAAAGGATCCGTAAAACATGACTTCGAGCCTGCTCTCTAGCTTCTTCACAAGCTTAATCATTATGTCATAAATCTCTGCTGCAGTTGTGCTTTAGTTTTGGAGTTTTTGACTTGCAGCTTAAAAAACTGATGAAATGTTACTGAGGAAATGAAAAACCACCGCGATTTCATTCGTTTCACAACTCTCTAGTGCTCCACAGCCGAATGACAGAAGACCAGTCATGCGGCTGTGGAGCGGAGTTCCAGACTATGACTCACATAGTCAATGAGTGCCCTACTAGTGCTTTCCTGCTACTAGTGCTAGTCAACTAGTGCTTTCCTGGAAGGGCTGATGGGCCTTCATTGTGCAAGTGAAGCTGGGCTGCAATGGCTTAGCGCCCTGGATTTAGCTTTATAGAGAGATCATTAATGTTTATTTTAGTCTTATTTTAAATGTATTGACGCAGGTGCTTTGCACTGCAGAACATCTTCTATTTATTTTATTATTATTATCTTTAAGATGGTGGCTGGCTATGACAGCCATAAAATGTATATAGAGTACTATCGTCATTCAAGAGCAGAAGTTTTCTTAGAGATTTCGGAATTTCTTCTCCTTGGCTTAAAAAACAGGACATTATTGCCGGCCAAGATTTTATCAGCCTATCGATGGCAGGGACAAGGCTGAGCCACAAAGTTGGGACCTAGTTCATAGTCCTTTGAATTCTAACTCAACGAATTAAAAAAAAAAGAGAAAAACCCTGTAACTCGTTGCGTCTCACAGATGATCTTGAGAAGTGTGAATATATTTTTAAAACTACACTTTCCACGTCAGTTTCAAGGGTGTCAACAGCATGGCGAAAAGCATTGTTTTACCACGTGCGCTAAACAGCCAACCTTCAACAGGTTTCCATTTTTAGCATTAAGAAGAGTGAATGCTGAGCGGTTTTTACCAGCATTGGCGTTGGTATTGTCAGCTGAAAATGCCGATACCGACTGTATGTCTAATCCTGCCTCATCCAAAGAAGTTGTGACACAGTTTACTATTGAATCAGATTTTTCTGAGTTTTCTTCAACAAAATTTAATAACTTACTGCAGATTCCGCTTTCTTTAGTAAAGTACTCCACACAGACTGGATAAAATTTCCTGTTACCTTTGTTTGAGGAGTCAGTACTCACCGAAAAATATTCCTTTTTGTTCTGAAGATAATCCCTAAGGCTGCGTTCACACGATACGACTTTTCGCCGTTTGTCGTGGACGGCACGGTGCCGTGCATTCCTCGGCCTCAGCCGTGAACATCACGGCTCGCGCCGTATGGACTATACGGCCAGGGCCGGCACCGTGTTGGCCGCATAAACAGTAGTAAAACTCTCTTATCGTAGTAAAATCATTACAATTATTATTGTATATTGTACAATTATCAGCCTATATGCTATGTTACACACGTGTGGGCTTGTTATTTTACATTTATCATTTCAAATTAACCTCACAAATGAGTGGCGATGCATTAAGAAGAGCGTTTATAAATGCATCATTTGTTATAGGGTAATTTATTTAGTTTTAATAATATAAGGCGTTTACCTTTATCTTGTAAGAATGCTTTTGGAGGGGGTAAAAGGTCTCCTCTTAGAACGTCATGTAGTGCTTCGACATGATCCCATGTTATGTCTTTAGGCAGGGCGCGCACTACTTCGGAATCGGCTCGTATGCCGGAGCGAATGGTCAAAATGCCGACGGCAAATGCCGATCCGTGCCGTGCCGTCCCGATGCAGTGCGCGCGTCTCCATTACATTACACGCAAAGCAAATTTACTCACGGCGCCGATTCCGGCCGAGCCGGGCCGATTCCGAAGTAGTGCGCGCCCTGCCTAAAAGTCCGATAAAAGTGAGATTCAAATGTAAGACTTGCTTGGGCTACTTCATTTGCTTTTGGATTTTCAGATATTTTGAATCTATATTACGCTGTAATGGTTTATAGTTGAACAACTTTATACCGTCGCATTTTAATATGGATTCCAAATAACTAAAAATCCAAAAGCGAATAAAAAAGCCCAAGTCTTATCTTTTATTTTAAACCTCTCTTACTTTTATCAGACTTATTAGACGCAAAATGGGAGCAGGTAAAGCACTGCATGACGTTCTGAGGGGGTTCCTTTAATTCCCTTTTTAAGTGTAAATAAACTAACGTTCACTTTTTTATAGCATATTTATGTATACTATGCGAGCTGGTTGAAAAAGTTGAAGTGGTAACACTGGTACTAATACCAGATTTAACATCTGACTGAATTGAAATTGTCGAGAATGTACCGTCAAAGCGTCGTGGTCTCGATTTTAGCGCCGTCCACGGCCGCCGTGACGACCGCCGTGGACGGCACGGCACCGTGATCGACACGCGTCGTTACGTGTGAACACATCCGTATACTTCAATGTAATTCAACCTACACGGCGCCGTGCCGTCCACGGCGCACGGCGAAAAGTCGTATCGTGTGAACGCAGCCTAAGATTTTCAATAAACATAGGGCACAATACATTAGAAGTTACGGTATAGCTTCAGCCTTTGTTCTTCCGCAAGATATATTGGGAGCTACTTTAAAATCGTCATATCATTTCTGAACTAGTTTATTTCCACAGTCCATGAAATTATATGATAAACTGTGTTTTACATTGTGTTATACTGTAGCTAGTTCTACCATAAGGTAAACTGCCTAAATGCTGTGACCTTAAGCATCCTTCAGCCTGGTTAAGTTTCTTTTCAACCATTTAACACCTTTTTCCATAAGTAAGGTTGTATGTTGTATTATTTTTTTACTCCTCATTATTTCCCTTTCAATATACTGTTTTCAGGTGGTAAATAGCTTCAAAATGTGATTAACTATAAAATATTTACGAGAGTAAGTCATTTTTGCACCATTTACATAATTCCGTGAGAACGAAACATAACTCCGTGATATGCCAGCCAAATTCCGTGACCATCCTGTTGTACCCATATTATGGTCAGAAACTTTTTTTAAGATGTTACTTTGGCAATATAACTACTTATTATTGCTAAAACAATACTTACACTCATATAAGAAATGTCTTTTACAGGCTGATGACAGTTTAGAGCACATGACTGCAGACTAAAAAATTTCTTCTCATAGAGGAATAAAATAAAGGAAACTCAAATAAAAAAGTTATATCAAATTCGTTTAATTTTACCAGATTAATAGCCTCTTTAATTAAATCCAAGTTTACACAATACATTAGAACGGCAGTTAAAGTAAGTTACATCAACATTTATTGCCAAAGGAGAGAACTTTTTTTGCTAAGTACTTACGTCATTGACTATGGATTCTATAGTATGGATCCATAGTCAATGCTTATATCTTTGGTCAAGAAATAACTACATTTTTTCAAAAGAGCATTGACATACGAAATATTTAAGGTCATTAAAAAGTTAAGACAATATTTCTACTCCTACATTGCTTTAATGTGTTAAACATCTTGTTAAAAACCTTGTACAACAAACGTGTTTTCAGTAATGTTAATAGGTACCAAAATGTCGACCACGGATTTTGGGATTTGTGTATTTTGGTGTTATAATTAACACTTTTTCAACTAAACTTGGATCAAAATGTGGAAAAAATTAGATATTTCGTTACTAAAATCATCTCATCAAAAGCTTTAATCTGTGACTCCAAGCACGGAATTTGAAAAATGCATTATTTGTCATTCAAATCCCCTGACCATTGATAATTGGAAATAAAAAAATTAGATCACATTTTAAACAATGTATTTATTAAAATCCTTCTATCTGCAAAATGCTCCGAGTAAAAATATATTTTTACAATTAAAAATAAGTGAAAAGACAAATAAATAACACCCTCAATAATCAAAGCTTAATAAACGTCTTAGTAGATTCTTTGACAAGAAACGAGTTACTTACTTAAATAAATTAAGTTAAAATATCAGCCACGCAGTTTAGTATTTATATAAATTAGCTCTTTATCTAACATTTAATAAATTATAACTCGTTTGAAACGTACAAAAAACTATTTAAATGCATTACTGAACAGGCACATATAAAAATCAATTTCCGTGGTTGTTATCACGGGTTTTGAAAACTGAATGATTTACTGTTTAAATCCTGTGTCAGTTATTTTAAAGACATTCAGAAATGAAATCGTCTTAATAAAGCAGTTTTAAGATAGAAAAGATTATAAACAATGTTTAAATCGATAAAAACCCCCATTTATATGAAATATACAACGTCAATAATTTATTTGGCTCCCCTGTATCCTTGGTAAAGAAGCTAAGAAAGTAAGCACTTCTGCACCGGGCAACGTTTGATCGCCGACTGAAGAAAATTTAGCTGCGCCGCGTCCCGCCAAGAAACACACAGAGTACAGTACACTCTTGTTCATCGGAACTAGTGTGGCGGACGGCCGGTTTGGATGTAAAAAAATTCCGATGAAGCGGAGTCCGTCATGAGTCATCATTTCCGCCCGTACGGTGACCTATCGTGATTGTATTCACTCTTGTTTTTAAGATAACACAAGAGATTTTATTAAAATAAGGCACTCAAACTTTGAACATGGTAACAATGAACCTATAGGAATAAAACAATGCAGGAAATAAAGATCCAATACCCCCGTCGCAGCAGACCTGCGTACTCAGCGAATTTCCAATGGAATTTAAGATTATTTACTTTCCCCATAAAAACACCATAGGATCGAGTATGTAGGTTTGCTGCCATTGGGTGTTGTTAGAAAATCTAAGGTAATCAATAATTGGTGAATGTAAACACAAAATTGTATCAAACTCTGGCAGTTTTTTATTTTCCCCATAAACCCCATGGGGGTGAGTATGTAGGTTTGCCGCCATATGGGTTTTGTAAGCAAGTATAAGTTAAACCTTATATAGATAATGTACATACCAAATTTGATTAGGTTATGTTAATAAATAAGCAAGATATAGGGTTTTCTTGATTTCCCATAAGAATAACATGGAAAACACATTTTTTGATTTGCCCCGTAACCAGTTATGCTATGATAAAAATTCAAAATACCAAATTGTTTGTTTTTTTAAGCTCTTTTAAATGGTTTCAGTTAAAATTAATGAATTTTAAAAATTAAGGTCCAAAAATGCCAAAAACCCATTTTTGACCCCTTTGAAACCCCATAAACCCCCGTTCCCATAACCCGAGAATGCTGGTTCGCGAACTCATGAAAATAGATCTGGTCTTACACCTCCATACCAAATTTCATCAAAATCGGAGGTCACCTTCAAAAGTTATCAGTACCACGGACACATAGATAGATAGATAGATAGATATATAGATATATATATATATACATATATATGAAAATGAACGAATGGTGTTTTTAGCTTCTGGGGACCTCAAAATGAAAAAGTAAAGTGGTCCCGGGCTTAGGTCTTACCATGGCTTACTACCGTAATAGCGTATTCCCTATAGGGAAATTCGCTAAAATCTTTATTCTCATATTCCATATTCATATTCCAGCAGACAACTGACTTCCACGTAACACAGGTGCAGTCGCGACGCGAGACAGACGGAATGACAGTTTGGGAAGCGGTCGAACCGGATGTTCACTTCCTGCTCCCTACGTCTTTCTATTTTTGTGCGAATACTCCGCGGCCTCGTAAATCACATCGATGGATACAGATTATGGAAAACGCCTGATGACGTTTGATGCAAAATATGATACTTCACTGTTGTGCGGATAGAACGAATGGAAATTGAAGGCGCTAAAACGAAAAAATTATTTATTTCGTAAGAAAAAAAATTAATTATATCCAGATTTTCAGTTCCGATGAAGCGGAGTTCGATGTCGCCGAGTCCGATGAACGAGAGTGTACTGTAGTAAACAAAGAGTTTTTGAGTGAAAATGACGTCGTTATTTTGCCGTTGGTTTGCCGATTTCGTCAGTATTCCCATGTAAAGTGAGGAATCACGGCGTTTGGTATGTTCACTGCATTTAGGCAGTTTACCTTTAGCAATTTTGTCACATTCCGAGGAATCTTTTATTGTAAAAAACTTTGTAAGATTACTACTGGTAGAAACTGTTATTTTATTTTTTTTTTTTTTGTGTTCGGCGCCTTGAAAATGTTGTGATACATCACTCCGCCCTCCATGACCAACTAAATCTTCGTTACAATATGTGCAGCGAGCTTTATGGATGTTGTTGGGACTGGGCCTCAACCAATCTTCATCTTTCATCCATTCTTCCTCAGGGAAGATCTTCAGAGATGCACAACCTCTTTTTTGACACGCTACTATTACTACTACTTGAACGTTTTCCATTTGTGTCCATATTATAAATATCTTTGAAAACCAACAGATTTATATGTAGGCTGTTTTATTGGCATACAGTACAGATTACACTGATCTTCATTCGTAGATTTTACCTCAACAAAATTACAACAACAGAAGTCTATAATATGTAATTTTCCTCTCACCGACACACCAAAATTAATGCGCATGTGAGTGACAGTAACGCCGACACGACAAACAAACAGTATAGGTGGAAAAACGTATGCCCAATGGCGAATCCACCGAAAATCCACGAATAATAACGTAAATAAACGAGCGCGCTGACACTTGGCGCTCGGCGGATTTCGGTACTGTTCTATACTAACATAACCTGAATTTCAGATTTATGTCAAATATGGTCGGACATTTACCATTCCGGATCAAAGTTCCCCTGGACGCTGGACAAAAGCATACAATAAGGACTGTCCCCTTAAAATCCGGGACGTTTGGGAACCCTGCTTAATACAAATTAAAACATTATAAACTGAAATAATAACTTAGGTTAAAAAAAGGACATAGTTCATTTAACTAAACATAACGTTTTATTGCAAAGTTCCCAAAAAGATCTCTAGCATAAATTCTCAGTAAGGGAGGGGGGAGCGGCATGACCCTATCCCCCACCTGAAGCAGCCACTGGTAACTAACACACCTGTCACAATCGCCTATTAGTGGTTACTGGCTGAAAAAAGCCACAGGAGGGTAGGCACGAAGATGAGATACGTCGGACGACTGCTCTACTGACCTTGGATTACTATATTTCAGAGTTCAATTGGGTAGATTTTTGTTATTACCTTAAAATTTATCAGATATCCTTCCTTCTAGGCCTAGTTTAAATATTTCAACCCAAAATTTAAATTAGGAAAAATAATGTCAATTTTTTGCCAAACTGGTAAATTTTATGCATCTTAAAAGAGCTTGAGTGTGCGGCTACATACCTCGCACATCCTTAGGCCAGCCCTGGTAAAAACACAAATTACCTTTTCCTGTTGGATGCTTTCAAAAAGCTGGACAAATAGAGGGTTTCACAAAGATACACCCAGACGTTTTTTTTTTTTTTTTTTTTTTTTTTGCTCTAGAAAGAGGACCTGTCCTGGGAAAAATGATGTATGGTCACCCTATTCAAGTAAGGTTGAAATATTAATACAATTTTTCTGCAACAGTGAGGGTGGTAATGAATCACAATATGTTTCTGTTAAAACTAGCAAGTATTGCAGACCTATCAGTCTGTATTTAAAATTATTCCCTTTACCAACTTTTAAGAACTGAGGTGTAAGTTGGAGCAAAAATCTTCAATTTCTTAATTATACATCGCTTATTTAATATATATATATATCCCTATAATTATTAATGCTCTGTATACTTCTAATACTAGCGTACCTAAACAGGTTTTAAACACTCAAGTTAGGCTACTGTACCTTTAGCATCACAGTCAACACAGTATTTGTTATCTTCATCCCTTAACATTTGATTTAGAAGTGTTTGACATTTGTCTTGAATTTGTTTTTGTCTTTCTTTCTCTGCTTTGGAACTCATTGTTAAGAGAACAATTTTACACTAAAATTAAAAAATTTCCGAATTCAATGGCTAACTGGCTAACCTCCTCCACCTCCACCTCCTTTCTTCAGTTCATCCGTTCATCCTCCACCACAAAAGCTTGACGTGCATCGGCTGTCAGGTGGCACCACTGCCATTTTGATATGATGTTTTATTTCATTTTATATTTATTGTCATTGTTTATGGTATAGGATGTCGAATCATCGTTCATACTTCGGGCAAATATTACATAATATGTTATTATCATTATGTTATTATTATGATATTATCATGACTGATATGCAAATATTACATACCATGACTTACTTCGTAAGTAAGTAAGAAGGTAAGATATTAGTAGTTGAGACTGATATTGATAGTGAGATTAATATACATATTATCATAATATTATTGATAAGAAACACTGCATATTTTTTTTGAGAGTGGGCGTAGGTAACAACCTGACGTGAAGGGCAAATAATCCTCGGGTTGGCATGGCGACAAATGCCGGGTAGAGGCTAGCTAGTGTTCAATAAAATACAAATTTCACTTTAAAATTAATTTTCAACAAAAGACACTTTAAATACGTCAGTCTACCTCATAATGATTTATCATCAAACTTTCTTTTTAGAAAGACACATTATAGCGAGTGGTTTACCCACTCTTCGTACGGGATAAGTGTAATTATTTATATTCGAAGTAAATTCATGACGAATGCAGTGTAATAGCTTCAACTTTTTCATTGTATCCATTGTATTTATGCTAAACAGCTGTCAGCTCGTGGGTACACACACGTCACTGTTACTGTTTTTCTTCTTATTAACAGATACGTAATATAAAAAAATCCAGATTTTTTTAATGCCATAAGGAATTCTGAGGTTACTTTGTGATTTGAGAATATAAAGGCAATTTAGTGCATCCTATATACTTCCACTTCCCTAAAGTTTTTCAATTACTGAACAGTTTTTTCTTAAACTAACATGCGTGTATTAGCATTCATATACTTTACTAAGGTGGTATGGGGGGGGAGTAGTCCCAAGGGATAGGGAAGCTGAACCCGACGACGATTGGACAACACCGAAGAAACAAAGGGAGATTCATAAACCTAATCAGGTACTCGACCATCTAGACCCAACTACATCTACACCAAGCAATATCATTTTTGTTCATGACACATCTCTAACACCAGTCCAGATGAGATATATTAATGGGTAATGATAAACTAATGAAGTAGAGATAAAGACATCCCATTATCACAAATTTAAGGTAAATAATGACTTGACTATATAATAGCGATAGTTCTAGAAATGATTCTTACGAATTCATCACAATGACGGCCTCAAAACGTTTATCATAAGAATGATTCAGTACCGTTCATCGTTTTTATTTAGACTCTCCCATAGGTTTTCTAGTTGCATCAATATGCACTCGATTGCTAATTATAGGTAAAAAATTGACAATAACATCGATAGAGTTGAAAAAGTAAAGCGTAACAACAAAAACAGAGTAAGTTATTATAAAAGCTGGAGCATATCGTGAGAGCTGTATTAAAGCACTTCTTTAATCTGTGATTAAAGTGATACATCAGACATGTTTTCATTGACTTTAGTTAAGAATTGATGATAGGTTGAAGGTTAGTAATAGAGGAAAATTGTTGATTTTATTATCCTTGAATAAGAGTGAATTCACAATGTATTTAGATACACATCTTCGTTGGTAGTAAAACACGTATTCGGTGAGCACCTCCAGTCACTTCCGGCCCTAGATTTATGGCGCCCTAGGCAAAATTTTCAATAGGCGCCCGCATCCCCCGGATCCATTCGAGCCCATTTATTTGAGCCGTTATTGTAAAAAGAAAATAACGTTTAAAGTAAAAAATACCTTTTTATTACATATTTTTATTATCAGATAAACAAATTTAGATAAAAAAACTATTCTTATAATTTATTATAAATAACACACTTTGAACAACAATTACTTATTTAATGGGAATATGCAAAGATTCATTTCATTAGGAGCGTTAAGTAGGGGCGCTTTGAGGCAGGGCGCGCACTACTTCGGAATCGGCTCGGCTCGGCCGGAATCGGAAATTTGCTTTGCATGTAACTTAATGGATCGGCAAATGCCGATCCGTGCCGTGCCGTCCCGATGTAGTGCGCGCGTCTGCATTACATTACACGCAAAGCAATTTACTCACCGGGCCGATTCCCGGCACGAGCCGAGCCGATTCCGAAGTAGTGCGCGCCGTGCCTTAACCTATACGATCATAGTCTATTTTTACTGCTAATCGTGGATGCTATTTCTTTACCGCATATATGGAACGCGTGTTTTGCCTTTAATGCCGCCGATCGAGGGCTCTGTTTTCAGCTCAGGGACGCTGTTTACCGAAAATTGTGGGGATGTTTACCACCGGTCGGGGAGATCTTTACCGCTGTCATATCAGGGCGCTATTTACCATCGATCATGGGCGCATTTACCAGCTTGGGGGACACTATTTAGCTTCAATCAAGGGCGCTAATTTACCGTCCAATCATGGACGCTTTTTTACCACCGGTGGGTAAAGCTATTTAACTAGATCAGTTATTACAGTGACGCTCCAGATATTTACCGACGATCTTGGACGCTTTTTACCGCCGGTGGGTAACGCTGTTTTAAAACGCCGATCAGTGACCCTATTTACCAACGATCATCTTGGACGCTTTTTAGCACCGGTGGGTAACGATTTTGGCTACAATCAATCAGGTGCGCTATTTACCGCCGATTAGAAAGCAAAGTTAGGCGCTTTAGGGGGCCAGTAGAGGGCGCTTTCTACCCCTGAATCGCTGATTGGGGGTGTAATTCAACTCTGATCACGTGTATTTTTTGTGACGCTGTTCATGTTATGATTATAAGTTTGCTATTGAGGTAATTGTTCCAGGAGCTGGTGGTAAAATCAGTGAATTGCATTGGCAACACTGGTATTGCATTATACAAAATAACAGTGTTGCCAGACTGGGTTTGCCCTTTTACCCGCAAAGTCCCAATGAAATCCCCGGTTTTACCCGGTAATTTGGCTCTAATCCCCGAAAAATCCCCGGTTGACTAAAAATACCCAAATGTCGTGTAATATCTTGGAAACAGCAAAGCAATTGCCCAAAACCTTATACAATACCAAGGTGACTGTAGCCAGGGCCAGGTGAGTCGCATCCCGTAAGAGCAATGGTGTCACTTTCTGCGACATCCATGGAATGTCGCCACAGCAGCAAGTGTTGCAACAAAACAGCAAACAACAATCGTTCTCGTTTGCGTTGGGAATTTTTTGTCTCAACAATTACTAAAATAACGAATTTTAACGTAAAATAGTCTAGAATTTATAGTTTTAGATTTACCTTGTTTGATAATTTGTAATTTGGTCGTTATACCTAATGGTTTGTTATCAACTAATAATCCAAATTTAAAATAGAGTAATATGGTGTCGTTACGATAAATATCGTACCCGTGGCAAGACTGCTTCATTCTCTTTCTTAATCAGCTGTATAATGGTAAATATTATAACGTAACTTGACTTCCGTTTTAGTTAAGACACTTTATATCCGGAACACAAAAAAAGCTATACGGCTGACCTGGGAAGAAGTTATGCTTCTTCCTTTACAGACCTTGACACAATACACCTATATGTCACATTACATCACACAGGAGACAATCCTCATTAATGATGTCATTGATTTTAGATTATAGACGACTAGACTCTTTCATATAAATGATATAGGGCACTTCAATAAGATGGTAAGCGTGGCAGGTGTATTACTATTTTCGATTTTGCACTATTTAGAATGATTAACCCCTTTGACCTCTATTATGGAGATTTATTATAATTATTTAACAACTTTGAGGATATTAACTGTCGTTCTTGTTTACACTGAGGAAATACGAATGTTAAATACTCAGAATTAGTTATGATTTGAGCTCTGATCGGCCACTGTCGCTGATCATAGTGATCACATTAAACAATGAAACAGCAAGATCGGTACAGGAAGAGCATATCTACTTTCCTAGATCTGCTAAAACCTTTTTTGCGTGTTTTGGATATGAAATGTTAAAACTAAAACAGTTAGTTGTCAAGTTGAGTTTTTTATGGCTTGAAATGAATTAATTATGGAGGTAGATTGACCAATTGTACAAAAAGAAAACAAAACTAATCTGATTTGAGACGAGCCCTTTCACACAATCCCTACTACAGATGTCTACTTAATCCCTATAGATGTATTTTCTCAATTATTGTTAACAATTCTTAAATATCAGTGGGAATTATAAAACTACTGTCATTAATAGGCAATTTTTTGAAGAAGAGAAGTTTTATTGTTTACTAAATCTAGTGCACTCAATGGCTCGCTGAAAATGTGTTGCATAGTTTTTGCAAATTTACTATTACAAAATCTACACAAAGGAGAATCAATTTTATGAATTTGGAACGATATTTTCTTCGCCTTGTTAGCATGTTCAAACCGTAGGCGACAAATTTGAAGTTTTCTTCTTTTTATAAAAATTGTCTTAAACCACTACAAGATGGGAGGACTTTGGCTGGATTGATTTATACAAAGTTCCTTTCAGTGAAGTGTCAAAAAGATTATTGGGACCTTTGTGTACGTTTAAATTCCTTACTATTGTAAATGTTGAAAAATAATCTCCAAGAAAAATAATTGTTGTTTCCTGCAACTTTGGTACACTAACTTACTGGTAACAAAGAGTAAAATAGTCTTTTTTTTAAACACTTTTTGAAAGTTATTTACTCGGAGTAGCACCATTTTCCTCCACACCAATTGCCTCATGGAAAATACCCGATTTCGAGGGTCAATCCCCGCAACTTGGACTCAAAATCCCCGGTTTTACCCGGTTTTGTGTTAATCCCCGAAAATTACCCACACAGCCACCAAAATACCCGAAAACCGGGTAATTACCCGGTTTCTGGCAACACTGCAAAATAAATACAACACAACAAAAACAGAATTGTAACATAACCTATGCAATTTCAAAGTTCAAATTACAGTTCAAAGTTTTTACTTTAACGGGTTAATTTATTCTAGATTCCTTGGTCGTAGCTATTCAGTTGTTTTTAACTAGTTAGTAAAATTACATGCAGAAAGTTAGTTACATATCTTTACGCTATTACGATTTTAAATAAGCCTAATTAAGAATAGACTTGATGTAGGCCTAGTCTGTCGCTGGAAAGAGTGCTACTTTAGAGAGAGTGTTACTTAAGATCCTTTTTTTTTAACACCGACACACTCTATGGTAGGGACTTTAAGGTAAGTATGACTGAGTATAAGTTTTATGTCATGTATATGTATATATCGTAAGTGTGACGATTGTGATGGATCAGATGAGATGTAGCTCTGTTACTGACAAATAGCAGGTGTTTCATTGGTCAGGATCATTAATTATTATCCTGATGTCCAAAGGCAGCTGGGTTTAGTATCGAACCATCAAATAGCAAACTAACTTTTCTCAGGATCGAACTGGCAACCTTCGGATTCAATGGCTGCACTTCCACAGACACCCAGTGGAATCCTAACTGACTTATAGTAGATAAAGCAATAATTTTCTTTAAATCAAATTTGTTGTTAGCAATCAAATGAAAATTATAGATCGATTCGATCAATATATTGGTCGTATTCAAACGATAAATTATCGTATCTTTTATAAATATTAAATATTCTTAACTCAATGTATTATATTTGAGTATATAAATGAAGTAAAACTTTTTAGCAAAGATTTTATTACATTGTAACTAAGTTAATTAAAAATTATAAACATCAAATATGATTAAGTTCAACATAACTTAATCTAATCAAGTGGATTTAGATTTTAAAATAATTATTTTTAAAATCTAACGAAACACAAGTGAAAACATTGTATAACAAAACAATAAATGAATTGTTGATTTTAGTTGGCATTTTAGTTAGCTTGGTTCCATTTTGTTGCATTTAGTAAAGCACTGACGGTTGCTGCCCCTGGCACTTACTGCGCCGTGCTATGAATCTGAATCGAGCAAGTGTTTGTGCTTGTCAGTTGTCAAGGCTGTGTGCAACAATGCCGCCCCTACAAACCTTCCTCTCCCCCCGCACTGGCCAAACCTATGCATAAAGTGTTTGCCGATGCGACATTGATAACATCTAACTATCTCGTTTTGGGTTTATTATAAGTTATTCAAATAGACTACTTATGTTTTTCATTTTTTTCAACGGCATCAGGATTCTCTTTTTGTTAGATGTATTAGGTAAATGAATCACAAGGTAGATGATTAAACTTGCTATAACTTGTTGACACATGCCCTATGCCTGAGTATAGCTCGGGTTGCCGCAAATGCCGTTCCGAATGAAATTAGAGTATAGCTCATAAGGCTACATATATACACATGACTACATGCCTATTTATATATGTGTGTAGCCTACGTATTATGTACATATACATGTTTATGTACCTAGCTATATATGTATATCTATATGTACATATATGTACACGTATATGTTCATATGCATTTAAATGTATATGTACTAGTATATACATATTATATAATATAAATGTGAATTATATATGCCTAAGCCCTATATATTTTTTTATCATTTATTTATTTGTTGCTATGCAGCGAATTCAATAAAAATCCAATTTTAGGTATTCCAGTGATTTATTGTATAACAGATGTATATATTATGTTATATATACTATTTTATATGAACTCTTATATATGTAGCTATCTTTTTTCTTTAAAGAATATGTGTTGTTTTTTATTAAAAAAATTAAAAAAAAATTATTTTATTACCCTGTTACACATTATATTTTCTTAACAGTCTTGATTTTCCCTTTAAAATGATATATAGTTTAATGTTTTGTTGAATAATAAAGAAGTAATAATTTTTTGGAATTTATGTAAAAACGCCCAGTATTCTAGCATAGGCCTATAAGCAATGTTAAGCGCCCAGGGATCAATGTGTTAACATGTGGACATTATCAATATCTTGATTATAATGAAATGATAAAATGCAGTAAATTAGATTTTTTGTGAATTTTTTAATATGGTTATGTATTGAAATTTGGGATATGTACAAAATCTAAGCTGAGTAAGAGTAGTCAGAATTGGGATCTATTGTTTTTAGCGAATTTCCCTATAGGGAATACGCTACCCATTGTAAGATCTCATGATTGGCATCCAGTCAACAATGATTAGGCCTATTGATGTGTAGTCAGTGAACAGATCTATAGTACTACATTATTAAATACTCAATGACAAGATAATAAAGGCCTACTTTGTATTACAGGTACGGTATTATTTAATAAGAGCCAAGAACAAGAAACAAAGCTTTCTAGCCTTCAGTTTGACCTTTCTAATCCATCACTGATACGAAATGGAAGAACAAAATCAACAAGTCTTCTTCGTTGAAGGTAATTGTTTGGTATATATATATATCGTATGGCTCATTTAGCCAGCCACCATGGTTTAAGAATAATAAAGTAAATTCTGCGGTGCAGAGCACCTGAGTCGGTATAAGTAAAAATCTAAACACTAAATTAAAAATTAGATCTCTCTTTATAGAGCTAAATCGAGGGCGCTAAGCCATTGCAGTCCAGGTTCACTTGAGCTATGCAGACCGGTCAATCCTTCGGGGAAGGCACTCAGTGGGCACTCTTCGACTATGTGTTCCATAGTTTGATACTCTGCTCCGCAGTCGCATGACTGGTCTTGTGTCATTCCCCATTTGTATCCAATAATTACATCTTCCCACTCCAGTGCGGAAACAATTGAGTATAGTCCACTGCTTCCGAAAAAGATTCATACCACCTACCGCTACGGTCGGGTCAGCTATCAAGAAGTGGTTCCGACCTTGAAAAGCGTCCCAAGTTGAGGGGTGATGTTGTTCGCGTCCGCAGCATTCCATTAAAGTTGCACGTACTCCCCGGGTGGTGCTAAACGAACAACAACTTTGGCAGCTGAACTGTCACACACAGTGATCTCTCAGCTATGCCAGCTGCCAGACAAAATCCAAACGGCCCTTTCCAGGGCCAATTTAGAAATTTAGGCAGTGTTTTAAATGTTTGTCATTTTAACGTAGAGGGTCTGAGCAAATCTAAAAGTGACTGCCTCAGCAAGGTGCTGCTGGAAAATGAGGTCGATGTCCTCGCACTGCAAGAAACACATGCAGAAGACTTAGAAAACAGTGCGAGGGGCAACATATCAGGATATAAGCTTGTGGAAGAAAAAGGTCACAGGGTCTACGGAGTGGCGACGTACGTTAGACACGACATAGACGACGTATTAGTCTCCCACAAAAGTTGTGATAACAACACATTTGTTGTTGCTGTTAAGGTGTCTGCGACTACTATTGTAAATGTCTACAAACCACTGAACACCCAGTGGTCAGACACAGTTCTCCCAACTTTTGAACATCCTGTGGTATATGTAGGTGACTTCAACAGTCATCATACCCAGTGGGGATACTCGTCCGATGATGACAACGGCACTCGTCTTTCAAGCTGGGCTGAAAATAACAACCTTTTCTCGGTATACAATGCCAAGGACCCACACACCTTCCATTCAGCCCGATGGCGGCGTGGGTACTCTCCAGACTTGTGCTTTTGCTCCCGTGAACCATCAGCAACACCCATGCCTACTTCCAGGATGGTCCTAGGTGCATTCCCCCACTCTCAGCACAGGCCTGTAATAATATCAGTAGGAATGCAAATTCCACTAGTAAGTCTTTTCCTCGGCCTAGATGGAACTTTAATAAAGCTGAGTGGAAGGCCTTCTCATCAAGGCTTGATAGCGGCATCAGGTTCATCCCCTCTAAAATAAAAAACTATGATCGGTTCACACGCCTTGTCCTGTCTTCCGCTAAGGCGACAATCCCAAGAGGTTTTAGAAAAGAATACATACCAGGATGGAGCAGAGAGTGCGAAGATCTTTACAGTGAGTTCACAGACACTGCTGACAGAGATGTAGCTGACCAACTCCTTAACTCTCTCGACAACTCCAGGAGAGAGAAGTGGTGAAAACTGTCGAGAACCTGAACTTCACCAAAAGTAGTCGGAAAGCCTGGTCTCTGCTCAGGAAACTCTCCACTGGTAAATAAAGTGAAAAAACACGATGCCTCACAGCCTAGCCCTCGTGAAATTGCAAAACGCCTCTCCGTATTTTCAAAACCTGTGCGTACGTCTGCAGACAGAAAAATTAATTTCAAGCTTAATGAGATAAAGGAGAGTCGGCAAGCACCCTTGGAAGTCTCTAGACCCTTCACTTACTACGAGCTGGAAGTGGCGATTGATGCGATGCCAATTGGCAAAGCAGCAGGCTTGGATGACATTTTCCCGGAGTTTATAAAACACTCGGGTAACAAGGCTAGACAATGGCTTCTTGAAGTTTTTAACACCACTCTGAAAACCATTATCCATTATTTTATGCTAAAAACAGTAGGTTTTTAGCATAAAAACAATTTATTTTGACCATATAAAGCCATATACTAAGTTTCATCAATATCTGTCCATTGCTAAAGGAGTTTGCCTTTTCTCCATATGATTAACATGGGAAAAGAGTATGCAGGTTTGCTGCCATGATAAGCATAAAAACCAAGATTTTTTACCATAAATGGATGAATCTCAACCAAATGATGCTAAATACTCGATGCCAAAAATATCAATCAATGAAGTAAAAGCTAGGGTTTTAATCAACTGCATAGGCCCTAAACATTATCAACTTTTATCTAGCCTTACTGCCCCTGTTCTTCCTGCAACCAAAGCTAAAAGTAACATTTGTATTCTATTAAAATTAATTGCTCGATTTCGAGCAAGATGTATACTAGTATGAATTTAATAATTCTAAGTGTAAAAAAAAAACTTGACGGCTAGCGGCTTAATGAAGCATTTTAGGACATTATGTTTATATGAACTTTTTTGTTTATTTTTGATAGCTGAACAACCTGGAAAAGTTGAGTAAGGTTGAAGCTGGACACCCCGTATATGCAGGGTGTCCCTGAACTCCCTTCCAACCTCTTGAGGTGTTTGTTATTCCTGACATAAATACAAGCGAAAATATCATATATAAAATTTTAAAAACTCCATACTTAAACATTCATTTGCCATTTTGTATTTTTTAAAGAATAATTTTAAATTTAAGAACGGTTTGTTGTAATAAGTTAAAACTAGATATGTGACACATGAGGAAAGAGGAATGTCCATGTCAAATTTCAACACGGAGGCCCTTAAGTAACTTTGAAGTCCAATAGGGAGGAGCCCTAAAGTGCTTCAAAAACTATATTTGCAAAACAGTTTCTTAGTGAGTACTTATGCACAAAGAGTATCTTGGGGTCCATGTCAAATTTCAAAACATAGGCTTTACAGCAATTATGTGAGCTTCTGTGGGGTGGAGCTCTAAAAGAGATGTACAAAACACTTTTTTTATTAAGCACCTATGAACAAAGAAACTCCAAATTTCACTCCCGCAGGTTTCTTGATTCGTATTTAAATTTGGCCATACAGATAGCATTATATTGAAATTTCGAAGGCCTATGAGGTTAAAGGAATTTTGCAAAATTGTTTCTTAATGAGCATTGAAGAGGCAAGACAAACCTGTGTCCAAAGTTTCAAGTAAATCCGTTGGTAGTTCCTGAGATTTCGTAAGACGTACCGGTAGTCTAGGAGCTCCTTGATATGTCAGTAACATAAAATAAAAAAAGAAATTACAAAATTCACTATGCGTTACCAGGAACAACCACCCAGATAACTTAAACTTGCAAAAGAATCACTAGTGATTTATACTTGGTATATGTTTGTTTATGGTATGTTTATAATGTCTTATGTCTTCAACAAAATAATGCAAGTGCATAGAAAAAACCCAGCTCAAAATATTTGAGGTAATAATATGTTTTTCAGGGGACAGCAATATTGGCGAATATGTGCTGCCTGACAATACGGAGGAGGAATATG
The DNA here is from genome assembly GCA_030545055.2 of Neoaliturus tenellus. NCBI lineage: Eukaryota > Metazoa > Arthropoda > Insecta > Hemiptera > Cicadellidae > Neoaliturus > Neoaliturus tenellus. The sequence continues at coordinate 246,864,875 of CM061531.1, read as the reverse complement.
TGCTCATAGAAATAGATGAGAACATGCCTCAGGAAGAACTAATAAAATTTGCTCAAGAGTTGAACCAAGAATCTGAAGCTGTTGAGACTTCTGCTCCTGAAGTAGAACCTACGCAGAAGGAACCGAGTAAAAGAAAACGCTGTAAGTATGAGCTATAAATTGTAATCATGCTTTATTGGTAATGTGTTCTATGAAAGTAATATAACTTTTGATAGCAAATTTAGTAGAATCTAATATAGTTTTGCAATGTTTTTAATAAAATCTTTTTCATGATGTTTAGCAAGTATCTAAGGTTTTCACCCAGTTTTACAATTTATTATATGTAGTCTTTTGAAGATTTACATTTAGTAATTTATTCATTGCTCTCAAGATATTAACAACTATTAAAAAAGTAAAAAAATATTGAATGGGACAAGCGTGCATACTGTCATAGGCAACTGTAACATGACTAGAGTTTTATTTTTTATTTTTTTATATATATTTTTTTTTTTTGGGCGGGGGGACGGGGTCACGCAGAACAAATCCATGCAATGAAGTACTGTCAGTAACAATTTTTCATAAGTTGAGAGGCACGTTCCCCTCCCCCCCTTCAACGCTACGCATATGCGTAAAAGAACCTAATTGGAAAAAAGAAATTTCCAAGATTCCCTTTTTATGTTGATGGCGTTGGCACCGTCATAAAAGCCCTCAATAGAAGTTAATCTGTCATATTCAAAATTGGTTGAGAAAGAAATAAAGGAGTACAATAATAATAGTCGACCAGTGATGTCATAAGCTCAAAGTACAGCCTCAATGCACTCCGCCCCCTCCTAAATCTTGGTTGAATGACTCAGCAGAGTCAACAGGTGCGGTCGGGATTAGACGATCGATCCACTTGTGGGACCAACAAACTCTGGCAACCCTTGAAAATGTGTAACTTTTTTCCTTGTGCAAAATTTTGTGTGTCCAATTCATTGAAAGTCAAGAGATTTAGGAAAAGTATTGACTATCATTATTTTTTATGAAAGAGGGATGTAAAGGAAGTGCATGGTAAAATAAATTGTCACTAGTGTTTTTCGTTTTACAGTCAAGTCTTTAGCTGGACGTGGAAAACATAAAACGAAAGATGGGCTGTACTCAAATGTGCTGAAGGGCTTCACAAAAGACTGGGAAGCGATGGTCTTACGTGTTGCTGATAGAGAACGGGAGCAGGACCGTGCAGAGGAGGAAAGGGAACTGGAGCAGCAACGGAAATGGGAACAGAAACTTATCCAGCAGCAGAGTGCGGCACTTACAAGGATCAACAATGACTTTTTGAATGGCCTCAGAGGACTGTTGCAAGAGTATAAGATGATGAAATAATTTATGCGATCAAAACTGTAAATAAAGCTATTTTTTATAAATGTTTTTTATTTAAACAAAAGTTATAAGTAAAATTTTATTTCTAAACAATAACATGGTTCCTTTGAAGAGACTCCTTGAGTTTTGCTGTAGATGTGTTTGAAATATTGTGCAATGTAAATGCACAATATTTCCTTAATTTCGTTATGTGAATTATAAAAAGTTCAGAGATAAGAGAACTAATTTATTTATCTATTGATGAGTTGGTTCTCATGCTGATTTCTTTCAACTATTGATTGAAGCTACATTATCTCACACCCCCATCACAACAGACCTGCGTACTCAACCAATTTTCAACAGAATTCAGTATTTTAATGTTTTTCCCATAAGCACCACAGGAATAAGTATGCAGGTTTGCTGCCTTGGGGGTATTGAACACTAATATAAGTTAAAACTGTACTCTTCTCAATGAAGTTCTGGTAGGCTATTTTTTTTTTCCTCATAAATACCAAGAGGGTGAGTATAGGTTTGCTGCCTAATGAAAGTACGAGGCGTGTTTTTTTTTGTTTGTTTTTTAAATTAATTACCGTTTTGAAATAAAAAATAAACTAGGAGAGATCTTTTAATAATTCTATTTTTACATGAAAGTCTGTACTTTAATAAACTTTTCTGCATAATTTCCGCAGTTACTAAGGCACTTTGTCATATTTTACAATTACCTTTACAATACCGTTGTCGTAAAATTCTGCTGCCTGCCATGAGAAACCCTCCAATACAGCCGTTTTGGCGCTGTCATGTCGTGGCAGGCACTGTTTATATCTTTCTTTAAATGAACATGTGATATTCACTCGGCGCTAGATCAAGACTGCAGGAAGGGTGATCGAGTTGTTCCCAACCAAATTCTACGATCAAATCCTGGGTTCAATAAGTCACATGTGGGCGGGCATTATTGTGAAGCAAAATGATGCCGTTAATCATCATTCACATTTGTGCCGCCATCTTTATAAACGCCCTAACCCACTTTCGTGCTATTCCTTCACTCAACGTTTTCTCCATACACTCCACAGATCTCACGATGAATATTGATCAATTTCAGGCCTTTTAGTCTACAGAAAACGGATAACAGTCTGTACTTCGCAGTAGGCTGGAGAATCTATGAGCGAAGGCTTCTTAAACATTTGAAAAAGTCCGAACACAGAGGTGAAAAATGCCGTAATGATGTCCATGCATTGCTGACAGATGTAGGTACACAGCACTCATGCGCAAAACGCCGACCGCAGCGCTGCAGTGGCGGCAGTGGTGTAGTGGTACGGGAACGCGTGGGAACAACGTTCCCAAACTGGTTTTCAAGAACCCGGGAAAATCCCAGTGCCCCGTTCAGGGAAAATCCAGGAAAGTAGTTAAATACAAATATTAATTAAACAATATAAAAAGAAATATACTTTTATGCCAATAATAAAATGCAATCATTTTGTAAACACGATTTTACTCTATCTGTTTCCAAAGATAAAGACTTTTGCTTGAACTTTGTATTGTGCACAGAGTACGGTATTCGGTGGGGGCATCACTCTCCCTTCCCTCCCCTCCCCAACCATTCCCCACCTTTCGTCACAACCACGTGAGCATGGTATCGGTATCTGCTCTCCCTCTCCCTCCCCCCACGAGCCCCTTCAGTGGGCCCTTCAGACGGGCGTTCTTGTGGAGACCTAGTTACGGCAACACCACCGATCGGCTGATGACACCCCGGTTCGACCCAGCCAAAACATAAGACCACTACAGAAGTGGATGCATTTGCCGACTACTTGTAAACATGATTTTGTCAATCTTTCAATGAACTTTCATTGTAATTAATTACTCAGTTTTCCTCTGTTTTATGGATTTAATTTATTTTAGTTCTCTGCTTTTACTTGTGCAGAATATGTTATTTAAAAATTAGTTTATATATGTTGCTATTTTGGGGGTTAACGTACATAAAAGTAGTTAATAAATTAATTAATAACCTTTTCTAAAACAACCCTCTTTTCTGAAATAATAAAGATAGTTAAATATAAAAATATAGGCCTACTGGTTTTTTATTTTGATTTTCGCGCAATCACCAAAATTATTAAATAGTTTCTTGAATCCTCAGTGAATTCAGGTAGCTTAAAATACATAGCCTAATACGCATCGCTATTGCTATTGTAGGCATTCAAGGAAATTTTTTCTTAATTTTCAGGGAAGTTGGCAAATATATTAAGCGTTCCCACTTTGGAAAATTTGCCACTACAACACTGAGTGGCGGGATTTAAAAACGGTACTTACTTTCAAAACTCGCCTCGTAAATATAAATCTATACATTTAATACGCTAAGGGTTTTTTTTTGTGTGTTGAGAACTCCTCCTATATTTTTCAACCTATATTCAAGTTTATGGTGTCGTTGGATAGGGTTTGGTGTGTAGTTGTTTTCACCAAAAATTGATGAAAATCGGACATGAAATAAGGGCGCTATACACAAATTAAATTTAAAATTTTCCCGTTAGAATCATTAGGTTGAACATTTGAAACATCTGTTAATTACAGCTGTAAATAATATGTGTAGTTTTTTGTGATTACTGATATTCACAATATTGGATTGGTCGGATGTCGTTGACTTAGAACTAAATACTATTGTATTGTATCAAAATAAATTGCTCAATATTGAGCAACAAGTAGACTAGTTAATTAAACTCTTCCTAGTATGTGAGTAAAGATATGGCCAAAAATTGCTCCAAATGACATTCTCGTGACTTAATTAAAAAAAAGTGTTTGTGCCAAGAAAATAGTCCAAAATCAAACACTTGGAACATTCAAAATTCAAGATGGTGCCAAATATGAGGCTTTAAACATATAAATGATTAGAGTTTCCACCATAACTACAAGAAATAATTTAGAGGAATGAAACCATGCACATCCATAGGACTTTTGAATATATGAGGGTTTTTTAGCCCCAATAGGGAACTGCCCAAAAGGAATCACAAGAAAATCTTAAAGTAAGCATAGGTTCTTAAAACAATGAAAATCAAATTAAAGGTCTTGCTTATCAGAAAAATACTCCACCTCCCCCACAACCTGAAAATGTTCATTTCAGTGCAAGCTCTTTTAATCGACCTTGGATCAACCCCGTCGGATTATTCTACCGTATTCCAGGAATATGCAAACTTCCACTGTGTGAGCCATTGTTGGGATAGTGATCTAAAATTAACTCATGTTTCAATAGGTCAATCATATGTTTCTGTTAAGTCAAATTCAGTCAGTTGCTTTCAATATTTCAAGCAGGTAGTTTTACTGTGCCAACTTGTTTACTAATTTGGTTATTTACCATTTTTTTTATACCATAACTGTCTGTTTTATTTTACTAACTAACAATTGATTGTGTTTGGAACCATTTATTGATTTGCAACAGTTTTTAACATTTTTATCCGTTTTATTAATTTTACGACATATTTCAGGTATTGTGCGAGTTAATCGACCATTTTTGTTATCCGACCTTAGTCCGGTCCCTTAGGGGTCGGTTAAGAGATCTACTGTATGTTGGAAGTTATTGCATTTTTTTTATATTTTGTCCATGCTATGTAATTTTATTGCAAAGGTTAATTTGCTGCTATTTCTGGCTCAGTCATCCCTTCGAGGGTGGGCATGTGGCATTGTTCTTTCAATCAATCAATCAATCAATCTCTTTATTCATCAAGTTAGTACATAGGTACAGTGAATAGCGTCAACAGATTATTAAAATAAAAAACAAAACAGACTAAAACTAAATCAAACAAAATCATCTTCCAAATACAATTCTTTCATCGGGTAGCATTAGCTACACTACTGTACATATTCACATCGTTACAAATATCTGTCAATTCCTCAAATGAATATAAAGGGTTATTGATCAAGAATTTTTTAAGTTTTTTTGTAAATTCTGATTAAATTCTTTGTTAATCAACACCTTTAATGTGATGTGCATATTAACCTATGATCACATTAAAAATTTTCTCGATACTCCTAGTGGGACATGCTCCATTGGGGCTACAGAGCCATTATATATCCTAAAATAGAGTACTATTTTATGTTAATAAAACCTTGTCAAAAGCAAGCAGAACTGTTTTTTTATAAGAGTGGAGACCCAAATAACTTTGGCGACCAACCGATCTGAGTTACACCAGTTACTTAAAGAACCATTTTGGACCGGTCATTGATACAGAGATAAGACAGTATTTAGTCTTGAACCAAAAACAAACTGATTTTACAAGTTCAACTGGCTGCCAAACAATTATAAATACCTCCGTCGTCGCAATAGACCTGCGTACTCAGCGAACTTCCAAAGGAATTCAAGATTTTGTATATTCCCCATGAACACCATAGGAATGAGTATGTAGGTTTGCTGCCATGGGATGTTGTTCAGGAATGTAATGGTTAGCTAAGTTAATTATTAAATATTAGCAATAGTATTTGGCACTTTTAAAATTTCCCCATATAAAACCCATGAGGGTGAGTATGTATGTTTGCCGCCATTTGGGTGTTGTAAGGAAATATCACTGAAACCCTACCTATAGTAGGATTCACGAAAACAGTCCGATGAGAGTCGATACATTGTGGCCAAATGTATTCTGAAACACATTTTTATACTGTATTACATATGGTAAACATAACCAAATATGACAACATTGCAGGGCGAGAAGGGGTAAAGGGGGACACAGCTGATAACATTTCCATCGGACTATTTTCAATTTTTTGTGCATCTTACTGTGGTAAAATGTATATACCAAATTTTACAAAGTTTTGTCAATAAATAAGTGAAATACAGGGTTTTGTTGATTTCCCATAAGATTAACATGGGAAACCTATTTTTGGCTTTTCTCTGTAATCTGTTTAGTCAAGCTAAAAATTCAAAATAGGTACGAAACTGTTTGTTTTTAAGCATTTTTAAATGATTTGAGTTAAAATAGTTGATTTTAGAAAATTGAGGTACAAAACTAAAACTACCAAAAACCCATTTTTTACCCCTTTAAAACCTCATAAAACCCCGTTCCCATACCCAATCATGTTGGTTTACAAACTCAAGAAAAAAGACCCGTTCTAACACTTTCATACCAAATTTCATCAAAATCGGAGGTTAACTTTTCCGCAGGTCGAACAATCCTGACTAAATAATACGTAATTTGGTAGCCAACTAACTTTTTTGTTTACAATAAGTACAAATTGAAGTTATTTTAATAGATCACTTGTGGTAATAATGGCATTTTATTTTTAACCACTCGTTATCTCTGTTTATTGGCTACAGTTATGAAAAATTTCAATTTTAGGTTGAACCAATGTAAGATTTAGTTAAAATCATTGTTTAATTGACGCCGCGTCAGTTCCTTTAGGAATGGGATAGAGCGCCTCATCCGTAGTCCCAAGGTTATGTAGCATTACCCCTCCCAGCCCGGCCTTGGATGCGCAGTATCACACCTAAGATACTTACACTAAGATACTACTTCGGTCCCCTCACTCCGGCCCCTTCACTATTACGGCCGGAATTTTCATTTACCCGCGCATTACATTGGAGTCTCAGTCTCCTCATCAGAATCGGATCGTAGAGCGTGAGCTCCCCCACCTTCACTTTTCGCCTGCTCCTACTCAATTTTATTCATATGCCTCTGAATCAGTGCCGTTTGTTTTGGTTTACTCACACAACACTCAGATCACATTGCTTTGTTGAACACACAATTTTCATTATTTAAATAAGAAAACTATGCCTACTCTTTAGGAAATAAATAATAAATTGACTAATAACCTATAGAAAAATAAACAAGAAAATAAAAATAAAAATTTCCAAACTGCTTAAAAGATTTTCTGTTGGAATCATTTTTTTACTTGATTTAAGAGTTAACTATAAAATAATAAGTTTCTATAAGGTTATCTGGTTAGCAATTATCTGGCGCGCATTGCTGCACTCAAATTAAGTTGACTGCTTGATGTAGATTCTAATTACTTTGCATTATGTCCTTTTAAGTTAGTTTATTTATTAAGCATTTGTTTGTATTTCATATTGTATTTTTGTATGTATCCAAATTTCTCATTGCATTTGCTTGTATTTGTCAACCACAATTTAAATGTCAACTTTAACTTTCTTATTGCCATTGTTAAGCTAGTCTTTAAGTTGTCATTTTTGAGCTGATTTATACTATTTTGTATGTTATTAATGTTGAATGATGTATTTTGTTTTGTAAAATGGTGTTTGCCGTGAATAAATAAATAAATAAATAAAAAAAGTTGTTTACATAAATAAAGCTATTTTAATATAACAAATAAAAGTTAAGTTTTAAGTTTTTTAATATAACAAAAAAAGTGAATGGAATAGAAAGTAAGTATATTAATATTATTGTAAGGCCAAAGGATAAACAGGCATTTTGCAAATTTAAACCCAGATTAGTCAAAGTTTTGCCTTGTATCTTATTGATCGTATTGCAAATGCAAAAGCACCTATGAGCAAAGAGGCACATTCATGTCAAATTTCAACCCCGGAGGCCCAAAATTAATTTTAAAAGTCCAGTGGAGCTCAGCCCTAAAGTCTAAAAAATATATTTGCAAAACCATTCTTGGTGAGTACCTATGAGCAAAGAGGCAAGTCCAAGTAAAATTTCACCCCTGGTGGCCCTAAAATAATTTAAAGTCCAGTGGGGCGGAGCCCTAAAGAGCTTAAAAATTATATTTGCAAAACCGTTTCCTAGTAGCTATGAACTAAAAGAATCATCCATCAAATTTCAACCCCGGGCCCTAAAGTGTTTAAAACCTATATGTGCAAATCCGTTTTTTAGTGAGCACCTATGATCAAAAAGAATCATTCATCAAATTTCAACCCCGGTGGCCCTAAAGTAATTTTAAAGTCCAGTGGGATGGAGCCCTAAAGATCTTAAAAAAACTATATTTGCAAAACTGTTTCCTAGTGAGTACCTATGAACAAAGAGAATCGTCAATGTAAAATTTCAACCCTAAAGTAATTTTGAAGCCCAGTGGGGCAGAGCCCTAAAGAGCTTAAAAAACTATATTTGTAAAACCGTTTCTTGGCGAGTACCTATGAGCAAAGAGGCACATCCATGTTAAATTTCAACCCAGGTGGCCCTAAAGTAATTTTGAAGTCCATTGGGGTGGAGCCCTGAAGAGCTTAAACAACTATATTTGCAAAACCGTTTCCTAGTGAAAGTGCTCTCTATGAGCAAAGAGAATCGTCCATGTCAAATTTCAGCTCCGGGGGTCCTAAAGTAATTTCGATGTCCAGCTTAAAAAAATATATTTGCAAAACCGTTTCTTAGTGAGTACCTATGAACAAAGAGAATCGTCCATGTCAAATTTCACCACCTGTAGGGTTTTAGTGTAATTGTGAGCCTCCGTAGAGTGGAGCCCTAAAGACAACACAAACATCAACTTTATAACTCACACCTGGTTAAGTTACTTCTATGATTATAAGCATCTGCTTGAATGCAACTTTCCAATTTTTTAATTACAGCAGTTAATTTTGTAAACACTAAATTTCTAAAACCTGACACTGCACCATTGTATGCCCTCTGGGTCAGAGCCCTTTGGACAGATTTGCACTAAACTTCACACAACCCATCCTTGAATAATGCTTAAGTACCAGGTTAACCGAGCCTTGCTCGTTGGTTTTAATTCAGTTTTAATATTTCCACCAACAACCAATTATACCCCTTCACAGTTAACAGCTGTTTCAAAAAGTCTGCTTAACATTAATGTTTCTTTATTTTTGTTTACATTTCGTTGTTATTTCGTTACCAAAATAGCAACCCATAAGACCAATGTTAAAAATTACGATTTTTAAACTTAAATTTAGACCAAATTCGATTTTTCCTGGGATTGAGTCAGTTTCTAAACTTATTTTTTGGCCAAAACACTCTTAAATGCAAAGTTTAAGCAAAATCTAACAGCTAGATTTCGAGATCGTGGAACACACATCCCTTCAGACATTCCTCGTATTATAGTATAGGATTATGCCTGAAAGTTTCATTGCAATCTGTTGAGCGGTTTCGGAGTCTATAGGCAACATACATACATATATATATATATATATATATATATATATATATATATATATATATATATATATATATATATATATATACACATACACCTACTTTCTCTTTTATAGATATAGAAGATTGTCAATACAGTTGGTGTGATAAATCATTAGAAATTCGAACTTCTGTCGCCCAGTTTACATTGATTAAGGAAAATATAGGTACATGTTATTTTACGCACTGGTTGAGGGTATCATCATTGACTAAGGACTATTGATACTATTGGTAGTATCCACAGTATCTAGAATATATATATATATCAATAGTCAATGGTATCATGGTTTTACAACTACTCCTAAAGTATGTAAAGTCAATGGTTTTACTCAACCTGAGTAGTTTTCTATGGCCAATGTTCGAATATAATACTGTGAAAAATGTTTCACAATGCCTAGATTCGGCAATTGAGTGTAACATATACATAATCTTGTATGGATAATACCCAACAGTGATATCACTCCTAACTGCCTGTTCATATGGGATATGACGCTTAGTCGTTTGTCAAGCTGAAAAACATTCAGCTGTCGGGACTTGGACGGGAAGTTCTCGATTTTCGTTGAAACCGTAATAAGTTAAACTATATTTTAGAAAGTTCTTATAATATTAATTATCTTACCTTAAGACAAGGATTTTGAAATTTGAGGTAAGTTGGTACATATTTTATTATTAAATCCTAAAATCACCACTATTATTTTGTTAACAAGATCCTACTGTAAAATATATTCAAAATTTCAAGTTTTCGATTTTTAATTTTATTGTTTGCTTATCTGAATATGACAACACCATGATTGCATAGCTTTAATGCCAAACGCAAAATATAAAGGCGGATGAAGTGTAATGCTAAAGGTAGTTTTTACATGTTATTAATACTTTTTACACATTAAGCCTTAACAATTGAAACAGATTAGCCTACTCAGGTTATAACACAATGCATTAAAGACAAAACAGATATAGTAGGTTAATTTCATGAGCCATCCAGTCATCCTGTGAAGTCTTAGATGCAGATTGGCTTGGTTCAAAAAGAATTAGGCCGCTACTCATAAAATGGAATGCCTGATCGGAGTTGTTAGGCAAAGTGCTGCTATTTATTTATCATCAATTTCTTAACCTGAAAAAGTTAAATAAACATATTATGAAAGTAGAGCTACTCAAGTGTTGCATAATATTCATACTCGAAGCATACTAGACTACTGAAGAACAGAATTTATTTCCATAAATACCTAAACCACCTACTTGACCTATAAGGTAGGCCTCTCACGAATTTCCCTATAGGTAATACGCTATTACGGTAGTAGCCATGGTAAGACCTAAGCCTGGGACCATGTTACTTTTACATTTTGAGGTCCCCAGAAGCTAAAAACACCGTTCGTTCATTTTCATATATATGTGTATATATATATATATGGGTCGGTTTCACAAAATGCAACAATTTAAGTCCCAAGGTTATTAGTTGTAAATAAATGAATGAATATGTTATAAAAATGTGTTGTATTATACCCTACCCTGCCCTTTACTTAAATAGGATAAGTGTTTAGCTATATTTGAATTTAACTTAGGCCTATATCAAATAATTATTAAGCAAAACATAGGTCAAAATACAAGTCGCTCACTGTCACCGGTCATCTAAGCTTAGTCCTAAGTTACGACGCAGCGAAAATGCATGTAAACAAACAAATTCGTCTAATTTACTTCACAGCTGTCGAGAACAAGACAGACTGAAAGAAATCCATAAGACAAACGGAAGGATTTTCTGCAACAACTATTTATTTCGTCGTCTATAAAGCTTGTCCCTCAAAAGAGCTCCGCCTCAGACAAATTGGAACCAGAAAAAAAAAATATATTACCACTTCGGATATTTGGCGGGAAATCACTTTCTGTGTAGTTGAGAACTGTTATAGGCCTAAGTTGGAAGTGTGTGCTGATTGTGGAGTTTTTATTGCATTTTATTTCATTTTAAGTGAAATAAGAGGAAAGTTTGATACCATACCTTAATTGCATTACAAGTCACTAACTCATATAAAACTTTCAATTTTGAATATGTTACCCACGAAAAAGGCGTATTTGTGTTAGAAGAGTTAAAACATAACCTAACCTCAAATTAAACCGGCCTACAAGCGACTGTATGTCGGCTATTGGAGTTTAAATGTGGAATTTACAATTCACTCACGCTCAAGTCGCTCACGTGAGTGACATAGTAAATCGTGATAAATCATAAATATATTTAATTATATAATTTTTAATTATTGCTGGTGATAAAACGCATATTTTTTATTAAGATAGCAATATTGTTTTAGATTATGTGTTTTTTTTTTATAGTGGTTTACGGCAACACAAGAATTTGCGTGAACAACTTGTATTTTTGTATGCCTTTTGCATTAGAAAACAACTTTTTATGGGGAAAAAATAAAAATTCAGCTTAGCTGCTTTTGTTTTGAGATTACTATAGTATGTTCAATTATTTAGGCCAAAATTTTTTTTTTTAAGAAGTTAGTTTTTATTTTTATTTTTTCCATGAAATTAAAACATTTTGTGAAACCGACCCATATATCTAGATTGATAGATAGATCTATGTGTCCGTGGTACTGATAACTTTTGAAGGGGACCTCCGATTTTGATGAAATTTGGTATGAAGGTGTAAGACCAGGTCTATTTTCATGAGTTCGCGAACCAGCATTGTCGGGTTATGGGAACAGGGTTTAATGGGGTTTCAAAAGGGTCAAAAATGGGTGGCATTTTTGGACTTAATCTTTAAAATTCATAAATTTTAACTGCAAGCATTTAAAAGAGCTTAAAAAAACAAACAATTTGGTATTTTGAATTTTTATCTTAGCATTACTGGTTACGGGGAAAATCCAAAAATGTATTTTCCATATTCTTACGGTAAATCAAGAAAATCCTATATCTTGCTTATTTATTGACATAACTTAATCAAATTTGGTATGTACGTTATCTAGATAAGGTTTAACTTATACTTGCTTACAAAACCCATATGGCGGCAAACCTACATACTCACCCCCAAGGGGTTCATGGGGAAAATAAAAATTGCCAGAGCTTGATACAATTTTGTGTTCACATTTACCAATTATTGATTAACTAAGATTAACCACACCCAATGGCAGCAAACCTACATACTCAATCTTTTGGTGTTTTTATGGGGAAAGTAAATAAATCTGAAATTCCATTGGAAATTCGCTGAGTACGCAGGTCTGCTGCGACGGGGTATAATTGGTATGTAATGTGAAATTATTTACTGGGAGATATCTCTGTTTGCCGGGTTTATTTTCTTTGAAGGAAGTAAAGGTAAATAAATAAATAATAAGGCCATCATGAAAAAGTGTTTAGTTATATACTAACACTAGGCCTCGCAATTTAAATATAAAAAAATATTAACATAGGAATAAATAAAAAAAAGTAGGCCTACGCTTACATTACCGGTATTGGTAACAGTGTTAAAGAACTTAAAAGTTGCATTGATCAGTTTGCTTCTAGGTTCTTAGATATTGGACTTGTTTTAGGCCTATTCATCGTCATTCCTAAGAAGCAATAATAATAGGACTAGCTAACACAGTTATAAGAAAAAACGCGCCCGAAATAGCAGACAGAAGACATTAACTGTGCGTGCATCTCAGTAGCGACAGTAGTACAATCACCGATCCCGATCACCTATATAGCAGTACACGATCACAGCCACAGCGTCACAGTCACAGTTTCAGAACGAGACACTGCGCCGCGGTAGCAGCGTTGACAATCACCGTCACCGTTAACCACTGATATCAGACGCCTTGGATTAACAGTTACCACGGTGATTTTCAAATATTAGTAAAAATAGCAGTGACGTGATTTTGATCCCATCACTATTAAATAGTGCAATTAGAACTATTTTAGCTGCTCTAAAGCATCGTTCATCAAAAAGGCTTTGCCTTATAGTGAAAGAAATATTCAATGTTAATCTTATGGGAATATTTAATTCTAAATTTTATCTATGCCTTTTAATCAGCAGGATTAGACAGTTTGTCATTTTTACCACAGATGGCAACACTTAAAATGTTAAATACATACTCATTCATATCTAACCCTTTAACTTTTCACTAGCCTAAATACAGTGAGTAAAGTCAACTAATTCTGGTCCTAAATATGAATTTTAAAATAATTTATGCATGTCTGTACATATCTTTCATGGGTAGAACAAGATATGCAGTTCGCAGTTGTGGGGTAGGCCTACATTGGATTTGGCATATAGCTATCGTCACATGCAATCAAGAATTCAATATTAGATTTCATAAGAATCAATAATATTTTTGACAAGTCTGAGTTTTCTTATATCGTCTATGAGTTTATACTCGTAGAACTATAAAGTAAATCACCATACGAATATAAATGTTTAATCAAACTGCAACAAAAAAACTTAGAAATAACTTCTAACCCAAATGAGAAATGGACGTAACAAGATTTTGACAGATGTACTTGGTAGCTATTAAGCATAAAACTTGATATCTAGATAAGTTGGAATAGAATGAACCAACTGAAGGTGAATATTGAATTTGTGAAAGCATTGATATAATTTGTTTAATAAACTGTACACACACCCTGTGCGAAGAACGGATACACAGCTAGTTATACTACTAAAATATCAAGAGCAGAATATATGGTTTCAATAAAATGTATTCACTGAATAACACTGGAAAAAGTTTAATAAACAGTTTTAATAAATAATAGACTGTTTTGCATCAGATTTTGCATAGCGTTACTTACTTCTCATACTTGAAGTCATTCCACTGGAAGCCGGACAGCCGTGTTAGTCAGTCGTTTTTCTTCTTTTTGGTGAACGATTTACATACTATTTTCCCAAAACTCTTACAAAGTGTAATAGGCTTTTTCCATCAAATAAGTTTTTAGTTCTCTTCTAAATTCCAGGGTGTTACTTTTATTTCTTATTTCTTCTGTTAATTTATTCTGACGTGAAAGTACTAAACTTTACTTAAAAAGTATTGAGGTCCAGATTGAGCAAGTGTTGTCCGATTTCTGTTAAGATGAATCTTATTGGTTAGTCGTGTATTGTATTGATGAACTTAGTGATTTCTCTTAAAACAAGCCGGATACGGTACTTTAAAACATTTGTGGCCGATTCTAAAATGAAAACTGATGATAGAGTGAGTATCTTATAGTTTCTAAACAACGGTCTACAGTGCTCAAGGTAATAAGATTTACTAATTATTCTAATGATTCTTTTTTTTAAGTAGAAACACTCTTTGAGCTTCTGGGCAGTTTCCCCAAAAATAATCCTGTAACTTAGCACATTGTGGAAACATCCATAGTAGACCTTTAACAATATATCTGTGTCCACTAATTTTTGTAATCTTCTAACTACCAACATACTATGGGGACAACCGACTCACCACATGATCTACATGATCGGACCACCTAAGGTGCACTTATATGTGCTCCCAAAAATTTGACTCCATTTTCAGGTTTTAGATGATTATCACCCATTTTTAATCGAGGACTAAAGTCATGAGTTTTGGTGTCGAAGAAATGGAGCAAACAAATTTTTTCTTGGTTTAAAACTAACTTATTGATTGAGCACTAGTTGCTCATTTGATTGATACCAGTTTGAGTCTTCACAATAGAGCTATCTCTTTCCAAGTCAGATATCATTGACACACATCATCTGCAAATAACCACAGTTCACCTTCCTGTACTGCAACCAGTAAATCATTCATAAAAATTAAGAAGAGAACTGGTCCCATATGTGAGCCTTGTGATATACCTGTATTGATTTGATGTTGAACATCTGAACGGTATTGTCTAATAACGTCATTACCCATGTGTCTTACGGTAACTAATTATGACCTATCTTTAAGAAAAGACATAATCCAGTTCAAAGGTTTGTCTAAAATGCCTAATTTTGTCAATTTTTGTTTCAAAATACCATTATGTAAGCAAAGACTTTTTAGTCATATCATAAAATAATCCATAGACTTCTTCTGAGCAGGTAACCTTATTATGAACTAAAGTAAGTAATGAGAATATAGCATTTATTGTAGCTTTATTCCTTTTAAAACCAAATTGGTTACCAATCAATAAGTTATTATCTTCTAAGTATGGAATAAGCCTATTCATACTGCTACCGGTCTATAATTACCAGTTGCACTCTTTTCCTTTTTTTATGTATGGGAATAATTGTAGAAGGCTTGATTTGTTCAGGAAACTTACCCTCTTCAAATGATCTGTTTATTATGATTGAAAGTGGTTTCGCAGCTATATGAACCGAGGCCCTGTCCAAGTCGCACGGTACCTCATCAGCACCTGCACTAGATTTCTTGCATATATCATTTATTTATTATTCCCATAATTTCTTCTTCATTTACTGGTTGATTTTGTAGGTCTCAATGAGAATCGATCCTCGTTCCCAATTTGCATATCCAGTTCGACCATGTCAGTCTGACACGTTCCCACCAGTTTCTGAACTTCCTCTTGGAGATAATGAATGAAAATATTTGCCACCGAGACTGGGTCACAAATCAGTTCAACATTATCCCTAATTTCTAACTTATTATGTACAAAAGTATCTTTCGTTATGCCATGCACAAGATTCCTTTCTAATGTTGTTTGATTTTACTATTCTATTCCAAAAATATTCCCTCTTACAGTTAGTTACCAATTGGGCATGGTTTTTCTTAGCTTTACTATATTCTACCTTCAAAATACATCATCATTGGATTGACGAGTACACCAATAAAATTCTTTTAGTCTATCTCTAGACATTATTATTTCTGCATTTACCCAATTAGGCCTAGAATCGTTATTTCTTTCTATCTTAATATTTGATATTGGAAAACAAACCCCAAAGCAATATTTATTGCTATCAAACAGGTCACCAAACAGGTTGTCAACCGATTTCATCTCATTTTCTACCTGTAACTTCCTTAGGTCTGTAACTAATATTACTATTTAAAGAATATTACTGTTTGAGTTTACCGACCAAATGCTCGGCTCCCAGGTACTATTTATACAATAAACCTTGTAACAAACTAGAAAAAAATGCTTATTGACCAGTGCTTTAATTTAACAGTGTATCTGAAATATCCAATAAAATACGGTAGAGTTTGTTTTACACTCAAACAAATTTTCAAATGATAAGCTCATGTTGTGTTCTTCTTTAATGTTTCAGAAACAAAATGTCTGACCAACAGCAGTTCTTCCTTAAATGGAATGATTTCCAATCAAATATGGTCACATCTTTCAAACATCTAAGGGATGAGAAAAGTTTCACAGATGTTACTTTGGCATGCGAAGGTCAAACATGTAAAGCTCACAAGATGGTTTTGTCTGCTTGTAGCCCGTACTTTAAATCATTGCTAGAGGTATGTTAGAACGTTTGTTTGTCTTGTAATCTGTATTAGGTACCGAGGGTTGTTACATCCATTGAAGTCTAGATTTAATCAATTTGAGTTGTTCCTTCCAGGGTGGCCACCTAACTGTGAAAACCATAAAACCGTGAATAAGCCATTAAAATTTTTAATAAACCTTAAAAACCAGGGTGTCTACTGATACTGAAAATATTGGAATTTTATATCCATACTGGAATTATACTCTAATTTCAAAATAGATACTAAAACTTTAGAATTTTATTAAAATCCGTAATTTTTTAATGAATTAATTATAGATATTGTTATTTATGATTTTGTCATAGATTTTGTACGTACACGTAAAACTGTATGCTAGGGGGAGTTGGGAGGCCCTCATTAAAAATAATAAAAATATGGAACAAAGTTATTGTTGGAAAAAGTATTGTACTTTATTAATCATAATCATGTTTTATTTTTATACAAAAACCTGTATTAAATTTGTTAATATGAATACTCCATGTTTGACTAATGATTTGCGAAGAATACTGGAATTTGTAGAAACTTTGTACTGAAAATATCGTCGAATTCTAAAATCAGATATCAGTATTCACCCTGAAAAACTTTGCTGAAGTTTCCCTAAAGTGTGTGTGTGAAGTGTACCTAAAGTGTAAAATGCAAATTAAAGTCAATTGTTCTTAATACACACAAGGAAGTCGAAAGGAACTTTTACATTTAGTAATTATGTATAATAAGAGAATTACTAAGTTATTTAGAAGAGTGGTTTCAAATTAATTTCCATTAATTAGGTTTATTAGCCTTTAACTGGATAAATGACCAGGCGTTTATGGATTTTGGGTGTTTATTTTTTATTTGCCTTGACATATAAACGCCCGGGCGTTTTACATCACTATCCACGCTTAACTTAAAAATATGAAATGGTATAAAGTAAGAAAAAGTCAGTTTTTGTTTTGTTACATTTTTTGTAATAACAGTGAATTCGGATTCAACTTTGGGCCGTCTGTTTTGACCATGTTTTGAGCTGTAGTCTGTTTTGACTGTTTCTTCGGCATTTGCCTAATACCAAATGACGATGCGATTGGTTTAAGCGTTTCCAACTTATTTTACTGTAACTGATATTTAATTGTTCAAATTCGTTTTTTGTGTTAAATGAACAGTATTATTCACGTGACAAACAATATAGACAAGTTACCAAAAAATCGTAATTTCATTTTAATATTTTTTTTGTTTAGGTTAAGCAATAATTTTTACTCGGGTCGACCTTTTGGTTGTCTGCTAAAAATGGAGACTCAACCTAGTAATTAACTGAACCAATCATGATCTAATATCGTAAGCCAACAGATGTGTTTTGTTTACTATCATTCTGCCTTCAACCCAAGCTAGGCTTGTATTTAGCAACGGAATGATAGACATAACGTGTGTCAGTAGGCTGCTGACCCCAGCTGGGTGAGCGATGCGACCACCCATAGCGAAAGTCTTAAAAGTGAAACATTTTTATTGTAATAGCTAGATTTTAAGCATTGATGAGTCTATTTTATCTTTTTGGGTTTTTTTTATCTGAACCTGTTTGGCGGTTTCAGGAGAACCCATCAAAACACCCAATCATCATTCTGAAAGACGTTCCATTCAGCCATCTGCAAGCCATCCTGGAGTTTATGTACGCTGGCGAAGTGAATGTGTCACAAGAACAGCTGCCGGCTTTCCTAAAAACAGCGGATCGGCTCAAGGTGAAGGGTTTGGCCGAAGCACCACAGGCCATCAAACGGGAAGGCTAGTTTCGATAGACTCTTGGCAATCGTTTCGGTTTGTTTGACATCCATCCTGTGACTGAATTTTACCATCATTATTCTTTTAATTTACATGTGAGTTATCATGAAACAACACAACCTTAATTTATTGTTGTTAATATTACTGTACAGTTAATTATTAAGGCGGGAAGGTTCTGTTGTTTCGCCGGTCCGTTGGAAGCATATGTTAGCATTAATACTTGCAGCTGTGTTTTATTATCAATGCACCTTTTGGTTCATGCGGGGTTCACACTGATTACTTCCAGTGAATTTCTCTTTGTTTCACACTATAAATAAATAAGAAATAATATTTTGTAACAATTTGTCTTGGTTACAACAAACATTTTTTTGATGACCATTTGATTTAAAACCAAAATTTGGATGCTAAAAGTTTTAATTTGAAGCCAAAAATAATTTATTCATAGCTAAATAGTAATTTTTCCTTTGTTATAGTTCTTCATTTCCCAACTTAGTTTACTTTCTGGATTTTTTGTTATGTGTTTTTTTTCAAAGTTATTGTTTTCTCAAGAAATGTTTTTAAAATTAAATTTGAGGAAATTTAATCTTTTCAACATCACTTCCATCTTAATTTGTATATAGCAATCTACTTTGTTGATCTTACTTTTTACATAAAATTTTAATTCTCAAGTCAAATGTTGTCATAATATACTAAACAATCATACCAAAGAAATAAATGTTGAAAGAAAATGTTTAAGAAATCAAGTTTTAAAGCCAATACAACACAATGTATTTGCTTGGCTTCAAGTACAAGAATTTTTATTTTGCAAATGATAGTCACCAGTAATTGAATGTTTTAAATTGCAAATTAGTCTCAAGAGTTGAATGTGAACATATTACTTATTGAACTGGGAAATTATGGTTTTTAAATCCACTAAGTATATGGATGACAGAACTTTCTGTTGCTTAAAGTATGTATGTTTATGAATAAAACTGTATTTTAGCATGAAAAACATAACTGCATTCAAGAATTAGCATATTTTATTTTTTGTCACCAATAAGATTTTTTTAAAGTTATTCACACCTCTTCAGTCTTTATTATTAAGTTCTTCTAGACTCTCGACTGAATTTTAATTCTCTCCTTATTCTAAGTTAAGGTATTTTTATAACCAGCAAGGACCTGGACTGATTTTTGTATATGAGCTAGAGGTGATCTTATTAAACTTGTAGTTTTCAGTCCAGTTGTGTTAATTTTGTATTGTTTGATTGCAAATATTTTTTTATTTTTATGGAAATAACGGTAATGAAAAGTTCTATGTTAGAGTGAAAATTTAATAATAAAATACTGTATAGAAAATACTGTTTTGTGTTTTTCTGATCCTCTACTTGTTAAATTGGTTTAATTTATGTAATATTGCCACCCCCAATCGGTTAACTGAAATTAATTGTATATCAGTTAGTTTTAAACTAAGTTTTTTCATACCGTTAAAAACTTTTGAATACGGATGTACCCTATTTGTATTAAACATTAAAACATTGCATTAAAAACAAGGTACTGGTATAAAATGCCCAAAAATGGTTGAGGATTTAATGAACTTGGCAAAATATTTCTCAAAAGGAAGGTTTGTGCCTCATTTAAAGGAACTCTCTAAGTCATCTCTAAAATTTCAGTACAAAATGTGAATCTGTACCCTTTTTCATGAACCTGTATTATTCTGGGGGTATAAATTAAACACAGTGGTAAAATGCAGGAAAATTTATTCCTCACAATTTATCATAAATCCAGGGCATTAAAAATCATTTTGTTATGTGAAAAATAAAAGTTACACATGACATTCTATGTCAGTAGCATAACTGCATACCCGTAACTCTATACACATATCTAAGACGTAAAAAACTAGTTCTCTCTTGCAGATATGATGATAAATTTATAACTTTAAATGATCTGGTAAGAAATTTGATGTACATGAAGTGCCATTTACCAATTCTTATAGAAAAAAACATGGAATACAAAAACAAGTATGACTGTACAAACCCAACATTTCAAAGTTATGTCTCAAGGTAGATACAGATATGTAAGGTAGTAAAGAACTGTCCGGTAAAATGTAGAAAACTGCAAACTAAAAACTTGCTAAAGAAACATAACATTTTTTATATTTTTTTTATATCTAAATTTTTCTTTTCAAGTGCCAAGCCTTGTCAGGGAGTTTTTACGAAACCAAATCATGGCAATGCAATTGCAACACCATGGCCACCTTGAAAACCAAAGAGACGACAGCGGAACACAAGTAGTCCAGGGTGATTGATACTTTACTGTTAAGCACTAAGGGCCGAAAGTCAGGTTTTGCTGGCTGAATGTGTGTGTTAAATGACTTAAGACGACATTGAGGTGCTATGTAAAACCATTTCACAAAAGATTTGAATGCTATTTTTAACCATATTACACCGTTAAATAAATTTTACTGCAACCTCTTACTACTAAAGGCTAAAAGCAGTAAATCAATAAACAAAACGCCAATAATACAATAACTTTTTGTTTGTATTTTTCAACAAATAAAAATAAATAACAGGTGTACTTAAACGAACACTAAGGTCATCTATTGTGGCAAATTATAACGGGTGTCCCACTAAGAGGTTTAAACGTTTGATTTTATATCACGTGCCCATTCATGCACCGAACTTTTTTAAACTTTACACAGTTTACAAAGTTGTTTCTAAAAATATTCTGGAAAAATTTCAACTCCTTAACCTTAGTAGAAACAAAATGGCGGCATATTGAAAAACAATACTTTAAAAACATTAAAAAAGGTGTTTTTGGTTTTATAAAATATTTTTATTGTTACATTCTAGGGCTATATGACTTTTAAATAAAAAACTAGAACATAGCCTAAATGGAAAACCTTGATGTCCAAAATTATTCAAACTGTAACCCATCCACAGCAACACACTGATAACAGCGCGTAACAAATGA
Source organism: Neoaliturus tenellus (assembly GCA_030545055.2). NCBI lineage: Eukaryota > Metazoa > Arthropoda > Insecta > Hemiptera > Cicadellidae > Neoaliturus > Neoaliturus tenellus. The sequence goes on along the minus strand of CM061531.1, from coordinate 246,843,391 downwards.
TTCGTAAGCTCTTACAAAGAAACTCCGCAGTATCCGGAGAAGTTCCTCTTCTATTGATCGTTTTAGTTCCTCATCATTATTATAAACTTGTTCCTTCAAGTAACCCCATAAAAAGAAGTCACAAACAGTTAAATCAGGTGATCGGGGTGGCCAATCTAAAAAAATCACTTCCACGACCAATCCAACGGCCATGAAGGTTGCGATTTAGTAACAGCTTGACAGGATTTGCGAAATGAGGTGGAGGTTTGCCATCTTGTTGAAAGATTGCTTGATTCATTTCTGGTACCGTCAAATGGGGAAAGACCTGTTCATTTAAAACTTGTGCATACCTAATCCCACTCATTGTATTGTCTGAAATGTCGTAAGATAACACACCGTTACAACTGACACTCGCCCAAACAGTAATTCCTTTTGATTTAATTGGAGTCTCTTCAAGAATGTGGGGATTGACGGTATTATAATAATTACAATTATGCCTATTTACAACACCATTGCGGTAGAAAGTGGACTCGTCTGAGAAAATGATTTGAGTATGCCAATCAGGATCTGACTCATGGAATTCTATGATACGAGAACAAAATTCCACTCTCCTGTCCGGATCATCTTCAAGAAGTTGATGAACTAGGTGAAAAATTTAATTTTGTTTTTCTTAATAATTCTATGTACAGAAGACTTCGGAACACCAGTTTCAAGTTCAACCTTCCTTAGTGATTTCGGTTTACCTGGAGAGCGGAGCATTGATGCGCACACCAGTTCTTCTCTTTCCTCATTAGATCGCCTAGAGTACTTTTTGACAACACTACCAGTTTCTAACAAAAGATTTTTTCACTTGGTTATTGTTGGATTACTAGGTGGTTCAATTCCTGGGTAGGCAACCTGAAATTGTCTAATTGCTTCAGTGATGTTGCCAAAAGCAATAGCCCACGCACAGCACTTAACTTTTTGTTCAACGTTAAAAGCCGTTTCTCGACTCCACTTTCAGTAAAACAGTACCCGGAGAAAGTTAGGTTATGTTTTTATGGCTCAAGAGAAATTTTACAATCAAACAGCTGTTCTTCAACAATGAGCGTTAGAACCGTAACGTAGTAAACAAATCAGATAATAAATCATGAAAGTAGTTTTTATAGGAAGCAAATTGGTAAATTTTTCAATATGCCGCCATTTTGTTTCTATTAAGGTTAGGGAGTTGACATTTTTCTAGAATATTTTTAGAACCTACTTTGTAAACTGTGTAAAGTTTAAAAAAGTTCGGTGCATGAATGGGCACGTAATATAAAATCAAACGTTTAATCAAAATTTTTGACTTGTTGGTTAGGCTATATTTTGTGTTCAAACCAAAGATCACAAAGTAGTATTTAACCCCATAGCTGCAAAACCTTGTTTTTTTTCATTCACATCAATTTCTGAAAACAAATTTTTGCAGCTTTGCATGATGAAAAGTTTTTGATGTGCAGTATCCATGGATATAAACTAAACATCTGGATCACTAACACCGTGCTGCAAAAATGAGCCTCTACCCCCACCACTAGTTGGGGTTAATTCGGTAAGTAAAAGAGGATAAACAAATTGGAATGCAGTAGATCCACCAATAATAACGATTTCAGCTGAAATAAAAGAATGTAAACAAATCAGACGCACCAATAATAACGACGCCAACTGTCATAGGGCGGGGAGTGGCGGCGGCGGTAACCTTACTAGTGGTGGGGAAGCCAACAAGGTTAAATAGATATAGAGTGATCATCACATGTTAATTTTGTGTCCCTTTTTGATTTGCGCCATTTTACCCATAATTCCCGCCGTTTCCTTGGCAACCATCCCACACTTTACTCTTGTTTCCTTGGTTACTAGTTTTAGCTATTCGGATTGGTCGCTACAAGCTTAAAAAATTACTGATTATATTTTTAAAACATATGTTTATTTGTTGTTTGTTTTTATATTAGTTTGATTTGATGGTCAGTGAGAAGGCTATTGAAGTTGGTTTCCATAGAAACGTCGGATTGGTGTGGGTAAAATGGTAAATTACTGTTGGAAAGGTGTAAACAAAGGACTGGTTACCAAGGAAACGGCGGGAATCGTGTGTAACATGGCGCCAGTCAAAAAGGGACACTTTTCCCTATCTGGTGAGCACTCTATATCTATTTAACCTCGTTGGGGGAAGCCAACTAAATTTTAGCACTACCGCCATCTCAGTTAGCGATCCAGATGTTTTGTTTATCTATGGCAGTATCACCTGGTATCATGAACCTGGAAAGTTTCCAAATTATACTTCAAAAAAGAATAGTTTTTCATATATATGATAATGTCACATTTATTACAAATTTGTGTTTCACAATTAGGGATCTATTAGTTGTAAATTATAATTAAAAAAAGAAAACAGTATTTCAAATTACCTATGGTGCTTTGTGTTATTAAGTAAATGATAATACATAGACAAACTTCAGGCAGTGAATGTTTTATCACAACAATTTTTACAAAGAGTACAATTCTCTCAGGGATTACTTGATTAAAATAATACTGAACTTAAAAATAATTGTTTCTCCAAAATTATATACAATGCAAAACATTTTAAACAAACTACACAAAAACTCTATATATTTTATCCAATAGCGAATGAGTGGTGGCATTACTGTCATAGGAAAATACAAGAAATCTTATGTCCTTGAGTGAAACCAGCAACTTTGAATTCCGCTCAGCGTTGGAGTTACCCTTATTTCTCAGCTAAATTTCATTGCTAACTAAACATGAACACAAAATCATAAATTATCAAGGCTAGTGGCAAATGAAATAATTTTTATAGCCATAGAAAAGGTGATCAAATTGACTGAGAGAAAGTAAGGCCTCGTTCACATGATACGACTGTTGGCTGTGCGCCGTGGTAGGCATGACGTCAATGAGTACGGAGAATAACTTAATCGATAGTAATAGAAATACTACAAAGTTCTTATTATTACTCTTTCATCTCCAGCCCTCCACGAAGCACATAAAAAGTCGTATCGTTTGAACGGGGCCTAAGGTCCAACTGTAACGGCTATCCTGTCACTTATCAATAAATTAATGTTGGTGTATATAGTCAATGGTCGTGGACCCCAAAGCAGAACATTTTTAATTTTTCAGAAATGGTTTACACTATAGTCAAAATCTTTCTGCAAGCACATACTTTGTTAAGTGTCTGTAAATAATCCTACATTAAGAGTTAACATGGCAAATTACTAAATGAATACCATTATTTTATAAAAATTAGCTTTAATGAAAAATTCAGTGTGGCCCAAAAAGAGTCAAACTGTTTTTGTGTTTCTGGAACAGCCGATCTTTCTGTTGGGGTCGATCATTTAAATATAGTCTATCGTACAGACACGGCCGAATTTTCAGATGCAACTGATCTTTCTCACCGCCGATCATTCGGAGGTGGTTGAGCTTTTTGCGGCGATTACTTTCTTAAAGCAACAATGTAACCTGTTGCTCTGCTTTCAAGGTGATGGAATTAATGGACCATAACCAATTAAAATATAAAATATATCATCCAAAAATTACATAAAAAAAATTACTCTCCCAAATTTAGTATATCATATTTAAAAGAATTGACAATTAACATGGTTTGTATTACAAAATCAAAAAGTGCAGTTGATGTTTAAACGACTGCCAGAGATCTTATACTACTTACAGCTAAAAATACCACTTAACTGCCTACAAAACAACAATAGCATCAATAAACAATCAGCGTACAACAAACATGGCAACATGAAACCACTAACTTTGAACAACAAAATAAAAAAATGAAAAACTGAAACTAACTTTTTGGGCAGTGAATAAACTGTGAAACTGCACCTATGTTATAAACTTTTAAAATGGGCCCGTTCTTTTTTTAAAGTAGCAAGTAAATGACGACCTGATAACTATCTCAGTGTTGAAAAATTACAGAATCTTCAGAATAAATAGTCCAGGCTGCGAAAATTGTCAACAAAAACTCTACTCATTCAATACAGAAGAAATAAAAAATCTACATTAAAAATATATATATTTTTTAGAATTATAATGTGCACTGAGTTAAAAAGAAATGTAAAGTAAGTTATATGAATGTAAAATTTGTAGTTAGACACTTTTGATCTAATAACGACAATACACTTAAGTAAAACATAGAAAACCCACTTAACTAAATAAAGTATCTGTATTTGCATTGTAATAATCACAATAAAACCTACTTACATTAAAAATGCTAAAACTATTAAACAACCTTTAAAACTAAGCTACCAATTTGCTAAAAGTGTATGTAATTATGGCATGTAACCTAATTGCATTGTACACATTAAAGCAAGTTTCACAATCGAATACTGATCAACACACTTAATAACATGTAACTTACAATATAAGGCTGTGCTTTTTTTATATTTTAGCAAAAAAGACAAACTATTTTCAAAGTAGATTTTACCTTTTTTTAATACCTATCTTTAGTTTAAAAGAATTTAATTCAACTGTAATTAGTTGTTGTCAAAATTTCTCCATACAAAATTTAAGTTGTACGGCAAACAATTTAGTCTGCAGTTACTTGGCGAAGACAATATTACCAGTGAAATATTTACATTATTTAAATAAGAATATTATTTTTGAGTAGATATGGTAAATGATAATTACAGGCTCTAATAATTTTAACTTTTCTATTAACTATCAGTGGTTGGTCAAAACAAATATATAGATCTTATACTTTTTTATCGTGACTAATAATGAAGTGCACACATTGTAGCATTATTTTATTAAAACTATAAATTATGAACATTAACTTCCAATGAAGCATCCTCAAGTAATACACTGATTTTATTGATATAATTGGTAAGATCATTTTCCACGGCAAGTTGGAAACCGTTTTTAAGACATGGCGACAAGCGCTGAACTTATTTATTCATGAATACATTCTGAGAAAGAAATACTGTTAAGGGCAAAAGGATTTTTAGTAAAATTTCACAATCTTAAAAAAAAAAAAAAAAAAACTCGGATTCAAACCCACAACATCGCTAGCATGAATCCGAAGTCCGGCACTCTAACCCCTACACCTCCGACTCGCCCAAAATAGTGTGCTGATTACTTATTACTGATAAGTTATTTCAATTGTAGGGATTAAAAATGTTTTAAACGTTTTAAAACGGAAAGGCAATGTTTTAAACTTCCTTAAAAGCAAGAAAAATGTTTTTATAGTTTCTCGGATAAGAAAAGAGTATTTTCTTAATTTGTGGATTTATCCTCCAAATTTTTTTCTATGTCATACTTTTTTAACAAAAATTTATTCACAGGTTTTAGTGCCTTATATGCTCAATTGGAGAGATTTATTTATATTCCTAAGAAGGAATAAATGTGGTGAAAGACATAAAATAATCCAATCCGATCTAACCCCAACTCCTGGCAAGAGATTAACTTTACATATTTTAAGTTCCACTTTAAAAGTATGCAATTGGAAAAGTAGGATTGGGACATTCAATAATTTTACAAAGGGTTATTTTTCATCAAATGTATTAGGTAAAAAAAATCTCAATCTAAAATATTTAGTAATGACTAGATTTTTACAATAACATACATATTTTTATCACAAGGTAAAATCTAAAGATATCAAAACTCTTTGTCATTTTTTCAAATTCATAATCAGTTGGGACAGGCAGTTTGGTTGTACAGATTCCATAAAAAGTCAGTTTAAAATAGGATACAGGATCAAACTAATCCGTGGTTAAAAATTGATAATTGATTTACAACAAAATCTATATCTTTGCACAGCCCAGCAATCAATGTGAAAAAATACTAGCTAAAGTGACAAGTCCCACAGTAAAATACTACACATAGAAATACTTTAGTGTTAAAAAATCAATTCACCAACATTAGTACAAAATTCAGATATGACTATTATTGTCAAACACTCCAAATTGAAAAAGTCATTTTGACTGACAAATATGAATAATGAAAAAATTATATTATTGTTATAAAATTTGAATATTATTCCCTACATTATGGATTACTATTTATGTTGGTTGTTAAAGTAAAAAGTATATATTTTACAAAGGCTTAACTACCATATAAAAAAATGTTAAAAATAAAAAATGTAGTAAACATTATATATGTTCTCTATAGCTAATCTGAAACACTTCAGTATCACTTTGTTCTTTTACGAACATTAAATATATTTATTAACCTACGATTAATGATAAAAATATATTACTCCAATCCAACTTCTCGTGCGCATGCAGGTTCACAGAAATTCTCTACGTTAACACTTACTGAATTTTTATTTTTTGGTAATTACCTTATGCAACCTAGGGTGAAAGTAAACTTCATAGTAACCATGAATTCAGTACAGTTAAACCCCGCAATCTTGGCACTCATACCTTGGCAGTCTGAACAACCTAGCCACCCCTTGACTGGATGAAGACAAAGCCGATTTTGTAAATAGGACCGGTCCCAGGGGCGAGCCCCTCATAAGAATGAAAACTATTCTACCACATTTTGTTCACAACTAACCCCATTCGGAATTCTCATACTACTGACTAAAAGCAGGGATTTCTTGTGCAGCCAGTTTGTCCCATTAATTAACAATTTTCAAAAATGTTACGATTCACTGCATGATACGATTGAAGATCAAATCAATTGTGAAATAAAGTTTACCCCTAGGCTGCATTAAACAACGAGTAGTAGACTAAATCTAGACAGCGTCGGCAGCCTTGGTGGCCGGGGGTGCTCGGAAATCATGGTCCAGCGTGGGCAGATATACACGGCGCGACTCCTGAATCCCGGCACGGCACAGCGGGCATGATTCACAGCGCAGCGCGCACTCACTGCATGCCACAACGTGTGCACACGGGAAGAACGCTGTGTCGATCGATGCGTCCATGCAGATCCTGCAAAACAAGAAGCATCTCTGTGATAAAAACAAACGTGGTTGTGCTTGGATTTTGCAGAATGGTCCTGTGAGTTTAGCGAAGCTGTAATTTTTCTGAGATTTATGAGTGTTAAAATAATTGTTGTTAAACAAAGTACTTTTGTATTGCACCAAGGTTTTGGAACTGTAGTATACTACACTTTATCTACAAGTGTTGCAATAAGGAACCAACCAATAATGATATCAAACTAATTACGGGTCTGTGGTACACCAAAAATTCGGTACTGGTGCAGTACAAGACGAATTACCAACATCAGTTTTGTACAATCAAAGACATCGGGACGAATCCGATTCAGTACAAATTACAACTGTCAAAAATATTATCGTATCTACTATGTATATTTGACTTTAGAAAAACAAAATTAAACAATATTTTTACTATCTTTTCGTTTTTATGGATCAACGCATAAAAAGAATGGCTTGTCCTCATCGCTCAGCAAAAAAGATCACAAAGAAACTAATGATATAGAGTTCACCGAGTCCATGGATAGGACTTTAGTATTACGATTTGCAGACCAACACCAGTTTAGACAATCACGTTCTTGTAGGCAACAGCGTTCATACCGGCTGTTCAAGTACATTAGTCCTCATTGGGTAATACCTACAACAAACTGCAGTAATGTGATTGCCCACCGCCAGAAACGCTAGCGTTAGTAAGAACAGTTGTTTGACTAGAAGTGACGATAACTGTATAAAAGATTATAATGGGTATCACTGCCGTTTGCTAATATCACTTCACATAATTGAAAAATAATTAACTACGACCCACTCATTTGACAAATCAATTTTACTCAAGTCAAAAACTAGAACAACGCGTTTTAAAGTTTTGTAGTATTTCTAACATTATATTATGCAGCGATTGTTCAAAATATTGACTGCCAATTGAAAAGATATGTTCTATTCTAAAATGACCAGGGTTAGCTGAACGCTTTAGGGAAATGATAACGATCGCTCTGCGCAAAGGGTAAGACCCTCCAAATGATGTTTCTTCATATGAACTATATCGATCAGAAAAAAAACATTCTAAATTTTCAATTTGTTTACAGCACCAGATTGGCTTTTAAAATATGGGAAATGTTTTCAAAATAACTATATTTTACATTGTTGTGTATGTTTCTTCCAGAGGTTTAGATGTTGTATAAATGTAAGTACTCTGTGGTGCTTACTTCCTCGTTTTAGGCAAGGAATCTAAAATAAATAGAATAAATAAACTGAAAGTATTGGTCGGTTATTTTCACTATATTGGGTAAATTTTATTGGAATTAACCAATCACCAAATCATTTTTGGCCATTATTCACTGTGCTAACAAACCCCTGACTTGACCAGCTTAAATAACAAATTAAACTTAGTCTCTAATGAAATTAATTAAACTGTTTTAGACTCATCCATTATTTGCAATAATTTTAGGGGTTGGTAAAAAACCCTATGATTAATTCAAAAACTATTAATATGAAACCATAAATACAATTAAAATTTAATACAAAGACATAAGTCAATTGCAAATTGAATTGCCAAACTTTTCATTTGCATTATAAACACCGCTCTTGGTATATAAAAGTTTTTTGGGTTCAGCCTACTATGTCTCTCTGTGCAAACTTGGCCTGCCTTAGAAAACATAAACTGTAACTTAAAGAGTAGCTTACAATGTTTATAAATAATTTTGGCAAACCAATTTTTGCAGTTAGTAAATTTAACTAAAAACAAATCACACGGGTAACTTAACAGCACTAAACACCAATGTATTTCAAAAGAAACTATTTATTTTTTTACATTTTTCATCTATTATGATATCTGTTGTACTTCACTTCCACTGTACTGTACTTTCATTAGCTCTAACTACTAAAGTCAGAGGCAATATAACAGGTGGGTCAAGGTCAAGTCTTTAAATCAGCTAGCTGATTTTATTTCTCATTTAGCTACATGTTAAATCAATTTCAGGGCTTGTAACAGTTCTTGAGGTTAATAATAATAATAATAAAAAAAAGATAGATAAAATAACCTTGAATAAACCCAAAATGTCGCTAAAAGTTCCGAAAACCGACAGTGTTTTATTGGGATATTAAAAATATGTAGGCAATAAAAATTATGTAGGATAATTGTTAACTTGTTAATTTGTTAAATTAATATGTTTAACTAGGTAAGTAATCATCTACTAAAGCAATAATAATAGTAAAAAAATTTTAAAAATAGCAAAAAATCCTCCCCAATCCATCTTTTATTTTAAATTTTTTTCCTTTTTAAACATTTATTTAAATTCTATGAGCTTCATCCAAATCGATCAATAAAAACCTAATTTCCCTAAAAAATTTTAAAAATAACCAAAATCCCCCCAAAAATAACCCAATTCTTAAAAATAACAAAAAATAACCAAGAGCAAAAAAATACCAAAAAAATTTTAAAAATAACCTGTTGCAAGCCCTGCAATTTACTTACCTTGACCTTGATCTGCCTGTTCTACTGCTGCTGACTAGTGTGTGCAGTGCAGTTTAAGCTAAGGCTCTAATTTGTCATGTTGAGACAATCACCGGTGACAGATGGCCAGATGTCAAATTCATAAAAAGAGCATTGGAAAAAACTTGGAGGGGGGAAGTGAGGGTGGGTAGCGACGATACCGCTCCAATGATGTCATCTACCGCTTCTAAAATGGGCCTACTGACTTAATTAAATAATTTTTTAGTTGAGTTTAGAATTTTGTTCATTAGTTTGTTCTTTTATGTATTTAGGTAAGGAATTGAAAAAGTCTAATCCAGCATAGAGGCCTATAGGCTTCTTTTGAAAATCTCTGTTATGTTTTTAATTATCCGCCAAAAAGAAATCTAAGTTTTCAATTATTGTTTTGATGCTGCTACTCACTTCATGTTCATCTTTATAACTTAGCATTAAATTGATGTCATCGGTATACATGCACCGGTGTGAATTACAAGAACATGAACTTAGTATTTATGATTTTTCCTAAGTAAGTAGCAAAATATAGTAAATAAAATAGGTAATTGAAGTGTTACCCATTGATATTAATACCGAAGTATAAATACCACAAAACAAATTGATGGTGCCTACTGTACCGATATTGTACCGAGAACTGAGATAAAAAAAATTTACTGTACCAAACCTCATTCCAAGTGAGACACCAAGTGTTTCGAGACCACTTTCTCAAGAATCTTTTAAATCACTGAAAGAATTGATATTGGGCAAAAATCCAAAACTGAAGAAGGATTTCGTAATTTTGGGAGAGGAACCTCCAAACTCTCCTTCCAGTTTTGAGGAAAATTACCCGACGTTGATGATATATTGATCTGAGTAATTGCATTAATAGGGAAAGGAATTAAATGTCTGACCATTTCAATGTATATCACATCAACACCAAATGCATTACTATTTATACTGTTCATGAGCTCCTTTACTTTACTTTTAGAAACGGGAACAAAAGAAAACTGAGAAATTATACCTTCACATTTGTTACTATTGTAAAACTTCATCTTGTCTTTGTTAATGTCCTGCTGCCACCAGCAGAAAAATAATGATTTAAATCTTCTGGTGTAATGAATGGCCACTCATGTCTATGGAATGCAGTGCTCCACCAGCACACAATGTCGACCAGAATGTTTTGGGATTTTTCATGTTCAGATTTGTGGCAAAGAACTTTTTCTTTGCTGAACCTATAGCAACATTTAATGCATCACAGACTCTGCAATAAGCGTATCTCGCTGCTTCAGCTTTCAAAGACAAATAGGCATGTTTAGATTTATTCTTACTTTTTGTTAGGTATTTCACATTTGGTCTCTCCAGGGGGGCTTCTTTCTTGTTAATCTTTTTCTAACCATTTCATCAAACACAGGACAATATTTGTTGTCAATATATTTGTAATGTCATCTATGTCTTTTAAGGCTATTACTTCATCCCACTGTATACCAGATGCTATTTTAATTAAATTTATCACAATCAAAATCTCTATAATTGCGATACGAGATGAATTTTCAGCATTTTTTACAATGCCTATTGGTTTTTCTTATTTTTTTGTAAATATTTAATAGCAATGGATCTTGAATCTTGAGGTTACTTTTAAATAAGTGGTCAGTGACCGACTTATGTATAAGTTAAGTGATCAGTGAGCAAATTACATAGTGCCCAAAGAGTAAGTACTGCACGGGTGAGTAACTAATGACCAAGTAATGCACAAAGTTGCCGAAAAGTCCCTTTACAAAAGAGAACCTTTTAGTAGCAATACATGAAATCAACAGTAATTATGTACTGATTTTAAATTACGCTTTAGCCTTTCCTCTTCAGAAAAAAGTGCTATTCCTTATGACAACTGAGATTTATGAGCTCTTTGGCTGAATAATTACTCTTGACTGGTGCACAAAGTCTTCCAGTAAGACGCATACCTTTGTAAAGATTGTAGCAGGGCTGATAAGTAGTAATAGGGTTAAGGGAGACAGTGAGCAACCTCCCGAACCCTTACCAATGAACCCCTGAATACTTTCACCATCCCATAAGACTTTGTCATGGGAAAGGTAACCCACCCCACCAGGCCAGGTTTGTGGCATTCGCTACTAGGTCGACGCTCTCAAAAGAGGTAAAACAACCATCACACGGGTTCCAACTTGGAGTCCAATTGAGCATTCCTGTATTATCAACTCGTAAATGTTCTTTGAGTTGGCTCCCGTTCTCAACTGATGCAAAGTATTTGGGAAAAAGCTGGCCCAAATTGAAAAATGGTTCTCGTTAATGGCACGCACGAAGATGACGCATGAGGATGATCAGGGGGATGGTGAGGAGATCAATGGTTGATAGGGCTTCCATCAATCCCCTTAACCTGATCATCACCCACAAACTAATGTTTACATAGATTTACCACATATGAGAAGTTGGTGTAAGGGGAGTTTTAAGTCAATCTGTACAAAACGTACAAACACAAAACATGAATATTTTAAGGTCAATGACCTCTTTGTCATCACACAGCCTGAAAACCAAGTTTTGTATAGTTGAGTGGTCAAATAAAACCTACACACCCAAAAAGAGAATGATCAGTGAGCAAGTTAAATACAAGTAAATGGCCAAGTTCTATCAACTGGCCCACGATCATGCTCTGATTAATCAAATAACCAGTTTGCAAGTTACCTGCAGGTCAGTGCGTCCAGTAGCCTGGCGAGTCGTTCGCTCGTCTGACTGGTGCTGCCATCTGACGGTGAGTCGTGAACCGTACTCGACGTCTCTGGCTGATACAGAGCTCTCCTGGCATTGTCATGAACCTCCCGACATGTGCGTCTGATGTCGAACACGTACTGCTTGCCGAGTGGACTCGCCTCATTAAAAATGGACACTATCGTTCCCTGAAACATTCCGGAAATCGGATTGTCAGCAAAGATGCAACAAATTACTACTTGTGCGAATACAATGTTTTAGCAAGAACTTTGACAAATTTAACACTTTTAACCCTAAGTGCAAAATGATCTTATTAAGAGTGTTACTGGTCAATTTTAGGTTTTAAATTAAAATTTTTAGTTTAGTAAAATATTTTTTGATACATAATACATACATAATATGATACATACCCTGATACATAATATATCAAAATAAATCAAAAGCTATGAACTTTCAAATTAAATTAAATTAATTTTATTACAGTTAGAATGGGCAAACATTTCACAGGGTGTCTACAGATATCTGATTTTGGAATTCCAGTATATTTCCAGAATTTCAAGTACATTTTTTTTTCAAAAAATTCCAGTATCACTCGCGAACTATTAACCTGAATATGGAATAACAATAACAAAATTTTATACATGTAAACAAATTTAACATGGATCTTAGTATTAAGAGATCGCCACTGGTCAAAATTCTACCAAAAAATCACTTGATTTTGACTCTAATTTATTTAATAAACTACCCTTCTTCCATAAGATTAACATTGAAAATTTGAAAGCCTCTAGGGTACCCCTGGAGGCTGATGTGAATTATAATGGTATTCTGTTCATCTACAAGATGAATCTTTCTAACAGTATGCACGGATTTCTCTAACGATACACACAAGCTGAAAAAAATTAAAAAATAATCATAATTGAATATTAATTTATAGAGACTTATTTCTAAGCTTAATCTTTACACAAATGTTTAGATTTCTTAATTGCCTACCGGTAGTTAATTATTTGATCAGAACAACAAGTTTTCTGATTTTGGTTTGCAAACATACTTTAACAACAATAATAACAGGTGAAACATTTTTACATCAAAATGTACGGATCAAATGACAAAATCCATATTTTATGCATAAAAAATAAAAAAAACAATTTCCGGATTTTAATAAAATTAAATTATTCCAGTATCTATTTTGAAATTCCAGTATAATTCCAGTAATTCCAGTATCAGTAGACACCCTGTTTTAGGATCCTACATCAAAATAACCAAAAAATCAAAGGACGAAAATTGCTACCACATGTATATATCACGCATATTTTACACTAAACATAACAAAAATATCAAATACAGTAATAAATAAACGGTATCAGTTAACTGACACATACTTTCTCCCAACAATATAAAAAAAGATGTTAAAAGCTTCAAACATAAATGTCTTGATGACTCAGATAGCTACCAGCTGAGCAGCGTGAGTTTGACCCTACGCGCGTCTGTGACTTTTAACAACGTACTGCGTTTACCGCTAAACGAAAAATTGAATTTTCTCCGCAACCACTTGACATAGAGCAAAAATTTTAAATACTGGATTATTTCGTTTTTTGAGCTTGATTTAATGGTGATAAGTAAAATTTATTTCAAAATAACAGCTATTTTGAAAATCCAAAAAATTGATTTTTGAAACACTTATCACGCCATAACTTTTGAACGAGCATTTTCTCGAAGATGCGGGTGGTGTCATTTTATTCGCCATTTTAAGCTTAATAAACGACAAAATTTTAATAAAAATCGTTAGAGCCGTTTTTGAGAAATTTGGATTTTTCACGATTTTTGAGGGTTTTGGAGGTGGGGGGGGGGGGGGGAGTAAAATACCCTTAAAAATCAAAAATTCAAAAAAATGAAAAAAACGCCTGGAATTATCGTGGGTTTGAACCTACGTACCAAATTTCACCAAAATCGGGAAATTGGGGCATTCTCTAGCTCTGTATACATCCAGACACACACACACACACACAGACATCACTCGAAAACCACTTTTTTGGACTCAGAGGGCACCAAAACGGATAAATTTACCAACAACTCAAATTTTAAAATGTTGACGAAACCAATACTTTCTCAATATATACATTTATAGGGGGGAAGGGGGCTCCAAAATGGATATATACATCATCAAACTAATGGGAAGTGTTTTACGAAAACAATACTTTCTCCATATACTATGGTATAGGGGGAGAAAGTAAAAATGATGATTCTGAGCACTAATATTCAGTGATAGGCCTAAAGTTGAACTATTTTTATTTAAAACAGCTGATAGTTATTGATTTTTAATTTGGCAATTAGTTGAAAACTGTTTCAAGCACTGATTCACAATTTGAAGTCACCTGAGTAAATATCTTATACATTTTTATGATGGCTTGAAACTAAAACTAGATACCTTTTGTTATAAGGCTCTTAAGAGTCTGCATAACCTCCCCCATCTTGGTATTTTGTCCCATAAGAACAATGTTAAGTTCATAACATTACTGTGTGTGTGTGTGTGTGTGTGTTTTTTGTCGGAAAATTTCAAACTTGATGCCATTTTTAAAGTTAACATAGTATCTTTCATTTGACGTGACAGAAAATTAATTTAAAAAAATATTCACTCAAATAAAGAATAAAATATAACTATATACTAACACCATTTTAAAACCATGTTAAACCAGTTTTCGAAGGTTTTCCATCCACGTCATATAAACGCCATACCAATATGATGAACATATTCAAGTTTCATGCGAATCCGATGAAAGATTATCGAGATAAAGTGATTTAAAGAGACCTATAATTAACAGTAATGTTTTAAATTTAACGTTTTTCTTGTGGTACTGAAAATCAAAGATGATGGAGGCACTGCAGACTCTTAATGATTACTAGGGGGCCTGTGTTCAAATTGTGCATTTTGTAATAAAGGGGAGAGCGGGGCACTTTCATACAGTTTGAATTTTTTGCTTGTTTTTAAAACAAATGAGCTTACTTGACTTATGGGTAATTCTTTCCTTAACATCCTCAAAAAGTTTCAATAGTGTAGCTGCCCATGGAAGAAAACTATTGAATAATATATGATTTTCAACTGTTGACTTTTTTTTTACTATGAAAAACTGAGATAAGTGCTTCTATTTTTTATACTGTTGTAGCTATAGTATACTGTTGCAAGAACCTTTTAAAGGATGTGTACAAATTACATAACCTCAAACATAACCCATAACTGCAGCATAATTTATTATTGAAACAAGTACTTTTGGCACATTCATACACAGAAATAGGGGCAGTTTTATACATTGGGTATACAGTACACTATCGTTCATCCAACTCGGGTGACATCAGAACTAGTGTTCTGGTTAACTTATTATTAAAAAGTTTTTTGTAAAGAAAAGTGCCTTCAATCTCCAATTTATTATACACCCAATACAGTAATGTATCACAATTTGCATCACTTCTCACCAGGCGATTTTCATTACCTGCATCTCTCGACGTGATTGCCGAGGCCATGTAGGTATTCGTACAGAAATAGGAAGAGGGGGGGGGGACAGGAAGTAAACATCTGCTTCATAAACTGTCTCTTTGTCTATCTCACGAGTGCACTAGTTTTACAAGGAATGTCAATTGACTGTTGAAATATGAGTGAAAAATTAGACAAGGTTTCTGTGTCTATTGAGAATAAACTTGAAGCTATTAAAAGAATCAATGCGGATGAGTAGGCAAGATTGTTGTGGAATCTGGAGTGGGGACAGTATGGGGATCGATATTTCCTGTGTTGTTTTTTTATTCCTATTAGTTCATTGGCATTGGTAGCTTGTTCAAAGTTTCAATATCTTATTTTCAGGAAATTTGTCATGTTATTTCACTAACAATAGTAAATATAACCATAATTGGTCACCCTAACGGCGAAAACAATGGCTCACTACGGACTGCGTTTCATTGGAATTTTTCGACATCCGAAATGGCTGTCCGCCACATTAGTTCCGATGAACGAGAGTGCACTGTACATATATTTGAGTAGTCAGAAACGTGACTGCCAAGGTTAAGTGGTATTTTTGTGGTAACACATGGCTTTTTAAGTGGTAATCAAAAATGTGGTCACAAATAGATCAAATACTTTGTAACTTACAACTAAAGTCGGTGAAATATAAAACTGTATTTCTATGCATTTTCCCTATATATGAAACTGCCCCAGCATGGGGTGATTTCATACAATTTGCATGCTTTTATTAAAATATTTAAATCCTAAAGTAGCAGTTGGCATGTACAAAATATGAACACATACTTAAATTAATTATTAGTTTGTTGTTATATAACAGTATTTTCAGTTATTTTTAGTTATTTTCAGTTTTAACAGTTATTTTCAGTTTTAACAAAGGAAAAAATACAGAAATGTTAAAGTTTGGCATTGAATTTTTGTATGAAAGTGCCCTGCTCTCCCTATTTATTTCTGTTTATGAGAAACTCGCCCATAGTATAATGCAAAGGAATTACACGACTTTTCAAACAATATTTATGTTGATTATACAGTGACAGACGACCTATTTTTGTTTACAAACTGACTTAAAAAATCCTTTGAAGGTAATTAGCTGTTTTAAAAATAAAAATTTAGATTTAAAAATCTTATAATAAAAGTTGGTCAACCCCAACTTAAAGCGCCCTCTAGAAATAAACTAAAGGTTAGGGGGGGGGGGGGCGAAGCCCTAAACAAAATGATCTTTTTAATCACCATTCACACTCACGCCAGAGCATAAGCTTTAATATGAAATATAAATCTTAAAAATTAGTTAAGTAGGTTGAGAGCAAAGTGGATGTAACAAACAAAACCCTTATTGAATTAAGAAGATAGATAGATTAAGCTCTTCTGAACTGACTTTGCTGATACATTTGATGTTGTCATATTGCAAATAAAGATTTACATGTTTATCCATAGACAATAATATTTAACACTGGTATACATAGTAAAGCAACTTAACTTTGATCTATTTCACAAGGAAACATTTAAATTCCATTCTATTTTATTTAAATTTATGATCTGAGCATCACGATTTACCTTGAGATCTCGCACAAACTGAGCGGTGACGGCCCCGCGAACTGTTTCGCATGAGTAGAAAGCATGTTTCTCCGTGAGCGCTCGGTATACCTCCGTGGCCAGCAGAGTGCTGTCACACTTGACGTCCAGAGTGACAGGCTGATGGTTTACGTCGTCATAATGCAGCTGGAATGTGCGTCGCTGACTCACCGCGCTGTGTATCGCCGTGTACGGTATACTGCAAACACACATGGAAATAAACTGTGCTCCTGTTTATTATTGAAGAGTTAATTTTGAAATAGTAGTTTACATCACTAGGACGGGAAGTGGGTTCTGTGTGGAACCGCGTTTTGTGAGCGAGGCAAAGCCAAGCTGGGAAACAACGATTAAGCACAGAAGAATCATAAGCTTATCATAATTAAATAATCTATGTTTTTATTGATCCACGCGTGCATTATGCACTTGGATTAACTGATAAGATGTAAAAATTGTGTTTATTCTTGAAATAAAGAGTTTTGAATTTGAATTTGAATTTGAAGAAACACTTTCTGTCCAAGTGATGAACAATGTTTTTCACCATACTGCAAAAATATAAAAGTAATAGCTAATTTTAAATAAATAAATTAAAATTTCATTATCTATTTTCGTTTAGTACTTGATTTTCATCTGAAATGTCATGAAAGTTTTGCATTAAAAATGTAGTCTGCAAGTGTTTTTTTGTTTACATTTGGCTTATTTGTTTTGGATAAGTATGATATTATTGCTTAGGAAAAAAAACAGCTTTTGAGGCTAGCGCGCGAAAGAATGAACATATTTTTTTTGTACACCATAGGCGTCATTTGAGGAGTGCAAGGGGGGGGGGAGGGTCAGTTTCCCACTCAATAATTTAGAAAAATTCTTTAAAAGGTCAAATTTTACTATAAAAATAATAGTAAATACTATAAAAAATACAAAATGAAATTTATGAGTTCAATTAATTGAGCTTCTTTTTATGCATTTGTTAAAGCACAATAGTAAGGGGGAGAAGGTTTTATTGCAGTAAAAATATATTTATTTTAAAAAAATCTTGTCCCCCCCCCTCCACAATAAAAATGCTGAAATTACACTACTGTATATACACTATTAACAGGCTACAGAAAACACCAACTTTGCGGACTAATTATAGACCAGAAAACGGCTGTTCTGATACCAGTACGATGAAAAATATGGGTTAGAAGACTTAATATAAGAAAAATGAAATAAAAATGATTAGGCCTAAGTAATTAGTAATTCCTCTCAAGACCAAGAGAAAAGATAGATCTACCTCAGAGAGATCTTTCCCTGTATGTATTTTTTCATGCTCTTTCAGAATGCTTCAAAATGCGGTTAGAGTGGCCAAAACTGATTCTAAAAGTAAAACAAGGTATCAAGTGGGATATGGGTAAACTGGGTAGGAGCCATTGTTTGTAGTTGTATTACAACCAATTTTCATCCACAAAACATTTGGGGAAATTATTATTGGGTGTAAACTTCATGGACAAACCGTAAATACTAACATATTTTAAAGTTATTTTGTTGTGTTAACTTTTATACCACAACTGTTTTATTACAGTTTTTGTTGAAAAATTCTTTAGAGTCAGAAAATTACATAATACAATGTACAAATACATGTTTATCAGACATGGAAGCTCAGTGATGGAGCGCTGGCCTGATACGCTCCCTGCCCCGGTGATTGCTTTAATTACATGTACAAACATGATTGATCCCCTATGGCTTTCCTTGTAACTAGTGTCGTCATAATAAGTTGGCTACTCATAATTCAGATTTTTTTAATTTTGTAAAAAAATATGTAATACTTTCTTACATTATTTAGATGATTTACAGAAGAATTTAAAAATAGTCCAGGAAAGATCACTGAAATCCTACACTCTAAAAAAACCAACATTTGTACAGGCAAAATTTTATTTCTTACCAACGATTTTTTATTTTTTGGTTGAATATAGGAGTTTTGGCCAAGAGAAATCGATTGGACTTACAGCATACTTCCTCTTAACTGGCCTCCTTTTAACCGGTCTCTGCTTTAACCTGTCTACCTGTGCACAAAAACAACATTTCTTTAACCGGCCAATTTTTATCTCAATATTGATTTGACCGGCTATGTTTTGCTAGAAACGTTGCTTTCTTATCTACTGTTTAATTCAATTCAACGTTATATAATACTGTATTGACCTTCTCAAACCAATTCAAATGTACTGTCCTGGACAAAAGTGTATGCCACCAGAAGTGAAAGCGTTTGGACCTGCTATCCAGTAGACAAAATCAGGAAACAAGTCATTATTAGTTTAGTTTGGTGGTGGATTTCATGGGTGTAGGGGATGTTAGCTATAAATGATATAGAGTAATAAAAAGAGTTGTTTTTCAAGTTAAAATTGCATTTAGGCTATATAAAATTTAGGTTGGCGTTTTTAAAGGTACATCGGTTTAACCGGCCAAATCGTTATCTGGCCGAGGCCTGGTCCTGAAGTGGCCAGTTAAGAGGGAGTGTACTGTATGTCTAGGTAGGCAAAATCTGGTTTCCGTAATACAGCCCTTCAAAGTTCCTTATAACGATTTTTTGTACTAAATTGGACAAAAATTTGCTGATAATTATAGACATAAAACTGGATATAACAAAATGAGTTACATCTTTAAAATGTTTTTCATAAAATTTATATCAAAGTGCAGCGCCCTTGGCCTGGCGAGTGAGCGAAGCAAATGAGCTCGTTTTAAACAAGAAAGGGGGCGAGTGGGCGGAGCATACGAACTTTGTCCGAGAAATTAATGTGACGCTTGATAATTTTACTGAGAATAAGCTTGGTCACCCACTGTCCCTTCAACAAGGACTTGACTTCAGCATTGTTAAATGTGTAGCAAACAAAACACCAGTACATACAAAATCAACAAACAACCTTATCCTTAACCAACAAATTAACTCTTTTACTGGATTGTTTAGCGATATGAAATTTTTAGGATTGAAAAGATCAAAAGAGTGGATTCCTCTGATTGGTGATACTGTAATTAGAGGATGAACTATGAACTAGTGCTGATAATCAATTTCGAACACCATAAATCTAAATAATATAGCCTAAAATAACCTGAAAACAGTATAAAAGGAATACTAAATGAGGAAAACAATTACTTGTGATATCAATAAAATGGGAAAACTATCGGTAAATAAGAAAAAGTTTTCCAAATAAGAAAGACTTGTTCGCAAATTTAAATCTATACCTATTGAATACGCAAAGGTTTTTTTTGGAACTCCTACAAATTTCAATCGATTTTCAAGTTTTTGGTGTCGTTGGTTGGTCTGTAGTTGTTTATGAAAAAATTTATGAAAATCAGCCCCCAGGATAACTGGGCTTACACGCTTTTAAAGTTTCAATATAAATACGAGGCATCTATACATATTTCATTAGACATGTATTTTTGTACAAGGAACTCGCCCTAATCTATAGCTATAGCTCTATCTAGCTTTTAATCGATTTTAATAATTTTGGTGTCATTAGATAGAGCTTGGCTTGAAATTGTTTTGAAAGTAAATTGGTAAATATCCATATAAATGGAAGAGCCCTGCAAGCCCTTAAAGTTCTGTATTTCCCAATTAGAATAACAAGAAAATTAAAAGATTCTCAAGTTTAACAGCTGTAACAAATAAACACAGCACACTAGCGAGAATATCTGTCTATTCATACCAAAGAAGTTATGTTAAATCATGGAGGAAGAACTGATTAACGAACTGCATTAAACAAGCCTAACCTATTAAAAAGGATCCAAACTAAACTGCTCGATTTCGAGCAACAAGTACACTAGTGTTTTAAAATTAAGTACCGTTTTGTAATAAAAAATAAAATAGGAGAGATTTTATGAAAGCCTGTATTTTATGATTTCCACCATTATTAAGGCACTCGTCATATCGTCCAATTAGCTTTACAGTTCCATTGTCATAGAATTCTGCCACCTGCCTTGAGACACACCTCAATACTGCCGTTTTGACATCGTGGTCATTGTTGTGGCGAATCCCGCCTAGGCCTTTCTTCAAATGAATGTGTGGTAGTCACTTGGCGCTAGATCGGGACTCTAGGGAGGATGATTGAGTTGTTCCCAACCAAATTCTCTGATCAATTCCTGGGCTCGATACGAGTAAGTCACATGTGGACGGGCATTATCGTGAAGCAAAATGATATCGTTAATCATTATGCACATTTGTGTGGCCACCTTTAAATGCTCTAACCCACTTTCGTACCATTTGATCACTAAGTTTTCTCTGTAAACTATACAGATCTGATAGATTTCAGATCTTTAGCCTACAGAAAACGAATACAGACTGTACTTTGCAGTCGGCGGAATTCTCTATGAGCGAAGGCTTCTTAAACATTTGAAAAAGTCCGAACACAGCAGCGAAAAATGCCGTAATGGCGTCAGTAAATTGTAGGGATGGACGAGATTGGATTTTCAGTTCGAGACGAGACGAGACGAGAATTTTTAATTCTCAAATAATTTCGAGACGAGATCGAGACGAGATTTTCCCTCTCATACATTACGAGAAATGTGCGTTCGGGATTTTAATCTGATTTTGTAACATGGTTAATCCTGATTAATGTGAAGGAACAAATATTTCTTTGTAAATTGCTGATTATGTTAATAAACTGAAGTTAAAAAAGTCACTTTCTTAACAAAAGGTCTAGGCCTATAAAGGAATGTACCCAATAAAAAGGTTGAGAAGATATAGGCTCACCATAAACCCTACCGACCTACGTTTAATAAAACATAAAAAGAGAATCATCTGTTACACTTACTTACTTCACTTTTCACTTTCATGTTTCACACTTTTCACTATTAACCTACTTTAAAATGTTTCCAAATAAGAGATTTTCCTCACTCACAGATTTGTAAGAGGCATAGGCCTACTAACTTTGAATCACAAGCCTAGAGACCGGGAGGCTAACAAGAAATAACTTTTAATTGGAGGATTTTAATTTTCAACTCTCTCTTCTTCTTTGTCCATAAGACAATCTTCAGCTCTCATTTTGTTTGCTATTCCTTTTCATTTCTCCAAACTATTCAAGTCCTGTATAGGCTACATATCTTTCACTGCTTTTGAATTCATGTAATCCCCTCGATTTGTCCATTTGTCGTCTGCTACTGCTAGTGGTAAGGTTTTTATTTATTTGCTCCTAACTGAATAAAGGCAAGCATTAGTGTAGCCATGAAGCCTGTATGGTTCTGGTAAGACCATTGATTTTCTATGTATTCAACACAACCTATTTATTGCTGTTCAACAATTATTGTTAATAGGCCTATTCAGTTTTTTTTTTAGTATCCAAACCTTGAAATAAAATCAACCATCAGCCGATTTTAAGCATTTATGGCTTAAAATAGCTGAACTCTGCTAAGAGTGTGAAAGGAAATTAAATTATGTATTACGTGGGATATTTGAGGTTAGCCATTATTCAACCTGATTGGCTATCTTGTCTCTTGCAGTGTTGGGAACCAGTGGCGGCTCGCCCATAAGGACTCCCGGACGCCGCCCCCCCAAAGAATTTATAAAAAAAACCAAAATAAATAAATTAACAAAAATATTATTATAAGAATATTTAACAGAATGACAATTGTATAGGTCATAAGTTGAAGATAGAAACAGATCGTACCGAAATAAATGAAAATCGACAACGATTGTGGCTCTAATTCTATCGCGGCCGGCTCGGGCCGGAGCGATGGACGCCGGCCACGGCGTCCTAGCGGTCTTGTAAAATCAAATGGAGACGCGCATACGCGCACCTCACTCACACAGGCACACACAACGGCTGCTTAATGCAACGCTCTGCCCGGCGCCCTAGGCTGCGCGCGCCACTGCTCCAGCCACTCAATGATACTCAATGATACTCAATGATACTCTTTATTAATCTTTAAGCAAATACATTGCAATCGATCACGTCAAATGTAATTCCATAATACAAAAGTATTAAGTCAATCATGAAAAATTCAAAGTCAATATGACAACAAAATATTCATAAATAGCATACACCTATATTAAGGTTTACAAACAAAACAATGTTACAGGCACCAAGTGAGAGAGAGAAATCAGATAAAAAAGACGGAGCTACAATTGTTTAAAAAATCCTTAAAAAAAAAACTAATATCACAGACAAAAAAAATTATCACTAAAAGTTAAATCTTGAAGGTGGCAATACCAAAAATTCATTAACATGATAAAAAGGATTTAAGATCAACCATTGAGAAATTCTTGATTTAAAACAATTAAAACTAATACTTTTTAACTCATTGGGAAGCTTATTGAAAAGACGTTTGCCCATAACAAGATGACTAGATCGTAACTTCTCGAGTCTCACAAAAGGAATATCTAAGTCAAGTCTATGTCTAGTGTTAAAATCATGAAAATCTAATCTAATAGGGCAATTGTACAATGACTTAAAAGTAAATAACAAAATATTAAATATATATAAATTGACAACAGTTAAAATTCCTAATTCAACAAATAAAGGCCTACAAGTAGCATTTCTTTCCGCCTGACAAATAATCCTGATTGCTTTTTTTTTGCATTAACAGAATCTCCTGAGTTTTAGGAGAATTTCCCCAAAAAATTATTCCATAATTGATAACAGACTGAAATAAAGCATAATAAGTTGAACGAACATAATGAACAGGAACACAGGACATTAAACGCAATAACAAAAAATTTACTCTAGACAATCTTACAACAATATTTTCAATGTGTGGAATCCATGTTAGGGTTTGGTCAACAATAATACCCAAAAACTTTGCCTGACTCACTGTATCAAAATCTTGAGCAAGAGGCCTTAAACTAAAAATGACTGATTGAGTTTTACTACAATTCAACAGAAAGCTATTAGCAGAAAACCAGTTTGAAGCTTGAAAAATTGAATTATTGACAGTTTCCCTGATTGAAAATAAATCGTGACCAGTACTCAAGAAAGTTGTGTCATCTGCATAGATATAGGACTTGGCACTAACATTATGTGGCAAGTCGTTGATGGCAATCAAGAACAGCAGAGGCCCCAAAATCGAGCCCTGCGGAACTCCACAGTCCAAATCAACAAGTGGTGACCGCTCACCATTCACACTAACCACCTGCCTTCTATTTGACAGATAAGATTTGAATAAATTTAGAGCTGAACCATGAATACCATAATAGTCAAGTTTGTGCAGTAAGATGTCATGGTCCACACAATCAAAGGCTTTACTCAGGTCACAAAAAGTTCCCCAAGCAAAGTCCCTCCTCTCAAAAGCGTTAAGTATGTCAGTGACAAGTACATCTATGGCACCCATGGTAGAGCGACCCTTGCGAAAACCAAACTGAGATTCAGTGAAAAAACCGGATGATTCCAAAAAGGCACTTATCTGATCAAATATAACATACTCAAAAACTTTGGCCAAGACAGGAATGAGTGAGACCGGACGATAGTTAGCCGGATTGTTTTTGTCCCCTTTTTTGAAAATAGGACTCACTCTTGAAATTTTGAGAAAATTTGGAAAAATCCCTTCCCTTAGGCAGGCATTAATGCAAAAGGCGAGCGGTTCAACAAGGCACTGCCCTATTTCCTTTAATAGAGAATTAGAAAAATCATAAAAATCTTTGGCTTCTGAAGACTTTAGGTTACTTAAAACTAATGAAATATTCTGTGGAGAAACAAACTTCCAATGAAATTCCTTTCTTTCAACTGCAAAATTATGCAACAATTCAGCAGAACATATGTTTGGTTGTGAAATGTTACTCCTGATTTCATTAACAGAGTTCTTAAAATAGTTGGAAAAACAAGCTGGATTGGCACTTTTTGGCACTGCTACCAACCGAGCAGTGCCAAAAAGTGACTGTAAGTTCCCTCGCGTTTCAGTCGTCCGTCTGGGTTCTTTTGAGCGTAATGTTGTACGTGTTGGTTTATGTTGTGTTGAAATAGTGAATTATATAGATTTGTGAGGAAATGTAAATGGATGATAGTGAAATGGGTGACGTTGGAGATGAGCAACATTTACACCAGGTAAATCGTATAGTAGGTAATAGAATGGGGGGAAAACATTGAATATTAGAATTATTTTGAAGAACCCGGGGATTCCAAGGCCCCAATTTAGTTTTAATCAAATGCAAAATTGAACAAAGAAAAAAAATAGTTTTAATCAAAAGTGTTTTAGAAATTTATACAATTAGGCCAATTGGCTCTGTGGCTGTAAAATTACAAACTCGTTTTTCTGTAACACTTGCTTGATTATAGAGATTCAGGATCTTGACTTAACTGTTGGTGGTATTTCAGAGATTAAACATTTGAACTAAAAAGTTAAGAAATATAAAACGAGTGACAAACACAGCAATGCGTGTATAGAATTTGATTAAGTATTTGGAAGGATTGACATTAAGATTTGCGACATTAAATAAAACTATAGGCCTACAAAATGTCATGAGAAATGCAGATTTTTTATTTATATTTATTTATTTATTTTTGGTCTGGATTTCGTTTAGCAAAATCATTGACTATGTATTCATAGTGAATTGCAAAATAATCCCAAAATGTGATGTGTCCTTTAAAGTCAATAAAACAATTGATTGTGTTAAGGCTTTCAGGTACGATAAAGAATTTAAATCTGAAGTACAAAAAATGAGAAACTCCCCTGAACTGAATTAGTCCAGTGTGTGAACAATAGCGTATAACTGAACCCAGACGTAAACATGGTTTGAAGACCGGAAATATATTGTCGCAAAGGAATGTGACATCTTAACTTCCGGGGTACGTAGCGGACCGCTTTCAATTCTTAGAACACACCTGTCCGCGGCAAAACTATTTCAGTATTTCAGTCTGATTTGTTTCCTCAATTCAAAAACAAATGTCACAAAAAAGAAGTAGGCCCATGCATTTAAACGTATTCATATCAATGAATAAAATTGACAGAAAACCAAAACTTGTTTTAGGTCTAATTGACCTAAAAATGTCATCTCTGTTGTACATAACTGATAACTGCAGGGTGATAACTTTTCGTCAGCAATTGTGATACCGGTATTAAGATTTTTAGGCTATATTGCAATTTAATTCCCCGTTGTGATCGAATTATCCCTGTTTGATGGAGTAAATATTATTTATGACACAAGAGATAACCGTTTTTCCTGAAGAAGAGACATTACTTATCTTCACTTTCGTAAATATAAATAAAATAATAAGAGCCCCTCCACCGTCCCTAACCACCGGCCGCCACTGTTGGGAACAGCTCGAGACCAAATTACCCGGAATCCACTAGCGGATTCCCCGGAATTCCCCTGAATTAAAATTGCATTCCCCGGAATTCCGTTGCGGTATTTTAACTATTTCATTACTCATACTGGAGACCTAATAAAGTAAAAGCGGCACTACAAATCGCTGTAACCACACTGCTAGCCACTACTATTAAGCTAAAATACGTTTTCCAATCATATTACTGTATTATCATTCAATAATGTAATTAAAAATTTTTAAGCCCACAAACCAATAAAAAACTATAAATCACCGTGGGGGAAAGTTTATAGGCAAGGCCAACTACTGGCCTTGGTATAGGTCTAGCTATCAACGAGATGAAACTACCGTAGATAACCATAATAAAGTGCTGCAAAGATAGTGAGGTTTGCCCCCGGTTGATTGGTGCCATTTCCCCACAATTCCCGCAGTTTCATTGGTAACCAGTCCTTTTTTTACATTTTTCTATCTGTTATTTGCCATTTTACCCACACACCAAAACGACACGTCTCTATTGTAACTAATCTCAATAGCTTGGTCATGAAGTGGCTTTAAAAACAAACAACAAATTATCAATATGATTTTAAAATAATCTGTGATTTTGAGAAGCTTTAACCAATCAGAATACCTAAAAGGGGTAACCAAGGAAACGAGGGTAAAGTCCGGGTAATTACCATTACCAAGAAAACGGCGAGAATCGTGATGAGTAAAATGGCCCCAGTCAACAGTGTGCAACAAATTAACCTGCGTCTAGTTAACAGTAGGGGCAACAAAGTAACTTACAGTATTACTTTACTTCGTTGATGTCTATTATTACAGGCCTCTAACTAAAACCATAACCATAAAAATTTATAACCATACTATTTAGACATCCATACGATTAACCATATTATCATAGTGTCAAATGTATCTATTCTTAGGAAGAGTAATATGAATGTCATTTTGAAGATTAATGAATCAAATCCTGTTGTCCGGCGCAATCCCCGGAATTTTACCGTAAATATGGACCATTCCCCGGAAATTCCCCGGAACTACTCCATTCCCCGGAATTGTACCCGGAGACCTCTCCCATTCCCCGGATTCCGTGGAATTCCCCGGAAATTCCCAACGCTGGTCTCTTGTCATTCATCTGATTGTCACTACTATTCTTACTGCTAATGTCAAAACAGCTCTTAAATTTGTCAAAAATTATTTGAATCAGTTTTAAATAATCATCTTGAAGCAATTAAATGTCAAATAATGATTGTTTATTGTTTATAAAGTTTTCCCAACGTTCTAAAGATTTATCAAACAAATGAATTATTTTATAAATCAGAAGCTATGTTGACTCCGCCCACTACTGTTGATCGTCAGTAGTACCACTAACAGTCCGTGCAGATGCAGCCGAAGAGCCGTCTCCCACTCTCCAGTCCAGTCCAAATCTTGGAAGTCCAACTGTCGTTTATGATGGCAATTTAAGTTTGAAGTTTTGAGGAGGATAGGAAAATAAAACACTTCACATTGCTTCAAAATAATTTATTTTGTAGTATTAAATTCGTAGATTATACCCGTTTTTATCGTTATTTACGAATTATTTCTCGTCTCGAAAAATCTCGATCAAAATAAAATCTCGTCTCGGTCAACGAGATTAAAAATTTCTCGAAAATTTCTCGTAATTTCGAGACCCGTCCATCCCTAGTAAATTGCCGACAGATGTAGGTACACAACGCTCATATGCAGATCGCCGACCGCAGAGCTGCAGTGGCGGGATTCAAAAACGGTTCTTACTTAAAAAACATGAATCGTATTATGTAAGAAGAGTAATTGATTGAATCATTAGACAACTGTTGTAATAATAAATTATAGCACATCATGAAGAACATCCTGCAGCCTAGACCCCGCTCCATCAGAACTTTTTGACATCGAAACTGACTGTCATTACATTAATGATAAACGAGAGTATACTATAGCTAATCTAAAAGTCTTGCCGTTAGGCTCATATCAAAAGCCTTTAATGATTGAACTTATTAAGGGTATGTTAGCACTGTAAAATCTATAATACAAGCATGATATAGAAAAATACATAAAGATTTACAGGATTAAAGATTAACAAGGGCTCACCTCTGGCAGCCCTGAGTGTTAGGGCAGTAGACGTTGATGCCGTGGGGGCCGATGCCCAACGTGGTGGTTTTGCAGTTGAAAAGCTCCTCGCCAAACTCGTTAAGAGTCGAAATTTCCTTCAATAACCAATATTCCGATGTACTACTCTTCATACCCTGAAAAACAATTAAATTTTGAATTTTATTTATAAACACGTAAAAATTATATTAGGAGTGGGCGAATGGCACAAGCTAAGGAACCATAATACAGCAGATTTTTTTATTTTTACAAAAAATCCACAAGAAGGAAAGCACATAAGAACAAAAACTTCTTTTATTAAAAGCCGAAACTTTTAAAACCCAACTGCTAGTTTAAGGATCAGTGATTATACTTTTTATTGATCTAAAAAATTGTAGATTTAGTCAATACAAGACATCATGTAGTTAACACGTTAAATGCCGCAGCCGAAATACGGCAAATCCCTCAAAGTGCCACGTTAGACCGTATGATGTATCGTTAATATTTTATTATTTTCACGCCATTTAGGGTCAGTACTTATTATTTAAACAAATTTTATAATTAAATATAGTAAAAATTGTTTCATGATCAGCACACGATACATATTTACAAGGCTTTTTTTTCATTTTGTACACTATGGTCTCAAACCACTATTTTATGCTAAAACCCGCACAATTAACTCGCTTCTTTATTTCGTTTCTATTCTCTTTTTTGTACTTGACTATGAGAATAACATTTTAGGCTTTACTTTTACGATCGGGAATGTATTTATTCATACCGAAAGTAAGACCTCTAAAAGTAACATCATATCAATTCCAAATCCTCAACTTCTTAACTTTATTGTAAACTAATTTGATTTATATATTTCATTGGCTTATTGAAAATGTTTGATTTTAATTTAAATATCGTATGTTATATTTGGTATATCTACAATGTTTATTTACAAATATTGTTTTAGTTTACGGTAGGGCTGTTGATGATATCTTGTCTATCTTAAGGCCTTCCATAAGGATATAATCACCTTGTCGCAGCAGACCTGCATACTCAGCAAATTTCCAATGGAATTTGGTATTTCTTATTTTCCCCATATAAACCATGGGATTGAGGATGAAGGTTGGTTGCCATGGGGTCTTGTAAGCAAATAGACAGTAATATTCTTGCCCAGTGCGGTGCATGCTAAATTGTATCAAATTCTGGTATTTTTTTATTTTCCCATAAACCCCATAGGGGTGAGTTTGTGGGTTTGCCGCCATATGGGTGTTGTAAGCAAATATAAGGTACACTCTGCCTAGTGAATGTACATAGCAAATTTTATCAAGTTATGTCAATAGGTGAGATAGATAGATTTGTTAATTCCCCAGAAGAATAACATGGAATACATTTTCCAAGCTCTTTTGAATGGTTTCAGTTCAAATTGTTGAATTTAGAAAATTGAGGCCCAAAAATGCCAAAAACTCATTTTTGACCCTTTTGGAACCCCATAAAATCCCCCGTTCCCATGGTCTGATCATGCTGGTTTTTTTAATTTAACCTGATGAATGGTGATTTACACCTCTACACCAAATTTTATCAAAATCGGAAGATCCGTTCGAGAGTTATCATTTTAACGGACATATATACATGGTGTCTTTAAAGTTTGTCATCAAACTTCATAATATGGCTAATTGGGTCAAAATAAGCAAAAAAGTTTTGTGAAGGTATGTCCTAATATGCATATTTACCCATATATCCACCATTTTGTTTTTTTTACACTTAGTAATTTTTATTTCAGTGATGGATTGACGTAGAATCTTCATATTTGGCATGAACCTTTATTCCAATCTCTATTACCACTATAAAATTTTTTTGCGATGTATATTTTCAAACTGGCGGCCATTTAAATTTTGTATAGAAATTATTTTACAATTCTCTACTGAATCATAAAACTGGTAAATTTTATCAAAATTTACAGGACACAGAAAAGCGACAAATTTAATTATCTAACCAATGAAAGCAAGAAGTTTGTAAGGATCTGACAACAAATAATGGAGTTATTGCAATTTTCAGCAGAGAAACATTGATTTTGCATAGTAATTCATATAAATTAAGATTATTTTAATAAAAAAATCACAATAACTCCATTATTTGTTGTCAGATCCTTACAAACTTGGTATTATTGGTTATATAATTAGGTTTGTCAACTTTTTTGTATTTTGCAAAATTTGAAAAAAATTTACCGGTTTTAAGATATTTGAGATGAGACCAAACACCTGAACAAATAAAAACAAAGCAATAAATAAACTATATTTGCTAAGTGACTAAGACTGTATGTTTGTGATACAAGTTTATTTTCATCCGGCAATGTTTATGAAGGTCATAGATAACAGAAGGTAAAAGATAAGGCTGATGTTGTTTTCATACAACACAACATGAATTTACACAACAATTAAAACTGTGGAGATATGAGTGTGGAATGGAAACACTCTTAAAATTAATTTTTGTAAAACTATGCAAACAGGTTTATGAAAGTAAAAATTATTTTTGAACTCTGTATGAGTTCAGTTCTATTTATAATTTGCTCTTACACTTGTAGGGAAAATTTTAAAATATTTTAAGTGAATATTAACATTTCTTTATGTTAGTTAGTATATTTGAATAAAATCAATTATATTATTAAGTTTATATTGTAAGAAAATAAAAGAATGAAACCACATAAAAAATTCTTATTTTTAACAGTGCAAGCTTCCTAGTAGCTATATGGTTAAAATAAAATCTTAAAGTACAACGGGGGGCTTTTATATAAAAAATGAGAAAACCTTTCATCCGAAAGATTAGATTAACACTTTGCGAATCTAAAAAGCATGTAACTACTTCACAATAAAACTCTATGTGCTAAAAGTTAGTAAATTTAATAGCACCTTGAGATAATATTTATTTGAAAAAAAGAACAGAGTAGACAACTTTATAAAAATACCCTACCACTACTTTCCAGTAATAACAAATTCATTCAACGGGTATAATGAAGATTGTTTGTCAAGTCAAATTTACAATTTTGATTGGATGTTACGACTGAGCGAGCCAATTTGACTGATGCAAATGAATGCAAACAAGAGTAACGAAGTCAGGCATTATGTACTAAAGAGACAACAATATGCGGAAACACAGCCGACTTGCTGGAACAATCTTAGGGGAACAAGGTTGAAGACTACGAGACTGATAGTTCATAGAGAGGATGTGGGGACGTTTCTGTCCTGATAAATGTGATTCTGGTGCACAGGTTCTTATGGGATGGCAAAGTAATGAAAACAAGGAATTCACTTCATTCATGCTGGTGATCATTATAAAAAGCTTAATTCAGCGTAATGATAAATAGTTCATCAGGGATAGAGCAAATTCATTATCCATAGTATATTTGAGAAGTTGAGAACTTATCAAAGGCCTAAACTAAAAACAATATAATTAATGATTTGTTTTTATTTTTTTGCAGCTGTTTTAACCTATTTTTATAACATGTAATTAGTGGACAATCTCTCCATCCGTCCACCTCAATCTCTTAGTGTAACAATTTAATTTTGCGAAAATTGGTTAGACAAATTAATAGGTGGCTTACTGACCATTGAACTTCCACTGACGGCAAGATAAATTTACGGAGCTTTAACGTTTTATTGGCTTTTCATAAACCTTTCTTGTTTTTAGAATTTTCCGCAACATTTAAAAAATTATTCATTTTGCACAAATATTGATATCTTTTAGACAAATCTTTATGATGGAAATTAAGTTTGAGTGTATTGCCAGTCAAATAGGTATTATTTTGGACTTCAAGAGGAAATGATTCCCACCCATATCCATCGGGGTGATGGACCACTTTCCTGAAACCATTTGGCTCATGATTATGAAATAAACTGACTGACCCTCAAGTCGCGGTGGAGCCTGATGACTGTCTCCAGAGTCTCCTGTGTCGAGCTGTCCATCAGCAGTTGGCACCACTGTGAATAGACACAGAGCGGTGGCGACTCCGGCTCCAGGTCGCCGGTCTCCGCCTGCGCGATCAGTGCTACCAACCTCGCCCCCATCTCCACATTCGTCACCTTCAGCCTTCCCTCCAGCAGGTCCAGCCGTGCATGCAGGTAGAACTGGTGTCTGCAACAGAACAGCCATTTTGATACCCAACTTTAAAATTTTCTATTGTAATTTATACAAAAATGGATTTTAAAAAGCTCCTCATTTTCAACGAGATATTACATACATATCCCGCGTCGTCCCGGGTAATCACTCCACAGTAGCATAGAACCAGTCAAAATTCCTAATACTAGATGTTCACTCGATAAAGAGGTTGTCATAAAAATCTTCTAACTTCTTTCTTACTAAATTGTCTTCTGAAGAAGGGAATTGGATACGGACTATTGGATATTATATCCGCCGAGTATCGATGGACAACAACTAGTATACACTTATTTTCCATGAGAATACCATAGGATTTAGTAATTAAGTTTGCTGCATGCAGGTTTTTGATCAAATATTAGTTACTCCCCACCTGGTGAAGGTTCATAGTACATTCAAGATTTTATATAAAGACATATTGATAAATAAGCAATAGGTATATAACTTTTTAAAGATTTGCCCATAATAATAACAAGGGAAACTTGATTTGAATTTTTATTGTAACCAGTTAAGCTATGTTAATGAATCAAAATACTAAATTGTTGGTTTATTTTAAATAATTTAGGTTAAAGTTGTCTAATTTCAAAAATTAAGATAAAAAATGGCAAAAACCCACTTTTAACCCTTTTGTAACCCCATAAAAACCCAGTCACATAGTTTGATACCCGTTCCCATCGTCTGATCCCAATTCCCATGGGCTGATTATGCTGGTACGAATATATAAATTTGAACTAACAGTGTTTTTGGCCTCTGAGAACCTCAAAACGAAAAACTAACATGGTCCCGGGCTCTACCATAGTAATATTATTCCCTATAGGGAAATTAGCTAAAAATAGTTTATATTAAATTCTAACAAATATTTATTATTAGAGTTGACAAATATTTAGTTAAACTTCCCATATTTCTTGTTCACTTTTGATTGCCTACTATTGGGTAGGAAATTAAATATTAGCCATATTATATGTACTAGCTGTTGCCCATCACGGCTTCCCCAGTGATTAAATTTATCAGTCAGTCAAATAGGTAATAAAATCTTTTAAAAGAGCAATGAAATCTACTTCCTTAAAAATGACATTGAAACAATGAAGTGGTGTGAGTGGAGCTGTAAAGGAATTTCGCAAAACCTATTCTTAGTGAGAAAAGGTTTCTTAAATAGAAAAGACCCTGAGAACCTATGAGCAAATAGGAACGACCATGTCAAATTTCAACCCTGTAGGTCCTACAGTATTTTGAAGTCATGTGGGGCGGAGTCCTAAAGAACATAAAAAACTATATTTGCTAAACAGGAACGTCCATGTCAAATTTCAAACCCTTTAGCCTTGGATTAATTTTGAAGTCATGTAGGGTGGAGCCCTAAAGAACTTCAAAAACTATATTTACAAAAACATTTCGTAGTGAGCACCTGTTAGCAAACCGGGACATCCACATTAAATTTAT
Organism: Neoaliturus tenellus; assembly: GCA_030545055.2. Classification (NCBI taxonomy): domain Eukaryota; kingdom Metazoa; phylum Arthropoda; class Insecta; order Hemiptera; family Cicadellidae; genus Neoaliturus; species Neoaliturus tenellus. Next base: position 246,809,369 of record CM061531.1, on the reverse strand, counting down.
ACCCCCTAGGATCCATCGTAAGTTTGATGTTCTATGGGGCAGAGCCCTAACGGAAATTTGCAAAATTATTTCTCAGTGAGCACCTATGAGCCAAGAGGAACATAAATGTCAAATTTCAACCCCGTGGGCCCTAGAGTAATTTCAAGACCTATGGGGTAAAATTATTTCTCAGTGAGCATCTATGAGCCAAGAGGAACATCCATGTCAAATTTCAACCCCGTGGGCCCTAGAGTAATTTCAAGACCTATGGGGCGGAGCCCTAAAGAATTTCAAAAACCTATATTTGCAAAACAGTTTCTTAATAAGTCTCTATGAGCAAAGAGAATCGTCCATGTCAAATTTCAACACGTAGGCTATATAGTAATTTTGAGCTTCTGTGGGGCGAAGCCCTAAAGGGGATGTTCAAAGCACTCTTTTTATTGAGCACCAAAGAGAAAAAGATCACTCATTATTTCAACCCTGCAAGTTTCTTAATTTGTATTTAAATTTGGCCATACGGATAACGTTTTATTGAAATTTCAAAGGCCTGTGGAATATAGTTTCTTAGTGAGCACCTAAGAGGCAGGACGAACCTGTGTTTAAAGTTTCAAGTAAATACATTAGGAACTACTCCTGAGATTACATATGAGTCCGTCAGTAAACACTCCCCGTCAGGTTTAGCTCGTTTGCTAGGCTCACTCGCCTCAATTCTATAATATTCTTTAGTTTTTTATTACCAATCTTCCCTCAATAATTTAAATGAGTACAGCTGTTTACAAAATTAATATCCCTTAATGTAATCATATGTTCCTATATAAAAATGTTGCTTTCATAAGAATAACATAGTAACTTTGAAGATGAATGGGACGGAGCCCTGAAGGAATTTTGCAAAAACGTTTCTTAGTGAGCACCTAAGGGGCAAGACGAACCTATGTTCAAATCTTAAAGTAAATCCCTTAGGTAGTTCCTGAGATTTCGTGATGAGTCTGTCAGTGAGTGGGATTTCGCTTAGGATATATATCTATATATATATATATATATATATATATATATATATATATATATATATATATATATATATATATATATATATATATATATATATATATATATATAGAGCAGGCCCCCAAGTGGTTTTTGAGACCCAATAAGTAGGAAAAGTAGGACTTTTAAGGTAAAAAGTAGGACTTTTTAGCAAAAAAGTAGGACTTATTTTGACCTAAAAATCTGCTAGCATATTGTAAAACTGGAGTTAAGCGCTTCATTGAAGCAGGTAGATTAGGCTAGGTAGTGTCAAACCTACAATTCCATTACATAAGCTAATTTTTAGTATAGACATTTTTTGTAAATAAAATTTGAGAAAAGTATAATTTTAACTAAATTTAAAAATAAGTTTAGGTTATAAAAAATATTAATTTAATTTTAGGTTAATTTTTTGCATTTCTTTATTCGTAACTAGCTGCTACCCGGCATGCTTTGCAATGCCAACCTGAGGAATTTTTTTGCCCTTTCAGGTGAGTTCGTCTCTATCCCCACTCACTGCAAGTGTATGATATCCTCTGGTATTTTTTTACCAACCTTCCCTCAATACTTTAAATGAGAACACCCCACATACTTTATACATGAAAAAAGCTGTTTATATAAATAACTAGCTTACTCGGCATGCTTTGCAATGCCAACCGGAGGAAGTTTTTGCCCTTCAGGTAAGCTCAATCGCTCCACTCACTTGCTGTTAGGTTTAGCTCATTCGCTACGCACACTCGCCGCAAGTCTATAATATCTCTAATTTTGCTATTACCAATCTCCCCTCAATACTTTAAATGGGAACATCTGTTTATATGATTAACATTTCTAAATGTAATCATATGTTCCAATAAAAAATGTGGCATAAGAATAACATGGTGACTTTGATGACGTGTGGGGCGGAGCCCAGTGGAATTTTGTTAATTTTTTCTTTCATAAGAACCTTCTCCTGACAATAACAAACACAACAAAAAAAGAATTCGCGAAATCGGTCCAGCCGTTCACACATGATGCCGTGATCAGAGAAATAGGGTTTCATTTTTATACATAGAGATTATAAGGAAATATTTTTGCTGTATATTGTGTTCATAAACAACTCAGATAAAAATTAAAAAAAAAAACTCCAAAAAAACCCCGACCTTGGTACACTTATTATGCTCTGAGGGCTATATAAAAACAAATGGCTTACAAACATTCTTCATGAAATGTTCCTGATAGATACTGTACATACCAAGTTTCATGACAAACGGTCCAGCGGTTTCCGAGTCCATCAATCACAAATATATATGCAACATCCTCTTTAACAATTAGATTTTAAGAATAAATTAATTTTAATTTGAAGAATGTTTCCTTTTAAAACACATTGGAGTATTTCACATAGGGCTTTATGTGGTTGTTTTTACATACAATTAATTCAACTTAAACTGGATGGGGTATGGCCTTTACTATTTTTATTCTATTACTTTACTATTCTTCAAAATATAATTACATTATTACATTATACTGAAATAGCTTAAATGAATGTGATATAATGTTTATATTTTATCTGTCTCAACACTTTCAACATATTCTAATCCTACACTATAGCTTCATTACAAAAAAGTAGATTAAAAACTACCTAGTTTAAAAACAAAACATCTTGTTCATAACAGTCTTTCACTCCCTAAAAATCTAAATTAGAAAATCCATATGAGTATTACATAGTCAAAAAAATTATCATGGTCATTGTTCTAAATATTAATATGAGACCTACAGTAATAGTTTCTTTCCTAAAGGGAAAATTCCCTAGTATCAAAATAAATTTGAAATCAGCAAAAGTTTAATTGAGCCATTAATATTTAAAAAAAATCTTGGAAGGAAGTGTTAATTTGTAAACATCGATAATAGGCATAATAAATTATCGCGTGATTACAGACGGACAAGATAAAAGTAGGAAAGTAGGACCCGTGTATCAAAAGTAGGACTTTTCCTACTTTCCTACAAAAAAGTAGGAAAAGTAGGACAATTTGGAGGCCTGATATAGATTTGTATAGTTGATTATGATGAATCATTCCATTAAAAATAAAAGACTGCACCATATGTACTATGTTCACCAAATTAAAATATCAAAACAGTAGCATTTTCTAAAGAGAAAAATTCATTATACAACCTTATTTTAATTCAATAAAGTGACACAGTACATCAGAACTGAAATAATCAAAATAATGGAAATCGAGGTCACGCCAGGTGCTGTACGAGTAAACAGGAAAACCATTTCAATAAAGTGGAAGGTAGGGTCGGTCCGATGGTAGATGTAATGCATTGACAATATTTGCATTGAAGTGGAGCAAAGCTTCAACTTGTTTACATTGAAATCACCTCCGTTCTTCACAACCAGAGAATAATCCCACAGAGTGTTTTTTTACTCTTGGGTTTTGTATCACAGTGTTCACAATACTTTACATGATGTATACTTTATGCAGTATACAGATTAACCTAAACATAAATAAAAAGGCATTATAACCCGGTGCTGTAGTAATCTACTCACTCTTCAGTATGACAGAAACTGTGTCACCAGCTATTAATGTGATTTTACAACCCTCTTAGTCTGACAAAATTGTTCAAAGTAGAAAGTTGATAACAAGTTTATGCTTTTAGTTGAACTTTACTGCTGTTGTCTTCATAGACAACATAGTTGAACTCACAAATAGTAGGTACACATTTTATGATACAATGTTTTTAGGGAGAGAGTTAACAAACCAATCTCCGGCTCATAAACATTCAAAATATTAATATTAAAATTATGAGAAAATTAAAGTAATTGAAGGGATTAACTTAAATAAAAGAAGTGTCGAATAATTTTTTTTTTTTATAAAATATAAAAAATAGAAGAAAACATTATTGTAAATAAACCACAATGGTAATGAATTTGTATCTAGCAACATACTTTGGTATAATAATAGTCTGTGCATTTTAAACCATTAGGTAGTAAAAAACATACTTTGAATTTGAATTAATTATTATAAATCAATAATACACAAACTGTGATGTAAGCACATGAATTCATCACTAATTCTGTGATCGAACATTGTAAAATTAAAATTATGTTAAACTCATATTATGATAAGTTATGACCAGTCAAAGTATTATTAGTTATGATCAACAGGAGGATTTATTTTGTGTTGATGTAATTATCTTATCTATTAAATAAAACCTCAAGGTAGGAATATTATTGAGTACTAAAACCATTTAATAAAGTAATATTTTTTCAATTGATAAGTGGAGATAAGTAGGTGTTCAGTAATTTTTTCCGAACCACCGACCCTAGAAGGTACATTGAACAGGTAGAGTGTTTGATTATATCCCGGTACTGCGACGCGGAACAATGACTCATGCATCATTAAAACCCATTAGCTCTCTCCGGCTGTGAACTCCTGACCTTCAACCATCCAGCCACTACGGTAAACCCATCGGTTATAATATGATGGATCATTCAGAAACAAACCGATATGCAAATGAACGTTTCCCTCATAGCTTAAAGAAATTATTTCAACAATCTTAGATGGACACTGATAACAAATACCATACTAATATTAAATACCCCCCGTCGCAGCAGACCTGCGTACTCAGCGAATTTCCAAATTAGTAATATTAATTTTGACCAGCTAAACTTGTAAACAAAATTTCATCACGTGCTCATAAATAGGGAAATAAATGTCTATTCTCCTTAAGATATAGGGAAAGAGTATGCAGGTATGCTGCCATGGGGGACACTAAGAGTAGGTTTTTAGCATAGAAAAAACTTATTTCGACCATATAAAGTCATATAGTAAGTTTCATCAATATCTGCCCATAAATAAAAGAGTTTGCCTATTCTCCATATGAATAACATGGGAAAAGAGTATGCAGGTTTGCTGCCATGATAAGTACAAAAACCAAGATTTTTTCCTTAAATGGATGAATCTCAACCAAATGAAGCTAAATACTAAGTTTCATCCAAAAATATTGGTTAATAAGTGAAATATTAACACATCCTTATTCTCCATAAGATTAACATTGGAGCCCCAAAAGACAATGTACTGTCTTTAGACTTTGTAATATCTCGGTAACCAATGGAGATAGAGCAAAGCTTTAAAATACTAAATTGTGTGTTTTTTTGAGCTTAATCCAATGGTCAAAATAAAAATTTAAAATTTTTAAAATTTACATATGAAAAATGCAAAAAACCCATTTTTGGGGTACAAAACCCCCCAAAACTACCCCTTCCGGTAGGTCGATATGTCTGGTTTTCGAACTCATCCGAATAAACGTAGGGTTACACATCTCTACCAAATTTAGTGTCGATCGGACCATTTTTACGAGAGTTATCGTGTCTAGGGACACATACATATATATATACATATATATATACATATATATATACATATATATATATATATACATATATATATATATATATAAATTTTAATGACTATTATTTTTGGTCTCTGGGCACCTCAAAACGAAAAAGTAACATGGTCCCGGGCTTAGGTCTTTCTATGAGACCTACGGTAATAGCTTATTCCCTATGGGAAATTCGCTAAAATTAAAAGTTTTCATATTTTTGCAATTTGTGATTTGTCTATACAACAATACATTTTACCAAAAACTACAGCTGTACGTTAACAGATGTTTAAAATGCTCAAACCAATCTCAATGTTATTATAATGGGAAAATTTCAAATTTAATTTGTGGATAGCGCCCTTATTTTAAGTCCGATTTTCATCAATTTTTGGCGGAAACAACTTCAGACTAAGCCCTATCCGACACCAAAATCTTGAAAATCGGTGAAGAATTGTAGGAGGAGTTCTCAAAACAAAAAAACCCTTAGCGTATTAAATAAGTATAGATATTGAATTGTTTCAATAGATTTTCCATAGATAAACAAGGGTATTTAGATGGCAAATTTTTTAGATGATCATAAATTATCAGGGATTTAAATTAACTGAGTTGCAAAATTACATTCAACAAGTATATTTTTGTATGTCAAAATTATAATATTTAAGAATGAATTTTCTCTTTTAAAAGTTGTTCTTGTTCCTTGAAAAAGTCATACATAAAAATAAGAAACAACACTATAATAGATAAAGAATCCTTAAAACTTAACAGAAGATGATCTTATTCACTTATTTATTGACCATTATTTAAATAAACGGTATCAGATAACTGACACATACTTTCTCCCAACAATATAAAAAAAGTGTTAAACATTAATGTCTTGATGGCTCAGTCAGATAGCTACCAGCTGAGTAGCGCGAGTATGACCCTACGCACATCTGGAACTTTTAACAACGTATTGTATTTACCGCTTAACAAAAAATTGAATTTTCTCTGCAACCACTTGATGTAGAGCAATGATTTAAGATACTGGATTATTTATTTTTGTTGAGCTTGATTTAATGGTGATAAGTAAAATTTATTTCACGCTAACAGCTATTTTGAAAATCGAAAAAATTGATTTTTTAAGCACTTTTTACTATATAACTTTTGAACGCGCATTTTCTTGGAGATGCGGGGGTGCTGAAATTTTATTCAGCATTTTAATCCTAATAAACCACAACATTTTGATCAGAATCGTTAGAGCTGTTTTTGAGAAATTTGGATTTTCCATGTTTTTGAAGGGTTTTGGGGGGTAAACTACCCTTAAAAATCAAGTATTCAAAAAAATGAAAAAAAGCAGCTGGAATTATTGTGCGTTTGGACCTACATACCAAATTTCACCTAAATTGGACCATTTTGACATTCTCTAGCACTGTTTACATCCAGACACACAGACACACACACACACACACACACACACACACACACACACACACACACACACACACACACAGATAGACATCGCTCTGAAAACCATTTTTTTGAATCGGAGGGTACCAAAATGTATAAATCCACCAACGACTCAAATTCAAAAATTTTGACGAAAACAATACTTTCTCCATATGTTATGGTATAGGGGGAGAAAGTAAAAACTGAGATGACCTAGAAGCAAATTAAAGTTGCAATCAATCTAATTAAAATTGGTACTAGTTTTATCTTGACTTAAAATAAACTAACACTATAGATACGCTTATCTATCACAAACAACAATAAAGTTTAGTGTTTTTTCACTACAGGAATCTCTTTGCAACAAAGATAGAAATATAATATCTGGAGTTAAAAAGAAAGTTTCCAGCTTCAGAAAACTTTTATTTGAAAGCACCATGAGAGTATGAAATAACAAAAACTAATTTAAACGTACATTCAAGTGAATTCTATCACGGAGAAGTTATCACAATTATCGGAAGGGCTTTGTGTCGATGACATCACAGGTTAACGCACTCGGATAACTCTTGTGTACACAACAACTAGTCAGCCGACAATGCTACATGGCTACATGGCTAAAACCTATCAAAAAAGCCAGCCTGGTAAATTTATTTTCTACATAAATATAAAGTATGGTACTAAGTCTTTTGTTACTTATTTAAAACACTAAAACAGACCGCAAGTTTACAATCTCATGTAAATGTCCTTCTCATAAATTTCTAGATAATGTACTAGATATTTCATACAGGTTATGAACAAATTTAGAGATATAAAAATACTTCCAGTCAAATACCTTTTAGCGAATTTCCCTATAGGGAATACGCTATTACCATTGACTATGTACACTAACGTGAATAGACCTCTCATCCAATGCATTTAGTTTGAGGCAAAAATTTGGAATTTCGGTGGACACCGCACCAGAGTCGCTGCCATCGATGTTGTTATTATTCAGCTGAATTACAGTGCTGCCAAAACATTTTACAAAAACATAAACATAACTTTCAGTTATAAAATGTTTCATCCTTGGTTTAGAAGAGTGGTAATACTGATTTATCTATCATATGTTACGTATACTTCGATGGACGCCGCATGAGATTGCACCACCGTCAATATGCTTCACACACGCCTATGCTATGAGAAGTCTACTCACGTAGTGTACAAAGTCAATGCTATTACGGTAGTAGCCATGGTAAGACCTAAGCCCGGGACCACTTTACTTTTTCATTTTGAGGTCCCCAGAAGCCAAAAACACCGTTCATTCATTTTCATATATATGTATATATATATATATATATATATATATATATATATATATATATATATATATGTGTCCGTGGTACCGATAACTTTGAAGCGGACCTCCGATTTTGATCAAATTTGGTATGAAGGTGTAAGACCAGGTCTATTTTCATGAGTTCGCGAACCAGCATTGTCGGGTTATGGGAACGGGGTTTTATGGGGTTTGAAAGGGGTAAAAAATTGGGTTTTTGGCATTTTTGGACCTCATTCAAGTATTTTAACTAAAACCATTTAAAAGAGCTTCAAAAACCTAACAATTTAGTATTTTGAATCATTAAAATAGCTTAACTGGTTATGGAGAAAATTTAAATCAAGTTCCCCATGTTATTCTTATGGGTTAATCTTTAAAAAGTTATATATCGCTTATTTATAAACATATCTTAGCAAAATTTTTTATGAACCTGTAATATTTGATGAGTAATTAAAATTTGATAAAAAACCCACATGGCAGCAAACCTACATGCCAAATCCCATGGTATTCTCATGGAAAATAAATGTATAATGGGAGCAAGAGAGATGGAGATAATAAGATGTCTGTTCCTAATAATCAGCTGATCATCTGTCTTTTGCTTTTGTCAAATTTGGAATGTTTATGTTTTGGGATTTGTAAACAAATAATTCTTTTTGCATGGAAGCTTTGGATAAGCACTTTTATTACTGTAAAAAATACATTATTGCAATATAAATTTTATTATTATTAAATAAAAATAATTAACCCAGAAAAATGATATTAAATATATTATATTTCCTTCTAAAGATTACAAGATAGCCACAAAGTTCTTTGATGTTAAAAAAAAAAATAACTCTTTGGAAATTCGCTCAGTACGCAGGTCTGCTGCGACGGGGGTATTTGTTTTTAAAGTTCTAAAGATTTTTTACCAGAAGAGTAGTCAGTTGAGAAATGAACAAAAATATGAACAAGATTGCGGTACAAGAAACCGTACTTTCGGAACGTTTCGGAGACCAAAAATTAACAGGGCGTCATTTTCAAAATCTTTTATATATTTAGGTCCAAAATGCCTTCAATGATTTATCTGATAACATAAAAAAATCAACCAACGTAAAATTATTTTGTAAAAGGCTAAAGAATTGGCTAATTCATTAAAGTAACATTCAAGAAGTTTTGAATATACTTAAATAATAATATTGATTTCATAAGAGATATTTGTTTTTAGAACTGAGTAAATATTTTCTTTTAGCTCTTAAGTAGTTTTTGTATGTACAGAATCAAGGAATTATGTAATACTTTATGTTCAGTAATTAAGATAAGATGTACCTTTCGTTAATTTATACTGCTTTAGTGATATTGGAAAAAATTCAAAGGACATAATGCCACAGGAGTCATGCACGTTATCTAAGCCAATTAAGTGGACTGCGACTGATAACCGTGTTGATAACCGTGTAACTGCCATCGGTACCTGATATGGCATTGATATGGCATTTTACTTCCATTTAAATGTTTTGTTTGTAGCGATGTAAATTTTGGTTGGAAATAAATATTCTTTATTCTTATTCTTTTATTCTTAAAAATTAATTTGTATCTTAAAGATTAGCCTTTTTGGCTACAGATGGATGATAGAGTTGACTCTCGCTACTGTAACATAAAAATTCAAGAGACTATTATTTTTCTTTGAGTTCCTTATTTCTTAAGGTTGACTTAAGAATATTTTGAGTAACAAAGGTAACTATTTATTAAATACGAGGTACAGAGATTAAGCACAGTAAAGTATAGTGACAGCAGAGAGACCCTAGACCGTATTTGTCACCGACTTTGTGCATCCTGTGAGCCGGTGTTTTGAATTACACAGGTCTATAGAAGAAACTTTGAGGTTTAAAGGTAAACTTCAACTTTTTGAAGTCAAATGGTAAAATGAAAATTGGATTACAGTTATGTACTACTGCATTTCCAGTTATAGAAGTAATTTTTGTCTCTCTTTGACTTACAAAGGTAAAATGAAACTGGAATATTGTTCCATAACTGTGAGTTATGTAAGGGTTTTTATCGGACTTGGGGAGGTTTTTCCCAGGGGATTGAAAATAATTTGAGTTACTGAGGATTTTGAGTTAGCGAAAGTCGACTGTATAAAAAAGTTCATTACTTTTTTGTACTTGCCAACTTAAAAATATAAAATATATTAGTTAAAAATAATTAGCCAGTTTATCTTGTGTTATACTATCAATATGCAGTGAGAATTATAAGCCTGTCACACCAAATTTTTTTAAAGTTAACGTATAAAATACTTTCTGTCTACCGTAGTTTAAAATACTTTTGATTAATTTAAGTCCCTCTGTATGCAAAGTTTAAGAATAATAGTCTCAGCAAGGTTGACTAAATAAAACTTTTTGGCTGTTGGGCAATGAGAAACTAATTTGAAATTTTCTTTATATTAAGTGGCTAAAAATGTGTTCAATAGCTTATTATTAAATATTAATACAGTATATAAAAAGCAGCCTGGGCCACCTTGTTTAAAATTTTCCTTTCCATCCCATCATAACGGCTGATTTTCACATATGAAGTTTTTGTAATGAGACTAATAACAACTTTTATCAATAAGTGGGTTCCATATTTAAAAATCCACTCTGCTTTGAAAACAATCACAGGCTGCCTATAAATGTAGACTAAGTAGCAAAAAAGTCCAAGGATGTGACAAGAGTGGTGACTGAGCTTGACATGAGCAGCTGTCTGGCATAACGAGCATAATTGTTCACACAAGTGCTCGTTCCCACGTGAACGGAGCGTGGTTCGGTGCAGGGACTCTGCGTGATCACTGGCTGCTAACCGCTTATCTTTACTGCACTCAGAATAACACCTGTCACAACAATCGTGGACAGGTGGCTCTGGTGACAATACAGTAACGGCAATTGATGTTATTCACCAAGAGCCCTAAGAGTATACAAATAAGAAAAAAAAAAAACTGTATCAGATAACTGACACATACTTTCTCCCAAGAATATAAAAAGGTGTTATAACCCTCTAAACATTAATGCCTTGATGGTTTAGTCTGATAGTTACCATCTGAGCAGTGCGAGTTTGACTCTACTGCGCGTCTGTGAATTTTAACAACGTACTGCGTTTACCACTCAAGGAAAAATTGAATTTTCTCCGCAACCACTTAACGTAGAGCAATAATTTAAAATGCTGGATTATTTAGTTTTTTGAGCTTGATTTAATGGGCATAAGTAAAATTTATTTCAAGCTTACAGCTCTTTAGAAAATCAAAAAAATTTATTTTCTTAACACTTTTCGCTTTATAACTTTTGAACGCGCATTTTCTCGGAGATGCGGGTGGTTTCATTTTATTCAGCATTTTAATCTTAATAAACCACAAAATTTTAATCAAAATTGTTAGAGCCGTTTTTTTTTTTAATTTGGATTTTTCACATTTTTTAGGGTTTAAAGGGTTAAACTACCCTTAAAAATAAAAATTCAAAAATATGTAAAAAACGCCTGGAATTATCGTGGATTTGGACCTAAATAACAAATTTCATTAAAATTGGGCCATTGGGGCATTCTCTAGCTCTGTATACATCCAGACACACAGACAGACATCACTCTGAAAATCACTTTTTTGGACCCAGAGGGCACCAAAACAGATAAATCCACCAACAACTGAAATTCGAAAATTTTGACGCAAACAATACTTTCTCCATATAGTATGGTATAGGGGGAGAAAGTAATATGGCACTTAAAAAGAGAAGAATATAGTTTAAAGCAAACTATATTGTCAGGAATGTATACTTTTAAAAATATTAATTTACTGGATACTTTTAATCTACAATTTCGTAAATGATTTATTCAGTCAAGAAAAAAAAAAACAATAGATAAGTTGAGTATGAATTAAAGTTTATAGTACACTGATTTTTCATAATAATAACTGAATTACATGGTTTTAGTTAAAAATAAATTTACAACTAAAGTAAGCAAGCTGTAATTTTGTTAGGCCAACAAAATTATTTAATGATAATATTTTTTAAATAATTTGAGAGTTACACTTTTAAAACAACATTTAATAATCATAAAATATAGAAATACAAATTAAAATAAAAAATTATTTGACTCAAGTTATGAGGTCTAAAACAGTCATAATAATCATTCAATGGAACTTTTTTTGTCAACTCATATAATAGTCCTGGACAGGCTTATTGGCGGATGGCCGTTCAGCTGTTGCAACCTATTTTCTTAATAAACTGTTTATAGAAGGAAACAGTACCTGTTTTAACCGGAGTAAAAAAGTAACGGTTACTACCAATATTCAGTGCCAGCTGTTATAATGTAAAAACACAACCTCCTATGTACTTGTGGTTGTTAAACCATTAAATTTGTTTTAATACTGTTTACAAACTTTATCTTTAATAGCTACAGTTTTTCAAACACATTTAAGAAGTGTGAACATGCCTTACCCTAACTTTCTAATCTATTAAGGCTTTGACTACCAATAAAATGTATTATGATTTCTGAAAAAATTATGCTTTTGTGGTTAAAGCTGGTTTGATTTCTAAAAATTACACTGACGTGGGAAATATATTTGAAAACCAGAGTTAAGTTTGTAAAATGTTGAGGGAAAAAATCTTTAAATAATGATTTAAAAGAGCTTAAAAAAACAAACGATTTTGTATTTTGGGTTTTTAACTTGGCTTAACAGATTACCGAGAAAAACCAAAAATAGGTTTCCCATGTTAATCTTATGGGAAATTAACAAAACCCTGTGTCTCGCTTATTTATCAACATAACTTGATAAAATTTGGTATGTATATTCACTAGGCAGTGTTTAACTCATATTTGCTTAAAACACCCGTATGGCGGCAAACCTACATATTCACTACCATGGAGTTTATGGGGAAAATTAAAAAGTGCCGAATATTGATACAATTTGATATTTACCTTACCTAACCATTACATTTCTTAACAACTAACATTTTCTAACAACATTTCATGGCAGCAAACCTATATACTCGCTCATATGGTGTTTATGGTGGAAAAAATCTCAATCTCCTTTGGAAATCCGATGAGTATGCAGGTCTGCTGTGACAGGGGTATTTTTTTACATTTTTTTGGGCCTTCTTTATTTATTTTATTATCTATGTAAACGATCTTTGTGGCTCCTCAAACATGACTACTTTTAAATGTGCAGATGACACTGCTATCATTTGTAAAGAGAAAAGTTATTTCAATTTGAAAACCACCATAATTAGTAAACTTAAACTATTATAGGATTGGTTCACCGTAAATGGTCTTTCCATGAATGTATCAAAAACCCAACTTATACAGTTTTCAGCTTCAAAGTTAGATGGAAATATAAAAATAAACTCAAATTCAAACACGTTAACATCTAATAATTCTGTTTATTATTTAGGGGTAAAAATTTATTACTGTCTAAATTGGCAAAGCACACGTTGAAAATTTATCAAAACTATTAAGTTCAGCGATATTTGTTCTTCGTGAAATTAGAATGAATGAAAAATGTTCTTTATTCTACAAATAAAACAATACAACTGTAAGAGAAATACATAAGACCATTGGTATTAAATTGTTTATAATAAAACAATACCATCCAAGTATGTCTCTTCATAAGTTTATATTGCACATAACAGCAATGATCATGAAGATCGTCTGCTAGGATTACAGCACTCAGACTAATTCAATATCCTATACTAAACACTTTTCACACATGATATGTTTATTTTTAAATAAACTTAAAAAAATAGATAAAAATGAAAAATGCTACAAGACAACTCTAGGTCAGACCATTTCTTCTATGAAAATTGATTAGTTGAAAGCGACAACCAAGTTTGGTACATTTGAAAACAGACTAGCTTCGTGAAATTAGAGACACTACCAATTTTGAAACTCAAATCACGATATATCATGCAAATTTCTCTTCAATTATGAACTATAGCCTGATTGTTTGGGGTTCATCAAATCAATCTAAAAAGATTTTTGTTCTTCAAAAAAGGGCAGACAGACTTTTAGCTAATAAAGGTAGCTACCTCAAATTACACATCGCAAGGAATTTTTGAATTAAACTTAAAATCTTTACTTTATGCAGCTCTTATATTTTTCACTTGTCCTTAATGGTAAAAAGTAATTATGATGCATTCATGAAGAGTTAGCATAGTCACACCCATAGCACGAGATTTAGGAATGAATTCAAACCAGTTCAACACAGGCTTAAACTTTTTCATTTCTCCTCAATATGTGGGAACAAACATTTATAAAATTTACCATATGCAATAAAAAATATTGATAACTTTCCCAAATTCAAGAGGAAGTTGAAAGAATGGTTATTTGATAAGGCTTTTTACTCAGTTGAAGAATATTTTGAAGCTTTGTAAATTGAAAATAATAAAATAGCAAAACTTTTAGATGTAGATTTTAGTTTTATATCTGGATGAATCATCTGTCACAATATTGATGTAATATGAATAAATAAATAATTTATTTTGTAGTCTCACATAGTCAGTTTATGTGAAAGTAGAAAATTATACATCTATTACAGGCTACCTAAAAAATTCCACAAACTGTCGCCTCATCACTGAATGGCAAATAGCAAGGAACTAAGAGGGGGGTATAAATAGCTTAAGGGGATTCCCGGAACAAAGCACGTGAAGTACTAACTAGGCCGGACATGACTGCCGACATCCATTATGATTGTTTATCTTAACAAAAACTACACTTGTGGAGAAAAACTCCGCATGCGCCCGCTTGAGTGTTAATAGCCTGACCGCCAAACTATAACAAAAGTGAATTAAAACCAACTAGGAAGGCTTGCTCAACCCGGTACTGTATAATTGAATCTAAGTATTAATTTTAAATTCATACTAATTTATAACACCTTAGAATGTCATTTATGAACTACTAGTTGAAGTACACTATTAGGAGGTTATTAATTAGCTTCTGATAAATTCTCAAGACAATTAAGTACCTTTTTATAGGTGAAAGTTTGAGTATGTTTATTTGCAAACTTGTAACACGATTAGTTTCCTTACAAAGTTTTTAATGGTGATCATTAAATTATACTTTTTTGATAATGTGTCAAGTGACATGCTTATAAATATATATTTATTCAAAAGCAGTACAAAAACATTATACAGTACCCATTGAATGTACTGTACTACTGCAAAATTTCACAATGGTTAAAAAGTGAGATAAATAAACAAAGTTAAAATAATAAATCTCAGTCACATAGACAAATGAGGCCATTGATATTTTGGTCCTTGAAAACAGAGATAAAGAGAATCAAATGCATCATAAAACTCAATGACGAGACTGCAGGGAACCTTTGACAGGGAATCGGTTCACATTGACATCCCACTAACAGCTGATAACAAACGTGATTAATCTGTAACCGACCTGAGAGTTGATAACGGATGTGTTTATCAAAACCAAAATAATCCCTTGCTTGACCTCAGGGTCAAACTTACCAATTAAGACCTATGTTCTGTGACTAGTCCATCACTGCTAAGTTCGAGGGACATCTCATCTTATTTCAGCAAATTTTCAGAATAATTACCAAGATCGAGACCACGGACATATATATAAATATATATATATATATATATATATATATATATTTATTTATTTATTTAGTTATAAATATGTAAATATATATGAAACGAATGGTATTTTTGGCTTCTGGGGACCTCAAAACAAAAAAGTATTATGGTCCCGAACCTAGGTTTCACCATGACTACTACCATAATAGCGTATTCCCTATAGAGAAATTCGCTAAGAGGGTAATTTTTTCGTGTTTAAAATTTTTATGTTGGCCGCCATGTAGGAAAAAAGGTGCAAAATTTTGAAAAATAAGAAAATAAAGGGGGTCCCCCCTAAGAAGTATCCTGTCAGATATCTATATATTAACAGGCAAGAGTGTTTTATTTACTTTTTTTCAGCTTGTATGCATTGTAGGAGAAATCCGCACATACCGTTAGAAAGGTAGATGAGCAGAATTCCATTATAATTCACATCGGCACTCAGAACTACGCCCTACAGGCACAATTTTAATCTTATGGAAGAAGGGTATTTGATTAAATCATTAAACAGCTGTTGTAAAATCAAAATGTTGATAAATTAGGAAGAACACATGTTTCAGTTATAAAATATACAGGGTGTTTGGAAAAAACGTTTCAGGAATTCAGGAGGTTATTGCCTTCATCAAAATGGTCAAAAAAGTTCTTGTAAACATATGTCCTAAAATGTTTTTTTAACCCGCTAGCCGCCATTTTGTTTTTTATACCAAATAATTTTTATTCCCTTAACGAATCATTGTATTAAGTTTATATTTGGCATGAACCTTTATCACACCAATGTTCATTATGTGTTTGTTTTTTTGTTTTTTTTTTTTCAAAATGGCGGCCATTTTAAATTTTTATACTCAAATAACTCGAAACCAGTAAATTGGGTCTATATCAAAATTTCATAAGAGACAAGAAATTGACAAATTAAATTGTCTAACCAATGATACCAAGTTTATAAGGATCTAACAACAAATAATTGAGATTTTTCTATTAAAATGACTTCCATGAGTTCTAATGCAAAATCAATGTTTTTTACATAAAATACCCCCGTCGCAGCAGACCTGCGTACTCAGCGAATTTCCAATGGAATTTCAGATTATTTACTTTCCCCATAAAAACACCATAGGATCAAGTGTGTAGGGTTTTCTGCCATTGGGTGTTGTTAGAAAATCTAAGTTAATCAATAATTGGTGAATGTAAACACAAAATTGTATCAAACTCTGGCAATTTTTTATTGTCCCCATAAACCCCATGGGGGTGAGTATGTAGGTTTGCCGCCATATGGGTTTTGTTAGCAAGTATAAGTTAAACCTTATATAGATAATGTACATACCAAATTTGATTAAGTTATGTCAATAAATAAGCAAGATATAGGGTTTTCTTGATTTCCCATAAGAATAACATTGAAAACACATTTCTGGATTTGCCCCGTAACCAGTTATGCTATGATAATTATTCAAAATACCAAATTGTTTGTTTTTTTAAGCTCTTTTAAATGGTTTCAGTTAAAATTGATGAATTTTAAAAATTAAGGTCCAAAAATGCCAAAAACCCATTTTTGACCCCTTTGAAACCCCATAAAACCCCGTTCCCATAACCCGATAATGCTGGTTCGCGAACTCATGAAAATAAACCTGGTTTTACACCTCCATACCAAATTTCATCAAAATCGGAGGTCCCCTTCAAAAGTTATCAGTACCACGGACACATAGATATATAGATAGATATATAGATAGATATATATATATATACATATATATGAAAATGAACGAATGGTGTTTTTGGCTTCTGGGGACCTCAAAATGAGAAAGTAAAGTGGTCCCGGGCTTAGGTCTTACCATTGCTACTACCGTAATAGCGTATTCCCTATAGGGAAATTCGCTAAAAGGAATACCACTGCTTACTCGAGTAGCCCATTGCTCTTTGGAGTGCATCAAAAAGCAATCTCAAGGAAAAGCTTTGAGAACAATGCTCAAACTTCATCCAAATAAACATTGTAGGGAATATTTTGCCATACTTAAAATTTTAAGTTCCGAGTTTATGTCAAATCATTCCGTCCCGAATATGTAAAAAAAACCAATAAAACTAGATGTAACAATACTTTATCTGCACATCAAAATCAGAAATTATACGAAAAACCCTCAATACATAGGTAGAGAAATGTTTTAATCTCTTCTAACTAAAATGCAATCAATAGACAGTATACTGTAAACAAATACAAGAGAGAGCCAAAGTGCTTTCTGCTCAAATACTGTTTCTACAGTTTGGAAGAATTTAAAGCCAATTCTCCATATTAGGCCTACCTTAAACCATAGAACAGACCCTAACCTTCTCTAAAGATCGAAGGAGATGACACTACCAGAGCCCTTTGAGGATTTTACAAGATAGAAGAAAAAGTATCAAGTAAGTATCACATTAATTAAGTATTACATTAGGAGTTATTCATTGTATGTTGAAGCAAGTACAGTAAGTTACTTTAATACGCGTTGCTCGAAATCGAGCAATTAATTTTAATACAGTACAAATGTTACTTTAGCTCTAAATCAATGACATCCGACCAATCCAATATTGTGAGTATCTGTAATTACCAAAAACTACACGTATTTACAGCTGATTATTAACAGATGTTTAAAATGCTTTATTCAATCCCAATGTTATTTAAATGGGAGATTTTGATATTTCAATGGTGGATAGCCCCTTTATTTTCAGTCCGATTCTCATCATTTTTTGGCGGAAACAACTACAGACCGAGCCCTATCTAACGACACCAGAAACTTGAAAATCGGTTGAAAATTGTAGGAGGAGTTCTCAAGACAAAAAAACCCTTAGCGTATTAAATAAGTATAGATAAGAAATTATATTTCTCGTTGTATTGTAAAAATTTTTAACATTAAGTTAAGATATGCTCTTATTGTAAATGGCGCTGACCGTTGAATAAATAAATAAAAGTATCAATCATAACTAACCTGGTGGTGTCCTGAAGTAGTAAGTGGGGAGGAACCCAGAATTTAACTCTTAGTTGGAAACGATATGGTGGCACTCCTGGAACTCCCTGGCGCTCTATAGGGTTACGCAGGTTAAGCCAAACATCTTGCGCCTTCACACTGTGGTACTTGAGCCCGAAGTAGTCAGACTCGTTGCTAATGCCGAGACATGTGCAAACCTGCAAATGAGACAATGTACAAAAACCCTAACCTCTCAGAACATAGACTCCAGTAACTACACTGATCAATGGCAATAAACTTTTCTGATTCTGGGTGGATGGATTTAAAACCTAAATTATAAGTATACCGTAGGCCTACAAAAGTTCTCAGTCCTGTTAGTTTTAGAATTTCCCTTTATTAATTTTAAATTGTTCATGTAGCAATAGCTTTATAATAATAATAAATAAGTTCAATAATAATAAGTTCAATAATAATAAATAAAATAAATAAGTTCAAATAATAAATAAGTCCAAATAAAGTACAATAATAATAATCGATATTTATTTAGTTGATGTTTCTGATTGTTAATTTCTAATTACTCTTCTTAGCCACAACATTGCCCTGTGGGTATTATATTCCAACAACAAACCCCATGTTAGCGTAAATTGATTTTACAAAGAATTAGGTCTAAGGTAAATATGCCCAACATTCAAATAATTGACATGCTAAAATGTGATATATAGCCTAACTTACTAACGAATAACCTTGGCCCAGAAAAGAATTTACCATTAAAACCCCATGTACCAATGCACAGAACTTACCAGGTCACAACGTACCACCAAACGTAAGACAGTCCTATTTCCAACACTTAAGTCATCTAATTTCTTAGGCATAGGCTAGGCCTACTCTCTTTGGGATGAAAACCCTTATTGATTAAACCTACTAAACATCCTCATTTGCTGCCAATGGAAAGTCCTCTTTTCTCATACCACCCTGAAAATTTTTTTGTTGTAACTAGGCCTAGGCCTATATGTCCAGTCAGCTATGCTCAAGCAAAGTCAGTACTTGTTCATTATGGTACTATATTTTTGTTACTATATTTTTAGGTTGTTTTGAACTGAAAACTTTAAAAAAATGCATCAGTTGAAAGAATACTTAGAAGTCTATTTGTGAACATTGTTTAATATTACACAATCCTACGTTTTACGGTTTTTGAGTTCTGCTTCCAAAAATCAACCATATCACCGAAGACCATAGCAAACAAATTTCCACCTGCGGCTATGAGAACAGCCCGCTACCCTATAAGTAATCAGCCAAGTTTACAGCGTGCTGCACTGTGGATGGGTTAGTTATTTTATTGCTATAAGGTAACTTGTTTTGAGTTCTGTTAGTGAAAGTATTTCTGTCCTACATATCATTAACAAACCTAACCTAATCACCGCAGCGCGCTGTAAAATAGAGGCTTACGTATAACAAGTACTGCAGTCATTAGGCCTATGGTAGGCTACATAATATGCGTAAGCTTAGTAACACTTTTAATTAGGCCTAAAGCAGTTTTATTTATGTACCCTACGCCTAATGACAAATTTAACAAAGAATACGTCCTTATAGGCCTGGCCTAATTAACTAACTTAGCCACTACACAAATATCATAGCTACCGTACCGTACTAGGCTCATACAGTAAGTAGGCTACTAGATAAGTACAGAAAGTATCCTTGTTATATATGAGGATTTACTTGAAGTTCCATTTTCCATTTGTAGATTCCCTGAAAAGTTCCATTTGTAGGACAAGGCTATATTTATTCTTCCTTTTTTTGAGGGTAGAACTGAATCCTGAGTAACTTACTGTAATATGAAACAATTTTCCTAGCCTAAGTCTATTCATGATAAAACATTTTTAATATCATGATAAGACAATTTTAATTCAAATTGACTCAGAAGAAAATAAAAATATGTTTAAGATTAAGATAATTGCAGCAGGCACCAAACAGAAACCTTGTCTTAAGGATAATTGAGGTATGTTTTGTGATGATTAACTTAGTTTACAAGTAGGCATTTAATAATTTACAAACACCATTTAGGCCTAAGACTAGGTTAAATTTAGTTTTCTGGTCCGATTATAGTAAGAAGATATCTAATAGGCTATAGACTATGCATAGGCAATGAATACTTTTGTATTCATTGGCTTAGAGTCTAGATTAGGCTAAACTTAAGTATTATAAATATTTTATGAATTCTTAGGCCTAAATTATTTTAGTCATCAAGGTTCATGGGAATTGACCCCCCCCCCCCTCCCGATAAACCATGTAAAATTAATATACATTTCAACGTTTCAATTAATAAAAAACCGATGTAATTACACTCAGTATCTAGGCTGTAGTATACAGATAAATTTTAAATCGTGCTTACCTTTTCCAAACATTCCTGTCCTTTGGCCTTGGGATCCAGCTCGACTTCAATTACAACTGAATTTGGTTGGCTGACGAGACACCACATTTTGTAATAGAAATAATTAAAATGTCAAATATGTAACTGCATAGATTAGTTGTAATGTAACTGACCCCAAAAATAAAACTTATTTCTCACAACGATAATCAAAACAAGCAAGGATTGTTATCATCATGAGCGACTGGTTGGTGATTGGTCGATTGGTGATTGCTGGTTCGGCTGGTTGGTAACTATAATAGGAATCGTCTGCTAAAAGGAAATGTTTGTTTTTATTTACACCAGATTTCTCCCCCTTCGCGTGGTATCAGGTTAGCCATACAAGAAAACATATTTACCCTCTACCAACGTACAAAAGGGAAAGATAGTAATATGTTCATATGAAGGATATTTTATAATATTAGTATATGTGTTGCTCGAAATCGAGCAATTTATTTCAATACAATACAAATGTTACTTTTAGCTTTAAATCAATGACATCCGACCAATCCAATATTGTGAATCTCTTTAATCACCAAAACTACACGTATTTACAGCTGATTATTAACAGATGTTTAAAATGATTTATTTAATCCTAATGTTATTTATCTATACTTATTTAATACGCTAAAGGGTTTTTTGTCTTGAGAACTCCTCCTACAATTTTCAACCGATTTCAAGTTTTTGGTGTCGTTGGATAGGGCTTGCTTGGCCTGTAGTTGTTTCCGCCAAAAACTTGTGAGAATCGGATTGAAAATAAAAGCGCTATTCACCATTGAAATCTCAAAATTTTCCATTAAAATAACATTGGGATTGAATAAAAAGCATTTTAAACATCTGTTAATAATCAGCTGTAAATAAGTGTAGTTTTTGGTGATTACAGATATTTACCATATTGGATTGGTCGGATGTCATTGATTTAGAGGTAAAAGTAATATTTCTATTTTATTAAAATAAATTGCTCGATTTCGAGCAACACGTTTACTAGTGTTATTTAAATGGGAAATTTGAGATTTCAATGGGGAATAGAGCCTTTCAGTCAGATTCTCATCAGTTTTTGGCGGAAACAACTATACAGACCAAGCCCTATCCAATGACACCAAAAACTTGAAAATCGGTTGAAAATTGTAGGAGGAGTTCTCGACACAAAAAAACCCTTAGCGTATTAAATAAGTATAGATATTGTTGTTTACTCTGTATGAAGTTTGCCTTTAACTTAACTTTGCTTTCTGAAAGCAAGGATGTCTATGGCATGTCTCTTTAAAGAGAGTAATTCATATAATTAGTCATATCCTGGTACACATAATTAATGCTTGTTTTTTGGAGTGTGTTTTCCCTCACGAACTTAAATTGGCCAGAACTGTTCCGTTTATAAAAAATACCCCCCGTCGCAGCAGACCTGCGTACTCAGCAAATTTCCAAAGGATCTTGAGATTTTGTATTTTCCCATAAACACCATAGGAATGAGTATGTAGGTTTGCTGCCATGGGATGTTGTTAGAAAATGTTAGTTTTGTTAGAAAATGTAATAGTTAGGTAAGGTAAATATCAAATTGTATCAATATTTGACACTTTTAAATTTTCTCCATTAACCCCATGGGGGTGAGCATGAAGGATTGCCGCCATATGGGTGTTGTAAGCAAATATCAGTTACACCCTACCTAGTTAATGTACATACCAAATTTATAATAATAATAATAATAATAATAATAATAATAATAAATTTTATTCCGCTGACAAATTTACATTGTATGGGAATTTACAAAAAGTCTTTCTATCTGATTCACAATTTAAAACTCACAATTCCGGATTTTTCAACAAGATAATACATTGTTAATTCATTTAATACTCAAAACTTTTTCAAGTCTTTTAATTAATTTCAATTGCTTTTTTCTTCTTTCTTTCTTTCTTCTTCTTTTTTCTTCTTTCTTCCTTCTTCTTTCTTTCTTCTTTCTTCCTTCTTCTTTCTTCATCTCTACATTTATTCACATTGGTTTGTTTGCCTATCCCTCAATTTCGATTGGTTTTTAATTATACTCTTCCTTCCTTGAACTTTCTCCTTTCTCTGTTGTCTCCTTTTCAGTTTGGGCGTCTCACCGAGAACAAAACAGACAAGGACGAAAGAGTGTGTAATATTTATGATTTTATTATTAAAGACAATTATTATGTACATATTTGTTATTTATGAATAAGTTTATTATTATGTTATTAGGTTGTAAATTATCTATAGATATTTTTTTTTCAATAATATTTTAATTAAATTTTATTTTACCTATCAATTGATGGGAAACAATCAGCATCACTACAGCCTGGATGCTTGGGATGCGTCATATTTCCCAATAAAATGTTAGGAAAATGAATTATTTATGAATTTTAAATTCATATGTATGATTTTGTGGCATAATATTTATCTATTAAACTTACTTTATTTTCATTACATATTTAACATTGCAGAGTTTCTTTTTTTTACTTATTGTAAAGAGACCTTCAGCATCATACAGCCCGGTTGCTTGAATGCTTTAGATCCCACAGAATATTAATATATCATAATTTAATCGTTCAATAATAGTAATTTAAACATTTTAAACACTCTGACGTTCAGATGACACTGTACCAAAATATTGTGGAGTTAATATAATTTGTTATAAGGTAAAGCAATTTAAGCCGATAATTTTAATGCTTCTATTTATTTTGTGATAAATTAGGGTCGGTTGTAATAGTGTTCATTAAATTCACTTATTGAGTAAAAAGATGCATCAATCAAGAACTTTTTAGCTCGTTTTTAAATTTAGTTTTGTCTGTAATATTTTTCATTTCGTAAGGTAACTTGTTGAAATAAGAAGAATTTCAACTTCTTATTTCAATAATTTTATCAAGTTATTCCAATAAATAAGTGAGATACAGGGTTTTGTTAATTCCCCATAAGAATAACATGGAAAACCTACTTTTAGATTTTCTCTGTAACCTGTTAAGCCATGTTAAAAATTCAAAATACTAAATTGTTTGTTTTTTAAGCTCTTTTAAATTTTTTCAGTTAAAATTGTTGAATTTTAAAAACTAAGGTCGAAAAATGCCAAAAACCCATTTTTTACCTCTTTGAAACCCCATAAAACCCCGTTCCCATAACCCGATCATGCTGGTTTGCGAACTCATGAAAATAGACCTGGTCTATTTACGGACCAGAAGGTGAGGGTATACCTTCATACCAAATTTCATCAAAATCTTAGGTCCCCAAAAGTTATCAATGCCACGGACATATATATATATATATATATATATATATATATATACATATATATGAAAATGAACGAACGGTATTTTTGGCCTCTGGGGACCTCAAAATAAAAAAGTAACATGGTCCGGGGCTTAGGTCTTACCATGGCTACTAGCGTAATAGCGTATTCCCTATAGGGAAATTCGCTAAAAGTACCAATAAATTAATTAGCGAGCTATAGGCCTATATCTATAATTCCTGGCATGGCCAAAGTGTTTGAATCTGTTACGTTTTGTCAACGTTATGGTTACATGGAGCGGTGGCACCTTCTTGTTCCTGCCCAAATTGGTTTCCGCAGGTCTAAGACCACAGTACTTGCTGTGGAAGAACTGGTCAGTCATATAATGGGTGCTTTTGAAAGTAAGCAATCTACATCTGCTACATTGTGTGACTTATCTCAAGCATTCGATTGTGTTCAGCGTTCAGCACACAATACTGCTTGAGAAACTTTAGGAGGTATGGTCTAGAGGGTGGCACACTCCAAATGGTTATAGGTCCTACCTTGTAAATCGTCTTTAGGTGGTAGTATTTAAAACTGAGCCTATATTTCTAAAGTGGCCCTGGAAAGAGCCGTTTGGATTTGGTCTGGCAGCTGGCATAGCTGAGATATCACTTGCGCAATAGTTCAGCTGCCAAAAATTGTTGTTTGTTTAGCACCACCCGGGGAGTACGTGCAAACTTTAATGGAATGCTGCGGACGCGAACAACATCACCCCCAAACACAAACTTTTCAATCCATACCGACTGGGACTCTTTCCAACGTCGGAATCACTTTTTGATTGCTGACCCCAACCTTAGCAGTAAGTGGTATGGATCTTCCTCGGAAGCAGTGGACTGTTCTCAATCGATTCCGCACTGGAGTGGGAAGATGTAATTATTGGAAATACAAATGGGGAATGACAGAAGACCAGTGATGCGGCTGTGGAGCGGAGTGCTAGACTATGACTCACATAGTCAATGAGTGCCCTTTGAGTGCTTTCCCGGAAGGGTTGATGGGCCTTCATTGTGCAAGTGAAGCTGGGCTGCAATGGCTTAGCTCCCTGGATTTAGATTTATAGAGAGATCATAAATGTTTATTTTAGTTTTATTTTAAATGTATTGACGCAGGTGCTTTGCACTGCAGAACATCTTTTATTTATTTTATTATTATTATTTTTAAGATGGTAGCTGGCTATGATGATAGCCATACGATGTATATGTAGGTGGTAGTAAGCTGTAAAGGGTCAACTTCAAATGCTGTACATGTAAAACATGGTGTCCTACAGGGATCCGTCTTGCATTGGCGGATCCAGGGGGGGGCTGTGGGGGCTGCAGCCCCCCCTTTCAGACAAGAAAAAAAATTTAAAATGATCCGTATTAATAAATAGAGTATAGTAGTCATTTAAAGTTTTTTTATCAGAAAAACTAACTATCTCACATTAAAGAGCAACACTGTAAAAATATATTTCACTATAAGTAGCCCTGTTTCATTTACGTGATATGGGATATATCGCGTAGTGCGTAGGAGCGTAGGCCTGATAGGTCTAGTATATCCAAATCGGTACGCAGCGGAACGGCTGTCAGGTGCCGTCGTCTGCCTTATTGAAGGTCAATGGCCAGGAGTAGTTATTTATCAAACATAATTTCAAAACAAAAATGTAATAGACTTTTTAAAATTGGTTTTTTGCTGTTTTGTCTCTTTAAATAATCAATATAAAATTAATTCAAATCGGGTAATAATTAGTGTAGCTTCAGGATATTTGAAATTTTAGTTTTAGTATAGTGTTTGAATTTTTGATAGAGGTCATGATAAATATCAGTCTACTTTTTAATCAAATAGAATTTTTCGCACATTTACCGGTAATCATTTCAGTCAAAATAAGTAAAGTTTACAATCTTATATCAAATTGATTTGTTTTCCAATTTAGATGATTACCCGTATAAGATCATTTTAACTTGTAAGAATGCGAACGCAGGTGTTGTTTCCAAGACTGTACTAAGTTTTATATGCTGTGCAATCTCAAAGCCGAAGCTAGGACAGTAGGCAACATTTATTATAGAGATTTTTTTCCTTTAAAGTCTCAAACTAAACTTTAATCTGAATACACAACTTTGGTTGAATCATAATTTACGCAGTAGTGTAATGATGCTTTACTAGCTAAACGACCATGCTCCGCTACGCTATGGTAAAACTTGGAATGCCAAAAGTGAGATTATGAAAACAATAACAAACTTTTCACGGCTGACTATTAATATGCTGACACTTTTAACTGAATTTTTATCTTCCCCAAAATGATACACGAGT
>CM061531.1:246424510-246782721 GCA_030545055.2 Neoaliturus tenellus | reverse complement strand
ATCTTTGAACCTATTTGCATGCGGATTGTGTTGAATAAAAGCACAGATGAGCTGATTGTTACAAAGCATATGATTTATTATCATAAAATAGTTTGTTTATGTTTAAACCTACACTCCAATACTAGTAGGGTTTTTTTTTA
Organism: Neoaliturus tenellus; assembly: GCA_030545055.2. Classification (NCBI taxonomy): domain Eukaryota; kingdom Metazoa; phylum Arthropoda; class Insecta; order Hemiptera; family Cicadellidae; genus Neoaliturus; species Neoaliturus tenellus. The sequence goes on along the minus strand of CM061531.1, from coordinate 246,782,581 downwards.
AGATATCGAAAACGGCTATAACGTTTTACTGCAAACTTTGCAAAACACCGAACCTTGGTTCTAGGATAAAAATAATACTCATATAGGTCTCTGTAATAGGAAAAATCTTATTTTGTAATAATATTGAATTGAAATAAAAACAATTAACATTGGTTTTATGGAGTTAGAAATCAAAAACAGAAGAGTTGCCGACTGTTAATTTACAAAACCACGTGGTTCCATTGTGGCCCCTTTCGGAATTACTGAATGATGATGCGATAATAGTTTTGCAGCTTTTAAATTGATATTGATACTGGTGATTATCATTAAATAAAAGAGTAAAATAAAAAAAAAATAAAAACTAGTCAACTTGCAGAAATGGAATAAAATTAAAAAACGAAGAATTAGTAGCAACGATTACCTCTTAACTGTTGAAGTTTAAACCACTTGTAGGACGGATTCAAAATATTTTCCAACAAATTTATACAGTACAGCACCCTTAGGCCTACATTATATATATTCTGAAAGGCGAGTTATTGAAGCGAACGATCTCGTCTTGAATAAAACCTTGACTTTTTGTGTTTGCATTTTAGTGTACAGTCTACGACTGATATTTCTGCAACAAACTTATATTTATATAAAGTATATATAACACAATAAAACGTGTTTATTGTGGCTTGGTCTCTAGGTACTGTACATTATCTAACATGCTTAACTACGTGCCTTAGTGATGTAGTCACAATTTATCGCATAACGTATAAAATTCTAGATGTATACAGGATGAGTTCCTTAAAGTGATCCAATAGCTAACTTTTTTTATCTGACAGTATACTTCTTATGGGAGACCCCCTTTACTTTTTTATGTTGCTTTCAGGTATGTATTTCTCTTTTCAAAATTTCCCGCCATTTTTCCAAAATGGCGGCCAACTCTAAAATTTCTTGTGGAACACCATATATTAAATAGTGTATTTTAGATTTTCATGTACTAATTTTAAGACTTTTTTATTCTTTGACATTTTTCTCTAAACCTAATGTTTAGGGAGCTAGAGGCTATTAAAGTTTATTTTAATTCCATAAGGATAACATGGGACAAACTTGATCTTCCCATATCTCCGAAACCATTCATTAAAATAAAAAGTAATCAAGATTAAAAATGTCTTAAATTGATGTTTAAAGAACATTTTTTCTTATAATAAAATCAAACTTTTTGAAAATTTAAATTTTTGTCCGCCATATTGGAAAGAAGTTAATTTATGCGTAAATGATAATTATTATCAGTAAAATGTTCTCGAAACATAATTCTAAGACATTTTAAACTTGAGTATTTTTTTATTTTACTGAATGGTTTCGAAGATATTGGCAGATCAAGTTTGTCCCATTTTATTCTTATGGAACTAAAATAAACATTAATAGCCTCTAGTTCCCTAACCATTAAACTTATGAGAAAAATGTAAATTTCAAAAACACCATTAAAACGTAGGAGGTTCCATAAGAAATTTTAAAGTTTACCGCCATATTGGAAAAATGGTGGTAAATTTTGAAAAGAGAAATACATACCTGAAAGCAACATAAAAAAGTAATACCCCCCTAAGAATAGCCCCTTAAGAAGTATACTGTCAAATATAGAATAAAAAAGTTAGCTATTGGATCACTTTAAGGAACTCACCATGTATAATATACATGTAGAATTATGTATTATATTTATTAAAAACCACAAAATTCAATACGAAATTCAGGTTATTATGAGCAAAGCAAGCAAGCGGCGATTTGCACATTGATAGTAATATTTTACTTTACGTTTCTGAGTGGTGTAATATCGTCAAAAAATTACTCTGTTTAAGCTCATACATATGTTACAAAGCTTTTGACGAAATACATAAGTAAATTTTGTATATTTTATAACGGTAGGTAATGGAAATTCATTCTTTATTCTAAAACAGACTAAAAGTTTTTTGGGAGTTCTTCGATAGTTTTTTTCTATATTTTATTTGATATTAAACTGGCAATATTGTAGTCATTTAATACAAAATATAAATATGTTTACAAACAATCTAACAATAATAATACCAGAAAATTAAATATTTATATATATATTAATTATTTAAACAAAAATAAAAATAAAAAACGTCCACAACACTGAAAAATATACAGTATTTACACTTATATTGCCAAGAATACAGAACGTATACGTTATAATGGAAAAAGGCAATGAATTTCGACCGGACACTCTGATCATCGTTAGGCTCAAATGAGAGAATGACAGAACTAAGATGGTGGACAATAATACAAGAGGCATAATGGCATAATAATCATGAGACTTATTTATTTATTTATTACTTCCAACGGCCAAAATTCACCATTTCACATTACAAACATGAATAGATGGCTAATAATTTTCTAATACACTCAAGCTAAACTACTAACATATAACAACACAAAACACCAAGATTGAGAATGTGAAAATATTTGTATAACACTAAAAGAAAAACAATGTAACAAGTACTATATAAGTAACTAATGCATAAACATTATAAATTATAACAGTGCGTAAATTATCAAAAACGTAACAAGTGTAGAAATAAATAATACAAATGCAAAACGCTTTGATGAGACCCGAATGAATACAACATATCAAAAACAAATATAGATACTTATGATATAATTTTTTACAATGGAGGGAAAAGTTAAGACTTTAGAAATACAACGGGGATTCTGTTGGACCACTGCTCTAATGCGCTGTTTTGCTGTGGAAAAGCAACCACACATCTTCTAATGACCCGCTGCACTGTCGTTGAAGATATCGAATGTGTCGCAGAAACTATTGGCGAGCCTCATCATCCTTACGAGGGGTCTGTGAAGTCATAGCAGCGTAGGTAATGGTCCTTCACTGAAATTATGTCAAAAAATTTACTAATGAAGAACCAAAGTGTACCGTAAAGAAAAATCAAATAAACACAGATTAAGAAACAGCCAAACATAAACAATAGACAAAAAACAGCTAGTTTCTTATTTTTGGAAGAAGAAAGTAGATTAAAATAGATTTGTTTCTTTTTTGGTATGGTACACTTTGATTCCTCATAGGTAAAATTTTTTACGAATAGCATTGAAGGAAGTCATGTGACTATAGCGCCATATTGCCCCTTGTATTATTGTCCACCATCTTGGTTCCGTCGTTCTCTCTTTGGGTCTTATGATGATCAGTGTGTCCGGTGTGTGGTTTGTGAAATGTGTAGAAAAGCACAAATATACATAATATTGTTTATAATATGCATTTTAATACATGGAATTACGAAATAAAACCCATGAATTGTATACAACTGGAGTGTAAAATAAGTAGGCTGGTTATGCGATACAGTAAGGCGAAAAGCGGCCGCTGCTGTCTCCGCTTCGGATGCGTTGTCTGGCCGGCCGTCCGATCAGGTGTTGTACGTACTAGCAGCACAGTCTAATATATAGGTATATATATATTAGACTGTGACTAGCAGCGTCGCAGCGCGCCACCGCCGGCGCCGCCGGCCAGTCTGTGCGTGAGCGGTGACTCATCAGTGGCGTCTTTCTCTTTCAGTGCGGTGCGGTCAGTGCAAAAACAACAGTACGGGAACAATCAAACATTGACTACATTCCCACGTTGCCGTTGCTAGTTCTTATTTAAACGGAAATGTTGTGATTTCGATACCCGGGTCGAATACCCGGTTCGATACCCTTAATTTGTGGACAGAGATCGAAAATCTGTACCAGACCTGACACCAAAGACCCTGACGTGGAAACAGAGTCTACCTCTACATCAGATGACGAAGATTAAGATAATTTAGTAAGTAATTCGTTAAGAAATTTATTTTAGTTTGTGGTGTTCTTTAATTTTCACTGTTAAACTTAAAATAGAGTTAATCTTCAGTTAGGTTTGGTTATTTTTTTAAGTTTGTTCTATCACGACCAAAATGCTTTTGTAGACTTTGATAACGCTTATATTTCATTGTAAAAAAACATTTAGAAGGTTTAATCAAGGTAGGAAAAAGTTAAAGCATGGTGACGCTCAACTAAATAATTACCTTTGATCGTTGTAGACGTTTTTTTTATGATTGCAAACAACACGGCTCATGCTAATAAAGAAGTAATTATTATTGAAAGAGAAAAAAATCAATAAAATTACTGTATGTAAAAAAACTTTTTGCCAAACGATAAGTTTAAAATACTAATTACTAAGTTATTAAATTCTAAGTTATTAATTACTAATTAATTAACAAGTTTAATACGGTATATTCTGCTACATCGAGGCATTAAATCTAACAAATTGTGATTAAATGATGTTTGCACAACATAGATGATGCACAATAGTTGTGCAAATAGTTCACACTTCAAATTTAAGAATCTCAGTCCTGCTACATAATGGACATGTGCATTTTTATTCTAAGATTTTAATTTTAATATGATAAATTTTCAAAGGATTATTTTTATGTTTCATAATATTTCCTTTATATACAAATGCCTAGAGCTGGTGTGGTTGATATAGGAATACAAAAACTTTTGATGAAGAATCATAGATCACAAAAATTTTCTTTTAGATTCTAAAACGTTTCTAATAGTGATTGTATCATAGAAGAATATTTAAGCTCATGTTCAATTCACAAAACATATTAATTTTATGAAATCTTATAGTGAAATAAATGATTCGATATCATATCTACCAGAAATCCGTAGAGCCATTATAATCAAACGTAAAAACATTTGCTTTATATGCTACATATATTTGTATTTTTTTATCAAAGAACATTTAGACAACGTATTTACCATCAAACAGCTTTTGTAAATGGGGTGTAACTGACCAGCTGTGATATAACAAAGGGCAATACATTTTAACTAAACATATACATTGATGTATACAATACAACAATGTATGTATTGATGTATATTGAAAAACAAACATTATGTACACGTACTATAAGTATCCGTAGAGTATCCGTAAGAAAGGATTTTCCTGTTAACAAATAAATAAATAAACCATGTTAACGGCGAAATTCAGTACGTCTGTAAAACCTTAAGTTCTCCGCGATAACCACAAGCTTGAAAGTTGTTAGATTATATTTTTTAATTTGTTATATTTGAATGGTTAAAGTCTTGTTTGCAATTGGTCTTGGAGATTTATAATTTATGATAGAATCCTTAACTTTATTGTAATATTAATTATTTTCAATGATAATTGTAAATTTAATAATCCGTGTATAAATAATAAAAACATTAAAACATTCAAAACTTGATTGATACGGAGATTGAACACTTTATGCAATGGACCCAATACCTATAAAATGCTATATTTCCTGCTCATTATGCTGGATCGCGTTGTATGCCACTAATTAACTACAATTTATATAGACCCTTTAATTGATTCATTTAATTATTTTGTATTTTCATATAGTCATAAACTTAAAACAACATTCCCTTAAGCTTTTCAATCATACACATAAGTTTTTTTCTAATATTGTCCATCGTATTAATGCATATGGGTCAAACCTTCAATTTTCTTTCAGAATCTTTTACTTTTAAAGCAAGATGATTCTTGGTTGGTCCGGACGCTACACAATAATGTATGAAATAGCAGTACAAAAACTTTGGTTGAATTTAAACTATCAGTTTCTTTCGGGTACTGTATTGTGTTAAATAAGACGAATAAAAAAATAACACAATTAGAAAATGTTAAATTACATAAATATATTTTAAATTAGATTTTCGCCATTCAAAAAGGTAAAATAATGCACTTTAATTAATTTTGATCTTATTTTAATTGCATTTTACAAAATGTATTTTTTTAAATTTTTTTCCCGAAAAACGCAATTACAAACGTAATTAATTTTGTAAAGTAATGGCAAATTTAAAAAAAAAGATATTGAGAAAGCCTATGATACTAAATCGGAATAAATGATGTGGCGTCTGGAAAATAAAGCTCGATATCTATAATGTTTCGCGGAATAATCCACTCGAGTGAAAATAACAAGAACCACTTGGACTCCGGTTGAGGAGAGCCTTACTCGTGTTTTATTCATCAGTTTAGTACCCTGGATTTATATAAGACTTAAATATATATTGACCCGTTATATATATTTAATAAAAAGTTTTCTTTGATTAAAAGACAATATTCATACAAAATTTTACTGTACCTATCAAGATATGGAACCTTTTAAGTTTCAAATACAAACATATGTCTTTGTACATTATTAAAATAGTCTATTCAATAACAATATTTTCAAACATTAATAGTTTTGGAAATATATTTTTTTTTTTATAAGCGTTGTGTTGTGACATATCATTGTAAAGCTTCGCTTATCTAAAATAACTATTTAGTATCTGGAGTCATATATGATAAATAATGAAAGAAATGCAGGGTATTCAGTAAATAATGATTTTGACTACAATCATTGCCGCCATTTTAAAACGAATGAAGATAATTGAATTCTAATTGCACTAAACTTTTTGTATTAATTAGACGTTTCTAATGGTGTATAATGAAACGTTCCTTTATGTTTGAATTTCCTAGAATCGAACTTGTTACCTCCAGTTTATAGGACCCTGAATTTATAAAATATTAAAACTATTTCGAACTATTAGAAACTAGTAGAAAATAATGTTATTTCAAGTAGGACAAACTGTTTAACAGTAATCGGTTTGGGACACCTTACGTGAGACACCCATTATAACACCATTAGGCTCAACCCCCCCTCTCTCTCTCTCTCTCTCTCTCTCTCTCTCTCTCTCTCTCTCTCTCTCTCTCTCTCTCTCTCTCTCTCTCTCTCTCTCTCTCTCTCTCTCTCTCTCTCTCTCTTCTCTCTCTCTCTCTCTCTCTCTCTCTCTCTCTCGCATTTCAGTGGATTATTATATGTAACACTTTTTTTAATGATGTAATACTTTGTATCAAATTGAATTATGTAGCACAAAATAGGCGATTTCTGCATTCAATTTACATTGATCACTCAAAATTTACTTTTCGCACACCGGTGTTTAAATCTTAGACCACAGAAGAGAGTACGTTAGCCAGTAAGGTAACGTTATTTCAAGCAGGAATAAATTGGTATCAATGGAGACAAACCAATAATCTATCGTCCTCGTCGTCGCTTTTGATCGGAATCGACATAAACATAACATACAAACCAGCTTAATAGTCCTGGATCTGACAATACATTCCGTAGGAAAATCGCGTATAGTCAATTTGACTTTTTACTTGAATATACTTGTCTTAGAAGTGTTTTGCACTTAGGTGTCATTTCCGAATCTGGTAGGTTTACCCGCTATGACGTCATCAAGATGGCGGAGAGTGATATTTTTCAATTGCGTATATTTCAGATGTTATTTATCGGATTTGGATAATCTTTTTTTTGTTTTAAAGCTCATCAAAAGACCTATCTTTTTTGTATTTACCATTTTCTTATGACTTATTAGTTTTCCATAATATTTAAAAAATTGAATTTTAAAAATTAATTTTTGTAAATTTTCGCTTATAACTTGTTTTCTAAGAAATTGGCAATTTACCTCTGATCAAAGTTGTTTGTCTTTTAATACCCTTTCTAATGATACCACACATGAGGGGTTACATCCTAGGAATAATGCAGAAAAACGCCTGAGACCCCGATGCGATCGCTACAATTGGTACGTGTCTGAACGATGGTACATGTATCATTTTATTTTTGCATATCTACCAATAATGTATTTCGTTTGTTCAACTAGTTTATAAATACTCTCTAATAAAAAAAGTTATTTCTTGTTTATCTAATTTGTTGCACTTCATATTCACAGGGTGTACAAAAAGTATAAGCCTAAACTGTGTTAAAATTTTAGTGAAAAAACATATCATTACATTACCTGAAATGATTTTTATATTATTTACATCAGTTTAACTTATATAAATACACTTATATTATATAAACACATATAAAACATTTTTAAGCATGTTATTAGTTATTTTACTGTAAAAGCAATGCCAACACAGATGTACTTTATTACTCGTCCGTCATCGTTTAAATACGTTATATTTTTGTTTACATTATCAGAAATAATTTTTAATTAAAAATTTACAGAACTGTTTTAGAATTAACATTTCTTGTTTTATTGTGTATTTGAAATAAAAGTTCTATGTTGAATAATGTTATTGTTTAGTATGAGTTAAACTTAAATACTAACTAATGTAGTTTCAGAATAAACACACAGAAGTATTGTTATGAAGTACGGTATTTTTTGTTTGTTGAAATGCAAATAACAAACTGTTACTCTAACCACATATTCCTACTGCTACTATTATCATTCTTTTTTAATGTTACTGTTATCAGGGGGGGCCCAGGGGGGGGGGTAAAGGGGAAATATTCTCCCCCCAAAATGTAGGAGGGTAACAAAATAAGCTAAAAAATAAAAATACTCTACGACAAATGGTTAAACTATTATTTTTATACGCCAGACTTCTATAAACAGATATAAAGGCCAACTTATTATAAAGAATAATAGTTAATTGCACAATGCAAAAAGATAAAACAGTAATATTACATCAAAAGTAGGTCATTTTAGTTTTAGTAATGAAATACATTATTTATTGTGTACAGTATTAAATATATATTATCTTTATAACATAAATAACTCTGATGCTGTATTCTGTGTCCTATAGATAAACGGTTATTTGATGAGTAATGTATTACTGTGTTTTAAACTTTACACTATAACTCTATACCGTACTTCGCCTGAATGTTATTTATTTGCCATCTTAATATAAAGTCAATACATTCATTCCAAGTTTAAATAATAGTCTGATCCCTTTATTTAATGTTTGAAACCCATTAGTTTCACTTTAAATTCTAACTGAGTAGAGGTCTTCATAAAGTTAAATTTTAACTTCTGAAATTCACAAAAATTAACCATTTAGCTTCAAAATTTCCAAAATTGTCCCGGGGCCCCCCGGACCAGCCGTGTTCTTGGACGGTATTCCATACCCCTAAACCCCCCCCCCGCCCGTGTTACCCCTCTGCAAAAAATAATCCCCTCCCCAAAATTGAGTGCTGGGTTCGCCCCTGACTATGTATGCCTATTTTTTTTTTTTTTTTTTTTTGAGGGAGAGGCGGAAAAATGCATTACGCACACAGGTGGCCAGCCTGTAGTGTGGGGCTCCCCTAAAAAACGGGTTTACCCACTAAAAAACCTCCTCTACTCTTTAGGAATCTAACCTGGAATTGTTTATCACATTACGTCAGGCTAGGCCTAAATTTGGCTTACGCCCGTCGGGCTCGCTCCTTATCCAGCCGCTCTATCAAGGGATCTGGGCCACTTCGCGGTCCAGATCGGTGTTCTTTTCCAGAGGATGCCCCGGACGAACTGTGACAAACAATCCCAGTTGCCCTCATCCTCCAAAATCTTTTGGCAGACCGAGTCCACCGAAAATGCACCAAATATTTGTGTGGCCTCCAGGCGGGGCCCTTCCCAACGGGGACATCGGAAGAATGTGTGTTCCGCATCGTCGGGAACACCCGGGCAATAAATGCAGTCCGGTGAACCGGTCTTTCCCATCCGGTTCAGGTACGACCGAAAATAGCCGTGACCTGTCAAAAATTGGGTCAGGTAGTAGTCCACCTCCCCATGCCGCCGTTCCACCCATGGTTGGACCTGCTTGATAAGTCGCGCAGTCCATCGTCCTCGGGTGTCGTGCTCCCAGCTGTGTTGCCACTGCTGGAAGGTTCGGGAGCGCTCTTCTGTTCTTGCCGTGTCCTTGCCGATCTCGCCTTGTCTCTGATAAATCGCTTTCCTCCCCCCTGCCAAGAGCTTGACAGGGATGACTCCGGCGACCACCAGGATGGCAGGCTCGGACACTGTCCGGTAGGCGGAACACACCCTGAGCGCGGCTTGACGCTGAACCCGGGCGAGTCGCAGCCTGTAGCACTCCTTATCTAGAGCGCCTGCCCACACCTCTGCCCCGTAAAGGAGTACGGACTGGACCGCGGACATCAACAGACGTCTTCTGCTGGATCGGGGACCCCCGACATTGGCCATCAGCCTACTAAGGTGAGTAACTACCTTAGCGGCCTTGTCCGCCGTACGGAAGATCTGATCCCTCCAGCTTAACTTGGTGTCCACCATAACCCCGAGGTATTTGGCGGCACGAGTTGATGTGACCACCTCCCTTCCCACTCTAAACGGGACGACGGTGTCGATCCTCTTCTTCGTGAGAATCACGATCTCCGTCTTACTAAGAGCAAGCGAGAGACCGTGATCGGACATCCAGTTGTTGACAACCCGCATAACTCGGTTCAACTTTAGTTGGGCCAGCTCAACGTTGCGTGCAGCAATGAGAGCTGCGACGTCATCGGCGTACCCAACCAAAGTGGTTTCCTCAGGCATCTCGGACCTCAGGAGGCTGTCATAGGCAACGTTCCAGAGATCCGGGCCGAGTATTGAACCTTGTGCGGCACCAGAAGTGACTTCCATCGTCCGCGTTCCGTCCCTTGTGTCATAGATCAGGCTTCGAGAGCGTAGATAATCCTCGATGAGCCGCAACAGATATGCAGGAATACGAAAGGTGTTGCGAAGCGCATCCAACATATCGACCCACCTCGCCGAGTTGAAGGCATTCTTGACATCAAGCGTAACAAGAAGCACTACTCGGCGAGAGAAATGGTTGCGGCTCTCGGCTCTCTCCACAGCTCTCTGAACTTCGGTGACAGCGTCGATCGTTGACCGTCCCTTTCTGAAGCCGTACTGACGGGGGCATAAGTCCCCGGCAGCTTCCACGGCAGAAGTCAGGCGGGAACGGATCAGCTTCTCGAACAGCTTCCCAGCCGTGTCCAACATGCAGAGAGGCCTGTGGGACGACGGCAGTTCGGGATCACCTTTGCCCTTGCTGATCAGTACAAGCCTGGCTGTTGTCCAGGGAGCCGGAAACACCCCTTCTACCAAACAGGCATTGTACATTCTCAACAACAAGTCAGCGTTAATTGAAAATACTTTCTTTAAAGCCTCACTGGGAATCCCGTCCGGGCCAGGAGCCTTGTTGCTCTTCAGGGAGAGAACGGAGGTTTCCAGCTCCTCGAAAGTGAAGAGTGGAACGTCCTCTACCCGTCCGAAGTCAACCAGCGGTCGCTGTGGATGTTCAGGAAACAACGCAGCGACGATCCTCCCCATGGTGGCGCCCTCCATGATGGAAGGTGGAGAGCGGGCGCCGAGTTTCTGTGTTACAAGTTTGTAACCCAGGCCCCACGGGTCGGAGTCAACGTCGTCACGAAGTCTCCTCCAGCTATTCGCCTTGCTCCTGTTTATCGCCTGGCGGAGAGATTTTCTCGCAGCTTTATAGGCCTCCGACTTACGAACTCTGTCTGCGGGAATTCTCGCTCTTGTGGCGGCTCGTCTAGTTCTTAAACATGTTCTTCTGAGTTCCGCAATCTCTTCAGTCCACCAGTAAACGGGTTGTTTGTCACGTCGGGGTTTCCTTCGCGGCATAGACTGGTCGCAGGCCGAGACGATCAGTTCCATCGTGGATGTTACTAGTGCCTCGGCCCCAGCCTCACCAGGATTCCCCTGTGCTCCCCGAGAGATGACTTCGGTGAACTTGACCACGTCCAGTTTGTTGGTGTTCCACCGGCGTGGCCCTTCCCGAAATGCGGAAACTCGACGATTTGCCTGATCATGCAGGTCAAAAACGATGTATTGGTGGTCGCTACCCGTGTAGTCCTCCACAACCCTCCAGCCTGAGATCCTCGGAAGGAGCGACTCAGACGCAAAGGTGACGTCGGGGATCGTGCCTCTCTGCCCGGGGCGCCGAAAAGTAGGTGTGTCGCCCTGGTTGAGGACGACAAGACCGGCCCTGGCGATGAAATCCAGGATGTATTTCCCCCGGGAGCTGGTAGAGGGCATTCCCCACTCGAAGGCCCTGGCGTTGAAATCGCCACCAACGACGACATGCCCGGTGGTGCCAAGAACGCACTCCTCTAGGCTATCTATCTTGTCGCGGAAGTCCTGGACGGCCTCGTTGGGTGTGAGGTAGCAACTGAAGATAGTCACGTCCCTACACCGAACCCAGACGAATCCTCGGCCGCGCCCGTGACTCCGCACCAAAACATCTCGTGTATTACGTGCCCAAAATGCAGCAGTACCGAGGCTGTCCGAGATCCAAATGTTTGGGTCTCTGTCCCGATACTGTTCACTGATAAGGAGCGCGTCAGCACCAAGTTCTCGGGCGAGCTGATCTAGAAGGTTATCAGCTCCCCAGGATCTATGAAGGTTGGCCTGGAGGATGCGAATTACCGGCCGCTGCCTTTTGCCTGTTCAAGTGCGGCTCTGAAGGCACCGCACTGACCAGACCCGGGTAAGTGACCGAGGGCACTGGAGCCTGAATCCTTGCAGAGGAAGCAGGAGGGGCTCGAGGAACATTCCTTACGTTTGTGGCCTTGGCTTCCACACTGGAAGCAGTTGGCACTCCTGTCGGGCCCTTTACAGTTTCGGGAGGAGTGGCCGAAACCGAGACAGCGGAAGCATCTCGAAACTACCACCCTCCGTTTGAGCCTGCAACTAACCCAACCAACTCTGAGGTGCTGAAGGCTAAGCAGCTTATTGGCGTGCTTTTCGCTCATCTCAGCAACAGCCATCCGGAGTTGACTTCGGTTAGGCTTTGTCAGCCATACCCTCACTCCATCGGCCGGTATCTCCGGGAGTGCCACCTGGATCGCACGGGTCACCTCATCTTCGGTGGAGAGGACATCAAGGTCCCGAATCTCGACCGAACACTTCGGTTCTAGGGCCTTGATGGAGCCTTTGTCCCCAAGTGCAGTCTTGAGGGAAGCGGCAAAACCGATCTTGTCACTCGACTTCCCCAGTTCGAGGAGGACATCCCCGTTCTGGGTTCGCCGAATAGACTTGATAACGGTGTCGGTCTCTTCCGGTTTGGCCTGCGATCTAATCTGACCCAGAACATCGGCAAAAGATCGCCCCCCTAAGGGCTTGATCAAGATTGCCTCCGTCCTGGGTTTCTTAGGCCTGGGTTGTTTAGGCTTTCTGACAGACTTGCCAGAGGCCTCCCCAACCGGGTTTGAGACTTGCGTCCGCTCCACCCTCGACGCACTTTTCGAAGCTGCCTCCGCTTGCTTCTGCCTCCTCCTTTCTTTCTTAGACAGGCGTGTCTTCCAGCCCCCCAAAGGTGTTGAGGCAGAGTTTGCTGCCAAGGCAGGATTAGCCGCCGGAGCAGGAACCTCTGCAGGAGAAGCCGCTGGAATCACGGCAGCGCCCGGGGCGGATTCAGTAGCCTGGACAGGAGATGTCTGCGATGCCGCAGTGACAAAAACCGGTCTCGGCACTGAGTCCACCTCAATAAGCTCAGGGCTTCCCGGCGAAGAACCGCTCTGCCTCTTCTTTCGCTTTCTGGCTTGAGTCTGGGACTCAGCCAGATGAGCTTGAGGTGAAGCAGAGATGACTCGGTTCGTGACATCGCGCTCCTGCTTCACTGCCTTTAGCCTGATTTTCCGGCATTCCTCGATTTCTTCTAGAGCATCTTCGAGTTTCGGGATCCCCTCTTTTATCGCCTTGTTTATGTTCTTTTGAATTAGGAGGACCTTGGCCATCTCCTTCAAAAGAACTTTCATCTTCTTCAGACATGAGTCTTCCTCCTCGTGGGCGTCGTCCTGCTGCTGCCGAAGCATTTGCAGCTCGAATGCCGCACGAAGAGGGCTCTTCCTGGGAGGGATTCCTTGCATCCTGGCTAGAGGTGTTACCGGCTCGGTCACACCCATACCCAGATCAACCTCATCTTTCTCCTTTCCTGTTACGGCCGATGATCCAGCGACACCAGCAGCCTTGAACGGGGCCGGCGGAGGGGAGGTTTTAATTCCAACCGTCGGCGTCCCAGTCTTTGAGGTCGGAGACCTCTGCACAAGTGAGCTGCGCCTAAAAGCAGCCTGTTCGTTCTCCTTTCCAAGATTCGTGTTTTGCAGTTGACAATCCATACTGTTTTGTAACCAGCGCATCGTGCGGCAAGAGGCGGCCCTTCATCGGCCGGGAGCGGGTACACCCTCGGAGGTCTACCCCCCGTAGGAGATAAGACACCCCTACCCCGGGACTCCGGGGCCCGAACCTCCGTTTGCCCAGCACCGATACACAAAATGTGCCGGACGTGCTGGGGGTCGCACCGTGGCAATGCAGAGTCCGATCCCTGCATCCATGCCGCACTCCCTGACTAAGGTCCGAAGCGGCTGGCTTCTGACGACACACTGGAGGAGACCATCGGCAGTGCGAGGCACACATCAGTCCCTGCAACACAACAGGGACACTCCCAGGACCCCCCAGCATGCGCCGGTCGAAAGAAGGTGGAAAGACACCCTTGATTCGGGGTCGAAAACAAGAAGGTGAGCAAGGTTAGCTCAGGAAAGAATAAAGACGGTGAGCTAAGACCTGAAAGATGAGAAGAAAGGCCTTAGCTCGGGAAGAACTGTGAGGAGGGTCTCACAGCTTCTAACTTCTCTTCTTCGTCTCACTATGTATGCCTATACGGTTCAATATATTACTGTTTAATGCTGAACTTATGTTTGACATTTCTTAGATTCTAATCATAATAATTTTTGCACAATGTGCAACATGGGACTTTGTTCTTTTATCATGTCGACTTAGCACATTTCATGCACCTGCATGCTCCAACAAACATTGGAGGGTACATAACCATCATGAAATCACAATTCTAGTGGATCGAATAAATGAAATTCTACATTAATGCAATCTTTCTGTATACGTATTGTAATATGCCCATATATCTGGACCTGATTATACAAGTAAGTTTGGCACGAAAAAGGCCCTATGAGTGTGGTATCCAAAAAAACTTTTGAAGGATTTTGGAAACTTAAAAAATTCCAACCGAAATTGAATCAAGCTTAGTTTCTGCCAAGATTTATTTAGTCCAGGTATTCAAAAAAGGTTCTAAAGCAAAGAATTTGGACAAACTCAGTATGGATTTTTTTAATGGAAAACACGCCAGTATCGGAGACCTTTTCCACCGACCGGCCGAAGCGCCAGACAACACTTACTAGGGCATATGACCATTTTTAGTTACAGAAACATTGCATTGACGAAGAATTTTATTTATTAGATCCACTAGAATTTGGATTTCAAGTGGAAAATATCACTTCAGTACCAAAGATTCTACAAATGTAGAAATGTTGATGATGATTTTGTGCCAAAATTATTATGATTGGAGTCTAAGAAATGTCAAACATAAGTTCAGCATTAGTTAAACAGTAATATTGAACAGCATACATATAGCAGTAACATTCCAGAAGAATGAAAACAGTAGCAGTAGGCCTATGTGGTTGGAGTCACAGTTTGTTATTTGCATTTCAAGAAACAAAAATACTGTACTTCATATCAATACTTTCTGTGTTTTTATTCTGAAACAAAATTAGTTAGTATTTAAGTTATAAAATCATACTATGTAACAATCAACATTATTCAACATAGAACTTTTATTTCAAATACACAATAAAACAAGAAATGTTAATTCTAAAACAGTGCTATAAATTTTTAATTTAAAATTATTTCTGATAATGTAAACAAAAATATAACGTATTTAAACGATGATGGACGAATAATAAAGTACATCTGTATTGGGATTGCTTTCACAGTAAAATAACTAATAACATGCTTAAAAATGTTTTATATGTGTTTATATAATATAAGTGTATTTATATAAGTTAAACTGATGTAAATAATATAAAAATCATTTCAGGTAATGTAATGATATGTTTTTTCACTAAAATTTTAACACATAGTTTCGTTATACTTTTTGTACACCCTGTGAATATGAAGTGCAACAACATTAAATAAACAAAAAAATAACTTTTTTATTAGAGAGTATTTATAAACTATTTGAACAAACGAAATACATTATTGGTAGCTATGCAACAATAAAATGATACATGTACCATTGTTCAGGCACGTACCAATTGTAGCGATCGCATCGGGGTTTCAGGCGTTTTTCTGCATTATTCCTAGGATGTAACCCCTCATGTGTGGTATCATTAGAAAGGGTATTAAAAAACAAACAACTTTGATCGGAGGTAAAATTGCCAATTTCTCACTAGTAAACAAGTTATAAGCAAAAATTTACAAAAATTAATTTTTTAAATTCAATTTTTTAAATATTATGGAAAAACTAATAAGTGCATAAGAAAATGGTAAATACAAAAAAGATAGGTCTTTTGATGAGCTTTAAAACAAAAAAAGATTTATCCAAATCCGATAAATAACATCTGAAATATACACAATTGAAAAATATCACTCTCCGCCATCTTGATGACGTCGTAGCGGGTAAACCTACCAGATGCGGAAATGACACCTAAGTGACACTTCCTAACACACGTATATTCAAGTAAAAAAGTCAAATTGACTATACGCGATTTTCCTACGGAATGTATTGTCAGATCCTGGACTATAAGTTGGGGTTGTGTGTAATCTCATAAAAGGAACAACTATGACAATTACTTTAAGGATTTAAGTGACTTATTCATCCTGAGGTTGCAGAGGCTGCTACAGCAGTGTCGTTAAATCTCTTACTTGAAAAATCAAATGAATTGTTAAATAACTGACGAAAATACATAATATAGGCTACCATGGATATTACATATTTATATTTAATACTCACCTGCAGCTCGTACTTAAACATTTCTCTCGAATGCAGCAGAGTGGAACTATGCGCAATTGTTGTAAGAATAGCCATTTCCTATTTTTCCTAAATAGTAATTGTAGCATATTGCAATCCTCTAGCATACCATGTAATTAATTATGTTTGAGTGGGAGATATTCCTTCTTCAGAACATACGGAATATAATTAAATGCAAAGAAGATCTTTACTTTTTCAGAAGTTTACTCTCGTAGTGAATTATTGCTAGTTTTTATTCTTGACAATGCCAATTTCATAATTAGCTGGGAAACATGGTTTTGACAGTGTGAAAATACATTGCACATTCAAGACTAAAGGCAGTTTATTGATAATGTCACGTAAATTTACAGATTCCTATCTTATATGTGTAGATGATAAGATGATTAAAAGCAGTCTACATTATAATAGACTATATTGAATTATCTCTGTGTATCTAAATTGTTTCTCAGTTTTCAAGATTATTGAGATATTAACATTTTTAATATTTGAAAGCATTCTCAAAATAAAATACTACTGGTAAAATATCTGGTAATAATCTGTAATAAAATTTCTTTGTCGATAAAAGTCACATAATTCTCATGTGACATGTAAATTTTCTTACATGAAAAAGTACAGAAAAAGCCCACTTTTACGTATCACGACCATAATCCCCTACCCCAATTAGGGTATTACAGGGTATCCACCACCACTAAAGGGAAGTGGATGGATGTTTATATGTCAGATAAACATAGGCTAAATTCAGGCACAAATGTCTTCATTAATAGGAAACCTTTTCCTAAAGTAATATTAAAGGGAAATTCATTGAGGTAAAATAACCTTTTTAATAATGTACATAGTTGATGCTGATTTTCATAGCTGAAACTTAATGTAAAATCACTTATATTATCAGTTCAGGTGGCAGACAAAACTAATCAAACTAATCAACCTCAGATACATCAAAAGTTACGTGAAAGTTCAACACATCTGGCGTTAGCTGTAAAAACTTTACACCCACCCTTATGATATACATCTCATCAAGTTTGTTTCTTTTTTATTAATTATGACATTAAATATTACTAACGAAAATTTGTAATCCTTAGAAAGTTACAAACTTTGGTCTTCGTACTATTGAATGCTGATTTATTTGCCATTAATAATTTGCCCATTTTAACCTATTGCATGTACAATTTTTAATTTTTAAGTGATCAATGAGTTAACTGGTATGAAAATTGTGCCTGGACGAACTGTGATAAGCAATCTCAGTTGCCCTCATCTTCAATATCATTTTCGCAGACCGTGTCCATCGAAAAAAAAACACCGAGTTTCCTTGCGGCCTTCAGGCGGGGCATTTCCCAACGCGGACAGCGGAAGAAGGTATGTTCTGCTTAATCGGAACGCCCGGGTAGTTGATTAAATCTGTTTAACCAGTCTTTCTTATCTGTCAGGAACTGCGTGAGGTAGTAGTCCCCCCTTGTTATACCACTACAATCACACTGTGTCCCTGTCACAGTAAAAAAAAAAAAAAAAAAAAAAAAAAATTAACGGTAATGCAGGAAGAAATTCATGGTGAACCGAACGTTGATTTTACTAATATTTGCATTTAAATACTGTAAATAAATAGTATATGCTCTTGGACTTGGCATTAGTTACAGACAAATTTTTAAATACATATATCATTAGACACGACATTTTAAGCTTTTTTCCATTTATTTATTTGTTTTTCTGCTATTTGCATAGGCAAAAATATATACATATATGTAAATATGTATGAATAAGTATGAATATATATGTAAATAAATATGTTCTAGGACTAAATAAAACAATAGTATAACTAACATTTAAATTTGTCGAGTCTCGTCTTGGACCTGATGCTGACCGGTGTGACTGGTCGAAATCGATCACCATTATAACATCTTTCATGCATATTTACCGGCTTTAATACAGTTACAATGAAAGTGGAAATATATCAAGTAGTGTTGGAAGACGTTTTATTCAACCTGAGCAGCGCCAACACGTATTTCAAGAAGTTATTTAATCAATAGATATTTCTGATACAATGTTGAAAGTGTGGTTCAAGCCAACGAGTATGTTTGAGACATGTTGATTCAGAAAAGTTACCAACAGTGCTGATTGTAGGTGTTAACCTTATTCTTTTTGCTATGAATAGAGGGCGGAATAATTATATACAAACTTTACATAAGGCTAAAAAGTTATTACTCCACATAATTGACAACAAAATCCAAATTGAAGTGGTGTATGGGTTGGAACACAAATTTAGTTTGCATTACGGAGAAAACAAATATACATTGGAGACTGGACTTTTTTTACATGTTAACAGTACTTAATTAACATAAGTAATTTTGTAAATCAGTTCATGGGAACTTGGGGGTCTCACCTGACACTTATTTATATGTAAACTTAGCATGATTTTCATCATAAAAATGTTGTTATCTTTCATAAAAATGAATAGCACGTAATGTAAGACAAAAGAACTTTTTTATTAATGCTGAATAATAGAAGTATCTAGTATTTTATTAGAAATTATAAAAACTTTAAAATATTCTGATTGATGTTTGTTTATTATATTTTTAAAAGGTTTTATAAAAACCTCTTTATCTTAGGAGGATAGTCAACCAAGAATAAACTATTAAATAAATATCAGATTTAAAAATGTTAGTTTAATCAATATAATAACCAACCAAATCTTTTAAAGTATATTATAATAATATACTAATAATAATTTATTTATTTATCTATTTTTTTTTGCTTGACACAATTTCAAAAACTATGCCTCTGTTTATTTGTTTAAAATTTAGGATGATTTGTAATATTCTTAAGAAAAGAAAGAACGTTGTTAGTGAGTATTAATTGTAAAATAGAAATTTATACTACATACAGTATAGCACAAAAACTGTTTATTTTAATTCCAATATTTTTATATAATTTACATAGACTATTCCAGTCAACCAATATTACCACTTCTCCTTCCATGTTTAAGATAACACTTTGCAAGCAACAAAAATTTTAAATGTAAAAAAGTTTGTAACCGCCAAAGGCTGGACTTGTTTGAAGAGTTATGTGTGAATTGAGAGATCAAACTTGACTGCCAGAGGCGTATAACAGTCGGTTAGATAACATTGAAGCGGAACTGTTTCGATAAACCGCTTGAGGGCATAAAACGATTAGTTCAACGTGAAGCTCAAGCATTGCATGTTTGATGTGTAGTCTATTAGTTAAACATTACATTTACTTGGTAAACTTTGCCGGAGCTTAGTAGTAGAGGTCTTCCTTCCCAAGCGAGCCGTCCATGGTTCGATCCCGGGCGACGAAGTTACATTCACAAACAAGAGCATACACGAGTCACTACGGCGAGACGGTACTTTGCTGTCAATAGATCACTAGACAGACTTATATTAGCCTAAGGTGACGGGGAGTGAATATTTAAAAAAATATATACACAATGATTTGTTATTTCTATATCACTATTTTGAGACAGGGACCTCACATTGTGGGTATTTTAACCTGAATATGAATGAGAGATGAGTGTAGGATGATTGTGGCCCGATCTTGTAGTATTTTTACTGACTAAGACCGACATTTTCCTTAGACAGGACTGTTAATTAATAGCCCAACAGCCAATGGTATCTAGGGACCTACAGATTAACGTGGGATCCGAACCACAATTCCGACCTCATAAATACGAGTTGGTCTAATTATGAGGATGGTCTTTATGGATGAACTAGTATTCACTAGTACGGATGTTATAACCACTGGTGTATTCCCCACCAGGAAATATCGCATCCACAAGCCACCGCTTACAACTATCCACAATTCGTGACCTCTATGTAGCTGGATTACAGGATTACGCCACCGCCCATGTTTGAATTACATCCACATAGAAAAGTTCATGAAAAGGACACATTTTAACTCTCTTCAATCAATTTAAATTGAGTTTTAAAGTGAGTCACTGAATTTGATATCTTAGACAATTGGACCAAAAGTAGTAAATCTGCTTTTATGATTTAATCACAATTATTTAAACATACAGTATATACAGTATTTACAAGTTTAGAGCAGATAACATTAGTATGTATGTAATTTGAAAATACTTATTGTTATATTTAATATTTACGACTGTAAACATATTTCTCAGCTTTTTTCTTTTTACTTATTTCTATTAATAGTAATTGATTTGAAAACACAAAGTTAAATCTACCAAACTGACTTAAACACAAAACTTCAATCATTGTGTGACTTGGTAGTTTCTTTCTATACTAATGTTTTGAAACATGAGTGATGTCAGTGGTATTGTTTCATAAGAATTTTTACCCCGAAACGTACAGTTAAGGAAATGGATCAAAACTAATAGATAAAATTGCTTAAACGATAGATGAAATTGTGTAATTGTATCATGAAAACCAACTTAAAGTATATCAATTTGTTATGAAGGAATTGAAAATTATATTTTTCAATTCCATGAAAGTACACACTGTAGTTCCATGGAAGACTGTAGCATACTCTTTAACAGGCAGCTAAAGTAACAAACGACATTCGTCATTAGTATAGCTGTGAGGTTCATACAATTATACGGATTACCCTATATAGCTAACCGAGCAGGGTTGTTATTGAATGAACCATTTTATCGTGATTACAGAGGACTTTAAAAAAATAAAATCTATTTAGGATACCTGTATATTACTAGGATTTTTTTATAAAAATCCCCCAAAACCATCATTTACCCTAAAAACGGGTCTTGAGCAATGAAGGTCTGTAATATAAAACTTAAAAGAATTATAAGTTTTTTTAATAGAGAGAGTAAAACTAGCTTATTCAAGAATATTAAATAAATATTTGCTTTACGGGTCACATAAGAAATGTGTACATCCATTCTGTACTAAAGTTCCAACTACGTCTAAGTGCTTATCGGCACTCTGTATTTTTCTGCATGTGGTTGACTTAAATCATTATAATGCGGGCTTGACCCATTCTAGGTTCTTTCTGTGTGGCTATATAAGAAAGTGTGAATCTCGCCATTAATATTGAGCTTCTTTTAATAAAGACACCGCTAAGTCTAATCTCACCAATAACTGGGGTCTGCCTTGTAGCCCGTCGTGCACAAAAATAGAAGTGTTATAACTTGTTTAAATGTGTTCCAGTAGTGTGAAATTGTTGGTGCTGGCCCAGTTCAAGGTCACCTGAGGGATGACGTCATCGAGGTCAATGACCTCACCGATGACGTCATCGATGACGTCATCGATTGCGTCATCGATGACGTCATCACCAATGACGTCATTTCTATGACGTCACACCCATGACGTCACAGAAATGACGTGCTGATGACGTCATCACCCCTTACGTCATCAAAATGACGTCACCGACGCCACTGAGGTCAAGGTCACGCCGAAACTTAAAATTTTTTGGCACTTTTGCCGTTTCTCGCACTACGCTCCGAGTTTCAGTCAGAGTCCCCGTGACCTTGACCACTTGGAGCGAATTTTCGACGAGAAACGGCAAAAGTGCCAAGTTAAACTCGAGTTTCTGGCATGACCCTGCCTAAATGGGCAATCGGTTATCCCTCAGGTGACCTTGAACCAGCACAACACCAACAATTTGATATTACTGTGACCTTGAAAACCTAACAACGGAGCGCCGACACCGATGCGCACCCCACGACAGCCACCGAGTGACTGACTGTCAGGCTCTGTGTACTCTAGGTATATGGGGAAGTGGAGGGGGAAATCTCAAGGTCATCCAAATGGAGTTTTAAAAAAGTTGAAGAGTAGAAAGACTACTCTTGTGCTTCCTGGGCGACCTCATCAATTTCCAACGGATCTGTAAACCAATCCGATCTGTAGCAGCAGGAGTCCAGAAAACAGGTGCACCACCCATCAGGTTGTCCGTAGCACTTCCGACAATTGGTAAGATTGGAGAAATGAAATTTAATACACCGCTGCGGACAACAAGTGTAAAAGTAGTTGGATTTGTAGATTTTGAAAGTTTGTAGTACCGGTGGTGGCAGCTGTTGGTTCTTGCATCTACACCTGCAACATCCGAAGCATTCACATTGCCGGCAGGCCAGCCCGTCCACTTGCCATCTTGGTAGTAGGAAACACTTGCCCTCGCAGCAATAGGTTGTCCCTGTCTCTTCCTCCCAAAGCTTCTTTGCACAATGGACGACGCCTTGTATCTCTAAACACTTATGCTCGCAACATGAGACACGCTTAGTTTCCATACTTGATGTTGCTTTGGCGAGGGAGCAAGATGAAGTGATGCCGTGGCCAGCAGGAATGGAGCTTATATAAACTAAGGTGAGTGGAGGGGGAAAGGTCAAGGTCATCCAAATGGAGTTTTAAAAAAAGAAAAGAGTAGAAAGACTACTCTTGTGTATCTATAGCGATTTCATTGATAGTGAGTGCTTCTGTATGCCAAGTTGATCTGTACTGACAGGCTCCTAAATAATGTTTGCAAAAACCTGCAAAATGATTGTTGCACAATTTGCAGCCAGTTAGCTGTTTTAATGTGAATTCAATGCAACGTTCAGGGCAACAAGTGTACTTATGCCCTCTCATCTGGTACACATGGAATGTCTTCAACTCCGGTTTCGGCTTCTTCCAAGACTTGCACTTACACATGCATTGACCAAAAGCTTCACATTTTCTACACGCCAGGCCATCCGCAACATCAATGTCATTCGGCCATGAAAAACATTTCCGTTCGCAACAGTAGTTGAGTTGACTCTCCATGTTGCTGTGGTGAAGGTGCGCGATGAAATGATGCTGCAGTCATTGAGAGTGCACCTTAAATAAACTCAGTGGAGGGGGAAAGGTCAAGGCCATCCAAACGGAGTTTTAAAAAAGATAACTAGTCGTCCTCCTCCTCCTCCTCATCCGTTGTACTTAGAGAGCTGTCAGACGAAGAGCCCCGTGCAGGTGCTCCCCAGATGAAAAACAAATCAATTTTAAAACGAAGACCAGGATCTTGCATCATCAATTCCTTTAATTTGTCACATACTAAGTCGACCTTGTGTAAGGTGTCAACAACAAGCTTCCAATTCGTTGGTTCAATATAACTTGTAGTAGAGTCTGCCTCGCTGATAACCACATCCTCCGGCCGTATTGGAGTGTAAAGATGTGTAAAGTTCTTTGGCTGTAGCTGAGGTTCAGGCTGGCTGGAAGTGGAAGGTTGAGTGTGGACCCCTGTCGCATCGAAATCCATAGTCATTCTACATTCAATGTTGGGGTTTTCGTTAATACATACACCAATTTCTCATGCAACATATCCACTTCTGCCGAGTCTTGCAGATGAACATTCCAGGAAAATGGCCATTCTTCATCCGTAGTGGAGTCAACTCGAGAAAGAGTGCTGTCCGCCATGATAGCTAAGCAAGGAATGATGTGAGCTACAGACTGTGGTAACAGTATTGAAAAGTAGAGGGGGTAAACCAAAAGTACGTGGAGGGGTATTTTCAAGGTCATTTAATTTGGGTTTTAAAAAAAAAAGGAAATAGTGGAGGGGAATTCTCAAGGTCATCCAATTTAGGTTTTAAAAAAAAGGAATGAAGCTTACTCCTCTTCAGCCTCGTTGTCCCCTGCATCTTCATCAGCCTCATCTTCATCGACGTCAGACTCGCCGTAAGGATAGATCGGGGACATGGGCGAATATTGTGGAGATTGTTGACCGTTGTTGTCGTCCCCTTGCATTCTAACTTGGGACCAATCATAATTTAAATTCATTTGTATTATGATCCCAGGGTTGTCCCGCAGTATTTCCTTCATACGTTCGCAAATTGACTCCAAATAGTGTACACTATCGACCGACAGTGTCCAACCCGTACTTGTACCGACATCAGTAGTGGAGTCAGCTTGGCTGATGGTGTTGTTGTCTGCCATGGTTGCTTGTCGGACAAGGAATGACGGTTGATGTGATGCTCATGCAGGAACATGGTGAAGTGGTGGGGGGTGTGGTGGAGTAGTGGGGGAATTTTCAAGGTCATCCAAACGAAGTTTTAAAAAAGGAAAACTTACAAAGTAACATTGAAACTTTCCAATTGATGGTGGCGAGCGTTTTCTTCTGCAACCTTGCCGACACATGTGACTATGCCGTACAGTATGAAAAGTACAACCATAATAAGGCCGAACAATAAAAGATAGCCGTTGACTATCATGATATTTTCTGAGTGGATCTGTTTTCTTCTTATCGCCCTCTCCTGCATCCTCTTCTCCAACTCGTGGACGAAGTCACAACATGCGTGAGGACACCTTTCATCTGTTGGTAGGTTTGCCATTGTTGATGTTGTCGGTGTGGCTGTTGAAGATGGAATGAGGTTTCCAATTGCGATGTGCCATGTACACCAATAGTCAAGTGGTGGGGGTAACAAAGCAGTGGAGGGGGAAGTTTCAAGGTCATCCAAATTGTGTTTTAAAAAAACCTATCTTGTTACTGAGCTTATATGTCAGTAACAAGATAGGTGTTTCTGCTCTTTTACTTCTTTAATATAATGAAAAAATATACATATTCTACAATGGTTAGGACAAGAAATACAACTGCTAGTCAGCTGAAGTAGTCCAAGTTGTCTGGCTCGGTCTTCATGGACGCTGGTGAGGAAGCCGTCGAGGAGTGTCCAGGCTCTTCCTTTGACTGCCGGGTGTTCCGTATATTGCAAGCGTAAACTTGCACATTTATACGGTAGCCTCGTGCCACCATCAGCTGCAACTCCTTGTATAAGTCGTTTAGCTCCTGCTGAGTCTTGATGCTCACCTCCTCGTAACTTGCGCAACTAACGTTCAGAGACATCTTGATGTTGCTAGGTTGGCTGCTGGAGTAGAAATGAAGCCGAGGCACAGCGCTTGGAGGTACATGAAAAAGTGGTGGGGGTAATAGTGGTGGGGGTATAGAAAATCCAATTAAACAGTTCTAAACTTTTTCCATCGATACAATGGAATGGAACAAATAGCGCAGGTGTCCTTGTAATTTTCAAATCGAAACAGTGGCGCTAGAAATCCGAATTGTTTTATACCACCATCCTGTACGAATCGCCGAAGGTCTCTGACGGCGGCCTCGCCACAAGGCCTACAAAACTTTTCCCCGTCGTGGAACTTATACCAGGAGTATTCCGAATACCCTGTATTTTCCCTCCTGTAGCGTTTGACATCTTCTTTTATTGTTAGTGGGATGTTGTCTTGTAAACATGTTGGGAACAAGTCCTTGTGAGTTATAACTCGTTGTATGCAAAGCTCGTACAAGGTGCTCATCGTTTGCTAGTTGGCAACAGACTGACCGTTTTTCGCATTCAAGCAGGTTTGAATCCTAGTGCGGTAGTGGGGGTAATTACAGTAGTGGGGGTAATTGTGAAATGCAAAGGTCAAAGGTCAAGGTCACCCGCGAAGTTTAAAAAAAAATGCAACATATCAATACGTGAAGTCTGTCACATATTGATATGTTGCATTTTTTGTTTTTTTTTTATTTTTTTGTCTTTTATGATTTGTTTATTTATAAAACATTACAACACCAACATATGTACAACATTAAAACTTAAATCTAACACTGCTGCTTGTCAGCGATGTGGATGGTCAACTCTGTAGAATTGCTACCCGTGCAGCCGTGGGACACCAGGTATAGACACCCGGGTTGAATAGAGCGAAGATCCTCGTTTTGTAGAAGATGGACGAATCTCTTGGGCAGGTACACCTGGAACTTTGGTTCATCCCCCGGAGTAAACGGTGCCTCGCTGAGACTGCAGCAGATGGCCTCCCCAACTGTAGTCTCCATCTTCTTCATAGCATGGATTATGTAGTGCTTCTCGTCTTTTAGTTCCGAGCACTTCTTTACAGGTAATATTGTTGACTTGGAGTGAGCATTGAACTGCTCGACCAAAGTCTGAAGGAACTGGTGAGATGCCATGGTCAGGTTACAGATCGTCTTCTTGCTCGGAGATGTTGTCGTCTCGGAATCTCGAGTAATACTCATGCCAGGTCCCTGTCTGCTCCCCACTTATATACTCTCCGTTACCCCCACCACTCCCCAATTCCCCACTTTGAAGGTAAGAGGCGAGTTTATAGGCATTTTTCAAAGCGCAATGTCTATCTTTATCATGTTCTGGGCTTTTTGTACAAATACATATGGTTTCCAGCATGTATTGATAATTCTTATCCAATTCCACATCATTAACCGGAACATGAGTAAATCCTTCGATCCATCTTTTCTTTTCCAGCCCCTTTGTGTAAATATTGGTAAACTTGTCTGAAAAGTGATGCATAATGTGATACAAGTCCGTGTAACTTGTAAATCCATCATACCAATCGATATGATGGAAGTGTTTTGAAATCCATCTGTTGGTAGTAGCGGCTTTACTAGTTAAAGACGAATAAGAACATGGTGGTTTAAATAAAAACGAATAAGGAACACTTGTATTCATGTCCAAAAACACAAGTTCTTTTATAATGAATCTATCATCATTACCACGAAACGCTTGAAACTCAATAATACCAGGCTTGGACTTTACTTGTTGTTCTTCTCCCTTGTCCATTTTGAAGGTCACACGTCTGCTCATTACGAAGTCAGGAGGTCAACTGATTTCCACACCACGGTAGGTACTACTTTTATACCAGGCCGTACAGTTGTTGGCGCGTTGGTGTATATTTAACGTGGGCACCGTCCCCAATAGGCCTAACCCCACAAAATGTTGGCTATTGTTTTAAAAACTAACCATTGTCATTTAAGTTTCCATCTTTATATTTTCCTTATTTTCATTTTCATCACTAACACTTGATTCTTCTCCTCCATCTTCCTCTTCTTCCTGTTTTACTGATTTCTTATGTAGTTGAGCGTACTTTTCCAATTGTCTCCACATCTGTACTTCATGAGGAACTCTATTAAATATAGAAGTATCCACAGGTCCGTATAATATAGGTGCGTCCGGTTGTTTGTCCAAAGTGTCTTCCAGATAATCTTTAATAATCGAACTTGAAAACACCAGTTGTCTCAAGTATCTTGTTATAGGTTCAGTAGCACAAGTTAAAATGAAAAACTCCTCTCGATTAAGTTGAATTTTGTTATCATGTCTTGTTGTGTCTCTAAACCGTAGCTGATGATCACCACGTTGTTTAATGATATCAATTTCCACATTTGAATCCAAAAGTCCTACTCTTGTCTTTCTTCCAAACATGTTACTACTTAAATAGCATTCTAGTAGATGCAAATGTTTCATAAACGATTCCCAAGCACTGTCCGTAAACAAAATCATTTTGGGTCCATGAGTTAAAATTACAGTAGGGGAATAATCTGTAGATTTCATAACACCGATTAAAACACTTTTATCCAAACTGGAAGAGATTGGGTAAAATATTCGCAAAAATACCT
This sequence comes from Neoaliturus tenellus, assembly GCA_030545055.2. Classification (NCBI taxonomy): domain Eukaryota; kingdom Metazoa; phylum Arthropoda; class Insecta; order Hemiptera; family Cicadellidae; genus Neoaliturus; species Neoaliturus tenellus. Next base: position 246,754,611 of record CM061531.1, on the reverse strand, counting down.
CACTCAATATGTTTGGAGAAATATTATCTTCAATATCCCTTTTTCTCTTTTGTATAGTCTTTCTTCTTTTACCTTTTTCTTCAACATTATTACTGGCGTGAAGTTGTCCGCAAACGTTTTGTTCACCTCCTTCCTGGTGACCTTGAGGATCTAAAAACTCAGATATCTCCTTCTCAATATCTACCACATTTTCAGGTGTACCACTAGGAGAAGCCATATTGAATACGATGCTACCCATACAACAGTAGGCAACAAACTGATGAGGAGCGGTCTGTACGCTCTGCTTTTATACTCGCGGAATGAAACAAAACCGGTTCTTACAATACATTTTTAACAATTCCAGTTAAAGGTGTGTATGTTACGATTTTATCATGTAGAATTAAACAGTATGCAGTTGTATTAGCCGGTATAGCATCGTTGAATTCCATTTCTATTTTTATATCCACACTTGAAGACTTTACTGATTCATTTTGTTTAGAACAATCGATTACAACTATTGGGTAGGCATCGAAATATTTGTCAGGTGGTAATAAAGGTGTATTTGTTTTACCGTAATATGAACTTTGGAATCTCGCGTACATATCGTACAATATACTGTATTTCTTCTTAGTGAATGACACATTTAAATTGTCGTATGGAAAGAATTGTGAATTTAAATAAACTTTAATATTTTTCAAGTCACAATGATCAAATTGTCCTGCATGTTTAGTAATGGCGTCTCTTCTACCTGTTTGTAAACCAAATATAATATACCTGGCTCGTTCTACATAATTCGATGTTTTAACAGTCCAAGTGTGTCGATCCGTAGTAGGTAAACTGGGATGCTCATGAAATTCCCAACTTCTAAATGGAATAACAATATCACGATCGGCTTTTAATTTTCTTAAAAGTAGCATTCTATGCTCGTCAGCCAATTTAACATGTGGAACTCTCCATACAATTTTGTCTAATTTTAATTTCCATTCTAAAGTCGCATCTGTAGTAGCATCTGCAGCTTTAATAATGTCTTTATCGTTAGAAGATCTCAACAAAACTAATTCTTGTTTAACGTTTAATATTATTTTCCTATAATCTTCAGCAAAACCAAGCAGCAAACGTAATGGAATATGAAAATCAAAATATCCATTTGGATTTGGAGTGATCGTGTCAATCGTAGGTAATACCCATCCGGCAGGTTTAAGTAAATTGGTTTCATTGGGTGTTATAGATGTTAATCCTTTTAAAGTTGTCGTAATACCTACTTTTTAGTGGAATCAACTGTTACACCTGATATTTCATATCTAATTTCATCAAATAGGAAAGCCATAGGATTATTTATAAATGGAACTGTTGTACCAACAGTAGTACCGTCCTTTTTAGTAACTTGTCCTTCAATATACAAGTAACTTTCACATGGTAGTGTGTAAATGTCTTGATTTTGTATGGGAATACGGATTTCATCGTTATTGTTTAATTTCGATGAAGTGTAAGGGTTGTGGGTGTGATATTCTTTTTCCCATAGGGTTTCGTCGAATGTTGGACCCTGCGCTATATCCAGTATATCCATACTCGGTTAATTTTAATCCAATTCTCTCTAAGAAACGAATGTTCTCGCGTGTTAACTCCTCCACAGCTGAAGAGCTACTAATGCGGTTTCCCGTAGGTTGTTCGCTTTTAAATGTTAAACCCATGGTTTTGTATTAAAGTGTCGATTTTAAATGTAATCTAATCGTAATAGGCTCTTCTCTGAAGTCTACCAAGTTACCGTCTTGATCCAATACGCTCAACACGATGTCTGAAATGAAAGTGGTGTTCAACGGTAGATATACCAGGTTTTGTGGCTTTTCAACAATTTTAAATCCAGGTGGTACACTTGGGTAAAAAGTATGTATGATGTGGGTGTTAGCCCCATCCCTGTAAGCACCTTGTATAATGTTACAAGTTATGTCTATACTATTGACTTTTAATATTGTAACTGTTTTCTTACCGGAATGTGTTACATCTGGTTCTAAAACAGGCTCATCGTTGGAAAATCCTAATAAATCACCAATTGAGTTTGGTTGAGTGAAATCTACATAATATTTGGAAGTAATTTCAGCTTTCATCGTATTATTATTACCTTTTAATGTTATATTGTCTTTTCCCATTTTAGTTTGCAAAAATTCATTTATATGATCAATTTCATAAGAACCTGTGGGTAACCTGCACTCTTGTAAGTCTGTAAATTTTCCACTGGCATCCTTTCCCTTATAATAATGCAATACGTTATTTTTACCTTCCGTAACATTGGGGATAGAGTTGTAGGTTGTAAAATCCAATAGTGCCGCCTCCCAAAACCTTCCTTTTTGCAAGCGTAACGCTGGAAAAAGGATACTTCGTAAAGTGGACGATTTTCCTGTTAATGATACCGTATAGGAAGACATCTCAATAGTGACTGATACTTTTAGCTAGAAATTCCAAACATAAATGGCCGCATATTGAAGTATTATCAGGTTGTTCTCTTTTATAGTTATAATATATGTTTTTAGCAGATTTAAAGTAATTTTGAAGTTCTTTTGGTGGTGGCAAATTACCGAAACTATCAAAATAATATACATTGTTATTTAGTTTCTTATAACAAACCCAATGGGTGCCAGGCCCTTCAGTATTATCCAAATTTACAATTCCAGTCTCATTTTGCCACATTTTCTTTGGTAAACTGTCTTTCATAAACACACCGCGGAAAAATGGTATTTTTAAACAGGAAATATATTTAAATAATTCAATATTGGTTAATGCTTTATGTGGTATGACCAATTGATTTCTTTCATTTAATATGCACGATAAGGTCTTAGGTAAAGACCTGCCCCGTTTTTTACCATTGACCACACGGTGGGCTTCTTCCTGCCTTTTCTTGTAGATCGTCGTCTTCTTTTTATATTTCCTCCATGTTTTCTTGTGGTTGACCTCCTTTTTACTCTCCTTCTCCTCCTTCTTCCACCTCCTACTGCTGTTTTAGCCTTCATACCTGCTGTTACTGCTAAAGCTGCTGCTTTTTCTGCTATGCTAGCGTCACTTGATTTTACTCGTTGCCAAGCTATGTCCGCAAGCTTTTTGTCAGCTATTGATCTATTTTTTGAATCGGCAAACGTGGAATATGCGATATCGTGTTCTTTACAAGCCTGATCTAACTTATTTATGCCAGGATCGCCTCTTTCCAGTCGTTTTTTCAATTTAGTTCCTGGTCCGCAATACTGATAACCTCCCGGTATATGAAATTCGTATGGTAATGCGTCTATTGCTCTATTTACTATGGATCCTACTGGAATTCGTTTTAAAGCTTTACTTAACAGAGAAACCGCTGTGGACGTGATCCCACCTCCTCTCCTTACAGTGTCTCTATATGGACTGATGTACTGGAACGTCATTATTGTCCTTTTATAATCGCAATGTACAACTTATGTGTTACCTCTATGACAAGTTGGACATAAATGAAGTCGTTTATTGTGTTCTTTTATTAAATATCAAAATCACCCCAATCCGATGATCTAAACTTTTTTGTACGAGGGTTGATAAAATAGTTTTGAACAATTTCCCGTTTAATCCAAGTACCTCTCTCAGATTCCAACAAAGGAGTACGACCTGAACCAATACCAATATGATTGTATACATCAAATAATGCATTTCCTAAAACTTTTACAAGAAAATTAACAGTGACAGCATTATCCACATGTTCAGGGTCTTTAAGGTCTGTTATACGTTTATTATTACAAGTATACACTTTGCTATCCATTTGTGATAATGTGATAGCCTGTCCTACAGTTGCAGCATCATTTGCTTCTCTTCCTTGCGCCATGTTTGTTAATTTTTTATTACTACATATAAAAAACGCATAGTAATTATTTGGATCTAGATGTACTGTTTGTCCTAAGGCAGCCGCGTCTCTATCTGCATGACCCCATGACACATTTGATAACCTTCCATGCCTGCAATCCCAATAAGCGTTTTTGTATGTCAATAAACGAAATTTTTCATTACCTTGAATAAAGTCATCCCCTTGCTTTGATAATACTTCATCTCGTTTTGCAAATCCAGTTGTTTCTTGTTTTAAAGTCTCTTTCATTTGACCCACTGTTGCACCATCAGATGGTGCTGAACCATCTTTTACATTCGCCAAACAATTGCCAAGACAATCGATAACTCCCACATCACGTATGACACAATGATCTTTTATATATTTGAGATTTACAGCATCATTTTCATTTTTTGGATAACCTATATCGTTAATAACAAATTTATAAAAAGAAAATCCATCTTTTGTCTTTTCAGGTATCAAAGAATGTAAATAGCGTCTATTTACGCTGTCTTTTGCATCTTTAGGGTCATCTACGTTGGATATACGTTTATTGTTGGCACTATACGTTTTCCCATTGAATTTTAACGTATTTTTTAATTCAGATGACAAATAACCTTTGTTTATCGCATCACCGTTTTGATTTGGTTTACCAACGTTGATAATTCTATGATCTTCTGCGTCATATGTGTTATTTTGTAGTTTTAATGTTGGCGATATCTTTTCCTTTAATATTTTTAGATTATTGCATCGTTTTCATCCGTAGGATCTTTTATGTTTTTTAACCTTTTATTACTCATATCATAATCTCCATCAGGTGTTTGTGGTAAACCAGCACTTCTTTTTAAACTATTGCATAATATAACCCATCCGAGGAGTAACGTCCGAACTTGTCGACACTCATGGTGCAACTGAATAGTATTCTAGGAGTAACGCATTTTTATGAGATTACCCCACGGTTTCGGAGTTCATCCACTAAAGCCACCCATTCGTTTTCCAATCCAGTATGACCCGCTTCTTTAGCTTCATGTATTAGTTTCATTCTATCCACCAATTTATTGATATTATTGTAATAAATCACATTTGTGTTATATAGTTTCTTCATTAAACCTGTACCCGTAACGGACTTACTTCTTTTTCTTCGTTCCTGAGCACTTACATCCAAAGTGGATGCCATAAATCTTCGTTTTACAGGTTTTCTTTGTGTTAACGGCATTGTTTGTCTTCTAGTTGGTATTAACTTGGATACAAATTCTTTATATTTTAAAGACTTAGATCTAAAAGGAGGCTGGTCAGGTAGATACTTTCTCCTATATGCATTTGTCTGTTCCAAAATATTTTTATATGCTTCCATGTCTTTTTCTTTCACTACCGATACTGAAGGCTTATTTTCAAATAATAATTCAAATAATCCTTTTGTGCCCTTATACCTTTGATCACCAATGACAATATTATCATGTTCGTCAACGTTTAACGGGCTATTACCTATCATTAAACCGTCTTCTGTTAATCTCGCTCCATAACTATGGTAATTCTTATTAGGAATTGTTCCGAGTAACATTTTTACCATGTATTTCCTTCCTAAAGGTCCTTTGTTATGAATGTTTTCACCCAATAAGCTTATGTTTGACGGACCTTCCCTTGTCTCTTCTTCTTTTTCCTCTTCACTAGCAGTTGATACAACTTCATGTCCTCTTTTGGCTTTTACTTCATATAAATCTTTTATTCCACTATAGCCCGGTGATTCTAGCTCTCTTTCGGGTTCTCCACCGGTAAAACCACTATACGTAGAGGATTCCAGGTCTTCATCACTAAAATCTTCTGACTTTACATTTTCTCTTTCAAACTTCGTAATAGGTGCAATCGCATCTCCTTCCAATACAGGTTTAGCAAATTTTTTGTTTAATTGTTTCAAGGGTTCAGTAATAGGTTTAAAAGTAGATTCAAGGAATTTCTCCCTCTCGCTAATACCTAGTTTCAATGCTCTGTTTTTAGCCCGAATAGAATCACTAAGTGATTTTATTTCTTTTACTAATTTTTCTTGGTTAACCATGTTTGTAGCAAGACGTGTTGTACAACAATGAATGTGTTATACCACGTTTAATGTATTAATATAAATTTATCAAATCCTATCCTGTATCGACCATTGTTTAGCGGTTGTTCCTTCATAATTGTTAGGAACCCATACTTTTCAGCCCAAGCCTTTCCACACAACTCTTTAAATCGTTCAAATGTCATATCCGCATTTACATGATCAAAATATATATGTTTTAGGTTGGTTTCGTCCTGTTTAAATACAATTAACATGTTTGCATTGTCTCTAATGAGTTGTTTAGGTATTTTGCTGTAAGTTTGGCCAATATAAATGCTATCTATGTTGTTATGTCGACCCATAGCGAAGTAATTCCTTATTGTGTTTTGGTTTTCACAAGATACATCGTCGAATATAAACACGGAGAATGGTTTAGCTTCTTGTGGCTGCATGACACTCTCGCTTGCATTAAACTTTAAATATTTAACTTCAGGCACATTAGTCAGTATTTTTTCCAATAATTGATACTTTGGTTGTTATAGTGATTTTGAAAATACATATAGATTGTTAAATCGTAATCCTTTAGGGTTTGTAATCAAATTGAATACTACATTAGTTTTTCCACAGTTGGAAGGTCCGGTAACCAGACAACGAACGGTGTTTGGTAACAAATTGCCATGCTTCCCACTATTGAATTCTGAATTATCCACTGTGAGTTCATCTATATTATTAATAGTAAAACTCTCTTTTTGTGGTACTATCTCCATCCTTTGTAATGGTTCAACCTAAAATGATTCTCTATGGTTATATCAAATCCTTTTTAGCTATCCAAGAATCTTCCGTCTTATTAAATCCTAACCATCGTACTTTGACCTTATCTTTTTTCCGTTGCAACACCTTTTCAACTAAATATACATAATTCTTCTGGCAACTAACATCCTATCCATTGGACGATGGGGAGTGTCTTGTTCTTGTTCTTCTTCTTCTTCGATTTCCAATTGGAATTCCATTTCCGACTCAGATGACGACTCTAATGTTTCGTAGGCATGCAAGTCCACCTCATTGTCCGTTGAACCAGCTTCGTCAGAGTCCGTTTCAATATCCATTATCTCTTCCTCCTCCTCTTCTTGATCAACCGCAGGTAGTTGGTCCTCTACTTCTATAATTTCTAGAGGTATAACCTCCAGAATAGAGACAATTCTGTTGCGATGGAACACGGTGTTGTCAAGTGGAGCCATGGTATGAAAGTGGTGTATCTATCCAATTGGTTTGCCCTTTTTATACCCCCACCAACTATACATTTTATGTGGGTCAAGGTCACGTAAAGATACCCTTTGAGCGGGGGATAGACCACTAAGCAGCATGCTAGTCCATTGCCGCAAAGTGATCTATCCCCCGCTCTATTCCGCAGACCACACTCAAGTCCAAGTCCACATCCAAGTCCACATCCATATGTTACACTTTATTATTACTGCCACCAAGTAATTGTCACTCGCACATTTACTTGGTTTTGATAAAGGTACTGCACAAACTCCATATTGGTTGTTTGTTCGTTATACAAATGCATCATGAAATATGCAATCTTATCGATTGCGGCATTGTCCAACGGTTCGCAATTCACAAGTTCCAATGTGCCCTGGCTGGTCTTCTCCTCTATAAGTTCCACCACTTCGTTGATGTCTTCTTCCAAGAGGATGAACTCAACACTGAAGCTCTCCATTGTTGTTGATAGTGTCTAGACAAATGCTTGACTAAATGCTTTATTCATCAGTCCTACATATATACCAATTTCCCCCTCCTATTACCCATTCCCCCTCTACCTTTATATGGGTCAAGGCCATCCAATAATACCCTTTGAGCGGGGGATAGACCACACTAAGCAGCATGCTAGTCCATTGCCGCAAAGTGATCTATCCCCCGCTCTGTATTCCACACAAGTCCTAGTCTTTACACACACACATAAGCCCCCAGTCTTTTACACTTACTCATATACTCTGTCCTCCCTGCCAATTAAGAGTTCCCCATGTTTGCCACTATTTTCAATTAACCTTTCCAAGTCCCAAAACACAATGTCCAAATTAACCAAGTTCGCTCGTCCAATTTGAAACACACTATTCCCCCCAAAGTCACTTGCTCTCACTTGTTGTCCTGTATACTGCTTCTTCTTCCACGCTACAATCACTACCCTACCTTCTTCAACAACCATTCTTTTAACGTTATCATACACCTTCTTCAACATCCCTTTACAGTTTAAATAGTTTATGGTTACATACTCCCACTCCTTACCAATGATCAGTGATCCACTCATTTTCTAGCGTTCCACTGGAAGGTTCAAAGCAGAATGAAGTCGGGATGTACAGACCCCCCTCTTTTATACCAGTTAACCGGTTGTCCTTGCTGTAAAGTGGGTCAAGGTCATCCAATGCTACCCTTTGAGCGGGGGATAGACCACTAAGCAGCATGCTAGTCCATTGCCGCAAAGTAGTCTATCCCCCGCTCTGTATTCTACACACACACACACACACACACACATGTCCCTGTCCAAGTCTTTCATTACATACCCAATATATATTCAGTTCCTTCATCATCACTATCACTCATCACTGCTTCCACAAACTCCACAGGATTAAAGTTAAATTGTTTCAATTGTTCTTTTAAGTTTTCAATTTGTTGGTCCTTTACTTCTAAAACACTGTGAAGGTGTGATATGTAGTCCGCTGCCTCGTTGATGCTTGCTACTCTCGGATCGCCTAACTTCAAGCTGGGAACTACACCCTGCAGCCTGTAGTAAGCCATACGCCTTTCTTGCTCCTGCCGTTGACCAGGACTGAGCAAGCCTTGCCCGTCTTGGCTCACCTCCAGCAAGGTCCGTAGCATTGGAGCTTTGCAGGCGTTTGCCCGAGCAACAGTTATGCTGTGGAATGGTCGAGCAGGTCCACGAGTAGCAGGCAGGACGTTGGCAGCACGCCTTCTTGAAGAAGAAGAGGAAGCCTGAGAAGTTTTGCAGTTGGAAGCCATGTTGAAGTGAGGTATTCAGCTAAGCGATACAAAGCAGAATAACCAAACTGCACATCAATACCCGTATATATACACTTATCAGTGGTGGGGGTACTAGCTAGCCTTGGTAAAGTGGGTCAAGGCCATCCAAAAACATTACCAGAACGGGGGATAGATCACTAAGTGGCATGTTAGTCCATTGCCACAGAGTGATCTATCCCCCGCTCTGTATTTCACATTCACGCACACATTCATACATACACACAAGTCCCAGTCCAAGTCTTTACCCACACACCTATCCACTCTCATCCTCACTATCATCACTGTCCAACAGGCTTTCACACTTCTTAATCAGTTTTTCCCATTTACTCCTAACATAAAGTAGCTCCCTGCGAGTATTCTCTAGCATTCTGTCCCTTTGCTCTATCACTTCGTCGTACCACTCGATGATGTTTGGTGGAGTCTGAGTTGCTGCATCCGTCGTGGTTGGTTGAGACGCCCCGCTGCTCCGCAACTCCTTCCTCACAGGACCAAAGCCGGAGAATCGGACACGACTTCTTGACGAAGGCCCCGATCGGATTGGTCCAATGCTCGGGCTGGAGTTGGAGGCGACCGGGCCAGAGGTAGAGGCTGGGACGTTCATAGCAGACATGGTGGTGTTCAGCTTAACGGTGTAAAGCAGAATGAGAGGACGGTTGATCACCACTCCTATATATATACCCATTTTTAGTGGTGGGGATAACACTGGGGGGGGGGGGGGGTTAAAAGAAATTTTGCTTAGTCTTCCCGGTCATCAGTTTTACATACCTTTAGCACACCCATTATTTTGGTTTCTTCAATAACTTTACACACCTCAAACACCCAAGCAAACAGCTCATCTATGTTGTTATAATTAATTTTTGTCCAGTGTTCATACTTATGAGTTTGGTTGTTTATAATACATAGATAAAATGTAGACCCGTCTTGTCTTATACAATACTCAACTTCCATTCTATGCTGGTTTAGCACTTCCCAAGCATTGTGTTGATCTATCAAGAAGTCACCACCTTTGTAATTGTACCGTGACATGTTTACCACGGAGCACAGAAACAGACTGAAGCAAATGAACGGCTCATACAAGCTTAGTAAGAGCGTTAGAGTGGGGGTATCACGTGATACACAACATTAGTTGTAAGTAATTTATATGGGTCAAGGTCATTCAAACTTTGAAAAATTTTTACCTCCAAACACTTGTAGCAAGCTACAAGTGTTTGGAGGTAAGTTTTTATTTGTTAATGATTTATTTGTAACTTAGTCTTCACCCTCAAGGACACGGTTTGAGATTGTCCCAGTGACTTTACATCACCGCCAGGTTAAAGTATTATACAAGTCAAGTATTTTTTTTTTTTATTAGTTGACTTGTATAATACCCCTCTCCCTTACTTTAAGAGGGTTAAGACTAAATTTGGAAAAATAATTTGGAAAAGACTTTTAAATATTGTCCAACACAACCTAACAATTTTGGCTTTTTCTTTTTAGTGAGCCCATGTCCTAATCCATTTCCCAAACAGATCGGCATCCTTTTCTTCGAATTAAATAAGCCCCGGGGACAAAAAATTCTCTTTGTACCATCGCAGGTGGTACTTTCATTCTATGAAGGCGGCCATCACCTTTTAGAATGATTTGCACATTTATGTTAAATGCTCCATAAGCTTGAACAATGAAATAATATTTTTTGTCCCTCTTGAGCCTATTAATTTTCAGCTTCTGCGGACTGTTGGGGTGTTTGAACTTGGACTTTTCAGGCATAATATTAAGGCTATAGGGCTTTGGTGTCGGAATTTTGATTTTCTTATTCAAGTGTCGTTGGCAACGATCTTTTTCTGGAAGAGCAAAACTCGGACAACAAAGAACCACAGCCTCTCTGCTAAACCAAACATAATCGCATTTATCACGCTTGCCAGCAGGGCATTTAACACGATTACGTTTCTTTTGTGTTGGACTCTTAGTGTTTTGGAGCTTCTCCGAATTAGGCTGGCTAGAAGAAATAGGGGTGGAAGGGGGTGGAAGAGGCAAAGATTGGTCAAAAGGAATGGAGCAAACAATTTTGGGTGGGGTAGGAGAGCGTGTTAGGTCTATGGAGGGAAGTTCAGGGGAAAAGATGGATTTACGGGATGCTTTGGTTGGTGTGGATGGCATGGGGGATATGGGTGAGGGACATTGTGATTTGGTATAGGATAGGATTTTTTGGGTTCTGCTGTAGGGGGTTATCCTCGACCTGGACGTCTCTTCGAAGACTGCAGACTCCGATCCTGAGTCCGATAGCAGCGAGAGTGCTGGAGAGGCTACCGGGACTCGACCGCTGAGTTTTCCTGACGATGGTGGAGGTGCACCGGCCTCTTCCACTGTCGGCGGCAGTGGCGACAGGCTGGGCATGGAGGCGGGCTGTGGTGGCGGCGGCGGCGGTGGTGGCATCGTCAGGCAGCTCAAGATGTTTGCAGTCATCAGATATTCCAGGATCGAGGCGGAGGATGATGGAGGTTGAGTCGTGTCGGTTGAGGTTGAAGCTGGCGGGTAGTTTTTGAGTTTAAGGCCCATTTTACCCATTGTAATAAATGGACTTAATGAGAAGAATAGATGAGAATGAAAAAGTGAAGTTATTATAAATAATCTCAAGAACAAGAGAGAACCTGTCCGTACGGGAGCTTGGACGGGAATGAGAAGTGCATGCAGCCGGGCCGCCTTATATCCCCACCGGGGCTGCCACGCCCAGGATATCAGGGGTGGGGGAGGGGGTGGGGGTGGGGGTGGGGGTGGGGGGGGGGGTCGCACTTTTTGTCGGGGGGGGGGGGAAGGGGGGGGGGGGGTCGCACTTTTTGTCGGGGGGGGGGGGGGCTCGCACTTTTTGAAAAAATAAACCCCACTTGGGACATTTATGTTGCCATCGCTAAAGCCTCCCAAGAGACCCAATTCCAAACTTGTGCGTTACTAATACCTAACTGTTAACTTTTAAAAGACCTCTATATATATAAACTGTGTTAGTAAGATCTGACTGTTAAAGATTTTGAAAACTTTTATATTTAGGTCAAGGTCACGAAAAAACTTTAAAAAAAATAAGCCCCACACCCCCCTATGGGGGTGTGGGGCACTTGGGTTGTCATCGCTGTAGCCTCCGAAGAGACCCAACTATGACAACAAGGCAACATCCAATGTCGTGTACCCTTCGCCACGCGAGACTTGTAAACATTTACTGCATTTCCAACTAATAACTTTTCCAATAGCTAACGAAATGTCATTTACATATTTTGAAAAAAACTGAGGACGCCCTAGTGGCTTACGTCCTCGGTCCGAGTGCAGAGGCCATCGGCTCATTACCCCCGTATAAGCGTACAAACGGACCACCTCCTATTTCTCAGCCGCATTGAAGCATGCATGAGAGGAGCCTAACAATTATAAAACAAGTGGCTTTACACGGGGGGCCTACTCCCGTAACCCTATCTTTAATATTTTTAATTTAGCAATGCAGTAAATTTTTACAAGTCCTATGTGGGTCAAGGCCACACGGACATTAAAAAATTTCGGCCCCCGTACATCCATGGCGAACCACGAATGTTCGGGGGCCTTGGGGACAAAAAAACACAAATAGCTAACAAAGTTTCATTTACATAATTTTGAGTTTCCAGAAGGGAAACTAACTGAGGACACCCTAGTGGCTTACGTCCTCGGTCCGAGTGCAGAGGCCATCGGCTTATTACCCCCATATAGGCGTACAAACGGACGCTCCTATTTCTCAGCCGCATTAAAGCATGCATGAGAGGAGCCTAACAATTATACAAAAGTAACTTTACACGGGGGCCTACTCCCGTTCCCTGTCTTTACGATTTACTTTGAGCATTGCAAAAGCTCAAGGGGGGATTGCTAAAACAAGCGTATACACTTTAGAAAAATATAACACACTTACAACACACAATTGAGCTCAACGTAGTCAATGCTGGAACAAGCACATACATGTTAAACACATATAACAAACAAGACACAAAGGATAAAAAACACACAGGAGACATAAGGTACAAGTAAAACACTCTCATATAAAACAATTCGCAATACCCAAACGCAAGCGCAATATCTTACAACTAATACAAGTCTTAAAGTTAGAGTAGACTTCGCTAAACACTGAAGGCGCCATTCAATGTTTAGTGATGCCTATGGCGGTCCGTCCCGATCGTTCACGTTCAACGCGCGGGAGCGGACTGCGAGCCGGCTCTGGCTGGGCCCCCTTATATCCCCACCGGGGCTGCCACGCCCAGGATATCAGGGGTGGGGTGGGGGTGGGGGTGGGGGTGGGGGTGGGGGTGGGGGTGGGGGTGGGGGGGGGGCACTTTTTGTCGGGGGGGGGGGGGCACTTTTTGTCGGGGGGGGGGGGGGGGGGGGTCAGGTAAGTTAAGTGGGTCAAGGTCACCCACAACACTTGTACTCTAAGTGTTGGCTATACCCCCACCACAACTGGGTCCCTAGGCTGCACAACACCGCTTCGCCAGTATGTCTCCGGCTTCCATGTGGTGCGTCTCGCTGTTCTCTAGCTCTCTATATGTAAGTAATTTTACAAGTTCTGAATGTAGGTCACTACACTTTAACTCTGGGACGATATCGACTTGTAGTATTTCAGTGTTTTGACTCAAGGTCATCACACTTTAACTCTAGCACATCAGTTATCGTACCAGAGGTGCTCAATAACCTAACTTGTAATGTTTAGGGTGGCGTTTGCACGCCACGTGGTATCGCCATGAGTGTCCAGTCCAGGTTTTAAGTTAAATTAATTTTACTGTAATCTTTTCCATTTCCGCTTCGTTTTGCCAAAGTTTAAGGTGTCGCTTAATAAAGTGGTATTTCTCTAAAGTTATAGGAGATTGCAAGGATACAATTAGTTTATTTAGGAGACTCTTCATCTTGGAGTTTAACACAATTTCCACTTTGACTTTGCTTCCACGGCTCTCACAGCCTAAGCTGTACAGGAATGTTTCTTCTAGTGCCAACTCCGGCCAAGAGAACAGTGTGTTCACTGTAGGACAGCTCATGGTGAAGTGATGCGATACTCCAGCGTACCACCTCACCTTCCCCGCCACTGTGACCTTCCCCCACTCCTGCTGTTTCCCCCACCTCTTTTCCCTTGACTCATGCGCTACAAGCAGTCTCTCAGTATTGTGCGGACTTTTGTGAGGTGAAGCCATGTCGCAGGACACTTTAGGTAAGAAACTTAGCCGTGTTAAGACTTTATTAGTTGCTCACTGTCCACCACTCAAAGTTAGGAGAGTTTCAACTTTAGCTAAGTGGCGCAAACTGTTGCGCGGACACCCTAAGTTTTATACAAAACAGACTAATGTCAGTTTTACTGATGAGGATTTGTTTAAAATATTGGATGAAATGACTTTTCCTTGCAAAATTCAGTTAGTTACTCCCATTCCTGACAGTTTAGAGTCTTAGTCTCTCAAGCCGATATACCTAGCATACACAGAGCTGACAGTCAGTCACTCGGTGGCTGTCGTGGGGTGCGCATCGGTGTCGGCGCTCCGTTGTTAGGTTTTCAAGGTCACAGTAATATCAAATTGTTGGTGTTGTGCTGGTTCAAGGTCACCTGAGGGATAACCGATTGCCCATTTAGGCAGGGTCATGCCAGAAACTCGAGTTTAACTTGGCACTTTTGCCGTTTCTCGTCGAAAATTCGCTCCAAGTGGTCAAGGTCACGGGGACTCTGACTGAAACTCGGAGCGTAGTGCGAGAAACGGCAAAAGTGCCAAAAAATTTTAAGTTTCGGCGTGACCTTGACCTCAGTGGCGTCGGTGACGTCATTTTGATGGACGTAAGGGGTGATGACGTCATCAGCACGTCATTTCTGTGACGTCATGGGTGTGACGTCATAGAAATGACGTCATTGGTGATGACGTCATCGATGACGCAATCGATGACGTCATCGATGACGTCATCGGTGAGGTCATTGACCTCGATGACGTCATCCCTCAGGTGACCTTGAACTGGGCCAGCACCAACAATTTCACACTACTAATGGATGTTACATGTATCCCCATGTTATTCTCATAGGGAAAAAATCCAACTTCTACCTCCATTATCTCCCAAACCGTTAGGTGACACATCCAAAAGTGTGAAAAGTTAGGCCTACCGGTATAAATTAATTGAAAGTAGTCTATAAGAGAAAATTATTCCCCAACTGATTATGTAATTCATAGTCTAATGGTTGTTCCTAAAAAGAGAGGTGCATGGATATTTGCACGTAAGAGAAGGGTTAATGTTTAAAGCAAAAGGTGGAGACACAGACAACACTGTTAAAGATGAAATGGCTTGATTCTCAACGCAAAGAATCAAAGTCTTAAGCAAATTTCTATAAATTGTTCTAGACCTACTTCTAATTTGAAGGCCCTATATTAGTGGCATCAATATATTTGACAGGCAGCATTTGAGCATTTCACATAAAAATCAATAAAGCTTCGAGACAAATCGTCCGTGTAGGAGTGTCCTTTCCTGAACCGGCCTTTATTCACGGTCAGTTGTAAGTCTCTTTATCACGGGGAAAATGTTTAAATGTGTGAAATCTAGCCTGTGCTTGATGGACAACAAACACTGTTTAGAAGGAAGAATGCATTGGAAGATGATTTGTTAGTAGACCTATTATTCGGTTTGTTTTATTAGACAATAAGAAATGAATAACCATAGCTTATATTATTTAATTTGTTTACCAATTCATCACTGATATCAAATTTGGGTCGAGTGCTAAAATTGCCAATTAGATTGCAGTTTTAGTAATGTAAGAATTAGATTGTATATAGATTAATTATATGCTGCTGAGCAGCACAGGTCCCCTGTTTAGTATTATATCCTTGTCAAATCATGGGTTGAAAAATATTAGCAAACGTCATGAAAACTACGTCAAAATTGTGTAAAAGACGGATAAAATTTTTTTTTATGAGACAGATTGAATAAAAAGCTAATTGATTTAAGTCGTATAAAAATTCAACTAATTTAATTTCCAACCCCATAACTTATGAGTAATGTTTTCTCATCACATTGTCAGTTTTGAGCATTCTGCCATGTCTATTTCACGAAACAGGTTGGATACCAAACGTCAATTATTGTTCAGGCCTCGAACAGTGACCCCTCTAATGGCAGGTTTGTGGTTGCGCATGGAGGATTCCACATCCACGGTCGCGCCCGACCCTATTATTGTCATTGTAGCCTCCACCCGGCAACATTGCCTCTCCCTCTAGCCGGTGGAAGCTCTAGAACCTCGCCGCCAGAAACATCCAGCAGTCGTTCGACCATTCGTGCAGAGAGGCCAACTATTATTTCCTTTATTGTATGTGGCTTATGCTAGTTAGAAGAGGAGTAAAGTATTGTTGTAAGATTTATTATTACTCAACTCAATTACCAAACTTGGTTTTGGTTGTATTTTGCTTTACTTTATTTAAGTATTTATATTTATGTAAGAAGTTTCTGTAAGAAATTAGCGCCAAACTTAGGCCTATGTCAATCTATCCCGTTAAATCCTAATACCATATCCTAGACCCTATTAAGTTATGGTATCCAAATCCTATACAATCATTCGCCTTAAAATACTCCCTGGTAGCGCCTGCGTCTTAAAAAAGTGACTTAAGAGGGCGTTGGAGTTAATCCAAATTCCGCCTTTTCCCCATAAGAGCAATGTTAAACGGGATGTCAAATAACTCTTTTATTTATAATCAGAAAATAATGGTTTATAGCTCTAAATAAAGGGTTCATCAAGGCGCGTTGGTTTGCGAGTGGAATTATTTATAAAAATTAGAGTTTTTTACTAACTTGAAATAACAAAGCAAGTTTTTTACTACTTTTAAAACATTTTCTACAGAATTTTATAATTTATTTACAAAGAATCGATCTTGCAAAAGGATTTAATTGTGATTCATACGATATTTATTCTGAACCAATCGGACAAAAAATAATGAAATTATATGACAAATGCCGGGGACAAGTTTAGCATTGCTCTTATGGGAAATAAATCCAACATGGCGGCACTCCAACGTCCTCTTAAGTGATTACGAGCAGTGTCTCGTGGTGATGTAGGCCTAAGTTATTTTAAACGATCTCGAAATACAGCGGGTAGGTTTTGCTTAGTTTTGATTAAAGAGGGTTTTCTTGGCCCAAAAATAAGTTTAGAAACACAGCCTCAACCACAGGAAAATCTAATTTTGTCTCAAATTAACATTAAATTATTTATGGTTAATGAATACACTGAGAATATTTTGAAAATGTGTCTTAATTAATTCAAATCCAACCCTTAATATTTTCACGAATAGCATTAGTTATACCCATTTAAGATTCGTTAATACTTCGAAATTTCAATCTAAAAAAGTAATAATATATTTTGAATCTATAACAAGTGTCAAAAATCAATATAGAGCCTACATTTTTTTGGGAATATGTGAAATTGGGTTTCAATGGGGCAACGCTAAACGATCGTTTTCTTTTTTCTTAGTTTTAGTGAGCATGAGTGCAATTACAAGTTTTTTTACGTTATCAATGACCACTACACTTTCCAATGATAAAATAAATCACTTCAACATAAACTGAACTACGACAATAAACAGAATAGTCTACACCATTTTACTGCCCACGTTGCCGCCGACTTCCGTTTTCAAGGACAAGCTGTTGCAATTGTCATAAACATTTGTTTTGGCCTTAAGACGAAAATAAGTCATGAAATATTGGACGATACTGTTTCTTAACCTCTTTAACCTCTATTTTATACGAAAATCTTTCATTCTCTTTTTTTCGTTTGATTTTTTTTAAATAATCAATTGCTAGGTTTAAATAATCCTCTTATTCAAATTAATAGGCAATCATGTTTCTTTTCCACCTTCTTTTCTCAGCTTGTGTGCTTCGTAGTAGAAAATCGTGCATACCGTTAGGAAGATAGTGTCCTGTAGAAGGGCAGAATCCTATTACAATCATTAACATCGACCTCCCGGGGCTACGAACGCCTTACAGGCTTTCAAAGTTCCAATATTAATCTTATGGAAGAAGGGCAGTTGATTGAATCATTATATTTTTGGACAGCTGTTGTAATAACAAATGTTAGCTAACAGAAAGAACATCTGATGTAGTCATGAAATATTTTTGAAAAAATTGGGTCTAAATAGATTGAAATTTTGGTCGAGATTCAACCAGTGGGGACTCTTATTTATAATTTACACCCCAACGCAAAACTAGTGAGGGTGAGAGACTCATACTTTATGCAAGAAGAAACTTAGCGAAAGGTTAAAATAATTTTTAAATATTTTACTATCACAACTTTATGATTTGAGAAACATAAGTTAGAAGGAATTTCAATTTGAAGACAATTTCCACACGACAACATGAAGAAACTAAAGAAGCTATAACTTATTCGGATTATTTTATTTGGGCGGATTCTCTGATAGCGGAACGAAACGCGGTTACTGTATTAACCTATTGAACTATTTTATATATTTTCTTTCTAATTTTAATACCTCTTAGTACTTTCAATTTAAATGTACACTACGATTCTTTGGTAATTTTAAGATGTAAGATTAATTTTAAGATGTCTTAAATATTTATAATATTATTAATGAACACGTGGAGATATTATTATCGTGGATCCAATCTAAAAAATTGATTCAATTTTGGCGGAATGCACTAGAAAAAACCAGTAGCTCTACAACACGCAGCTGTTCATTCAAGATAGTGGAGGGGCGATCGACCAATAGGAACGCTCCCCTCCTTCTAGAATAGCGGAGAACTGTCAGCTGAGTTTATAAACACGAACCGCGCAAATATTGTTTAGTTCGAATCGAGATTCTGTGCGTACACATCGGATGTGCGAGTGTTTGCTTGTGGAACTGTTTCGTGAGTGTGTAGTGTGAGTTGAGTTAGTGTTGTTGTTTGTTGACAGAATCAACATGCCTTCAAATACTCCAGCGATCGGAATCGACTTGGGAACGACCTACTCCTGCGTGGGCGTCTGGCAACAGGGGAAGGTGGAGATCATCGCCAACGACCAAGGCAACAGGACGACCCCCAGCTATGTGGCGTTCACCGACACCGAGCGACTCATCGGGGATGCGGCCAAGAACCAGGTGGCGATGAACCCGCAGAACACAGTGTTCGACGCCAAGAGGTTGATCGGCAGGAAATTCGACGACCCGAAAATCCAAGATGACATGAAGCACTGGCCTTTCAAAGTCGTCAATGACTGTGGTAAGCCTAAGATAGAAGTGGAGTATAAAGGGGAAATCAAAAGATTTGCTCCTGAAGAAATTAGTTCAATGGTTTTGACTAAGATGAAAGAAATTGCAGAAGCCTATTTAGGCACTCGGGTTAAAGATGCTGTGATCACTGTCCCAGCCTACTTTAACGATTCTCAAAGGCAGGCGACTAAAGATGCGGGGGCAATTGCAGGGATTAATGTGCTAAGAATCATTAACGAGCCTACCGCAGCAGCTTTAGCTTACGGTTTGGACAAAAACCTTACAGGAGACAAAAATGTTTTGATTTTTGACCTCGGTGGTGGAACCTTTGATGTCTCCATTTTGAGTATCAGTGAAGGTTCATTGTTTGAGGTGAAGGCGACAGCTGGTGATACTCACTTGGGCGGTGAAGACTTCGACAACCGTTTAGTTAACCATCTTGCTGATGAGTTCAAACGCAAATTCAAAAAGGACATGAAATCCAATCCTAGGGCTATTCGTAGACTCAGGACTGCTGCTGAGCGAGCCAAACGGACCCTTTCATCCAGTACAGAGGCAGGAATTGAAATAGATGCTTTGTTGGACGGCATCGACTTCTACACAAAGGTCTCTCGGGCTAGATTTGAAGAACTTTGCTCAGACTTGTTCCGCAGTACACTTCACCCTGTTGAAAAAGCCCTAAATGATGCAAAACTCGATAAGTCTTCCATCCATGATGTCGTGTTGGTCGGTGGTTCAACCAGGATTCCTAAAATTCAAAGTCTACTCCAGAACTTTTTCTCCGGTAAGACACTTAACCTCTCTATCAACCCAGATGAAGCTGTTGCGTATGGAGCTGCTGTCCAAGCAGCCATTTTGAGCGGAGACACAAGTTCAGCCATTCAGGACGTGCTTTTGGTGGATGTCGCTCCTCTCTCCTTAGGCATTGAGACAGCTGGGGGCGTTATGTCAAAAATTATTGAACGTAATGCAAGAATACCTTGCAAACAAACCCAGACTTTCACCACCTACGCTGATAACCAACCCGCGGTTACCATCCAAGTGTACGAAGGCGAACGAGCTATGACCAAAGACAACAACCTCTTGGGCACCTTCGACCTTACAGGAATCCCTCCAGCTCCTCGAGGCATTCCAAAAATCGATGTCACTTTCAACCTTGATGCCAACGGCATCCTTGACGTCACTGCTAAAGACAACAGTTCCGGACGCTCCAAGAACATCGTTATCCAAAACAACAAAGGCCGTCTATCCAAAGAGGAGATTGACAGGATGGTTTCGGAAGCGGAAAGGTACAAAGAAGAGGACGAGAGGCAGAAACAGCGAGTCGCAGCGAGATACAAGTTGGAGAGCTACGTCTTCAGTGTGAAACAGGTAATCAGCCAGGCACATAAAATTACATGTTTGTAAAAATGTTGATATTTTATATTCTTATGATATCGCTTGATCTGGATTTCAATAATAGAAAATATTTATCGGGAAATGTAGATCCTAATATGTCTAGATGGGTTTTTTAAATGCAGGGGAGAACTTATCCAATTAAATTATAGGCCATGGGACCAAAATCAAAATTTTCTTTCTTCTTTTTGTAATCTCAGTGAAATAGAAGACTGTTTTCACTTTGTTGCCAGATGTCCTAGGTTACGGGAATTTTGAGTTAAATGGTTTGGGGTTATAGAATTATCAAGGGATGACTTTAAAAATTATTTAAATGGGGTTGATTGGATGCGGCTCGCCCGATACCTCCAGCAAGCATGGCAGTACAGATTTCAATTAATTAGTGAGTTCAACTTTTGAAACATTATAAAGCTTTTTCTCTTTTCTGTAACTACCTTTAGGCCTATTATATTTCTGTTACAGTTGTAAATTCTAATAATTGGTTCAGAGCACTCTTTGTTTACCTGCATTTTACCAACCTGGCTGACGGTCAAAGACCAAGCCATAATAATGCTGTTTTGTTTCTTTGTTTTGTTGGAAAGTTACAGCAGATAAGGCAGAAGAATTATTTTTATGTAATATATTTTAAATGGGTTTATGATTTGATTTATTGTTCTTCACTGTGATTGTAATATTTTGTACTCTGCAATAAAGCATTATTTCATTTCTTTTCATTCAATTCATTTTAAGTTTTTTTATGCATAATGTTAATATTAGGAACAACTTATATTAAATTGATTAGGGTAGCTATAACAGATGTTAATAGTTAAACAAAAATTATAACTTAAAAATGTTTAAAGCAGAAATAAAGCAAATGACACTGAAATGTCAACCCTATACCTGATAATGTGGGGTAATGTGCTGTACCTGTACCCCGAATATGATTTTAAATCTTTGAGATAATTGCTGACTTGGGTATAAATAATTATTGAAAAAAAGAAATTTTCTCTATAATATAGGCCTAGTTTGAAGTTTTTGTTCTACTGACACCTTGTGTACATTATCATGCATGTTAATAACTCCAATGCAGGCGTTGGAGGATGCTGGCGACAAGTTGAGCGAGAGCGAAAAGTCGTCAGCGAGGTCGGAGTGCGAACAGACACTCAAGTGGCTCGACGGCAACTCTCTGGCGGAGAAGGAGGAGTACGAGGACAAGTTGCGCGAGTTGACCAGAGTCTGCACGCCACTCATGAGCAAACTGCACGGCGCAGGCGGTGGCATGCCAGGGCAACAACACGGAGATGGGCCCACCGTGGAAGAGGTCGACTGAAACTTGTAAACATTGACGTTTCTTGGTTCGTTACAATGTTTTGTTTTCAATTTTAATTAAGTTTCTAAGTTTAAAAAATCAATGTTTTTTATGTTAGGTATAATTAGTGTTGAGATTAGATTTTTCCCTACAGTATCATTCCTATATATTCATGTACTTAAAATATTACGTTTACTTAAAATATTAATACTTCAGATATTTTTTAGGGATAAAGACTTGTATTGGGTAACAAGGGTTAGTAATATGATGTGTTGATTACTTTAACTTAATTTTCATGCAGTACAGTCTTATAATGTGTATCACATAGAGCACAACTTTTCAGTATTACTTTATTTCTAGTACTGGTATGAATGTTGTATTTGATGTTTTTGTGACAAACACATTCCTTCAAAGACTGACCATGGTTTAGTTCTAACTTAGAGCTAAACTAGGGTGTATCTAATAGAATAACTTTGTTTAGTTTCTAATTTTTGTACAGTACTACATAGTTTTTCTAAGATGTTTAATAAAATATCTTTACTTTTTTCACTGTATTTTAGAATTTTTTTATTGCATGCCTTTTTCCGAATGCTGTAAGTTTTATTATTTAATTCTTTTAATCATAATTATAATGACTGTGGAAGTTAATTTTTAAAAGCATATCAGATTTACACTATGTCATCATTTGGCTCTGTCTCAAATAAAACCCCAAAAAGGTGTAATAACTTAAACAAAGTTGATATTATTTTATTCCCAAAACTAGCTTTTACTAAACCCCACTATTAAATGGTTTTTCAAATTATAATTCATTTTATCATTTGTTGCAAGTGCTATTTGTGAACATATCAGTGCTGTGCTTATCTCTTTAACTAAAGGCGGATCTTACATGGTCAATACGGATCGCGATATTCGGATCGTGATCCTGGATCACGATACGGATTGAACGTGTAAAGTCAAATATTGATGTGTGATCCATGAATCATACATCAATATTTTACTTTACACACTCAATCCGTATCGTGATCCAGGGTCAGGATCCAAATACGGTATCGCGATCCGTATTGAGCTTGTTAGATCCGCCAATTGAGAGACAAAAAAATAATTTTTACTTTACAATGTAAAAACCTCAAATCCAACTTTTTTTAATCAACAAAATTATAAATGATCAACAACAAAAATTAATGAAAATGAAGTATTTGCTAATGTATAAATATACTAATATATAAAATAACATAACAAAAATAGACTAAATTTGAAACATATATTCAAAAAATATCAACAACAATAAAATATTAGTCACATTTCAGCTGAAAAAGAACTTTACTGCATTCTATTTGTCAAATGTTCAACAATTATGCCGGAGAAACATATGTTATACACCCTCAGGCCAAGTCCAACTACACTGCAGGCCGAAGTGCTCTGGCGCTTGACGTCACAAGCTATCTGATAGGTGTTGTCAAAAGCGGGTAATTTCCCTGATTTGCGGGGAGTATATTTTAAAAGTGTATTTTAGGGGATTTCCATGCAATGATGAGGGCGATTACATTAAAATTGCTTGGTTTCAGATCAGCTGACCCAACTCATTCCAAAACGAGCAGTTGGATCTACGATGATACCTCTGCTCTTTGCAGTATCAATAACAATATGTAACTTCTTCTAACGGATCCGTTCATTTTAATTGCAGTGACTTCTTCATACACTTCCTATTCTTTTTTATTATTTTTTTTTTATTTATTTAAATTGATCTGTCTGCAATGATCTTTCTAAATTGTGTGATGTCTCGTATTTCGAAGGAGATCACTGAAGGACATGGGGCAGGGTTTCGATATAGCGTAGTTCTCCAGAGTCGAACAATGCCGGCACAAACTCCGGTCCCTGGACCTCCCTTTGAGACTTCTAACGTAGTTTATTAGTTTTAAATATGTTTTATATTCAGTTTCAGTCAATCGTTGGGAATTGCTTAGGCTTTTGTTAATTTTAGGGCATTGATGGAACAATGTTATGCTTCTGTCTTTGTAAGGCAGTTTACTCCATTTTTCAAATTCTTTTCCTTTTACAAAATTTTTTGTAAAAAAAATTATTAAGACAAAGTTAATTATTACAGTACGTAAGCATGTTATAACATTCCATGATAAATAATCTATATTTGAAATCTATATAGACTACATTTATTCAGATTGTATGTCATTTGGTTTTATTTATTTATCATCACCATTTGGTTAACACCAAAGAATCTTAACTCTAAGCACAATTGGGGTAACATGTGCTTTAAGAAGGAAAAGAAAAACAAATGCAAATTTTAAAGTAATATATTAACACCATTGTTATCGGCATTAAAGTGTTTTGTAATAAAAAACATAAAAGAGGCCCAAGCTTATAATAATATAAAAAATTTATTTATATAGTTTGGTTAATTTTGGTGAAATATGTTTTTATCATTATTTTTCCTCCAATGTCTTTTTTTTTGTCTACGTTGGAACTTTGTAACACGTCATTGGCGGATCCAGGGAGGGGCGGAAGGGGCGATCGCCCCCCCCGTAAGGAAACTTTTCGGGCAGTTTTACCTGGCCCATTTTATATCTTTCCATAACACTTTTGAAATACTAGACATTGTATTTCAACAGAAAAAATAAACAAATTTTAAATGCATTTTAAAGGTTGTTTAATTAATTTATAACACTAATATCGAAGTATGAAGGTATTGCGCAATCTGCGTCTGCGTTGCAATCATTCAAAGGCTGCATGGATACCAGGCGAAGCCGAACTGTCGAGAAATGTCGATTAGCGCGCGGCGCAATATTGGCGAGCCCGAAGCTCCGAACAGCTACCCTCGGTTGTTCCCGCCATTCGCGCGCAATGCAATGTATAGGCCTACAACTCCAAAAATCACCGGTTAGTACATTAACTTTGTCATCCAAAGTAGGGCCTAACTTGCATGAAATGGGATAGTGGGACTTTGCGATAGTACCGAGATCCTCAAATTTTTAGACCTTACCGACCCTCCGAATCACCGCCAAAAAGCTTAAAAACTGGCGTAATTTTTCACTCTTTCATACGATTGGCTAGTTTTGACCGTGAGGAAACGGTTTGTAACAAAAATCATTCATAATCATGTTAAAATTACGTTGAATTTCTTATAAATTAAGACCATTTAAAATTAGACGTAGATGTCGTGGCGGTCCGATGTTCAACAAATCGGCGATGTTGTCCGTTGGACTGCCAATGATTTTATTTGAGTATTTTCGCAGGAGCGCTTTCGGCGACTAGCGGTTGACTATGGCAAGTCACCGAAAGCGCTCTTGCAAAAATTAAATTGCCGCCATTTTGGAAGCGGAAGAGATATAAAAATACTTAATGATATTTCAAATTTTAAAATGTATGCATTTTGAATGAAAATTTTTAAATACTTACGCCTATTGATATCACATTTAGACTGACAGATAGAAAAATAAGCAATATAAGACTGCATAAGATGATAAAAAAACCTGATGAGGTTTGGATCGATAATCTTCCTACATGCTGAATAGCTTTACACACGAAAATTAGAGTCAATGGATGTTTTGAGTAACTTTGAAGAGCCATATTAGAAAAACTTTAAGACCATATTGACTATGTTGAAGAACTATATTTTGTTCTTAAATTGTAAGAAAATTAATGCACTTTTAAAATGATAATGGGTGATTTTCATGAAAAACTGTTTCTTCAGGGACAAAATTAGCCAAACGTAAAAAAGTGCAAAATTACGGCAGTTTTTAATCTTTTTGGCGGTGATACGGACGTTCGCCGAGGTCGAAAATCTGGTTTAGCATCTCTGTACTATCGCAAACAAAGCAAAAAAGAACCTATAAATAACCATATAGGTTGTAGCATTGATTTTGTATTGGCCTACAATATAGCTGTTTTGTGGAAATAGTTCAATTATAGTTCCATCTTTAGGCCAACAAATAAATGTTACAGTGACAGCACATTAATTAGTAAGTATGGCTGGAAGATCGGTAACTCCTTAGTAATCTTTTATGTCATCTATAAAAAGAAACAAAAAGTACCCAAGCAAGATATTTTTTTAGTTCTGAAAAAGCATTTTACCTTTTCGCAAATACGTTACAGTAGGCCTACGCTTACATCTTAACGGTTTGTTACCTCTTTTTATAAATAAATTTTATAAATAGAACGGGATAATTAAAATTTTTCATTTCCAAATACGTCCTTCAATCAGATTTTACAATTAAAACCTAGATTGTGTTGCACTAAAACTTCTGTTATCTTGCAAAATGTAATAAAAAACACGTTTTAGACATAATCTTATGCTTTTACTTGAGATTAAGAGTCTAAGATTTATTTTTTACGTAAATGTTTGTCGGAATAAAAGCAGAGAATTCTCAAAATAAGTTGACAGTGGACTCATGTAAGACCATGACGTTCGCTGCCTCACCTGTTTACGCGACGTTCAAGGTCATTGCACCCCCCCCCCCCCCCGAAACAATCACCCCAATGTTTTGAGTTGCTATTGCCCTCTCAAGGAAACCGCCCCCTCCGTAATTTGGTCCTGGATCCGCCCTTGTAACACGTACAGCGTTTTGGAGAGCAAATTATTTGACTATCTCTGAAATGGATATCAATATAGCTGTCTTGTTCTCTATACTTTAGTATGTACTTAAACCACTAAGCTTTTCTTGGGACATTGTGATTCGAAGATAGTTTAACATAAACTTTAACTTTGAAAAGGAAAAGAAAATATAAGAAGCGTAAATATATTTTTGAGTGTTGTAGACGTTTGTTTTTCATTTCTGGTTTTGTGCGGTAGGCAGGTTAGGGCTGGTGGCTGGCGGCAGCAGGTCAGCAGATTTTAAAAGGAAAAATTAAAAGAATACCATAGATTGATAAAACTTGGTATGTACATTTACTAGGTAGGGTTTAACGTATATTTACTTACAAACCTATATGGCGGCAAACCTACATACTCAGGCCCGGATTAACACTTTTTGACGCCCCAGGCCACAGGTCATAATTACGCCCCCCCTCCCCCCAAAAAAAAAAAAAAAAAAAAAAAAAACAAGTCGTTTTATGGGCATGTTTTAATTTTAATTACTTTGGCTGTTTCATACAACCAGAAATATTAGCATTTTTGAGGATCAGCATTTTCATCATTAATCCGTGGATGTAATTATTTTACACCATTAATGTACCATTTTACCTCCATATAAATTTTAGATATAAAATCAAATATTATATAATTTTAAAACTGAAATAAATTTAAATCCAGGACAAAGGTTCAAGAAATGAACATAGTTCAGTAGGTCTAAAGGAAATATTTTGGTTGCTATTAACCGTTGATTAGAGGGCGATGTTTACCGCCAGTCGGGGGTGTTATACTTGACCGCTGATCTGGCGCGCTACTGTATTTATACTTATTTAGGGTTCCCTTTACCATCGATCAGGAGCGCTTTTTACTGCTGGTTGAGGATGCAATGTCAGTCTTATCAGGGGTGCTACTTACCATCGATTATAAAGCAATGTTTACTGACAGTTGGGGACCCTCTTTACCGTCTATCAGGGGCGCTTTTTACTGCCGGTTAGAGTGCAATTCAACACTGATCATCAAATAGGCACCTGCCTATTTGGGCCTATCAGGGGTGCTCATTATGCTCGGGTTGGGGCGCTCTTTCTGCTAATCCATGACACTCCCTGATTAGGGCTGCTTTAACAATCCTTAGGGCAGATCAGGGGCGCTCATCCCCTCTACGAAGGAGCCCCTCCGGTCAGTCCCATCACCTTAGGGGGCCACCTAGTTCGCCTGTATGGTAGAGCCGGCCCTGTTCACAGTACAATCACCAACCTGACCCGCGGCCCTCCAAACAAGGAAAACTTGCATGCCATAAATAAAGGAAACTCTATATAGGCCTAATCAAGTTCCGGGTATTATAAATAGAACTTTCTTCTTTCTTGTTTGCCTATTTACTATTTACTTGTGTTATTAAAGAACTAATTAAAAAATAAATTAGAATTAAATTATATTTGTGGATAAATTTTATTTACTGAAACGTAATATAAAAAACCCTTGTTTGACACCCCCCCCCCCCCCGGGCTGACGCTCTTGATTCTTGATTTATGGGGCAAAAAAAATTCCATTGGAAATTCGCTGAGTCCACAGGTCTGCTGCGACTCTAGAATGAAGTTTATTTGGGGTTTATTTCAGGGCGACTCTAGAATGAAGATATTGGGTGTGCCTCTTGCCTGTTTCGCATGCTGTCATAATTTCTCTAGCTCCAGTGTTATCAAGCATTGAGTTGTATTTGCTATAACTTTTTTCATCAGTGTTGTTCCAAAATTACAACAAATGCATAAATTATTATGTAAACCTTTCAAATTTAACTCTGTTGCATAGTTTATCATAGTTTAACATTGTCATTGTGTAGGCAGCTGACTACCTTCTAAGGCTGCCCCTGGTTTGAGAGCGCTGAAACTCACTAGGTTCAATATGAGTGCCACAACTTTGTAGATTGATCTGTGGATCAGTATTCCAAATGTCATTTGGGTGTAGTTTTATTTAAAAAAAAATAATAATAACTCTTTGACGAATAAGGTGTTTTCACAGAAAATTAGAATAATTTTCTGAAACATCCATAATCAAACTGTCAAAATATAGTGAAGATGTTCTGGAACGTTCTTGAGTACGATATTTAATTATTTTAGTAATAAAATGTGATGAGAACGACTATGTAACAAGTTTAAATATAAAATAACTTGATATTAAACCTATAGATATGTTTTAATTTATTGATATATTATGAGGAGGGCTAGGGACACATCCACAAAGAGGTTAGGGCATGGCGTATTAGTGCTGAGAAACGCCACTCTTGCCACCTGCTGTGCTAGAGTCGTAATTTGACACTTATTGATAGTCATTACACTTACAAGCTTTGTTACAGTAGTTTTTTAGTGGTATTTTGACACATCCTATCTGATAAATGAAGAGAAACATTTAAAACTTTAACTAGGTACTAAGAAACAATTAAATCAGGATCAGCAATATTTTACTAAATTTACTTTTGATACTGCTCTTTTATTGAAAAATTAAGATTTGGTCCAAAAACAACACAATTGTTTCCTACTCCTTTGGGCCACTTAAAAGTTATTATTGGCTACTCCTCTATGCACAAGAGATCTGGATGTTCCCATGAGAGGTTTAAGATATCATTTGAGTATAACAGATAAAAAGAGAGGAATATAATATCAAAATACAGGCGGATTAAAAATAATGTTGAATAACTTGTATCCCAATTTAGTCAAACCAATATTAAGCTCATATGGATAAGGCATTTATTTTTGTTATCAAGTGTAAACAATATTCAAGTTACCTCCATGTCATTCAAGGTTCTCGTTATCCGAAGTAGCCTTGATCCCGAAGACCTTGGATTAGAGGTGGGAATTCCAGCTACTTTTTGGTAATAGGTTGCAGCGTTCCACGGAGGTTTAGTAATAGGTGACAAAAAGCTATTAATATTAATTTTGTAACCTATTACTAGCCCTCGCCTATCCTGCTGAGGCGTAATTTAAACAAGCTAGTTAATGGTTTTTGCATTAGAAGGAACAAGAAAAATGTCCTCCTTAAATTCATTAATTTAATTATTATTAGTCCCATAAAAAATATAATTTATGGCTAGTGCAAAAAGAATGATAATTATTTTTAGGGCTAAGATATAAATTAAATAGACTTATAGTACGATATTAGTAAAAAGTTTTATTGTTCTAAAACGCACAAAAAGAAATTCAAATAAAAGAAAACATAAGTTTTAGTTATATGAAATAAAGTAGAAACATTACTGACTGAGTTCAGTTGAGGTACAGTTAGATTTTTTCACACTGACGAGTTTTACCAACTGTTATACGTTTTCCCTAAAGTAAATTCAATCAAATAAGTTAGCGTTTAAAACAAATGTTTTTCCTCATTTCTTGAGTCAAACGTGATCAATGTTCTATGACGAAATTATCTATCTACCCTCTCCGTCACCACCCCCACAACCCCCCCCCCCACGCTCCCAAATAAACAAACAAACAAAAAGTTCAGTGAGCTCAACGCTCGGCCGCGACCAGGCAATCGGGCATGGGGTCTTTTTGATTCGTTCCGCGCTGAACAGTTCATTTCGTACCGTCATCGCTAAACGCATACTGGGAACGTTCCACGGTGGCTATCATTTCGCAGCTTCCACTATTAAACTACGAATTCAGAAACGTAGAAGTTAAACGAATACGGTTTACGTTCCGAGAAAGCCGAGTCAAAATAGTTACATTTGTCATTTCCTTCCCAAACTAATGCTGATATCGTTCTGCTGCGTCCACTATTAAATGGTGAATTAAGCAACCATCTCCATGAACGAATACAGATTACGTTCCGTGAAAACCACACCAATCAGTGACACTTGTACTTTCCATTTTAAACTAATACTGTTATCGTTCCGCTGTGTCCACTATTCATTGGTGACTTCGAGTCAACTACTCCACGAACGAATACATATTACATTCAGTGAAAACCACACAGAAAAGTGACAGTTATAGTTTCTTTTTTAAATTAATACTGATAACGTTCCGCTGCGACCGAACTAAACTATATGGGCCTCGTTTTGAATTAATATCCAGTCTGCTGAGTTAGTTTTTGAAACGTTTCACGATTTCAAAGGCTAAATCTTTTAGCAAAAACTTAAAAAGTTATTGGTTTGCTCTAAAAATGAACTATTAGTTAATAAGGTAAACCATGTAACTTAACAATCGATTAATAAGCTGCAATTTGGTAATAATGTTAATTATCCTATTACGTTAAATAACTCACACCTCTTTGGATAGTCAGGAGTTTACTATAATAATATAACCCAGTTAAGAGTCATCTTCACCCCTGGGCCAGTAGCTCATTGTTGTGCAGTCGGCAATGTTAATCATACGGCTTTTAATGCGAAACATGGTGTTTGATTCCCCAGTTTCGGACGCCGTTTTTCAACCAATTTTCTTTAAACTTTTTAAGGGTTTAGTTGAATAGTTATATTAGGTCCCTCATACCTCGAAATTTTGAAATATTACTAAGGAAAATCGAGTTACTTAGCGACTTCACAGAGAGTAATATTTGTTAAATTGTCAAAATTTCGAGGTATGAGGGACCTAATATAACTACTCAACTAAACACTTAACAAGTTTAAAGAAAATCGGTTGAAAAACGGCGTCCGAAACAGGGGAATCAAATACCATGTTTTGTATTAAAAGCCGTATGGTTAACATTGCCGACTGCGCAACAATGGGCTACTGGCACAGGGGTGAAGATGACTCTTAAGTAGAAGTAATATCTCTTCCTCTGGTTCAGATATTGAATCCAGTTGATCATACTGAATAATTTTCCTAAAATGCTAAAAACATAATGATGTCATGAGACATATGACCAGAAAAAAAATATTATGTATGATACATTTTTGTAAAAATTGACCTCCGTCACAAACGAAAAAGTGTCAAGGTCCCGGGCTTAGGTCTTACTGTGACTACTACCGTAATAGCATATTCCCTATAGGAAAATTCGCTAAAAATATAATAAGGTCAATAAAAAATAGGTTGTCATGTATCTATAAAGTTTATTTTTATACATACCAAACATTTTTAAAGAAAACATTCGCTAATCAGTCATTTACAAAACGTGAAGTTTTATAATATACAATGTACAATATACAATGTGCAATATACAATCTAAAATAGTTAACAATGTTTTAGCAATAACAATGAAAATACAATACTATCACAGTTCTCGTGAGATAGGTAAAATCTGAATACACTGTCTATACACTACAACCTCAACAACAGTAGACTCTAACTCAAAATTCATGGGACTCTGATTTCCTTGAGTTTTTTAGTTTGAGTTACAAATAGGTTGAAATACAGAGGTAATTTTTAGTTGATTTCAACTTAGGAGGTAACACACAGTACA
This sequence comes from Neoaliturus tenellus, assembly GCA_030545055.2. Lineage (NCBI taxonomy): Eukaryota > Metazoa > Arthropoda > Insecta > Hemiptera > Cicadellidae > Neoaliturus > Neoaliturus tenellus. The sequence goes on along the minus strand of CM061531.1, from coordinate 246,722,898 downwards.
GGTTTGTGACAGAATAGAATGGATCAGATATGTCACCGGTTAGTTGCAACATGTGTTCTGGAGTTTTGACTATCAGAGTTTCACTGTAAAAACTTTGAGTTATAAAGGTAAACTTAGTCTTGGGGAGGTAGAATGCAAATTAAATTTAGCTTATACAGTACACTCTCGTTCATCGGAACTAATGTGGCGGACGGCCGGTTCGGATGTCAAAAAATTCCGATGAAGCGGAGTCCGTCGTGAGTCATCATTTCCGCCCGTACGGTGAACTATCGTGATTGTATTCACTCTTGTTTTTAAGATAACACAAGAGGTTTTATGAAAATAAGGCACTCAAACTTTGAACATGGTAACAAAGAACAGATAGGAATAAAAACAACGCAGGAAATAAAGATCCAAAATCTTTATTCTCATATTCTATATTCATATTCCACTCATCAACTCAGCAGTCAACTGACTTCCACGTAACACAGGTGCAGTCGCGACGCAAGACAGACTGAATGACCGTTTGGGAAGCGGTCGAACCGGATGTTCACTTCCTACCCCTTCCTCTTTCTATTTTTGTGCGAATACTGTACTCCACGGCCTCGTAAATCACATCGATGGGTAAAGATTATGGAAAACGCCTGATGAAGTTTGATGCAAAATGTGATACTTCACTGTTGTGCGGATAGAACGAATGGAAATTGAAGGCGCTAAAACGGAAAGATTATTTATTTCGTAAGAAAAAAAGTTAATAATATCCAGGTTTTCAGTTCCGATGAAGCGGAGTTCCGATGTCGCCGAGTCCGATGAACGAGAGTGTACTGTACATTGAATTTTATGTTATAAAAAATGTTTGTGCCGGTTCTCCTTGGCTTGTGAAGATAAAATATAATAACTCTCTAAATAGTTTGAGTTATGTATGGTTTCATTTTTGGACTTAAACAGGTTTTTCCAGAGGGTTGAAAATAATTTATACTGAAGAGTGTTATACTGAGGTTCGAGTTAGCAAGGGTCAACTGTAAACCAAAGCCAAGACTTGTGAAAGACGTTTGTATATTTCTCACTCTTGAATAATTCTTTTTGCTGTACAATAACTACAAAAGATAAATGGCAAAAAACTGGATTCTCAATAATGAACTCAGTGCTCTGCTTGCAAAAAATAAAGAATAAAAATTGTAAGTACATTTGAGAATATTTTTATACATTTTACAATATTTTTGTTTCACCTTACAGATACCCCCTACTGACTCTAGTTTGAAACTCAATAGCTAGATTTGGTAGCTTTAGATGTGAGTTACCCACACTACAATACTAGCCGGATAGTTAAAATGATGAATAAAATGATAAATCATCCATTTTTCAGCTTAACTAACGATACAAGATAATGTTTTAGCCGTTTTACATAAAGGCAGAATATTGTAAATTTTATTCTCTTGACTTTCAGGCTTACAATGTACACATATAAATTAACATTTCAACCTCTTTTCTCTCAAACAAATGGGAAAATATTAAATCCTAATGGTAAAACTTAAATATATGCATTTACTTTTTCAGCCTTACAAATCACAACTTAAAATCTAAAACAGTACAGTTCATGAAAATCTTCAAAATCTATAGACAACCATTTACTTTCCCATGATGACAAAATTCACTTCTTCAGGATTCACATTACTTTCAGAGAGAAATTTCACAAGTTCTAAAATTTTGTTTCTGGTGGCTTTTCTTTTGTCAGCAGAAATTTGACTGAGTGAAACATAAACTCCATCAAAGACATCACATGAAGAGATGTAAGGGGGGATAATGTTTTTTGGTGGCTGCCCTGGCATGTTGGAAACCAGCGGGCCAGGTTTGGTAACATTGAAGTCTGGTGGATTGGTACCACTGTATCCTGTTTGTGTAGCAGCACTGAATTCTGGTTTGGCAGTGCTGAAGTCTTGTGTGGAAGCAACACTGGAAGATTGGCCCGGTGGTCCAGATGCAATTGATGGTTGCTGACTAGAAGGATCGACTGCTGATAAAAATCTATCTGAGGCATCTGCAAAAAAGGTTTTTGTTTTTATGAATAAGTTAAATACAGTAGGTTTAAATACAAAAGGTAATTTTTAGTTGAATTCAACTTAGGAGTGTGTAATTTCAACACACAGTACCAGTAGTGTAATCACAACGTTTTTATTGGGGAGGGCAAGATTTTTTATATGAATACATTTTGCCAACAATGAGACCTCCTCCCCTTTACTATTGTGCTTTAACACCTATGTATAAAAGCAATTGAAGAGTCTTGCTAATCTGAACTAATTGGGACTGGACCCTGTTCGGTTTAGCAAATTTACGAATTAGGCGCATAATTATGCACATTACGATGAACAGATATAATGCGTACATTAAGTATAGTACCCAGGGTCGCCGAGGGGGGAGGGGTACAGAAGGGGCAGATTGTCCCAGGCCACAGATGAAGGGGATTGTCTTAAATTGTTTTTATTTACTAGGCTTCACCATAACGGAGCTTTCATTATCTTTACCTCAAGTTTCACAGACTTTGCTGTTTGAAATTGTTACGGATTTTGAACAGGTTGTTACAGATTTTGAATAGCCTATTGAAAGGCGGCAGATTCCTACGAAGAGGGAATCGCAAAGCTTGTTCATAGGTAAGACAAATGCCTTAATCTCATGAGGGACTATTTAGAATAGTAGTATTGTTAGTACCGTAATAGTAGTAATAAAATTTGTTTCTTGTACTTTGTTTTTTTTATATTCCAAAATGTTCCTTACTTTCTGAATAGCCCTCGAATGTTACATACCAAATATCCATCGCAGTTCCAACTTGTCCTTTTCGGATGACCCGGGTTTCGGCCCTCACTAGGCCATAATCATATCCTATTCAGGGACACTGGTTAAAAAATCAGTCATATTGACATTGAGTACACAAAACACATACACGTTAAAACACAGGTGACAAAAAGACATTTAAACAAAACGCACATCCTAGGCCTAGTCATGACACGAACATGGCGGTAAGATCAGTATGAGTGCACAGTTACCTATCAGTCCACGTTCATGTCATGACTAGGCCTAGTATGTGCGTTTTGTTTAAATGTCTTTTTGTCACCCGTGTTTTACCGTGTATGTATTTTGTGTGCTTACAACGATGTCAATATGACTGATTTTTTAACCAGTGTCCCTGAATAGGATATGATTATGGCCTAGTAGGGTCCGAAACCCGGGTCATCCGAAAAGGACAAGTTGGAACTGCGACGGATATTTGGTATGTACCATATTTATTAATACTCAGTTCTGGTGGCTACTCACAATGGATAAAATATCAGGAGTTACATAAAATATACCACACTCACAAAAAACATTGAGGAATTATCAATAATTTGTAAAAACTGTCAATAACTTTTGAGCCATTATGATATAAAGGGAAGCAGCGAACAAGCGCTGTCTGCACGATTGTGTAGAAAGTAAGTCGTCCCACTTGGTTATAAAATTTATCTTTATAACACTTTTCATATGTTTTGTCTCATCTGAAGCCACTTAGCCTGTCTGTAGGCCAGTATGCAGGCACAGTGCCATCCAAACGTTCCTCCACAGTTAAAACTTCTTGTGTCTACCATGTTATCCAAGGAAGCAACACGCTCAAATTGAAAAAGGGTCATGGTTAACAGCGAGTGGAAGGAGAGCTCACGAAAAGGAAGCAGAGGGTTGATGATGGATGGACAGTTCATCACCCCGGTATCAATGATTAAAAAGACCTGCAGTGTACTGAAATTTAGTGTTAAGGGAGTTTTCGGATATTCTGTATGTAAACAAAATACAGAACCACTGTATTATCAGTAGTCATACAGTACAAGGGTGATAGGGGTGTATAAAGGGGATACCAGAATTGCCGCTCCTCCTCCCCCAACAAAGAAATTCATCGCCAGTCAATGTTAGGCACTCAGCTAGAGAAGTCTAAAGGGACACTTGAAAACAGGAAACATCTTTTGTTTTCCTTGAAACTTAGGAATAAGTAGGGTAATGTTGTGTACTAGTTGTTTTGTTAGTACGGCTAAGTTGTATGTTTTTCGAAACATTAACATTTGTGAAAACATTGTAAAAAATACCATATTCTGAAGTTGGACAGACCTGTAAACCTGGCAAGATGCCGATGCGGGAGTTTTCCTAACCTGATCTTATAAAAATGTGTGAGAAAGCGTGAGATATAAAAAGTAAAAAGTCTTCAGTCAAAAACGTTGTTTTTATGTCATGATTAATAGTAATACTATGAACAATGTGCAAAAATATATCATCCATCATGTAATTGAAAATAAACTAACATATTTTACATTAGTTTTGAGAGAAGATCAAATGCGAGACTCACACATCTTGCGTGAGAGTTGACAGGTCTGAGTTGGGTATGTTCAAAAGGTTAAATTTGTGCAACCATAAAAGTCTAAATAAATAATTATAGAAAATTAATGTATCATTGTGTGAGAAAGCATGAGATGTGAAAAATAAACAGTCTTCAGTCAAAAACATTTTTATGCATGATTAATAGTAATAATATGAACAATGTGCAAAAATATATCATCCATCATGTAATTGAAAATAAACTAACATATTTTACATTAGTTTTGAGAGAAGATCAAATGCAAGAGACTCACACATCTTGCGTGAGAGTTGACAGGTCTGAGTTGGGTACGTTCAAAAGGTTAAATTTGTGCGACCATAAAAGTCTAAATAAATAATTATAGAAAATTAATGTATCATTTTTTAATATGAGAAAAACACCATCAACAATAAAAGGATTTTTGAAAAGAAGAAGTTGAAAATAGCCTAAACATTACTGAACATAAATTACTAACTAACCAGAGTGTTTGAGAATGCAGTGTTCCATTAGATCAGAAGGACTTAGGAAAAACTCATTGACACAAATCTGGCACTTGAGTACGCTTGACACTGGTATGGCTTTCATTTTTCCTGATCCTTTAACTTTGCTTTTTGGTACTTGTTTGAGGGATTTGTTCAAGGGTGTTCGCAATTTGACTTCCATGTCGGGAGAAACATTTGCTGAGGCAGTAGCAGTTGGTAGGACACACTGAGGTGCTGCTGAAGAAAAGGGATCAGATGATTCATTTTCGGTTGTTCCAGCCCAGGTAGATTCCACAGCATCACATTCATCTTCAAAAATTTCTTGCTTGATCTGAAACATATAAGTTATAATGTTTTATTTTGGATATTAATATTTCATGAGTAAAAATAATATAACCTTCCAAAACCTACTTATAAAATATAGGGCCTGGCTTGGTCCTTACTCATATCTCAAAGTCTTTTGATATTAGTTCATGTTTTCATGACCTCATGACCCTTGAATCCCAAGTACTCTCCTGTCGACGATTCTTCATAGGCAGTGTGTCTATGTAGACCAATAACGTGGAGTGTATTCAGTGAAGTGTGTGCTTGGTGGCTGCGTTAAAGGGCCACATTTGTGTTTGTTGGCAGCATGGTCTCCTCACATTCCCTACTCAACATAGTGTTTGTGATTTGTTGGTAGCTGCGTTAAAGGGCTACACCAGTGTCTGTGGGGGCATGGTCTCCCCACAAAAATAATCCTAAACCAACACTATGTACATATCTATTTTCTTTGTTGTCTTCCGTTTTAAGTATATTGTTATCATATTCTTGTTATCATATTGTATATCTATCTATATTGGCAGCGGCCGTAGCTCAGTGTTAGAGCTCTGGGTTATCACCCAGCAGGCCTGGGTTCAAATCCCGGCTCGGGGATAAAAAGATCGTTCGGCCGCTCCCGTAGTTTGGAAGTCACATTAAGCCGTTGGTCCACCTGCATAGAAAACAAAAAAGTGCAGGCATTTCAGGCGAGGAGAACTATCAGTTAATTGCTGATCTCCCTCCACTATAAGCCATACGATTATTATTATTATTCTATCTATATTGTTACTCGTTATTTTTGTTGCATAGTTTATTAGTCAATGTAATTTAATTTCATGTCATAGTCTCCTCCCATCTTGTATACTGATGTACTTGTAAAATTGGTTCAACGGTGGGAAATAAATAAAATAAAATTATGATAAAACAATCCTGAAAGAGGAATTGGAATTAATTAGTGCTTATATTTATTGCAGTTACCTTGATATCGCCTCCACAAATGATGGTTTCAAAGGTTCCTCCTGCACTGGCCGAGGAGGACTGCACCTGCAAGGAAAAATAGTTGAATTAACTAAGCCTCTGAAAACATTAAATAAATAATGAACCCAGAAATAGCAATCAAGTAGCAAGGCAAGATATATGTCACTTCAATAGTAAGCCATATTTCATGCTTAATGTCATGTTTTAAAGTTCGTGTTTGTATTGTAACTTATTATTTAGGATTCAATCATTTTCATATTATGACCATAATTTACGATGACTGTATTGAAAATGGACTGCCTGGTAAGAAACAATGATTCAAAAATGGCAACTGCCTGAGGCACTTCGGCACCCGTGAAGCCTACAACTTGTTTTCTCACATCCCATTTATCCCCCTAAATGTAACCTCTAATGTACCTGTCCTGCTAAGTAAGCTCACTCTGAGGAGTGAGCTCCTCGCAGTGGGATTTAAGGATGAGTCCTTAATAGGATAAACGGATCAAAGAGGAGTATATAAAATCATCATAAATTACTGTTTATTGATGAAACCAGGTTTTATACCCCGTTCAAAATAAATGTGCGGTCGAAACACAGATTTCAATTCCCCCATTTTTCCCGTTCCTCTCGCTGCCAAGAATCCAACCAATCAGAATCACTGAGAATTAGCACAGCTGTTCAATATTTAATGTGACTTTATGCCAATGTTTTGATTTTTTGTAAACAAATATTCTAATTTTGACATTTGAGATGTAACAAAAAGCGCTTCCAACAACAAGTAGGGGAAGTAACACGATCAGCAGTGCTATTTTCCACTCTCAATTTTAAGGACGAAATTCGTGAAGAAAATCATGGAATTCAGGAAAGTATTGCGGGAATTTTCCTTGTGTTGGGAAATGAAATTCTGTCTTTCGACCGCAAATTTATTTTGAACGGGGTATGATGTCCGACGCTAACTTTCGAAGAAAGCCACAGATCGACTTCAAACTTTGTGTGGATTGTATGCGTAGTTTGTAGATTCAAGTGCATTGCTGAAGTTATTTTGTGCAGTAATAAACAAATGATCCATAATTAAATTCCACTTAAAAATACATTGGACTGTGTTTTAGTGGTAATTGAGTTATGGTATTTGTTTTCAACCAACATCGGGCATAGAGTATGGATTTTAAAACTAGCCTATTTCTTGCCCACTGTGATACTATGCATAATATAATTTGTTCTTTCACAAATGTGCAAAAAAATAATGTACATAAATCTATATTTTGCAATATTTTATACTAATCAATGAAAAGAGGTTTTTATGAAGTAATTATAAGTTAAAAGTAATTAATAAAGTTCTCACAACAATAATGGCTACCACCTTTGTTTATGAGGATTCAACTGGAAATCCAATAGCTCCAAGAACATAATGCGCATAATACGTCCTTAATGCACAGACATTTGCTAATCGGCTCGGTAACATGGGTAGTACAATCTTTACCCAATTAAATTTGCCTAATTTTGACACACAACCTAATTTTAATTCTCACACACCAACCATTTAAAAACAACCAAGCTTGATGCATTACAAACCCGCCAACCTTGGACTTTTTAAAAAATTTTCCAGATTTAACATCATCCAACTTTGTCATCGTCCAACTTTGATGGCATCCCAATATAAAGCTCAAAATGATTTAGCACCAACGGGATTGAATCTGTGGCCCTTGAACTGAAGTAGAAGATCTTTCTTACCGTTAAACTAGAAAGATACCCAGGGCTGGCAATTAACTTTGCCTAAGGTAATTGCCTAGGCGCCGAGGCCTGAGGGGCGCAAACACAGCAAAAAGCCCACAGATTTGCCACAATGAGTGTCCCTGATCAGCAGTAAAGAGTGCCCCCTTTGGTGGTAAACAGCATTCTCAATAGGCATCCTTACAGCAATATTGTTTTACACTCCATTTTTCTAGCTTGCGGTTTAATCTACATGCGTTTTATAGATAAAGATTAATAGTGCAAAGAAGAACAGAGAAATGAGTAAAGCCTACTGTAGTTCGTCCTGCGATCACTTTAATGCTAGCAGAACATTATCGCAAAATCAAGGCGAACAAGGAAGAGCATAGTGTAAAAGATTTGTGTTGCACACTTGAAATTCAACACAATTAGTTACAGATGTTAAAAAACAAATTCATTTCATTTAAAACAACAGGGTAGGAATTAAGAAATTGCATAATTTTCATTGTGAGTTTACAAAAGCATATCAGTAGTTTTTCTATTGTTTTTTGTTTTTTTAACTCCTTAAACCTTATTATAAATCTATACTTTACAAACAATGTTTGGCCTTATCATTTGCAATCTTTAGCAAGGTAAACATGAATCATTAAATATGGTTTAAAGGCCACTTGACCATGAGTGGTTAAATTTAAATGCAAGTAGGCTAACTTAAATGAATCACTTGAAGCAGTTAAACAAATCAACAAAAAATTCATAAAATTTAAAACAGTTTAGTTTTCATTCCCAGAATTTCTTAACATGCAATCCACATTTTTAAGGGACCTTGAGAAAGGCCAAATGGGTTCATGAAATAAATACGAGGCATGTTTTAAGTACCGTTTTTAAATTCCGCCACTGTAGCGCTGCGGTCGGCGATCTGCGCATGCGCGTTGTGTACCTACATCTGCCGGCAACGCACGGACGCCATTACGGCATTTTTCGTCGCTGTTTTCGAACTTTTTTTTAATGTTTAAGAAGCCTTCGCTCATAGAGAGTTAAGCCGACTGCAAAGTACGGTCTGTTATCCGTTTTCCGTAGGCTAAAGGCCTGAAAGCAATCGGTATTCATCGCCAAATCCTTATAGTGTACGGAGAAAATGTGGATGATGGAATGGTACGCAAGTGGGTTAGGGCATTTAAAGATGGCATTTAATGATGATTAACGGCATCATTTTGCTTCACGATAATGCCCGTCCACATGTGACTTATTGAACCCAGGAATTGATAAAAGAATTTAATTGGGAGCAACTCAATAAACCTCCCTACAGTCTCCATATAGCTCTAAAATTATATAGAAAAGTAGACTAAAGTACTGGCTTTCATGTAAAAATTAAATTATTAAAAAATCTCTCCAAGTTTATTTTTTATTTTAAAACGGTACTTACTTTAAAAAAATTATTCGTACAAGAGAGGCCTTTGTTTTTTAACTTTCATCCACAAAATGAATTATTTATTTTTAGTTAAGTTACTAGAGTTTATGACTTCTCAAATTAAGCTCCTAAAATGGAATTTATTATTCTTCCTTAGAATACTTAGTTCAAAACATAAGTAAATATTAAAATTTAAAGTAATATGTTTAAACTACTGCAAATACTCTGAACAGGTTAAATATTTACTTAACATTCCATCTTAAACATAATATACAATTTAATATGATTGGATTAGTTTACATTTAAGGGGGCCAATCGTCAAACCTAAATGGGCTCGTTGAAATGTCGGTAATTCAGTATATTACCATCTTTGTGCAGCAAAATAATGTGGGCTATGAATTATGCGAATTGCGCTCCAAGCAGGGTGAGGGGATTCCTCCCCAGTCAGCTACTGGCCAGCTAGCCGTCAGGCTGAGTGCACAGATCAATAACGTCGCTTGGCAGGTTTTGCTTGCCAGCGCCTCCTGTGATCTGGCCGGCAGAACTACAAATTTCACATCACAGAATTAAGCATTACGTGAGACTTCTGTACCTGGTTAGTTTTTCTACGGTAGCGCTCAACAGCAGCCCTATTGACCTCAGGGTGTCGTTGCCTGTAGCGCTCAGCGGCAGCCCTATGGACCTCAGGGTGTCGTTTTCTGTAGCGCTCAACAGCGGCCCTATTGACCTCAGGGTGTCGTTGCCTGTAACGCTCAGCAGCGGCCCTATGGACCTCAGGGTGTCGTTGTCTGTAGCGCTCAACAGCAGCCCTATTGACCTCAGGGTGTCGTTGTCTATATCTTGCTGCTTCTTCTTTCCGCTTTTCTGGGTGATTCTTATAGTAACGCTTTTTTGCTGCCTTTAATTGTTCAGCTCGAGTGGTGGTGAGAGTCTTAGGTCGACCACGTTTAGGTCTCTTTCTAACTCTTATACACTCATCAGCACTGACGACAGACACAGAAACCTGGGGGGACAAAACAACAACTGGCTTTAAGGCGTGCAATTCTGCATCAAACTCAGGTATCTGCAAAGTAAGGTCAACTTGAAAGTCATCTAATTCGGTTTCATGCTTGCCAAGCGAAGCTTATCTTAGTTATAATGTATTCTCTCTGACACCCATCTAATGAAGCATTTATCAATAGCAAATATGCTAGAGACAGAGAGTTGTCAACTGAAAGAGTCGTGCCGATTAACGTCAGGGCTTAGATCTCTTTTACGTTCAGCCTCGACTATGCCAAAAAGCTGCAACAGTGTTGACCAGTGAACAGAAAGCCTTCATTATTGTACTGTTCGGCTATTTCTGCATCCAAGATAGCCGCCAGATCATGGACAGCAAATCATCAAAAGCGTCTTTACTGCTTGGATATAAATCATTCATGACAAAGGAAAATGGTAACGAGTTCGTTCATGAAGATTTACTCCACAAAGAGTTTCTCAGGAATTATTTTCAGAACGGTATTTCTAACCATCAACCATCTAACCATCGGTATATAACCGATCAACTGACAAGAGGATCTTGTCGATGGTAGATCTAGTGAACGCTCCCCCCCCCCCCCAAAAAAAGTTCCCAGCCACAGCCCAGTCTACATTAGCCATGCACTGGACATTATTACTTTCGGGAGAAAAGCGATGGTCACCATGGTGAACTGAATCAACGGCAATACACTGAAACACCATCATAAAATTTGAACAAACTGACATGTGCTAAATTACAGAAAATGCGCGCAACTCACACAGCCATAGAATCCAACGAATATGAGAAGTTGCAAGAGCACTTTTAATTTGAATTCATATCCTACTACTGGAATGGCAAAATTAATTTGAACTAAGTATTACCTTCTTTCTGACATTTATTGTCGCTGTTGTCTATGCTGCGACGCGTTTCATCACCACTGTGACATCTTCAGGCTTCTGCACACTAGCGTTTCGTCACAAAGTTAAAATAAAACATTTACACACGACACAAATAGATAAATACTGGTAATACGAGTATATCACGTCGACGCGGTGGTCACATTTTGCATGACACAGACGGATTGTTTGTAACAAGGGACATTGCAAAACATCCGTCCGTGTCGTGCAAAAAGTGACCACCATGTTGGCGTGATATGCTCGTATGTTTAAGTGTTACAAGTATTTATCTATTTGTGTCGTGTGTAAATGTTTTATTTTAACTTTGTGACGAAACGCTAGTGTGCAGAAGCCTGAAGATGTCACAGTGTTGATGAAACGCGTCACAGATAAGTCAACAGCGACAAGGAATGTCAGAAGGTAATACTTAGTTAAAATTTTTAAAACCCCCTTATATAAAGTCATGTACGTAATTCTCATTCTACCGACAACATGGCGCGACTTTTGGACAATATCAGAACTAATAATTATGATACCCTGATGAGTGAGTAAGTCAGTCAGTCAGTCAGTAAGTGAGGTGGCTGTATATATTTTAGACTCGCCTACCGCTCGATGGGGCCTCCACCCCCATGTCCCCTTAGGGGTTGACCTAAATTTTTTAATTAATAAAAAGTCAAGTATTAAACAGGTTACTTCCAAGGAAGAACTAGACAGCCAAGACAGTACGGTAACAATACCGTCTGTTAAGTACTGATTTTAAGTTATAACAGACAAACAGAATTGTCATTTCAAATATTGGCGGTAGGCAGAGCGAGAGAGAGAGATAGAGATATGCGAGAGTGCCGTGAGAGCTAGTGATCACCATCAAAACGGAAATTTACCGATTCCTGGCTTCTGATTGACCGATGACCCTTGCCTGTCTGTCACTCCGAATCTCGCAGGTCGCTCATTGGCCGATGACTTATAAACCACTTCTGTTCCGTTTCTTGCGTGTCAGCAGTTCCCTTCACCTCCCATGAGGCTCGCCATTCTGGTTCTGTTCGTCTTTCTGCCGACTAGTCTCAAGTGCCTTTCGGCTTTTTCTTTTCTCCAGGCACGTTAATCCTTTTGAACGTGACCTTAGTCTCGCCCATGGTGGCTTCCCTCTTTCAATTTATTTAAATATTTTACAAAGTGGTATTATTTTGTTCAGTAACTATTGTCTCTGTTTACTAACATAGATTGCAGTGAATCTAGTGTGTGTCAAGTGCGTGTCAGACAACTCTCGGTCTCCCGCGTATATGAACATTGGACTGTACGAGAGCTCAAATCATTACTCAATTGTGCGTACGTGCGAATCCGCAGCAAGAAAGAAGATTCCCTGGACCTCGGAGAGACTTTCCTGGTTCAGCAGTTCCCGTGCTCTGGTCTGGTGGCGTCTAGTTGGCCATCTTGGCGCCCCTTCCAGCTCCGCCATACGGATTTTCATGTCAGTGAGTTTAAACTTTTCTCTTGACTAGTTTTATAAACAGTGTTGTAGGCATTTATTATTCTCTGGTACATGGTACCTGGTCCTTCGAACATTTTGATTTTGAACCTGACTAGTAAATTTCAGACAAATTGACTTTTCACATTTTTCAATATTTTTCAATAAATTGATCCGCCCTTTCTCAACAATTTTTTGGTCCTTCGAGCCGGATTTATAAGTGATTCAGTCCTTTGGAATATTGTCCAGTGCAAGACTTTCATTCGCAACAATCTTCCCGCCTGGGAACATTATAATATTCAATCTTCCCGCCTGGGAACATTACTCGCAACAATCTTCCCGCCTGGGAACATTATTAAAACCAATCTTCCCGCCTGGGAACATTATAAAGTACAATCTCCCCGCCTGGGAACATTATTAAGACCAATCTTCCCGCCTGGGAACATTATTTTGAACAATCTTCCCGCCTGGGAACATTCTTATACAATCTTCCCGCAGCTGGGAACATTATTAAAACCAATCTTCCCGCCTGGGACCATTGTCCCTTGTTGAGCTCTCTCTCGTCTCTCGCTATGAATGGGCGTGTATAGCCGTTCTCATAATATCTCATCTCAGCTGATGTTGTCTACAACACTTGACATTGCCAATTGAATTATTGTTGGCCATTTATATGCAATATATATTGTGTTTTTCATTGACTGGTGATTTATGCTGATGTATTTAAATGGATTTTATTTTCAATTATGAAAATAACATTTTCTTGTGATGAAATAATAATTATTATTTTCGAATTTCTTGAATCATTGTCTTTGAAGCAACATTGTTATTGTAAATAGCAAACTCTGACAATTTGTCTTTGATAATTGTTGAATATTTTCTCTCACTCTGAGGCTTTTTACTGTTATTCAATACAGTTTTTCATTCAAATAAGCCTAAGCCTACATATTCACATTGAATTTGTGTGCGTTCTGCAGTTGCTGTAATTAAGGCTGAAACTTATTTTTAAGATATTTTAAGTAGGCCTAACTTGTCAATTTCACAACTGGCGTTCAAGTGCCGAGCATTGAATTCAATTTCTCTGATTGTTCATTATATTGGGTTTCACAATTTTCTGTACTTTGTTTTCTGTACTTTAAGTCATTTTAGTGTACTGTTTCACTCCAACCGAGAACAATGCCTCCAAAGGAATTTAAATATGAGACTTATCGCAAGTCTACGGACTTAATCAAAACTCGAACACAATCTTTGCCGAACTTAAGAAAAAACGTGCCGACTTTGAGTTAAACTTACAACGTCTCATTGAAACAGACACTGATGATGACATTGAAACAACTTTGTCCTCAGACGTTGATGAGGTCAATGATCTCTATGTCCGAGTCTCTAGTGTAATTGAAGTGCACACTGTTGTGGAGCCTACAACTCCACATTCTTCACATTCTGAAGCATCTCATCATTTTCCCTCTGCAGTTGTGACAGGAGTTAAATTGCCTAAATTGAGCTTGCAGAATTTTGATGGTACTCCATTAAAATGGATTTCTTTCATCAATTTATTTGACACCACTGTACATAAAAGTACTTCTCTTTCAAATGTGGCCAAATTTCAGTACCTGCTTAGTGTTTTAACAGGTGAACCATTGAACTTGGTCAAATCTCTGAACCTCACAGCGTCAAATTACTTGATCGCTTATCAACTTTTGCGTGATAGATATCACAACATTCGTCGTCTGACAACTCTTCACCTCAACCATTTGCTGGATTTACCATGCGTCTCCCGAAGCAATCTCAAAGCATTGAGATCATTCATAACCACCTTCTATGAGCACTCGGAATCGTTGAAGGCATTGAACTGTGATGTAACTGAAAATAATCCGTTACTTGCCGCACACCTGTTGCGAAAACTTGACACTAAATTGGTCCAACAGTTGGAACAATACCGTGACACTAAAGCAGATGATGACACCGAGGCGCACACACTTCCCAAGGTCATGGAAATAATCAACTTCTTGAACTTGGAATGCTCCCACATTGAAGATGCGAGTCTGCATGCAACCACGGATTTTAAATCTCCCCCTGCTCATTCAAGCAAGCCCAAAACTGATAAAAGGACTCATTACTCCTCTGGCAGTCTCGCCATGGTGGCTACTGATGCCAAGCCTACGAATGCGAAAACTGCAACGTGCTTCTGCTGCCACAAGCCTGGCCACAAAATCTACCAGTGTCAGGTTTTCAAAGGCAAATCTCCTAACGATCGTTACAAAATCGTTAAAGAAAATCAAAGATGCATCTCTTGTCTCGGATCCCATTCTCTGAAGGAGTGTAATTCGAAAGCTTCTTGCACAACATGTCACAAGAAGCACCACTCTCTCCTGCATTTCAACAGTGCTCAGGAAAACTCGCAGCGCTCGCCTGCCCCATTGCCCACGCCTTCACCTCCGCAAGGCGCTGATACTTCGTTGACTTGTTCTCTTCAACAACAGACTGTTCCTCATAGTACTGTCCTCCTCAGCACGGCTCTAGTGAAACTCACTGCCGTTAATGGTCGCTCTTATGTATTTAGAGCATTGCTAGATTCTGGCAGTATGTCAGATTTCATTTCTGAGAGAGCCGCTCAACTTTTGGGCACTCGACGACAACAGTCTCACCTCCCCGTCTCAGGACTATCCCAGGCTCTCACACACACAAACGGCTCACTCAACTTGGATGTTGAGTCACTCTCGGGACAATTTGTTGCCCAAAAACATTCTTTCCACATACTGGAAAAAATCTCTCTTGACCTGCCTCGAGTGACAATCACTCAACAAGTTCTCCATAAGGTCAAACCCTTTGTTTTGGCGGACCCAACATTCCACAAGCCGTGTCCCATTGATGTCCTCATTGGATCTGCTCTCTTCCCCAAAGTTTTGACAAATGAATGCCACTCGCTGGGCGCTCACATGCCTTACGCCATTGGCACAATTTTTGGATATGTCATCGTTGGAACCGCTCCCTGCTCCATTTCTTGTCCAACGAACTCATGCCTATCTATCTCTCTCCTGTCCACTGCGGACATAGATCTTCACTCTTCACAGCCAAGTTTCTGCAATCAAGAAGAAGTGCCTTCTTACCCCAAGCAATCCGCTGAAGAAATTGCGTGTGATAATATTTTTGAGACCACGCATTCTCGTGACCACTCAGGTCGTTATACGGTACGCTTACCGTCCTCTTCTGATCAAGCTCCTGCAACTCTGGGCAGTTCCAAGCCTATTGCAGAACAACTCTTCCAGTCTCTCGAAGACGAAGTGAAGCCAACCCCATTGACTGCGCTCATCTCTACACAACAGTCGTCGTGGGATCTTCTCTCCCAGTTCTCCTCTTGGACGAAGCTACTTCATGTCATGGCCTACGTCCTGCGCTTCATCCAAAACAGCCGCCGGCAGGATCCTCGTCTAGGTCCTCTCTCTGTGGACGAAATACAAGCTGCCCAGCTGCGTATCTTCCGATTGGTGCAACAAGAGGCCTTCTCCAATGACATTGCTGCTCTTCAAGACAACAAGACCTGCTCTTCACGTCTACAGCGACTCTCTCCCTTCATTGATCAAGATGGTCTACTACGTGTTGGTGGCAGACTTCAAAACGCCGATCTGACGGAAGATATACGACATCCCTACCTTCTACCAAAAAGGCATCACGTAGTCAACATCTACATCGACTACATCCATCGCAAACATTTGCATTCTGGGATACAATTGACTATGTCCCTACTGTCCCAACATGTATGGATCCTTTCTGCGAGAAGTGCAGTACAAAACAGAATTTTCAAATGCCTGGTGTGTTTTAAACAAAAACCGAAAAACACCTTCCCCCTCATGGGTGACTTACCCAAGGCGAGAGTGACTCCTGCTCGACCCTTCTTGTCTACGGGCATTGACTATGGTGGTCCATTCACTGTCAAGATCCACAACCTTTGCTCAATCCGCCATATTAAGGCCTACATTTGCATTTTTGTTTGCCTCGTCACCAAGGCAGTGCACATCGAAGTCGCAACTGACTTGTCCACTGACTCTTTCATCGCTGCGTTGAGACGCTCTGTAGCTCGCAGAGGCATATGTTCCGATATCTACAGTGATTGTGGAACAAACTTTGTGGGCGCAAGAAATGCCTTTCGTGATTTCCTCTCTTCCGCTCAGCAACCAATTGAGCGATTTGCGCTTGAGCACCACATCAAGTTCCATATTAATCCCCCCGCTGCACCTCACCAAGGCGGTTTGTGGGAAAGTGCCATCAAGAGCTCTAAATATCATTTGAAGCGCACCCTCGGGACTCACGTGCCCACCCTCATTGAGTTCACCACACTGACATGCCAAATAGAGGCGATGCTCAAGATCTTCAGGCTCTGACGCCAGGTCACTTTTTGATTGGAGCCCCCCTAGCTTCACTTCCAGAACCCAACTTTGTCAACACGCCTGACAATAGACTCTCACAATGGCAACTCATGCAAGCATTCATGCAATGCATCTGGAAGCGCTGGAGCAAGGAGTATCTCCACACATTGCAGCAACGCCTGAAATGGTCCACTCCTACGAGGAATCTTCAAGTTGGCGACTTAGTGCTGGTTCATCAAGACACCCCATCTCTCCAGTGGCCCTTGGAAAGGATCACAAAAGTTACTCCTGGCAAAGACAATGTTGTCAGAATTGTTGAACTCAAGACTCAGCACGGTACCTTTACTCGTCCTGCAGTCAAAGTGTTTTTGTTACCTTTCTGGGCGCAAACTGCCTAATCATTCCAATGGTAACCTCTTGTACATATTAGCATAAGATTGTTTTGATTTTCATTTTTTCTGGGTTTGAATATTGTTTTGTTGAATCACAAGTGATTCAAAGCCGCCGGTATGTTAAGTACTGATTTTAAGTTATAACAGACAAACAGAATTGTCATTTCAAATATTGGCGGTAGGCAGAGCGAGAGAGAGAGATAGAGATATGCGAGAGTGCCGTGAGAGCTAGTGATCACCATCAAAACGGAAATTTACCGATTCCTGGCTTCTGATTGGCCGATGACCCTTGCCTGTCTGTCGCTCCGAATCTCGCAGGTCGCTCATTGGCCGATGACTCATAAACCACTTCTGTTCCGTTTCTTGCGTGTCAGCAGTTCCCTTCACCTCCCATGAGGCTCGCCATTCTGGTTCTGTTCGTCTTTCTGCCGACTAGTCTCAAGTGCCTTTCGGCTTTTTCTTTTCTCCAGGCACGTTAATCCTTTTGAACGTGACCTTAGTCTCGCCCATGGTGGCTTCCCTCTTTCAATTTATTTAAATATTTTACAAAGTGGTATTATTATGTTCAGTAACTATTGTCTCTGTTCACTAACATAGATTGCAGTGAATCTAGTGTGTGTCAAGTGCGTGTCGGGCAACTCTCGGTCTCCCGCGTATATGAACATTGGACTGTACGAGAGCTCAAATCATTACTCAATTGTGCGTACGTGCGAATCCGCAGCAAGAAAGAAGATTCCCTGGACCTCGGAGAGACTTTCCTGGCCCAGCAGTTCCCGTGCTCTGGTCTGGTGGCGTCTAGTCGGCCATCTTGGCGCCCCTTCCAGCTCCGCCATACGGATTTTCATGTAAGTGAGTTTAAACTTTTCTCTTGACTAGTTTTATAAACAGTGTTGTAGGCATTTATTATTCTCTGGTACATGGTACCTGGTCCTTCGAACATTTTGATTTTGAACCTGACTACAGTACACTCTCGTTCATCGGAACTAATGTGGCGGACGGCCGGTTCGGATGTCAAAAAATTCCGATGAAGCGGAGTACGTCGTGAGTCATCATTTCCGCCCGTACTGTGACCTATCATGATTGTATTCACTCTTGTTTTTAAGATAACACAATAGATTTGATGAAAATAAGGCACTCAAACTTTGAACATGGTAACAATGAACCTATAGGAATAAAAACAACGCAGGAAATAAAGATCGAAAATCTTTATTCTCATATTCCATATTCATATTCCAGCAGTCAACTGACTTCCACGTAACACAGGTGCAGTCGCGACGCGAGACAGACTGAATGACAGTTTGAGAAGCGGTCAAAGCGGATGTATTGTTCACTTCCTGCCCACTCCACGGCCTCGTAAATCACATCGATGGGTACAGATTACGGAAAACGCCTAATGACTTTTGATGCAAAATGTAATACTTCACTGTTGTGCGGATAGAACGAATGAAAATTGAAGGCGCTAAAATGGAAAAATTATTTATTTCGTAAGAAAAAAAATTAATAATGTCCAGATTTTCAGTTCCGATGAAGCGGAGTTCCGATGTCGCCGAGTCCGATGAACGAGAGTGTACTGTAGTAAATTTCAGACAAATTGACTTTTCACATTTTTCAATATTTTTCAATAAATTGATCCGCCCTTTCTCAACCACCGTCTAATACACACAATTCACAATCAACAGTAAAATAAGCTTTGAAAATTGCCTATAAATCGGTTTTAAAACACCTTCAAAGTTAAAATTTGTAAAAGTTTACAGGTGTGAAATAATTATTTAAGTATTCTAGATACTTGGCTGGATGGATGCTCCCCCCAGTATGAAACACAGTTACTCCAGCCTCCTCTATGCCTCCGCCCCCCACACTTGGTGTGGAACGTCAGAGTATCTTGTATCGTTGATTAAGATTTTCATAGATTAAAAAAAACTATTGTAAATTACTAATAACATTAAATATAATTGCTATAAAGATGTAAGTCCCATTTAGAAAGATAAATAGTTTGGTTACTTGAGAGGAAACCTGCCACTAAGAAATGATTATAGGCTAATATAATACAAATTAGATCCGACGAGTTACTTAGCACATAGAAAAAAATCAATAAAAAGTGTGAAACAACTATTCAAATGATAAAATTAATCGAGCAATTTCAATAAATTAACAAAATAAATTAAAAATACCATATAAACTAAAAGGAAAATGCAATTTCAACCAAAAATATAAAAATGACCAATAATAGCAAAATAACAGCCAAAATAATTATTAGATCAATTTTAGGGGTTTAATAATTTTATAAAATTAAATAGTCTACCCTCCTTTTCAATTACAACTATAACTAAAATAACAATATATATTTTAAATGAACACTGAATTGAGAAAGTAAAACGGATTTAGTGCCAATGGAAGCCAGACTTCTGGGTTTAGTTCAATATAGTTGATTTTTATTATATTTCTCAGTTAGGTGGGTAATGTAAATGGTTTAAGAAAGGAAACCCCGCTGTAACCAGCTTCCAATGTTTTTTCAGTATTGTGTGAAATGAACTTTCCATCCAGCAAGTGACAACCGAATGCACAGTCAATGTTTATATTGTTGAAAACATCTATTAGCATAGGACCCTAGAAGTACGAACAGTTCGAACATAGTTTAACAATGTACATAGTTAACACGTTCATTGCTAAAAATTTTGAGTATTACGACCCTAAAATGCTAAAAAATTATAATGTTATTACTTATTCAAAAATGATGTCAGGATGTCCAAAATGTTGAATCTAGATGTCTCAGTGTCGATTTTGGCTGAAATTGGTGACGTCACGTCCGGGGCGAGAATTCACGTCCTTAGGTCCTGGTGCCGGTCCTTGTCCAATCCCTAACTACTTTCAGCCCTACACGCCCACAGTCACACAATAATACTAAAAAATGATGTCAGGATGTCCAAAATGTTAAATCTAGATGTCTCCGTGTCGATTTTGGCTGAACCCCATTTTTTTTTGAACCCCACTACTTTTCAACCCCACACGCCCACAGTCATACTCCCAGAGCTGGTTTCTGAATCCTCATTCTCAGAAAACACGTTTTCAATCAATTCACTCTTATTGAGTAGCTCCATATTCCAAACAAACTACGTCAACACTCCGCACAACACAGTGGTTACGTAAACAACGCACTGAGAAATAACGGAATGGCCGAACCGGAAGCGAAGCGAGCCAAAAGTTAGAGTAAACCAAGCACAAAACGCGGGAGTTCACAAAGTTCTCCGAACAACGCTGAGCTCACCCCGAAGCAAGGTTGTTGGCATGGGAGAGGGGCGACAATTCCCGCCCCGCGCACTTGGTGCCAGCCGCACGGGGCGTAAATTCTCGCCCCGCGCAAGGAACGTGTTAAACAATGTACTACGGTTAAAATACGAGTCGGCAAAGTGGTATAAAAAAAACAGTGCTTCAACAGTGGACAGTTTTGAAACTAAATGGAACTCTACAAGCAGCACATCAGTGGACTTCTTATTTACTACATCGTTGTGACTTATTTTCACCCGAGGAACTAAGCTTTTATTTAAGTAATGTATACTCTTTATAAATATCGTAAAAGATCTAAATAAAAATTTGAAATACGGTACATGTATTGAATAAAAATCATTAATTATAATAAAAAATTCAGGCATGGTGAGGTAGAAAACACGATATTTTTATTTAATAAATCCCCAAGAAACGACTCCATGCCCGATTGCCCGGTCGGGAAGAGCATTGAGTTCACTGAACTCTATGGTTGTTTGTTTATTTTGGGAGGGTGGGGGGGGGGTGTTGCAGGGGTGGAGCCGGAGAGAGTAGATGGCTTCATCATAGAACGTCGATCACGATTGACTCAAAAAATGTGGAAAAACTTTTGTTTTTAAATGCTAACTCATTTAATTTAACTAGCGGCTTGTAGGGTCAAAGGCCCCTAAAAATCCAAATGATGATGTTATCTCAAAATTTTAATTTCAATTCATCACCTAGTTTCACAACTATTACATTTCTTCTCAAGCTGTACGTTGAATTTACACGGATGGATTTTCTTATAAATATTACTTAATTTTGACAAATATTTTTTGGTGGTAACAAATCAGTAATTCGCCAATATTCTCCCTTGCATTAAACAATACAGTAAGTTGTCCATTTTGTGGAAAAAATATTTTTTGCACAATTAGACTGCCGTACGTAATAAAATTAGTTTTGAACTTAAACATGTACACATAATGAGTTCTAACTCATTTACAGTAGTTTAATACAACATGACAAAATGGTTATTATCCCATTAATACTGTACACTACTGCATCTAGGACCCCTGTGCTCCCCACTCCCCCCACGCTTGCCATGTCCTTCGACCCCTTTCGTGATCCGTGCTCCCTGTACCCCCTATGCCCCGTGGCCCGAGTACCCCCATGCCCCGTACCCCCGTTCCTCTACTCTCCCATGCATCTGTGCCCTCTTTCTCCCAAGCTCACATGCCCGCTGTTCTTCCTCGAGGCCCCGGTGCTCTCCATGTCTCCCATTCCTCCCCCGCCCCCATACCCAGCTACCCCCAGTGCCACCGACATCTCTAGTGCACCTCGTGCCGACATGCCCATACCCCTGTGTCTCCCATATCGTTGTGTCTCCATGACCGCCATTCCACCCCGTGCCTCCCATATCCCCGTTCCCCGATGCCTGCCGTTCCTACCCGTGTACCCTATGTCCCTCCCAAGCCTCCCATGTGTCCCCCTCTCGTGACCCGTGCTTCCTGTACCCCCTATGCCTTGCAGCCCGAGTACCTCCCATGCCCCCGTACCCCCTATGCCTCTGTGCCCCCCATTGTCCTGTGCTCACATGTCCGCCGTTATTTCTCGATGCCCCCGTGCTCTCTATGTCCCCCTTTCCTCCCCCGTGCCCCCTATGTCCCCCCAAGTCTAACCCATGCCCCCCTCTCGTGACCCATGCTTCCTGTACCTCCTATAATGCCCGTCATTTCTCTCCGTGCCTTTCATATCCCCGTTCCCCGCTGCCTGCCGTTCCTCCCCGTGTCGTTCCCCTATGTACCCCAAGCCTCCCATACTCCCCTCTCATGACCTGTGCTTTCTGTAAACCCTACGCCTCGCGGCTTGAGTACCCCCCATACCCCTTATACCTCTGTGCTGTGTTATATCATTCTCCTGTGCTCACATGTCCGCCGTTCTTCCTTGATGCCCCCATGCTCTCTATGTCCTCCATTCCTCTCCCGAGCCCCCTATGTCCCCACCAAGCCTCCCCCATGTCATCATCTCATGACACGTGCTTCCTGTACCCCCTATGCCCACGTGGTCCGAGTACCCCATGCCCCATACCCCCGTGCCTCCATGCCTCTGAGCCCCCCATTCTCCCAAGCTCACATGCCCGCAAGTTCTTCCTCGAGGCCCCGTGCTCTCAATGTTCCCCATTCCTCCCCCGTAACCCCCTTTGCTACCGACGTCTTTAGTGCAACTTGTGGCCCCATGCCCCCCGTGGCCCCCATATCCCCATGAACCCTTACCTGCCGTTCCTCCCCGTGTTTAGCATGTCCACCCATGCCTCCACCGAGGCCCCCATGCCCCCCTACCCCTATGCCACTAACACCCCTCGTGCCACCCAACCCCCACCAGTCACTTGAGTCTAACAACGTTCCTTGTGCTATGATTGTAGTCTATTTTGTCTATTCGTTCAATGAAGTACAACATTGTTTGACGTATGGTTCGTTTTTGCACACTGCATACATGAAAAGCTCCCCATATTTATGTATTAATGGGCAATTATTGATTCCTTACGACCTATGTGAGGAAAGAAGCAGAGAATGGATAAAACAAATGACTTAGTCAAAATATGATATGATTATATCATCAAATAAAAAATAAACAATTACTAAAAAAAAAGATTTAACTCTAACCACTAAGTAGATAATATATAAAGCAGTAACGTAATATCTTAATGACATGCACTGAGTAAAGGCACTTTATTAACTATTATATCAACCACACCACAGCTAAGGCACTTTTTACAGCGGTATATTCAGCACACAAAATCATAATGACATAGATTTTTAAGAGAGAAATCTACCGTGGATCCGTAATTTTTCCACCTCTATTGGTGTTTTCCTTTTTTTCTAGTGCATTGCAAATTTTAAAAAGTTATAATAAAATATGGTTATCTTAACTCAAAATATCTGTTCAATAACCAGCTGAGTTTATGATAAAAATTATTCACTGGATCATCTGCTTAATCACACGTGTAGATCTAAAAATCTTCTTCCCATTAGATTAACATTAGAACTTCAAGGTCCAATGGGGCAAAGCCCAGGTAACTTTTGACGATTATGGTATTTTTCCTTGCGTCCATGGCCCTCAAGCTTTAAAATGAGCCATCATACATTACCCTATCTTTCTTCTAACTCGAGATATTTCGTGGGGACCGATTCGCTTACGGAATTATATATATAGATTTATTTTAGAGAAAACGTAACAGTTGGTAAAACTCGTCAGTATGAAAAAATCAAACTGTAGGCCTATTTCGACTAAACTCAGTTGCAATGTTTCTACTTTATTTCATATAACTAAAAATTATGTTTTCTTTTATTTTAATTTCTTTTTGTGTGTTTTATAACAATTAAACTTTATACCAATACCGTACTACAAGTCTATTCAATTTATTTCTTAGCCCTGGAAATAATAATCAATTTTCTTAGCGATTACTAGCCATAAATTATATTGTTTATGGGACTAATAATAATTAAATTTAATGAATCTATAAGGAAGACATTTCTCTTGTGCCTAATGCAAAAACCATGAACTAGCTTGTTGAAATTACGTCTCGGCAGGATAGGCTAAGGCTGGTAATAGGTTACAAAATTAATAGTTTTTTGTCACCTATTACTAAAGCTCTATGTACCATTGCAACCTATTACCAAAAAGTAGCTGGAATTCCCACTTCTACCCTCATCACTGAAACACTGTACGACTGGTGGATGGGTGTAGTGCCAATTATCGAGAGTCAATCGTATCTCACAATGGGATCAGCTAAAGAATGGAATTATATTTGGACTTATGTTTTTTTTACTAGTTTTAAATCTTTATATCTACCTAATTACTTGCTTATAGTTTTAAATAATTGTAACCAGTGTTTGGAAGTTATTTAAATTTGGTGATTTGAAGACTTTAAAGAGGTGGGAGGGTTCCTCGTTGGAAATTTGTACTCTGAACAGTGTCTTCATTAATTTAGTTTTTTGTACAATACTACAAAAAATTAATATGTTAATGAAAATTGATGTTTTTAGCCATTATGGTTGACAGATCACCTGGCCACCTTTATACCTTTATACCTTTATACTTTATTACACCACTGATGTAAACATTTTTTTCCGCAAAAAGAATAACAAACCAAGAAAGTCAGTCTTTCTGCAACAATGATCTAAAAACATTCAACTAACCTATCAGAGATTTGTATTCAGAATATCAATATAAAATAATTTAATTCCTAACACTTCATTAGTTTACCTATTTTTTGCAGCTTTTGGTTTAAATATAGATATAGCTGACAGTCTTTATCGTTTTATTTGTTATTGTTTATGTTAGATTGCATGTCACCTATGTAATACGAAAAAAAAAAATAGATACAAAGTGTCTTACCGGCTCAGCACTTGTGTCTCCTTGCACCTTACTGTTGTCTTCAACCCTAAAAAAATATGTTTAGGTTATTTCACAAAACCTAAAAACTTGAGTTTACCTAGCAATGGACTTAATCTCTGCAAAACTCGGATATTCGGAAGTCAAAGTTTCATTTTGACTTACGGAACTAAAATCGTTCTATTAACATTATTAAATATCAGTATCAGAAGTAGATGAAGAAACAAAACAACAAAATTTGTCCATTATATGTCATGAAATTTATGCTGTCATGTCATTACGCTGACCAGTGACATTTCCCTTCCAAATTCTAATGGGGTTTTTCTTAACATAATCAATTAAAATAAAAATCAAAAGTAATATTTATAACACAAGAATTAAACACATCAACTTTGTAAAAGCATGGGTTGACAAACTGAACAAGCCGTCTGCAGAACTTAAACAACCGTTCGAGTGACCTTAGATATTTTCTTCTACGCTCAGAGGTTTTTGGTGTGCCTCGGGCTTTCTGTGCAGTCATAGTTCTGGACACATTTTACATGAAAGCCTGAACTTTAATCTACTTTACTACATAATTTCTGCAATTATTAAGGCACTTGTCATATCGTACAATTAGCTTTACAATTTTCTTGTCATAAAATTCTGCCGCCTGCCATGAGAAACATTCCAATATAACCGTTTTGACATCGTCATTGTCTGCACACCGCTTAGGTCTTTCTTCAAATTAACATGTGATAGTCACTTGGGGCTAGATAAGGACTGTAGGGAGGATGATCAAGTTTCCCAACAAAATTCTCTCATAAAACATAAAATCCTGGGTTCGATAAGTGACATGGAAAGGCATTATAGTGAAGCAAAATAATGCCATCATGCACATTTGTGCGGCCATTTTTAAATGCCCTAACCCACTTCCGTACTATTCCATCACTTATAATGTTTTCTCCGTACACTCCACAGCTCACGCGAAGAATATCGATCGATTTCAGGCCTTTAGCCTACGAAAACAGATTACAGACCGTACTTTGGAGTCGGCGAAAATCTCCATGAGCGAAGGCTCTTTAAAAATTTGAAATATAGTCCAAACAAAGCGGCGAAAAATGCCATAATGGCGTCCGTGTGTTGCTGACAGATGTAGGTACACAGCGTGCATGCCCAAAACGCCGACCACAGCGCTGCAGTGGCGGAATTTAAAAATGGTACTTATTTTAAAAACATGCCTCGTATTATAGTGTCCCCAAAGTTATTAATGCTCTCAAAGCAGTGGGTTGCCAAACGAATCTGAGACATTAGAGACTCAAGCGGATGGAATAGAATCAACTGGACTCTAACAGTGTCGTGATTGGCTGTTGAATTAATTCCGAGGCCGATCCCAATGAGCGCTAGTGAATCGTCACTAGCGTTCCATTTCATTTCATTTCATTTATTTTATTTTCACATAACATTTGATTTTACAGAAAAAATCCTGCTCAAACAGGTGACTAGTCGGCACATGATTTGACTTAAATCTAAAATATAAATATAAACAATATATATATATTTAACATAATGGTCTGGTGTTGTATCAATTTAGAGACTGAGATCATCATTTAAAAACTCTTCAACGGAATAGTAGGCTCTTTGTATAAGGAAATTCTTGAGCAATTTGAATAATGATCTCTGTTTCATGTTTTTCCAATCATTAGGAATTTTTTCTAATAATTTAATTTCCAAGAAAAGGTACTTTTTTCTAATAATTTAGTCTTGTGCAAAGGATATTGAAGGAGATGATTTTTGTTCCTAGTGGTGTATTTATGGTCAAAGTTATTTTTCAAATATTTTTCTTTGTTAATAAAAACTTGCTGAAACAGAGTGTAAATATACAATGAAGGAACAGTTAAAATTTGAAGCTTTTTGAATATTTGCTTGCAGGACTTTCTAGACGGAGTCATAGTCATTATTCTCAATATATTTTTTAGTATTTTTAGCACTTTTTGAATGGTGGATGCTCCTCCCCAAACTGAAATCCCGTAACTAATTAAAGAGTGAAAGTAACCATAATATAGAATTAATTTAGTCTCCATGCTTATTACATTAGTCAAGCAACTCATGTTAAAGCAAACAGAGTTTAATTTTTTGGACAAAATGTTGATATGTTCAGACCATGTAACATGTTCATCAATAGATATCCCTAAAATGTTTGCTTGGTTATATCGATTGATTATTTTGTTTTTAAAACACAGTTCTAAAGGTTCAGTTTGTGATTTTTTTGATCGATAATGGATTAAACCAGTTTTAGACTCATTTAGGACCATTCCATTTACCCTAAACCACCTGTCTAGTTCTCCCATAACTTCGATAACTTTACTTTTTAGATTTTCCAAGGGTTTTTCCAAAATTATGGCCGTGGTGTCGTCTGCATATAATATTGATTGAGTTTGAATGTTTAGTGGCAAATCATTAAGGTACAAAATGAAAAGAGTCGGTCCTACAATTGACCCTTGTGGTACTCCTGATTTAATTACTTCAAAATTTGAGCTATATTTAATACCATTCTTTATAATTTGAGTTTTTTGTTTTCTACAGCAGGGGTACGTTTTAAACCATTCAAGTTCATTTTGGACTATTCCATACTTCTCAAGCTTTTGCACCATAATGTTGTGATCCATGCAATCAAAAGCTTTGAACAGATCACAACTGATTGAAACTGCACTTTTAGATCTATCTAAAGTCAGATAAATTTCTTTTAAAAGCGATGCTACAGCTGAACTGGTTGAATACCCTTTTCGAAAACCATGTTGACTGTCAGATAGTAAACAATTTTTGTCTAAATAAGATTTTAGTTGTTTGTTTACAACCATTTCAAAAACTTTAGAAAAACTAGGTAATACTGAGATAGGACGATAATTTTCAATTTTATTTTTTTCACCTTTTTTGAATATTGGCTTAATAATTGAAAATTTTAGTTTATTTGGAAACCTACCCGTTGTTAGGGATTGATTTATTAATTTACATAACGGAGAAGCTATGACATCAACACAGTCTTTCACAATAAATGTTGGAATCTCATCCCAGCCAGCTGAGCGTTTATTCTTTAAAGATCTAATAACTGTTTTTGTTTCAGTGAGGCTAACATAATTAAATTTAAAAGGCTTTATTGGAGGAGAAATTGATTTATTTAGTAGCTCTGCTACCACCTCTGGAGATGATTTAGTGTTAAGTTCTTTTGTAATATTTACAAAAAAATCATTAAAATAGGAAGCTATTTTTATGGGGCATTGAACTAAATTTTTATCTTGCATGATCTCAACAACATCATTATTGTTTTTGTTCTCTTTACCTAATTCATTTTTGATGACTTGCCATGCAGCCTTACTCTTACATTCTGCATTTCTAATAAATTTGTCATTAGCTCTCCGTTTTGCTTCTTTTATTACCCTTTTAAATATTTTATTGTATATCTTATAATAATTTTTTATTTCAGTATTATTGGAGTCCTGGGCTAATTTGTGCAGACACCTCTTTTTTTCACTTGAGATTTTAATCCCTTGCGTTACCCAATTTAATTTACTAATACGTTTTTTACGAACCTGTTTATATGGAAATGATGTATAAAAATAATGTAAAAATTGCTCAAGAAAATTGTCATAATTTTGGTCAACAGTTAAATTGTTTTGAAATTCCCAGGTTGCATTTGAAATCAGATTTATAAAACTTTTTCGAGCATTCATACTAAAAGTTCTTTTAAACTGGCTCTTCTGCAAAGGGGAATAAAAATTTTTTTGGTCAACACTGATAAAAAGAGCACTATGGTCTGAGATTCCAAACTCTTTTACCATTTTCATGGGTTTAAAGGTTAACTTATTTGTAAGTACATTATCGATACATGAATTGCTGGCTCTTCTAGTAACCTCCTTAAAATTTATTTCAAAACCATGCCTATCTAATATAGTAATAAAATCTTTAACATGCTTTTCGTTATATTTCAGGACATTTACATTACAATCAGTAGCTATTCCAAGCTAATGTAGTGCCAGGTTGTTACAAGGAGTTGCACTTGCAGTCTGTAACCTGTCAGTTTGTTTGATTAAAGGAAAAATGAGTTTTAGACATTTGACGTTATTTTGTCTTGGTGTAAACTGTAGAATGAGTAAAAGAATGGTGCAGTAATATATTTCAATTTGTTTCTCACAATAAATTAATTTTTAAGTACTAAATCCCCGATACAGTGTACTTTCGTTCACCGGCATTAATGTGACGGACAGCCAATTCAAGTGAAAAAAAATTCCGAAGAAGCGGAGTTTGAAGTAAGTCATATTGTTTGCCGTCACAGCTATGGTATCAGTTATGGTTATATTCACTATTGTTGGTAAGATACCACAAGCTAGATTTTCTGAAAATAAGATACGAAACTTCGAACATGGTTACAATTCTAAGGAACATGGTTCCTATGTAGTAAGCTATACTACATAGGAATAAAAAACAAAACAGAAAATAAAGATCTCCATACTGTGACCACTCCATATTACATAGCATTATTTTTTCGGACTCGCCGGCATTGATTCTTTTAGTAGGCCTAGCTTCCAGTTTATCCTTGATGGACACAATCATTTTCCAGCTTTTTACTTATATTTTAACAGACACAGCTGCATTCACAACACAGACTGTTTAAAGAGGATGTTCACTTCCTGTCCCCACTCTTCTTATTTTTCGCTTGAATGATTACAACGGTGTCGTCAATCACATCGCAGATTATGAAAAGCACGCAGTGACAAGTGATGCAAAATGTGATAAACTGTACTGGTGGTTTAAATAATTGGAGATTAAAAGCATTAAAAAGTAAAAGTGACTTTTTTGTAAAAAAAAATAAATAAATACTAATAATATTCAGATAATCAGTTCCGCTGAAGCAGAGTTCTGATCTCACCGAGTTCGATGAACAAGAGTGTACTAAATATTCATAAAAAGTATATTTTTAAAACCTTTCATATGAAGATAGGGCCTTGTAACACCCTTAAAATAAAAATTACCTCGAATTATCTGCGGTTTTCATTATCCGAGGTAGCCTCGGTCCCCCCCTCCCACTGGTCCCGCAGACCTCGGATGATCGGGAGTGTACTACATAAATTTATTTTGGATATATCAATAAAACAAAGGGCAATTTATAAAATATTTAGACTTTCGGTTCAATGTTGATGTGGTCTACGCATTTATACTCACTTTTAGTTGAGTCGAATTAGGAGTCGACATGAATGTTTATTTTATTTTATTTTTTATTTTATTTTGAGTGTATCTATGCCAGTGGTATTTTTTAACGTTTTGATGGGGAACGGTCCAAACCCCTGTCTTGTTACTATCTAACATCGACCAGTTGTTAGAAAGCATCATTAATTTATAGCACAATGACAAATGGCAACTGGGTCCGGAATCGAACCTTTAAAAAGCTACTAACTTTTCTCAGGATCGAACCGGCAACCTTTGGATTCAAAGGCGAGCACTATAACCGTTCAGTTACCCAGCCAGTTAAGGGGGGATGTTGAGACGGGGAATCTTAAAACCTATTTGAATCACTTCAGAATAGGGTCCCAAAAAACATATTTTCGTTCACCTGCGTGAAAGTGGGAGCTTCAAGAGTTGGGGGTTGAAAACAAGGGATAAAAAGGGAAGAAATCCGTGTTTTTTAGTGTTTTGAATGAAATAACTCGGTAACCTTGCGATTTAGCAGCTAATTTTACTGGACATTAATTGTTCCCAATTCAATTTTCTACAAAATGATGATACTTATATAGGGATTAATACTATAACTATCATACAATAAACTAAAATATAATTTTAATGAGTGCACATTCTTGACATTTTTCAGCTGCTACATAGACATGGTTACAGTACAGATAATTTTATGATGTTTTGTATACAAGTGTTCAAAGTCAAGTTAATTATGTATAACAAGTTTTAGTTTAATTGGTAAAACCGTTTAATTAAAGTGATTTTTAAAAAAAGGTGCCTCGCAAAATGTAGTCAATTTTTAAACACTTTCCTACTCGCACATCACCAGCTTCCTATCGGTGACAATTTTTTTCTGAATAGAATATGAACGAAATTAATAGGTCTAATAATTTTATTACCGTTAAAAAACTTTTTGAGCTATTTTAAATTTTTTTCTTAAAATATAAACACTTACTACAATTTTACAATGTAATTTATATTTTATTTTAAAATATTTCAAAACTATGTAATGTGTATCTTAAATTTCCTTTGAATAACGTTTTTAAATCACTATAGTTTACTAAAATCCGTTCAGGGAATTTGGAATAATAACATACTAAGTTAATCGTGTATAACATTGAAATATACAAAATACCAACAAAAAATATTAAATTATAACATCAATTTTAAAGTATTTTATAATAATACGTACTAGAGATTGCCCACTGGTCGATATTCGACCAAAAATTCAGTTGATCTTGGGCCAATTAGTTTTAAAATGTTTCATAGATTAAACATCTGTTCTTCCTTATTTGCTATTATTTGTTATTACAACAGCTGTCTTATGATTCAATCAATTATCCTTCTCCCTTAAGATTAACATTGAAACTTTGAAAGCCTGTAGGGCGTAGCCCCGTGGGCCGATGTGAATTAAAACGTGATTCTGTTCATCTACAGCACATTACCTTTCTAATGGTATGCGCGGATTCCTCCTACAATGCACCCAAGCTGAGAAAAAAGGAGGAAATGAAAAATGCTTGCGTATTAATATATAGATTGTTTAACATATGTCAAATTATCATTTTAAACAATTACTAGTATACGTGTTGCTCAAAATCGAGCAATTTATTTTAATACAATACAAATGTTAATTTTAGCTCTAAATCAATGACATCCAACCAATCCAATATTGTGAATATCTTTATCATTAAAACTACATGAATTTACAGCTGATTATTAACAGATGTTTAAAATGCTTTATTCAATCCCAATGTTATTTAAATGGGAAATTTTGAGATTTCAATGGTTAATAGCGCCTTTACTTTTAGTCCGATTCTTATCAGTTTTTGGCGGAAACAACTACAGACCAAGCCCTATCCAACGACACCAAAAACTTGAAAATCGGTTGAAAATTGTAGGAGGAGTTCTCAAGACAAAAAAACCCTTAGCGTATTAAATAAGTATAGATTTACAATGGGAAGTATTGCTTAAAGTAGGCCTCTTTTGATGCAGTGTGTGTTATGTGTTGCAGCTTCTAACTGACCGGTGCTGACGCCTCGACCACGACGCTATACTGACGGCCAACAGTGATGTCATTACTGTATTATGTTTATAAATATAAATGATTATAGCAATCATTGTTAAATCAAATAAAGGCATTATCCACAGTATTTTCAATTTGCAATATAATGTTTATTTTTATTATTTAATTAAGAATTATTGGAAGAGTAAAGAAAAGCTTATATATCCAGGTTATATCTGACTTTTGGGTTGATTTAAGTGGTTATTCTATTTTTTGTGGATATAACAGTTTCAGCCAATGATAAGAATTATAAAAAAACTAATGTTACTATAATTTACACTTATCCATATCAATCAGTATTTTTGGTTGGTATTTTGTTAAAACGCGATTAACTTTAGTATGTTATTATTCCAAATTCCCTGACCCGATTTTAGTAAACTTTAGTGATTTAAAAAGTCATTCATTGGAAGATACCCAGATAGCAAGGAAGCTTGAATCAAGCCTTGATTTTTCCTCGATTTTTAATTGCAGCGTAAGCCTTGAATTTGAGCATTTATTCGAGTCCGATTCAAAATAACCAAAGATAATCAAGGCTTGAATTTATTTCTCCCTTTAATGTCAATGTAAGCCTTGA
This sequence comes from Neoaliturus tenellus, assembly GCA_030545055.2. Classification (NCBI taxonomy): domain Eukaryota; kingdom Metazoa; phylum Arthropoda; class Insecta; order Hemiptera; family Cicadellidae; genus Neoaliturus; species Neoaliturus tenellus. The sequence goes on along the minus strand of CM061531.1, from coordinate 246,690,091 downwards.
ATTTAATCATCTAATCGATTCCGATTCGAAAGCACTAAAAAGGTAAAGAAGGCTTGAACTTCCCTCTCCCTTTAATTGCAATGTAAGCTTTGAATTTGATTATCCAACTAAACTCAATTGACGTTTGCGAATCGAACTCGAATCGATACCGATTCGCGGCCTTGACGTCCCGACCAATCATAAGCCGTCCAACGCCGTCCCACAATGCAGTGCACGGCTCCCGAGGATCGATTTCTCATCGATTTTGTATAGATTTTTCGGTACAAGACGGGCCGATGCCATTACTTTCTTACCAGACTCCGAAGTTATCGGATGTGTATTTTACTGTTCCGATTTTTAAGTAAGTTTTTTGTCTTGTGTTTATTCAAGCCTTTATACATTTTTTAGCCTCGTTCCAATCTCTTTTAAGTCTTTTTGTTCTTCTGCAGCTGATATTACACATTTAAGTAAAATAATACATCACGTGGTTAGTGTAATTTATTTAGTTTAAAACAGAGATTAGTTAACCCTCGAGAGGTCGTGCAAAATATATCACTTTAGAGGTCGCGCACGGTGGATTCCACCGGGTTTATAAATAAATGCTAATGTTGTACACATTTCCATTTTATTGACTACAATTCAACATATTACATAGAATATTAACTAATAAAACACTATATGAACTATAACACTATACTATGAACATATAGTATAAAAATTATACTATATGAAAACAAGTTAGCTACCTGTGGTTTCCACCGTGTGCGACATCATATGTTATACAATGATGTCGCGCACAATGGAAACCACAGGTAGCTAACTTGTTGCAATACAGCAGCCGACTGGCCGGTTGGAGGGGGTGAGGGAATGCGCGATAGCGTAGCAGACGAGTCCATTTGAAGGTACTGGAGGGGGGGTAGCGCTAAGCTTCCACGCTGAGAAATAAAAAAAAAATTACCTATTGCCCAGTGGAAAAGACAGCGGCGCGACCCCTCGCGGGTTAAGTACAAATTAATTAGATTAACTACTTAAGTAGAGGGAGTATCTCGATTTTCAAATTATTTGTAGGGCTAATTTGTAAAATTGAGCTAGGCATATGTATAGTAAATGCCAAAATTAGAGAAACTGGAGGCAGGTAGTCCCGACCCGTCCTAATCCTTTGTTGACAAAACACCCCCTATTGTAGCGCGGCCGCCCGGTTCGGCACCGGAAGGCTGCCCGGATCTCGGGGAATTCTCAGAATTTTGGCCACTGCCTCAATTATCCAATAATCGAACCAATGCACGTACAATAAAAATTCATGGATTATGTGTTGCTTGTTGATTAGACCATTATAACAAAATTTGAATCATAGTTCTACGATGTTTAGTAACCATTTTAAAAAGGGATAAACCTCAGACAAAATAGGAGTTACACCTTTGGCAGTGGCCAAAATTCTGAGAATTCCCCGAGACCTGGGCGGCATTCCGGTGCCGTACCGGCCGGTCGCGCAACAATAGGGGGTGTTTTGTCAACAAAGGATTAGGACGGGTCGGGACTACCTGCCTCCAGTCTCTCTAATTTTGGCATTTACTATAAGTTTATTCCATATTCTCAGTAAAATTTTAATTATTTTTTTATAAGTTTTTTTTTTATTGTGTACTCAGAACCTCCGTTTTGAAACCCCCGTTTTAAAAGGTATGAAATGTATATATGACTCAAAATGTGCTTTAAAAAGCCTTAAAAGAGATTTGAACGAGGCTAAAAAATGTATAAAGGCTTGAAAAAGGTTTGAAAAAGAATCGAAAGACTTGCAAAAAACTTGAAAAACAATTGAAACAGGTTCGAGAGAGGCTTTAAAAGGCTCGACAGAGCCTTGAAAAGTACTTGAAAGAGGCTTGAAAAAGGCTCGACAAACACTTGAAAAGTGCTCGAAAGGCTCTTGAAAAAGACTTAAAAAGAGCTTAAAAATATTTAAAGGCTTTAAAAAGACTTGAAAACCCATTGAAAAAGGCTCAAAAGAGACTCGAAAGACTTGAAAAAGGCTTGAAAGAGGCTCGAAAAACACTTGAAAAGGGCTCGAAAGATGCTTGAAAAAGACTTGAAAAGATTAGACAAGACTTTAAAGGCTTGAAAGTGACTTGAAAAAGAATTGGATGAAACACTTAATTCAAGTTCAAATCGATTTCACATCACGGTGACTAAGAGCCTTGAATCAAGTTTTCAGGCTCGATTGGTAAGGTTTGAATCAAACCTTCAAGCCTCAAAAATCAAGCTTGAATCAAGTTCGAATCAAGCTTTTTTTGCTATGTGGGTATACATTACATGGTTTTTAAATGTTTTTAAACAAATTAAAAATTACGTTGTAAAAATATGGTAAATGTTTATATTTTAGAAGGAAAAAAATCTCAAAAAGTTTTTTAACGGAAATTAAATTATTAGATATATTAGTTTCATTCACATTCTATATAGAAAAAAATTGTCACTGATAGGAAGCTTTTGATTTGGGAGTAGGAAAGTTTTTAAAAATTGACTACATTTTGCGAGGCACCTTTAAAAAGATCGCAATAGTTAAACGGTTTTACCAATGAAACTAAAACTTGTTATAAATAATTACCTTGACATTGAATACTTTTATACAAAAATCATAAAATTATCTTCACTGTAACTATATGTATCATCTGAAAAATGTCAAGAATTTGCACTCATTAAAATTATATTTTAGTTAACTGTACGGTAATTATAAGATTTGTCCTTATACAAGTATCTTTATTTTGTAGAAAATTTAATTGGGACAATTAATGTTCCGTAAAGTTAGTAGCTAAATTGCAATGTTACCGAGTTATTTTGTTCAAAACACCAAAAAAACACAGATTTTTTTCTGTTTTCATCCCTTTATCAACTCCAACTCTTAACTCTTGAAGCTCCCACTTTCATGCGGGTGGACGAAAATAGGCCTATGTTATTTCGGACCCTATTCTGTAGCGATTAAAACAGGTTTTAAGACTCCCCCTCCCAACATCCAAACACCCATTATTTTATGCCTAATTCGACTCAACTATTTGTAAGAGCCCAATTCTACCAGGGAGAATTTGAGGCGAGTCCGAATAAAGGATGATTGTAGAATAGGTATGATGCATTGTGTAGCTTTGTTACTAGACAGCTGATTCTTAAGACAGGGTTATTAATTAATAGCCCAGCAACTAATGGCAGCTGGGTTCAGTTTTGAACCTTTAAAAAGCTATACTACATATTTTTCTTGGGATCAAAAAGACATGCATTTTGATTTATACTCTATTAATAAAAACTAGTATACGTGTTGCTCGAAATCGAGCTATTTATTTTAATACAATACAAATGTTACTTTTAGCTCAAATTCAACGACATCCGGCCAATCCACTATTGTGAATATCTTTAATCACCAAAACAATACGTATTTACAGCTGATTATTAACAGATGTTTAAAATGCTTTATTCAATCCCAATGTTATTTAAATGGGAAATTTTGAGATTTCAATGGTGGATAGCGCCTTTATTTTCAGTCCGATTCTCATAAGTTTTTGGCGGAAACAACTACAGACCAAGCCCTATCCAACGACACCAAAAACTTGAAAATCGGTTGAAAACTGTAGGAGGAGTTCTCAAGACAAAAAAACCCTTAGCGTATTAAATAAGTATAGATGTCTTCATTACTTTTCGCTCACACACAGTGTGATGTCAGTGTAGGCCTATCCATTCAATTGTTCTGCCAATTTTTAATCTCTGCTAAAACATTTAATATATTAATTAATTAATATTTTTAATCATCATTTTATGAGATGATGCTCACCCTTCAGTAGTTGTGAACTCCATCATATCGCTTGGATTGGTATAGTCTTCTAGAATAAGTTCTTCCTTGATCCCTTCATGTTTGATGTTTACCTCTGTGAAAGTCCTGAAATAAAATATAAAATTTAGATGTGTTAGGTTTCTTTTTTTTGAGTGTTGATAATCTGCTCAATGTATATTCACGTCAGTGAATAACTTATAGTCAATGATCACCATCACACAACTGGAGATTCAAACAGAAAAGTCTAAGACAGCGGTTTAATATTTTTTTTTTTAATTTCATTTGAAGTGTTTCTTAATAATCTACATTGAAATTGTCCAATAGGTGAGGTTAGGCATATTCATTTACCAAACAAGTAAAATAGGCCTATTATGCCTATTTTTCAGTTTTGTTTGATAATACAGTAAACTTCCTCTAATCCGGCATGTCTGGGACTTGACACATGCCAGATTACAAAATATTCCAGGTTACAGGATATTCAAGTCAGACAGAATATACTTACTGTATATACCTGGGACTTGACAGGTATGTATATTCACTAGGCAGTGTTTAACTCATATTTGCTTAAAACACCCGTATGGCGGCAAACCTACATGTTCACTACCATGGAGTTTATGGGGAAAATTAAAAAGTGCCGAATATTGATACAATTTGATATTTACCTTACCTAACCATTACATTTCCTAACAACTAACATTTTCTAACAACATTTCATGGCAGCAAACCTACATACTCGCTCATATGGTGTTTATGGGGAAAAAATCTCAATCTCCTTTGGAAATCCGATGAGTATGCAGGTCTGCTGCGACGGGGGTATTTTTTTACATTTTTTGGGCCTTCTTTATTTATTATCTATGTAAACAATCTTTATGGCTCCTCAAACATGACTAATTTTCAATATGCAGATGGCACTGCTATCATTTGTTAAGAGAAAAGTTATTTCAATTGAAAACCACCATAATTAGCGAACAAACTATTATAGGATTGATTCACTGTAAATAGTCTTATCATGAATGTATCAAAAAGCTTCAGAGTTATAAGGAAATATAAAAATAAACTCAAATTCAAACACGTTAACATCTAATAAGTCTGTTTATTATTTAGGGGTACTGATTCTTTTCTCAATTAATTGGCAAGTGTTACATTTCCTAACAATGTCTAACATTTCATGGCAGCAAACCTACATCCTCATTCTTATGGTTTTTATGGGGAAAATACAAAATCTCAATCTCCTTTGGAAAAATTTGCTGAGTCCCCGCAGATGGGGGTATTAGTATTTCTTTTAATTTTAACTTATTTGTCAAACCCATTTTTAGATTTAGCCATACCATGGTATATAAGTTATTTTGTAATATTTCTCTCATAATCTTTTTCAAGAAAATTATTTAGTTTTTTTAAAAACTCGTAGACATAGATTCTTTTTGTTGAATATAAAAGTTTCAAATTAAGTAAATAATTATATTTATGTCAGTATGGTTTGAAGAGTAAAAGTAATATAAATTATAGATAATACAAATAGAAAACGTTATGTTTTGGAACACCGATAGAAAAAAGGGATAATTTTAAAAAGTAGATCAAAAAGTAATCTAAGGAGCCAGCTACTACCTGGTCGCAGATGACGTGGAGGCCTCACAGATGAACTGGTCATCAGGCCTGCTAGAAGAGCCATCTTGACTCAAGTTGAAGTCTGAGCTGTTGGAAGTTGCCGTTTCGGGTGGAGCAGCATTTCCTTTCTTTGCCTTCGCCTTCCTGAAAACATTTACTTTTTGAAATGTATATCTTTTTTCGTCTTTTGTATGTGACAGTGTGATTTTATACAAACTTCACCAATAGTACTACATAACATTTTCATTGGGAACAGTTGAAACCCTGGTCTTATTATTAACATAGAAATGGTTCCAGGCCAACTTTAAAACTGGTTTATACTAGTTACGAAATTGACATTCGGTACAGCAAACAAAGTTGTCATAACTCCGTGGTCTTTTGGCTGTCTACTATGACAATTTCCCTTCCTACAAATCCATTCATATTCAAGACAGCAGGAGGTGAATGCGGTAGGCATTGAAACCCCAAGCTGGAACATGAATGGACGGTCGGTTGGTTAGCCATTTAGGACCATTGTCACAGGAGCACAGGAGTTGGCCCTCTGAATGGTCAAACGGTCGTCTGATGTCCTGTCTCCACCTTTTCTCTTCCTTCAATATCCCATCCTTCCGGGGGGGGGGGGGGGGGGGGGGTTTGCTCAATATGCCAATTAGAGGCAGACTTGGTTAATGGTTTGGTCAGGGTCTCCTTATCCACCAATAACAACAACATAGAAATGTTGTTAGATAGTATCAAATGGCCCAATTCAAAATGGGAACCAAGTCCAGAATAATGACCGTTGGGGAACAAACTGCACCTCACAGTTGTGAGGCGAGCTTTATAAATACACTACCCCGACAGCCGAATAAAACAGTCAGTTATTAATTATCACAGTCTTAAATGCTTGATAAACATTGCACATGGTATGGTATATGTTTTAATTTAGGTGATAATGCTGGATAAGGGAAGTGGCCTCAAGGAGAATATGTTCTTCTATCACAATCCTAAAATTTTTTTTAATAAAAGTTACATATTAGTTATCTCTCTGATTTGGAATACGTTTATATGGTGATCTGGTTTTAAAAGATGCACTGGGGATTTGCATATTATACAATGTAAAATGGTGGGAGGGTGTTTAATTAAACATCTCATGGTCCAGGCTGGGTGAAGAGAATGCTTTCAAACCCATTGAAATATATATTTAATCAAAGAACAAATATACAAGCTACGGAACATCTGGTTAGTGTTTCTAAAACAGACACAACATGAATTTTAATTAAAATAGTTCTTCATAGGACTCATTACACTCTACTCAACATTGTCAAGAATATTTGATGAGAATTCCATTAACAGAAACAGAAAATGGGAAATACTTTTCAGAAGGAATAGAAAAATAAATAAACAGTTATTTTAACAAAAATGTATTTGGTATTAATGCGCAAAACATATTTGAAACTAAGCCTTAAAATTTATTTCTATTTGATAATAAGAACTCTATATATATATATATATATATATATATATATATATATATATATATATATATATATATATATATACAATGATTAGGAGTTTTCATCACTAGGACGGAAAGTGCCTTTTTTCTGTGCACAATCGCGTTTTACACTAAATGCGAATAGATTTTACGGGAAATGGCGATTAAGCACAGAAAAAACACTTACCGTCCGAGTGATGAACAACGTATTTTCATCATCCTGCAAAAATATAAAATGGATAACTCATTTAAAAGTAAAAAACTAAAGATTTCATTATCTGTTTACGTTTACCTGTTGACTTCAATCTCAATTTAAATATTCCTTTTAAACAGCTGATATAAAAGATGAATTAAAGAAAAATGTCAAAATCTTGCATTAAAATCGTAGACTGCAGTAGTTTTACTTTCTCCCCCCTATACCATAGTATATGGAGAAAGTATTGTTTTCGTCAAAATTTTCGAATTTGAGTTGTTGGTGGATTTATCCGTTTTGGTGCCCCCTGGTTCCAAAAAAGTGGTTTTCAGAGTGATGTCTGTGTGTCTGTGTGTGTGTCAGAATGTAAACAGAGCTAGAGAATGCCCCAATCGTCCGATTTTGGTGAAATTTGGTATGTAGGTCCAAACCCACGATAATTCCAGGCGCTTTTTCATTTTTTGAATTTTTGATTTTTAAGGGTAGTTTACCCCCAAAAACCCTCAAAAAACGCAAAAAATTCAAATTTCTCAAAAACGGCTCTAACGATTTTGATTAAAATTTTGTGGTTTGTTACGATTAAAATGCTGAATAAAATGACACCACCCGCATCTCCGGGAAAATGCGCGTTCAAAAGTTATACAATAAAAAGTGTTTAAAAAATCAATTTTTTGGATATTCAAAATAGCTGTTATCTTGAAGTTGATTTTCCTTATCACCATTAAATCAAGCTGAAAATACCCCCGTCGCAGCAGACCTGCGTACTCAGCGAATTTCCAAATTAGTAGTATTAATTATGACCAGATAAACCTGTAAACCAAAAATCATCACAAGCTCATAAATAGGGAAATAAATGTGTATCTCCTTATGATAAATATAGGGAATGAGTAAGCAGGTATGCTGCCATGGGGAACACCAAAAGTAGGTTTTTAGCATAAAAATTTTTTATTTCGACCATATGAAGCCATATACTAAGTTTCATCAATATCTGTTCATAAATAATGAAGTTTGCCTATTCTCCATATGATTAACATGGGAAAAGAGTATGCAGGTTTGCTGCCATGATAAGCACAAAAAACAAGATTTTTTACTATAAATGGATGAATCTCAACCAAATGAAGCTGATTACCAAGTTTCATCCAAAAATATTAGTTAATAAGTGAAATATTAACACATTCTTATTCTCCATAAGATTAAAATTGGAGCCCCAAAATACAATGTACTGTCTTTAGACTTTTTAATATCTCGGTAACCAATGGAGATAGAGCAAAGCTTCAAAATACTAAATTGTGTGTTTTTTTATCTTAATCCAATGGTCAAAATAAAAATTAGAAATTTTTAAAATTACATATGAAAAATGCCAAAAACCCATTTTTGGGGGACAAAACCCCCCAAAACTACCCCTTCCGATAGGTCGATATGTCTGGTTTACGAACTCATCAGAATAAACGTAGGATTACACATCTCTACCAAATTTGGTGTCGATCGGACCATTTTTACGAGAGTTATCGTGTCTAGGGACACATATATATATATATACATACATATATATATATATATATATATATATATATATATATATATATAAATTTTAATGACTATTATTTTTGGTCTCTGGGCACCTAAAAACAAAAAAGTAACATGGTCCCGGGCTTAGGTCTTACCATGAGCTTATTCCCTACTGTAATAGCTTATTCCCTATGGGAAATTCGCTAAAAATAAATAATCCAGTATTTTAAATTATTGCTCTACGTCAAGTGGTTGCGGAGAAAATTAAATTTTTCGTTTCGCGTTAAACGCAGTATGTTGTTAAAAGTCACAGACGCGCGTAGGGTCAAACTCACGCTCCTCAGCTGGTAGCTATCAGACTGAGCCATCAAGACATTAATGTTTAAAGCTTTTAACCCCCTTTTTTTACATTGTTGGGAGAAAGTATGTGTCAGTTATCTGATACCGTTTATTTTTGTTTACTTTAGCCTTATTAGTTTTGGATTAGTATGACTTTTGGTCACGAAAAAAACAAATTTTGAGGTTAGCGCACAGAAAAAATTCACAGATGATTTTTTTTGATGCACTTTTAAAAAGGCTACAGGAAAGGTATACTTTGTGGACTAAATACAGACCAGAAAACGGCTGTTCTACGTGCAGTATATGATGAAAACACATTTTTGAACCTTATAATTTACAATTCTAAACATCTTTAAGTAGAAATTACTAATGTTACGCTCACCCTGGTGTTGTCAACATATGTTGTCACATTATTTTGTTGACAATAGATGTTCACTACAAAAGTTTCCAACATTCCTTGAAGTGAATTTATTTTGTTGTCAACAATTACCCTTTACCACCTACTACCAGACACGGTCAGTTGCCTTGACAATGGTCAGTTGCCTCGATAATGTCGTAGAGAATGTTATTATCACTGCTTCTGAATGTTCTATTTTATCAAGACAGAGGAGACATTGGGAAATCTTCCTAGAATTTTGGATCCCATAGCATTAAGTTTTCCCTACACAGGTCATTTACATTTTCACCAACCCATTTTCTATTATTACATTTAATCCATTTTAAAAGTAGGGGAGAGTCGGACAAAACCGGGTACCATAACGTAAAATCCTCTTAGCAAACCATCAACAAACCATAGTTGTTTGGGTTTCTGAGTCAATAATTTGTTATCAACATGTTATTATGTTTGAAATTAGATATTAACACACAGTTTTTAACATTTTTTCAGCACGTGTAAAAACTCGGTTTTGTCTCATGGGTTTCGAAAATCGGGTACCCATTTAAATCAACACAATACAATGTAAGCTATTGTGAAACTTTTATTGGAAACAACTCAATACAAACCTCGAAATTTTTCAGTCAATGTAATAGTTTAGATCCCCACAAGGTTCCTTTACTAAATATTACAGACTAAAACTCTCAAAAATCAATGTTTTTAGACAAATTTAACTTTATGAGGTAAATACTCAGTTTAAAATATTATTAAATAAACATAATTTGCAAATTTAAAAAAATCTTTCAATTTAATTTTTAAGAACTACAAAACTTTTTGAAGAAAACAACTCTAATCAACTAAGAACAGAAGTCACAAACATTTATCGTCCTCTTCTGCGGCATTGGAGCACCCCTCATGTGCCCAACCAAGACAGAAAATGCACTGAATCCACCCTTCTTTTGAATACATTTATATACATACATTTATTATTCTTTTGAATACGTTGCAAAGTATGCAAGCTTCCTAAGCATTGTCTTCTTCTGAAGAGCTAGAACTCTCATTAAACATTTTCTTTGATTATTTTGCCAGGATACATGTTGTTAAACTTGATTGCTTCTCTATAAATTTTGCCATCTTGGAATATTTGCCTTTTTGGAGTTTTGGTTTAGGTCTACTAATAGAAGTAGGCATACTGGGCTTGAACAGTATTCTTGTTCTTTTTTCTTCACGCTCTTGTTTTATTTTTAATTCTTCTTACAATTCATTTTTGTATGGTGAACAAGTGAATATTGCTGTTTCACCATTTTTGTTGCTTAAGGCTCCATCCCGAGTTCTCTTTGAGTGTGTTACTGGTGATAAAGATATAATTACGAGAAGCTCAAGAGGAGCTTGTTTGCAGGCTGCAGAAGTTTATCAGGTTTCATCCACTTTCTCACTTTTGCCTCGATGTATGTGCTCAAGGGTGCCATGAAAGACATATCAAGGGGTTGAAGAAGGTGGGTTGTGTGTGTGTGGAAGGGGGGGGGGTGCATAAAAGAATTGCATTATGTTGCCTTGCTAATTCAATTCAATCGATTCTCTTAGCATGAGAGCTGCGACCTTCCAATAATAGGACAGATTTTTCTTTAAAAGGATTTGCAAAATCTACAAATCGTTTAAATCATAGCAAAAACAAATCTTGGTTTATTCAGCAACCCTCATGGTAAGCTGCAAATCCAGGTGATCCTTCATCTAAGAGGGTTTTCCTTTATCTGGGGAATACAAACATCAGTGAAGTTTCCAGACCCACTCTTGCATATCTCAGCTGTGACTAAAAATACCAAGCTCTATTGAAGACGTGCACCCAACTTGTTTTTTTACATTTAAGGGCTAAAATTTTGGACGGTTTTCATGGGTACTGTGAAAATACCTGTCTCACCAACATTGTATATCTCTGATTAATTTTATGCTGTGTAAGAATTGATTCTAATAGGTCAAATAAAGAGTTGACATAAAACCGATTGAATCCCTGCGCTCTGCTCAAATAGGTTTTTCTGAATTCCTCAAAGTCATTAGTGGATGTTTTTTTTTTTCATAAAACTGTACATTTACTCTTTTTCAACCATTTTTCTCCACTGGTTAAAAGTGCTGAGTACCTGATATTTTCTGTAAGCTCAAATGTAACTTTACGGTCTTGTAGGGTAACTCCAAACAATCTTTCTTCATGAAAAAGTATGTGGCTAACCAGCTCTCTCTTGTTCTTGGGAAAAAAAGTTTTGTACCTGCGCAGAGTTTTAGATGCTGCTTCCTCCGAAGACAGATGTTGGAGACGAGCATTCTTGACCCTACCCTCTAGTGTTGACTGTGGAACACCAAATGTTTTAGCAGCTTTGTTGTAACCCATTCTTTGGGTTAAAACCTCCTCGATTGCTGCAGCCATGGATTCCGAACTCCAGCTCTGTCTCTGCGTCTTCCTCTGATAATTCCTGGGCATTGCTGACTGAAAAACAAAACAATTTTTTTAACCAGTTGAGGAAAACCAGAATATTGTTTTGATAAGGTAGGCCAAACTACCTCAGTCAAGCATTTTTCCAATTTTCATTTAAGAATTCTAACATGTTTTGAGAACCTGTAGCATGTACAGGTAGCAGTTTTTGAAACATTAGCTTACTTGATCAGGAAATAATTTTAAAAATCTTGAAAGTTACAATAACCTAACTTCAACAGTTAAGTGAATGCACTTCACTTATGTAATTACATATGCACTTTAATAACTTAGTTATATGAGGCCTAATCAAGATTGTAAATGGAAAAGACTGATATGAGTCTTCCATCAGTACTTTAGTTAAATCTTGTGTTTTTTTTCATATTTATATCATCAGGACCAGTAATAATAACCATAATATACTAACAACGGGATTTTAATCCCGAAATGTGTACATAGTAAAAAGACTAAACAGGAACTGTTTGGGCGGGAAGGTATGTAACCTAGTATAATTTTTTGAAAGAACAGTTCAGGAGGCATCACAAAATGAATAAAATAATAACAATCCCTCAGCAAAGTGTTTTTCCCCATTCAACGTGTTTTAACAACTATTCACAATCAAGACAATAATGTTACATTAGGTTTAGGGCAAAATCAGGTACCCTCTATCTGGGTCAAAACTGGATACCCGGTTTGACCCAACAACGACAAGTTGACTTGAAAATGGGTCACTAGGTTAAACTTATGTGTTGCTGTAGGCATATGAAAAGAACATCAAGGTAGGTAAAATATATTTAATCAAGTTATGCACTTACCTCTATCTTGAGACAATCTTATACAGATTCAAACTCATTAAACAAATGAACAAAATTGAAAAAATTACAGCTTAAACTTCTAGACCTAACAATAATTCATAGACAAAAGCAAACGTCCTTCTCTGCAGCTGTTTTTCTCCAACTAACTGCATAAAATGGCTTCCGCTAGTAGTTCCAGTGTCCAACCACTAGATAGAAGCACTTGTCACAAAATTTGCGAGGTACCCGCGATTTGACCCGCCTGCCCGGTTTTGTCCGACTCTCCTCCTACAACTGAACGGAGCACAACTGAAGAACACACAACCTCTCCTAGGTCGCGGTGGGGAAGAATTTTTTAAAATTTAATTTGTTGACAGCAAATAAGATTGTAACCATTTATTTCAGCAAACTTTGAAAACATTAAAAAATATCATGTTGATGTATTTTACAAACACGCGGTGATAACGTGAATGTATAAAAATTGTTGATGTAAACGTAATATTTTCTACACATTTGTTTTCAACAAATTCAGATTGTTTTATTAAATGTGTTGTAAACAAAGGTTGACAACATGTGTCAACGACACCAGTGTAAATGCGGCTAAATGGACATCTAAAATACGACTCCCTCACTCTCTCTCCAGATATTTCTTTCTTGATGCTCTTGCTCTGTACAAGTTAGACTTCATACTTGTAAACTGAGGAATGACATATCCATATCCAGCTTGACGAAGTGGCTCGAACACCTCATAGTAAATCTTAAACAAACATAACCCAAAACAAGTTAACCCATATTACCTAAGCCATTACATATGCTATGTTACCTATGGCTTAACTTTTTTAAGTTAATCAGCAAAAATAGTAAATTCATAAACCGCTTACAATTTTTATCAAACTGCAAAAAATACATTTTTAACTTTTTTGAAACCACATTAACTGTTTTCCATATGATCATCCTCCGGTAATTATTTATGAAAATATAGAGCTGGCAATATCCCCATAGGTAGGCTATCAAATTTTACTTAAAGATTTATTTCAATAGTTATCACATTAATAACATTTTTACGAAATGTATTTTGATAGGGGGTTTGAAAGGCTTTACAATGTAAATACGTCATCTAGTTTAGGTCTCAGACAAGATGAAATATGCCATTAAAATATACACGGGCTCACGGGCTATGCGCTATGAAAAACGATTTTAGTCAAGATTGCACTAAAATAGTCCGTTGAGAGTTGATGCAATTTTGCCGAATCCATCCAGAAAATGCATTGTATACTTACTGCATTACACATGGTAAATATAACAAATGACAACATTGCAATATGTGAGAGGGGGTGAGGGGGGCCCAGCTGTTACAATTAACATGGACCATTTTTTTATTTTTATTTTTAAATAACTATGCCAAATAAGTGTCAAAAATACATCCAAGATTGTGTATATCTTATTACGTTTAGTGGTCATATTTCAAACACAATGCCTAAAAACTACAAGGCAAAGAAATGCAATCTTTCTATGTGACCAAGCTGAATAATTTCTGGCCTTAGCCACAAATAATGTGAATATTACCAGATCCTACCCCCTGGATTTTTTTTTTTTTTTTTTTTTTTTGCACGGGGGTTAATCAAAGACATTCAGGTAAGAGTGCAGAGTTTACGGGAAAGAAGGCAGGATTATGGTTGCAGTCGAGAGGATGGGTAGCGCCAAAAATGCTCACAAATGCATGGCGGGAGATAGATTACAGATTTTACATCTTGATAGCGACTTATGGTGATCACACTGAAGTTAACTAAATTGTTGTATTCATCATATATTGGCATAGTTATTTTAAAGCCTAAATTATTTTTTTATACCACACAAAATGGTTATTTCTCGATACCTCTATCGCGCGGACACCCATATTAAACAAAAAAATGTTTTGAATTTTTAATTGCTTTTGCAGTTTATGCATAAAAAATTATGTACATATTCGCATAAACTAAAGGTATCGTGTAAGCCAGAAAATAAGTTGGCAACATTGGCTAATTATACCAGCTAACGTACTTTACCTAGTGCTATAAAACGCTATTTTCTTAATTCCAATGACGTGACAAAACAGCTGATAGCAGCCTGTAGTCAGGTGACAACTTTTTAGAGGAAGAGAAGAAGCTATATAAATATAATAGCCTATATTACAGTCTAATTATTATCAAGCAAGTTGGTGTTTGCTGAAAATGTTTAAGAAGGACCTAAATAAGATCGAATCCGACCAAACCCCCACCCCTTCACTCACCTGCGACATCGGCGTGTCCTCCTCGTGCGCCCGCAGCTTCGCCAGGTCGATGGCTTTTCTCACCTCCAGCTTGATCGTGTCCTGCATGCACTGGTGGTCTTCCTCTCTCACAACTCGGTCCCCCCTGACGTACGCCTTCCCGCGACACTGTCCGTTATCCCTCACACACCACCAGACCACTTCGCCCGACTTGTTCTCGCGTTTCTTGTAAAAGCGGTAGCCTTTGTAGATGAGATTGAGCATACCTTTCGAACTCCTCGTGAATTCCATGATATTAGGTAATGGCACAAAATGATCTTTCGAGCGCTTTTCTCAGATACGATCGAGAACGATATAAATATAATGAATCTGGTTATATATAGAAACTGTTGTGGCCCTGTTCAAACCAACGGCAGTTATGCTACTGCAGATCGCTCGTGGAGATAATGACACTAGTTGGCTCGCTTGACTCTCCTTGTACACTGGCGACGTCACTATAGTGTCAGTGTGTCCGTGTCGCAGTCGTTGCCACCAACGGAGGTGGCGAGCAAGTCGGAGATTATGGGAGCTTACGAAGGTCAGTAGTGGTGGGGGAAGGTGGAATGCGTATAATGCGGGATGGATCCGCTCGCGTCCCTAATTTCCGTTGCTATGGCAACGACACACAGTCAGTGCTGAAAACATTCGCCATCCTAAAAACATTTGTCTCATTATCGACACCAACGTAGTTTTTATAAATGAAGGGAATCAGTGTAGGCTACTTGTCGCTCGAAATAGAGCAATTTATTTTGAATTATGTTATTGATAAAAATGTTATGTTTAGTTCTAGATTAATTCAATATTGTGATTATCATTATCACCCAAAACTAGACTTATATACAGCTGTACATTAACAGATTTCCAAAATGCTCAACCCAATCAAAATGTTATTGTAATGAGTAAAATGCAAACTTTAACTATGGGTCGTACCCTTAATAAGTCCAATTCTCATCAATTTTGGGGGGCAACAACTAACCAAAGACCAAGTCCTCTATCCAACGACACTACAAACTTAAAATCGATTGAGAACTGGGGGATTGCACAGGGGCGGCTCGTGAGTTTTTTAGTGCCCTTGTAAAGATCAAATTTGCCGCCCCTCCAATCGCTTCTCAAGTTCCAATTAAAAAAAGCTCAGCGTATTAAATAAGTGTGGACTTGGAAATCGTGTACCCTATGCATAAACGCAAAGTAACAAAATTGAAAAAATCCTCCCAGCAACATCGTTCCCCATAAACATTATAGGATTGAGTATGTAGGTTTGCTGACACATTGGATGTTGTAAGAAAATTGATGTAGATCCCCTATCTATTAAATGTATTTTTATTAAATTTATCAAAATATAGCATTTGTTTTTCCTTTTAGTGGGATAGGTTTCCCGCTATGTGGGGGTTTTGCAAGCAAATAAAAGTTAAACCGCTTAGACTTAATGAAGTTAGACTTAATGAAGCCTTTGGTGCACACCAATTTTATCAAACTATGTCAATAAAGCAAAATGAAGAGTGTAACTGATTTTCCACAAAATAACATGGAAACATGTTTTTTCTGTAGTGTTTTTAGTTAAAATTGGTGAATATTTCAAATCATTGTTTAAAAAATGCCATTAGCCTATTTTAACCTTTTTTTTAAACACATAAAACATGTTACATTAGTTGAGTGGTTCGATCATCCTTATAATTTTAGAACCTGGACAGAACTCCCCTACACCCTCATACTGAATTTAAGGTCTTACCGTAACAATACCACCGTGTATTAGTAACCGTGATTAATACCATAACAACAATTCCCTATAGATAAATTCACTAAAACGTTGCAAACAATAAACCAATTTACACCATCTAAGATAACTGTTATAAATAAATTGTGGTAGTAGATAAACAACCACCAACGTTCACAACTCGTCGTGGCGGAACAATGTTCATCGCATTCTTCGTCCGGTACTGAGTTAGGGTATGAACACACAGAACGCGGCGCGGCGCGGCGCGGGGCGGCGCGGTGCGGCGCGGCGCGTCATCAAGCGTCGACTTGAACACACAGAACGCGGCGCGGCGCGGAACGTCTTTACTCTTTTCACTTCAGTAATCAGTGTCCGATATGGCGTTGAGCAAATTGGTTCGATGTTTGCTGCGTTTGGAAAACACTTATTTAAAGTATCACACGTTCGTTTTTGGCGGAAACAAATACAGATCAAACCGTATCCAACGTCACCAAAAACTTTAATTTTGGTTGTAAATTGTAGGAGGAGTTCTCCATACAAAAACCCTTAGTGTATTAAATAAGTGTAGGTTTTATAATGTCAAATACTGCGATCGTCGTTAAACAATCCCGAATCCGGACTACCAAACAACTACACATGCACACCAAGTCTATCCAACGACACTAAAAACTTTAAAGTCAGTGAAACTGTAAAGAAGTTCCAATTACAAAATAAACCTCAGTGTATTAAATAAGTATGGTATAGATTAAAGCAATATATTCTACCATTGTCACCTATTCCACAGCGTGTCCACAATTCCCCTGTTCTTGTAATGTTTATGCTTCGCTTGCCACAGTGCAGGCCTACAAAACACTTCGTTAAACACTCGCCATCCATCATATTTGCAGGGAAGACGCGCGAAAACGCGTGTTGACGCTCCAAAAAATCAAACTCAACTGGTCCAAGTGAAGACGCGCCGCGCCGCGCCGCTCTCTGTGTGTTGAACTCCATAACAAACTATGAATTTGTTTTTCACGCGTCATGACGCGCCGCGCCGTGCCGCGCCCATCGAAGTATATAATAAACTGGAACGCGCGCTGCCCGTCGAGCAAACGGTCCGCCGGCCGGCCGGGCCGCCATCTTTGAAGTTGGCAAGAAAGAGCAACGCCGCACTGCAGCACCATACCGTTTCGCGCTGTTAGTCGTTCAGAACCTCAATTAATTATGTATGTTGATGTCGCAGTTTATTAATTAATTTATTGTTGTTTTCCTAACATAAACTTAATGGTTTTTATATTGTTCATTTTACATTATTACTGAAAATTAAAGAACAAACCAAAATGCTTATAATTTTAATTGTTCGCAAAAGTTGGTTTTAGCATTGACTCTAAAGATGCATAAAAAGTCAGTGGTATAAGGGTTACTATTGGATGTGAGATATATATTATTTAATCGTATTTTTATACGAAAAATAAACATGTGGTTGAATAAAGATGTGCATCAGAATAATATTAACACGTGAGTGTCCTGTTATGAACACAGCTGCCAACCAAAAAAAATAGTATTATACTTGTTACTTAAGTGTTCTTTAATAAATAAAAATTAAAATTAAGTCTTCGCATTGTTCATAGTGATTAAAGGGTGCTACCTGTTTTATTCGAAACCCCTAAGAATAATTGACCATGTTTATTAGCAACTAATATTTATTTTTATTTTATTACTGCAATTGTAAATTGTTTTTTATACTTTATTTTTCCAATACAGCGGCCAACTTAAAATTTTTAAAGGGTAATGAACCCCCCCCCCCCCAATGTAACTATAGGTTAATTTTGAATTGTGTAAATAATTTTAAGAAATTTTTATCCGTCGTTTTTTTCTGAATCTAACAATTAGGTAGCTAGGGACAATTATAAGATTAACATGGGGAAAACCATTACTGTCTAAATCTAAGAAACCATTTCAGTAAAATAGCGCTAAAGAAAAATAATACTTAAAATTACGTTTAAAAAACATTTGGCGTGTAATAGTTATCTATTACGCATAAATAAACTTATTTTCCAATATGGTGGACAAAGAAATCTGGAATTTCATGTCATTATAAAGAAATGTTTTTACGTGTAATTTAAGACATTTTTAGTGTTTAAAATTTTTATGTTACCAAATGGTTTCGGAGATACATGGTATATGAAAGTTTAACCCATGCTAATCTTAGGGGCTAAAGATAAACTTCAATTATTGACCTTTGCAAAAATTATTGTTTACGGCAACTTTAATTGATTTTTAAATAGTTTTGAGACCGCTCATTCTGTATCTATCTAACTAACTAAATAAATTAATATAAGATTTCATAGTAAAAATCCATTCAATCTCTAGATTAACAGTATACACATTCAATTGAACAGTGCAGATGACTTACGTTAACCTTTTTAAGACTGCACAATGGATATAAATTTTTCATATACAGTAATAATTTAGTGATAATGACACCCTTTATTATCATTTATAAAAATATACTGTCAATTCAATGTAATTCAACAAAGAAGAAAGCTAAAACTAATGAAGAATATTCAACCAAATTTTAAACTGACACTATTGTGCCGTACAGTGCTATAGAAAAATTTCGTCAAACTATGCGTACCTTGCGTTCAGTACAGGTATGCGTACCTTGCGATCTAACTTATGTTCACTCAAGCTGATAGTACGATGGTCTATCAGTTGATAGGATACCTTATGAACGCTAGTTAAAACAAAGTGTAAAAATGGGCTAAATAAAATTTGTGTAGGCCTAGTTTATAGTAATACAATTATTTTAATTGTATAAAATTATACCATAAACAATAGATAGGTACTGTATGTAAATCGATAAAAAAATCATATTACTTCGCCAAATGAGATATCAATAGTCATATCTTTGTAACAATTAGTAAAAAAAAAAAACAAAACAAAAAAACGAAACGATTCTACCTTGCTGGAAGTGTATCAATCAGGCCATATCATCGGCAGCGTTATCTCGGACGCCCGACGCTTTCGCCTATTCGTAGAAACGCTCACTAAAAAATTGATTGTAAAAAAACGGATTGACCTACAGACGATATTTTTAATGCAAAATAAAATTCAGAATGTCCTCTACATTTCATTCACTGGAAGTTTTTGCCTGACCAAATAATAAAAAATTCCTCGCTTACTACTTTTTTCACTACGTTATCAAATTAAATCAAAGTAATCTTTAAAAATATATTATTATAACTTAAAATATATTTTTTAGCTGAAACCATTAGTGATCTGTTCGACATTTAAAGCTGTAAAACGTCATGTAAATTTAAAATACATTGCGTTGCGTTTAATGTTCTAAACATTGATTTAAGTGAAACGCTGCATCGTCATCGGTGCTGGTTACCGCCAACTTCAAAGATGGCGGCCGGACCGATTCGGTGCCGGGTAAGGGTATGAACACACAGAACGCGGCGCGGCGCGGCGCGGGGCGGCGCGGTGCGGCGCGGCGAATCATCAAGCGTCGACTTGAACACACAGAACGCGGCGCGGCGCGGAGCGTCTTTACTCTTTTCACTTCAGTAGTCAGTGTCCGATATGGCGTTGAGCAAATTGGTTCGATGTTTGCTGCGTTTGGAAAACACTTATTTAAAGTATCACACGTTCGTTTTTGGCGGAAACAAATACAGATCAAACCGTATCCAACGTCACCAAAAACTTTAATTTTGGTTGTAAATTGTAGGAGGAGTTCTCCATACAAAAACCCTTAGTGTATTAAATAAGTGTAGGTTTTATAATGTCAAATACTGCGATCGTCGTTAAACAATCCCGAATCCGGACTACCAAACAACTACACATGCACACCAAGTCTATCCAACGACACTAAAAACTTTAAAGTCAGTGAAACTGTAAAGAAGTTCCAATTACAAAATAAACCTCAGTGTATTAAATAAGTATGGTATAGATTAAAGCAATATATTCTACCATTGTCACCTATTCCACAGCGTGTCCACAATTCCCCTGTTCTTGTAATGTTTATGCTTCGCTTGCCACAGTGCAGGCCTACAAAACACTTCGTTAAACACTCGCCATCCATCATATTTGCAGGGAAGACGCGCGAAAACGCGTGTTGACGCTCCAAAAAATCAAACTCAACTGGTCCAAGTGAAGACGCGCCGCGCCGTGCCGCGCCGCGCCGCGCCGCGCCGCTCTCTGTGTGTTGAACTCCATAACAAACTATGAATTTGTTTTTCACGCGTCATGACGCGCCGCGCCGTGCCGCGCCGCGCCGCGTTCTGTGTGTTCATCCCCTAAGGCACCTGAGAGCGCGTTCCAGTTTATTATATACTTCGATGGCCGCGCCGCGCCGCGTTCTGTGTGTTCATCCCCTTAGTTTACCGCACTGTTGTACCGTACCTGTGTGCTTTCCTTCCATCATCATCTGTGGTATCTTCATTAAAAGTTTTACTTTGTCGCCTCTGTTCAATTAAACAGTTGTTAAGAAAAGACAACTCTTTTTCAAATTTTACTGCTTTTTTCTTTGCTGCTGCTTGTCTAGTCGTCGTTTGGTCAAATCTAGCTCTAGCTTTCCGATAGTTCTCTCTGATCTGATTCCAACGTTTTCGGCATTCCTCCGCTAAAAAAAGAGCCATAGGCTATTTTAAGATCGTAATAACAACGAAAACGCAAAAATATCTAGATAGGCCTACAGTGAAACCCAACTGAAGTTATTTTATTATAACTGACTATTGCATTGTTAGATTGCTGCATTCATTTACAGTAGGCTACATAATACGTAAAGATAAATTACACATATCCCGAATGAAGGACCCGCACATTATAGTATAAGTTACTAACTTCTTAGTCACTAAATAACATCTATCCATGCTTCAAAATTTCGGTTGAACATCTAACCTTAAAAATGTATTTAAAAGAAAATACCAAAGTAATGTAGCGGTCCACTGCAATTAATTTCAATTATTTCACCTTAGATCATAGAGTTCCACTAATCCGAATCAATTGTGACAGGATTGTTCCGGTTCGTAGCGAATTTTCGAAATAGGCGGAGTTCATAAACTATGCATAACATAATGATAAATAGGCCTAATAACAAATTTGTAGTTTTTGGACAAAATGTGTTCGGATTAGGCGGATTTTCAGACTCCACATATAGTATAAATAGCGTTCTTATTTTATTCAAAGCTATAATTTTTTACATGAAAATTATAAATGAGTATACAATACTAATTAATGAGAACGTGAACCTTATGTTTTGACTTAGGCCTACCTGTGCTGCTGTTGGTCATTTGGGCCGATATTTCCTCCCAGCAATTCATTCGACGTGTATTATTCATGTAGTTGATATGTGAAGAGTCGTATAGTTCACGATAGTTTTGCACTAATTCTATTAACATTTCATCATCCATTTTGGTACGCTATATTTTACCCCGATATGTCAAATTCTTGTGTTCGGTTACACATAAACGTGTTAGGACACGGAAATGGAAAGGACACTGACGGAAAAGATTGACAAAATTGTGCTGCTGTGGCTACACATAACGAGAAAGTGACAGGACATTTCTGGGGGGGGGAGACGGCGCGGAGGGACGTTGCGCGCGCATCCTTCAGACTACAGACGATTCTCAACTGTTGTACTGTATTGTATTGCCGCGTTTACATTGGAGTTGCAGACATTTGTCTGCAACATTTTGTTGCCAACTGTCTTCCACCGAGAGTGGAAAACAAAAATTTAGTAGCAGACAAAATTAGAGCTGTTTTCATTTACGCAACAAAATCGGCAATATTTTGTTGCCAACACGTATTAACAACTCCAGTGTAAACGCGGCTTTACATCCCGCACACGGTGTGCGACACACCGTAATCACCGAACTTCCAGAGTTAAACTACCGTCAGAATTTACTGATAAGTCAGAAGGGGTGGCTAGGCTACACATATAGACGGGGGCTACACATAGGAGGGATAAGCGCCGACACGACATTAGACGAATTATTGAATGCTCGTCTCCAACAAGCATCCCCAACATCCGACAAGGGAAATACCCCGTGCTTGTCATGTACTGTCATGTCGTGTAATAAATTACTTATTTGTTTACTTTATATACTTATCATTCATTAACTCGTGTTATTCACAAAGACTTCACAGCATTTTACACTCCCTATTGTACAGACACCTTATACGTACTGGGGCAAAACGTTTGAGGAGTGTGATTGAGTTTGAAGAGGAAATGGAGGGAAAAAACCAATGTAAACCTGATGTACATAATGAATGATTGCTTTGTAGCGAGGCGCGCGGAGCCATGCTCTCTATCCTATGATGACGTCACAGTGACCGCGGGCGCAAACATGACGGGCGAGCGAACAAAGACATTTCACGGGGCTTTTATAGTTTTGTCCGGCAAAATCATTTCCGTCCCCCTATCGCCCCTGCCTATGACAGCGGTGCGACGCTGCCATGTTGTGCAGAGATGTCCGACGTTGCCACGTTGCTCCTGAGAGACAGCTGCACACAGGTCGCCGGTATCACGCCACACGAATACGATCGACGAAGTCGCCGCTGTCCATAAAATAATGCATTCGCATCACTTATGATGCCATCCTGTTTTTCATCAAATAAATGTAAAAAAAAACTCTCATGACTTTATATTGCATTTCCCCTTTACATGTATAAAAAATTGGACAAAAAATGTAAACCACATTCATGATTCATTTTTATGGTTAGCTAAACTCTGTTCCTGAAATTACTCTACGGAAACCCTCGGTAGCCGCCAACCGGCACATAATGGGCGAAACATTATTATGGCCACCCACGTAGCGCATCTATCTAATGGCTCCCCCCTCTCCGATGCATAACTTCCGCCCCTCCCTCGATCGATATTTCCCCTCCCCTCCCTCTCCACTACACCGGGCGACGTGACGTAACAGTAAACGTAAACACTTCAGCTACAGCACAAGCACACTGCTCAAGGGTCGAGTTTTCAAACACGGATAAACGAAAGTGTGTCTATAGCCGCGTTTACACCGGAGTTGGAGACCGGAGTTGCAGACTTTTATCGGCAATCTCGATTGCAGACGCTAGTTGCAGACAGAAGTTTGCAACCTGTGCTTGCAACTGTACACAGTTTGCTTCTGCAACCGCAACCTGCAACCGAGCCATCAGTCAGTGTGTATAATGTCGATTGGTGGGCAGGGCCGGATTTAAGATTTTTGCCGCCTGTAGGGGGCGCACCGAAACTGCGATCCAAAACCCAGGTATACGCCGAAACTGCGATCCTTACCCCAAGGGCGACCCCAGGCAGACGCCGAAACTGCGATCCTGGCACGGAGGCCGCCACCGGGACGATACTGACGATACCGTAGGCCTACATAAGACGATACTGCTGCTCTTGCTCTCAAACTGAGAATGACTGATATATTTGTGGGGGAAAATAAATAAGGATTGTACACCCTGAAAGTCTTCGTTTATTGGTCCAGGTTGAGAGTCATCTTCACCCCTGGGCCGGTAGCCCATTGTTGCGCAGTCGGCAATTTTAACTATACGGCTTTTAATGCAAAACATGGTACGGTGTTTGATTTCCCTGTTCGGACGCCGTTTTTTCAACCGATTTTCTTTAAACTTTCTAAGTGTTTAGTTGAATAGTTATATTAGGTCCCTCATACCTCGAAATTTTGAAAATTTAACAAATATTACTCCCTGTGACGTCGCAAAGTAACTCGATTTTCCTAGTAATATTTGTTAAATTTTCCAAATTTCGAGGTATGAGGGACCTAATGTAACTATTCAACCAAACACTTACCAAGTTTAAAGAAAATCTGTTGAAAAACGGCGACCGAAACAGGGGAATCAAATACCATGTTTTGCATTAAAAGCCGTATAGTTAACATTGCCGACTGCGCAACAATGGGCTACTGGCCCAGGGGTGAAGATGACTCTTAAGGGGGTGGTATGTGCGAGTTTAGTACAACTTGGAAATCCCAGTTCATTGGTATTAGTTGAAAAGTGACTTGAGCTACACGTCGGACGGCGAAACATTCTAGAGCCACGGACGCTGGAATCCCCGCTGGACCCTCCGCTACCTGCTGATGGGCCGCTGTGCCAGGATCGCAGTTTCGGTTGTGGGATTAGCAAACCCTTTTGAGGATTAAAACTAAGATCGCAGTTTCGGTGCACCGCCTGTAGGCTGTCCATTTTCTGCCCCCCCCCCCTTCCCCCTCCAACTACTTAGGGACAGACACATACATAGTTTTTATTGTTCCTCTTTGGAGCATATTCGCCTAAAAGTACGGCACAGTGAAGTATGTCTCAATATACCAAAAACTATGGCAAGTACCAAAAACTTTTATGATCTGTGTATTCTTTAGTTGAATAATTGTTTTAACCAGGAATCATAACACAAATGATAAAAAAGTAACTTCACAGGACAGCTAGAACAGCCGACAGGCAAGACAGTGTAGACCCAACTGTCAGCCCAATAATAATGTTGGTTTTGTCACAAGCTACAAAACATAGTTCGAACGACTTTAAATTAAATTGAAATATGAATTAATGAAAACTAGAGATCGCCTCTTGATCGAAATTCGATCAAAATTTCAGTTGATCTGG
Organism: Neoaliturus tenellus; assembly: GCA_030545055.2. Taxonomy (NCBI): domain Eukaryota; kingdom Metazoa; phylum Arthropoda; class Insecta; order Hemiptera; family Cicadellidae; genus Neoaliturus; species Neoaliturus tenellus. Next base: position 246,664,963 of record CM061531.1, on the reverse strand, counting down.
ACCCAAGTAGCTTAAAATCATTTTAGAACTAAAACATCTGTCCTTAATAATTTTCTAGCATTTGTTTTGCAACAGCTGTCTTATGATTCATTCAATTATTTTCCTTTCTCCATAAGATTAACATTGGAACTTTGAAAGCCTGTGGGGCGTAGCCCTGTGGTCCGATGTGAATTAGAATGTGATTCTGCTCATCTACAGGACTATACCTTTCTAATGGTATGCGCGGATTCATCCTACGATGCCCACGAGCTGAGAAAAAAGGAGGAAATGAAACATGCTTGCGTATTAATATATAGATTGAATTAATTTTCATCAATTACGGTAGTAAATTTACGTAGACCTGCACTTTTCTGTGTAAGTTAACTTAAATCTTACAAAAATATAAATAATAGGACATTCACCACTTGACAAAGCTAAAGAATTGGCAACAGCGCGGCGCCGCCATGACGACTTATGTTTTAAAATAAAACATAATTTTAAATAAATCAACTTCATGGACTCTATAAAGTTGCCTATCTAATATTTTTTCATGGGGAGTTTATTTTATAAATCAAAACCATACGTATGCTATATTTTGTAGCCAATCCATTCGTCAATTCATTAAAATGTTTTAGAAAGAAGAAAGGAAATCAGTAGTTGCGAATGTAAACACTGGGGGCGCTAGTGTAGTTCCCTCCTTCTAAAGGCCTATACAAACTGCGATTGTCGTTCCTACAATTACCCTACATGAAAAATGTGTTACAAAAATGTTTGAAGTAAATTCATATTAAAAGAATAAATTCATTTCCATTGCCTCAAATGAATTTACTTCCAATCAGAAAGAAGTTTCTGTTATTAAAGTAGTAAAAATATTTTCCATTTTTTGTAAATTGCCAAAGTGCCGTCCCTGAAATTTGCCGCTATAGGCTCCAGCCTTTTCAGCCTATTTAGAAATACGGCGCTGTTGGTGGGAGAGGAAGTGACGTAGCGACGTAGCCGATGGGCGGGAGGGGTGGCGGGGTTGATTGCAGACTCAAGTTGCAGATCAAATAGGCGCTGCAACTCGGGTTGCCGACCGGGGTTGGCAACCGCCTTTGATCTTTACCGACTTCGGTCGGAAAACCAAAATTCGGTCTCCGACTCGAAAATTCGGTCTGCAACTCCGGTCGGCAACGCGAGTTGCAGTTGTTTTAGTGCGTCTGCAATCGAGATTGCCGATAAAAGTCTGCAACTCCGGTCTCCAACTCCGGTGTAAACGCGGCTTATGGGACAACATCTAGGTACACCGGTATTGCAAAGTCAACAGCATGACAATTTTTCAAATAAAATTTTGTTTTAGTTCAGTGTTGAATTTTTATACATAGTTTTTTTTTAACATTTGAGTGACATGTCGATCTTAAGGTACCGTAACTATTTGCAGTTACAACGCGACAGGACGGAATGCGTCGAATGCTAATGGCAGCAAATTAATTGTAATATCAACACTCACACTCGAGACAGTGGAAATTAGAGAACCATCGCTATATAGGCAAGTAGTCACTTCGTGCACGGTCGAATTCTATAAGGCGCGAGCGTTGGGTATCGATTTATTTTCTTATAGATTACGCGAAGCCACAGATTTAAAGCGGTTATCGAAATGAAACACAACTAACATCAACATATTTAACACAATACCACTTACAGACTCTACAATTATTACACAAAGATTACTTTTCTGGTTCCAAATTGTCTTCAGCGGCAGCCCAAAACTTGGCGATGTCGCCGAGCAACTCTTTAGATTGAAGGAAAGCCACAGCTTCTTCCTCAGTTCTGGGCAAGTCCCATAGGTATTCGAATACGATCACTCATATTCGGCGAATAACCACACGACCAACATCATAACATGAGGTACACGACTGTAACGCGATCGTAAATGGTAATGAACGATGAACTGAAAGACTGCAGAGATAAACGGTTCTAGACGTCTAGAGCATTGACATCTACCCGACCTTGGACTACCCAACATTGTTTAGTCCAGACGCATAGCTTTCCATAGATAGATAAGCTATATTTAGTCTCTAATATCTAGACAAGTAACAATTTCTTAATTAAGCGGCCTCCTGTCCTGATAACCGATATTCCTAAGTGTTCACAAGGTGTTCACAACTGCACAACTTGATGGTGTCCACAGAATAAAATTCAAAGTAGTTTAATGCGACATCATGCTATTTACCTATTTTGAGTCAGTTTTGAGGTCTCCTGAGTGCGGCCGGTTAAACCGGGGCCGGATTGCCCGTCGCCCGTTCCGTTGTCGTCCTCTCCCTGATTGCGCAATGCTGATGCGTTAAAGTCGTGTCGAAGTCGGTACAGCGTCGACATTGAAGTCGACTTAAACAGATACCCTTTCTGCACAAGCGGTTCTATTTCTTCTGCATATATCTGAAATAAATGGGTCAGGTAACTATACTGGCTTACTCAACGTACAATGGCCAAACCTTTGCCAACCTTCAAAAAGAAAAATGTTTTGTCTGCCCAATTGACAACGCCGAGCATTATAAGTTATCTGACCAGGATTGGAATCTCTTGGAAGTCTCTATGGGACTTGAAATTACATAATTTGTTACTTGAACCATTTTATCCTATTCCAAGCATACCTATACATGATTGGAGTTAACAGAATCACATACAGTATATTTGAATTCTAGGTACGCTACGTTTTGGCAAAGCTTTATATTAATTTATCTGGGAGAGGTGGCGAAAATAATCGTGTACATTAAATGCTTTATAGTTTTCTTTCAGACCCACCTGCGGCACGCTGCAACCCAGGTCGGTCCTGGCCCTGTGTCTCGCCCGCTCCATGGCCCGCATGACCTCCACACTCGGGGGTCGGGGTCGCCACAACGATGTAGCGTTTCCCGCACGACCTGCCCATTTTTCACCACCACCGTGCCGCGGCACGACTTCCGGTTCTCGCACTCCCACACGATACCGCCGCTTTTCCGCTCCTTCCGCATGGTAAACCGGAACTTCTTGTAGAGCAGGATGGGCCGGCCTCGAATGGACGTTCCGTACTCCAGGGTCTCCATGGCGAGAAACACACAACTGGGACGGAGTCGGAAGTAAAACGCACGATGCTTGAGATAAAAGTTACGTGGCACAGGAAAAATACGATTCTACCACCACAAATATTTCGGCGGACAGTTTGCAACACTCAAAGCACTTTGAATAAAAGAATGCGTTCAAGAGAACAAGTTCAACCTAACCTAACAATACAGAGAAGTGCAAAACGCGACCGTACCTCCACGAAGGGTCGGTTGGGAGGGACTAAAGAAAATGGACCCGTCCAACGGCTTCGTCACCTCTGGATTCGTCATCGCATAAAAACCACTGAGCAGAACTAATGAGGGTCGGCCGGCGCGCCACGCCACACCGCCCAGGGCACCTCACTAGAACAGGCAAGGTAATAAGGGTCGACCCCGATTCCATGGGAGGAGTTTTATCTAAAAACATTCAATTTATGTATCATACTATGCGTATGAACTGACGAACTCATGTCGGAATTTGTATAGTATTTATAATCAGAAAAAAATAAATCTTTGAAAAAATTAAAAACTGATATTGTCAATGTAAAACATTATTGCTTGTCACAGTAAGTATCACTGGACTAGCAAACAATTTTTATCTCAATACAATACCGCGTACCTATGTAATACGACCGTGCACAAACTACTATTATTCATAATACAATAAAATTCACTTTCCCATTCCTCTTTCTCTTTGCGCTCCCACATGCAATGCCTTTTCGATTAGTTTTCATTATAACCGTATGCGAAGAAATAATTTGTTACACACTTCCTTATTCTAATTGCACAGTATTAGTTGCGATGATTTTATAATCAAGACAACAAGCTAATTTAACATTTTAAAATTGTTTGTTTTAATAAAAGATTTTTTGTAATTCGTATATCACAACCAAATAGCCCGTTTGTCTACAGTACCTGAAAATAGTCAACTTTACCCAGTGAAATTCTACAATTTCTGTCAAACTTTAACCTAGATTTCCCACGCAAGAAAACTCTAGTGATGCCAGAAAAAAATTCATTTTTGGATAACACTATTTGATTCAACACTCAGTGAAAGGGGGGAAGGTGAAAAACTGACCCTCACCAACACGCCACGCCTCCGCCGCTGCGTTCTAATTTCATTTCTGTACCCCGTTCGGAAACTCCTCGAGACTTCGACAGGGTTAAAATCTAACGTTCGTTTTGTCAAATTGTGCTTTAACTATAAATCACTGCATCCATTCATAATCTGTAACTTCGATGAATATTGTAATTTAGCCCATTTTTTTGTACATTTAAATAGCTGCTATACTAACACGACAAATTTTTTAATAACAACTATTTTTTAGAAAATGGACCTAATCAGTATCATCAGGATAAAAACATAAACTATTTAAGTACTTTCTTTTTTTTCTTCTTTCAAACTGCACATTTTCCCCTTTCATTCTTCCATGAGCACTCGATGGCAATTTAGATTTCTTAGTTTGCCTTGCGTTTGGCACCTTTACTACAGTGCACCATGCTAACATCACAAAATTAGCAGTCAATACATGAACGAGTATATGCGGAAAATCAACTCACAGGGAGAGCAAGCCAAAACAGTACAACATGGTACAACTGGGGTGGGGGGGGGGGGGGGGTACAGCGGGTATTGCTGGTGTGACGCCGACGCCCCACATATTATCCGCGGCGCCGCCGGGACCGCATATGTTCGTGGTTGCGAGGTTTTTGCTCGACCCTCATCACCATCCTGAATGTAAAATTGTAAACCCACCGTAGCAGCAGCACTGCCCAGTAAAAACCCACGTGGTCCCAAAATACATTGTACTATTGAGCTGTGCTGTGCAAAGCTTCAGATTTCTAGCTCAGATCCTTTCTTAAAAATAAATCATACTGTAAAGCAGTGCAGCTTGGGAGCGATCGCACCCATCAGGATGGCATTAGGGTTCCGCGTGGGAGCGATCGCTCCCATACCGCCGCGAACGTGTTAATATATTGGTAAAGTGAATTTTTTGTGGAACATGTTTATTGTGTGTGTAACTTGGGTCTGTTAGGAGTGTAACAGACGCCGCCAGCGCAGTAACGGGTTAAAACATGCTTTAACTAGCCAGGAGATGCTTATATTGGTATACATCCACGACCAATAATGAGCTTTTTTATTGCAATACTAGAGCAAGTTTACCGTGGGATGTGCCCTCAGTGCCGTTCTACGAATCTGCTTAGAGGTGCACCTCATTGCTGTGGATATTTAAAATAGCCTCTACGTTACTTTTAGTTCCTAAGACTCTTATATTTTTATGGCTAGTAAAAATGTACGGAAGTACGGATTTGTAAAATCGTAGCTTATATAATTAAAATCGAACCAAATACATGAAACAAGCACGTACAAAGTGTATTGAGTATTATCATGGGGCGTAGGAGTTTCTTTTTGATTTCTTTTTGCTTTGGATCTCTCGCGGTACAATTTTCTGACGCAGGTGGACCTCTTGTGAAGGTTGCCCACTTCCTGGGCGAAGATTACTTGCACCGGTGTATCTTCCTCCCGAGCCCGCTTCTTGGCCTACAAACAAACGTTTTCCAATTTTAAAGTAACTTATTAAATTTGAAAACCGCTCTAAAACTTATACTTGGCTCAAACATGCACTTAATTCACAAAATACACAAAAGTACAATAAACTAGCCTGCACGGATTCCATTAACTAGATGTAAACCAACTCTTTTTCTCGTAAAATTACCATATGGTACAATATTTAAGTTTTGTTCGCCCCAAAATTGCATTGTGCATACATGAACGTGAACTGAATACTTAACCATAGTTTCGCTCATTGGCATAAAAACTTGTAGATTGTATTGGAGCTATTTAAAACTTATAACCTCCAATTTAAACTTATAAAAATTCATAATGACAGGAAAAATTCGAAATTTTTTTGCAAATGTAATCTGACGTGTTCTGTGTAGACCTACCCACTATTTGTGTTTTTTGCCAAACACTGAGTTGAATATTTCCTCCGTAGGTTAATACAAGTGAATGTTATTTTTTTAGGCCTATTTCAGGTATGAATCTGGTCGCCAAATTAGGCCTACCTTAAAACGAGAAAAACAGTAAAAAGTAAAAAAGATGTTAAACTATGACAATTTTAATGATAAAAAGTAACAGTATTGTTTATTTTTTTAAAAGCATAAGAAAAGCTTACAAACATATTTTCCATTCTTACTTCGTATGCAAACAATACTGAGCCTGGGTAGTTACATAAATTCAGTTATGCTTATACAATTAATTACTCTAGGCCTACGAGTATTTACGATATTTCATATTTTCCTCCAGGAAGAAACAGAGTATACCTAATCCTAATGCTGTATTACATAGTTCAATTGACTTGGATACGAGGAGGTTATAAAATGACAAAATGTATTAGCCTATATTAATTTACTACCACTCCTCACCTGCGCGTACTTCTTCCTCAGTTCCAAACGAGTTGCATCCGGCTGCCGACACTGATGTTCTTCCACGGCACCGACCACTTCGCCGTCCTTACTACGAAATCTTCCACGGCATCCACTGCCCGCTTGGGTTAAACAAATCCAAGTTATGACCCCTTTCTTGTTTTCCCTGTGTTTCCGATAGGCGTAACCCAAATAATGAGCGGACGGCTTCCCTCGGCAAGTCTCGACCACTTCCATCGCGAATCTCTGCCACAATCACTAGGCTCTACAAATAAACTGAACAAAGAAACGCGCCTCCAAATAAACGTGGTCTTCACACTTCAGAAACGGAAGGCAAACTGGGAGAGGAACCTACCCTGGGAGGGGGAGGGAGAGCCTGTACGCCGCAGCTGCGGCGCTAATTCGGTACATGACATTGCGGTACGGCTTGGAATGACAGGTTCGACGGCCGTTTGTCGAGGGTCTGGCACTAATGTGTTCACACAAATGTGCGAGGGGGCCGGAGTCAGGTGAAAATATACCTTATAGTTCGGGCGGTGGTCACTAGAGCTCTCACAAGTAGTTTCCAAAGCATACTTCCTTACCGGCGAACCGAGCGTGCTTCGACGGTCGGCCGAGCGGATCGATATCCCTCGTGATTTACAACCCCTAGAATGACAAGTTTTTGGCCTGGCGCTGCGGTGCCGGCCCGGCCATCGTCGCCTCCTCGGTCACAAGTTAACATATTGAAAAGTATTGAGGAAACCGTTTAGGTGAAATATAACTACTTTGACATTTAATTAAGAATCTATTTATTTGTTTTTAACAAGAAAATGATCATAACAAATTCAAATTCTAATGTAAAAGCAAAGAATTAAAATGATAAGAAGAATTTCTAAAGATTAAATAATATATAAATACAATGATTCAACGGGTAACACTCAATATATAACGTTTTACTATTTAAAATATAGACGTAACAGTACTGTAAATAACATCGATGTGCCCTAAAAATTACTAGGAAACGACGAAAAACGTAAACCATCCTCCAACAAGAGCATGGGGATTGGAAAAACGCCTGCGCTGTGTACATCAAACAGGTGTTTTAGTTTGATTTCAATTCAAGAGCCAGATGAAGACCTATAGAGTTGCAGTACTAACAAAAACATTTTTTACAATTGCTTCTTCTGTAGTTAATGTTATAAATTTGCTATGATTGTGTAGAAATAAGCAACGTGTTCTGTAAAGAAAAACTGCAATAACTCCGTTGTTTTTTATCTGTACAAGTAAACGCATACGAACGCCAATGTCATTGTACATGTACACGTTTAACATTTGTGGATAAAACCTTTAGGGTGAAACTATAGGAAACAATTAAAATTTAGGCCTTAAAAAACAATTTCTCATTGACAATAATAAATTGTGGCCTTGACAGTTTCTCCGTTATTTGTGGTAGGATGTTTTAGAATTGGTTATTAATTGATTGGCAGTAAAATTATACCCATTTTAAGTAATTTTATTTCTACTATTTTGATATGTCAAAATTTTTAGATAAAATTTAATTCTAAACATTTTAATGGAATTTTAAAACGGAAAAAGGGTGAATAGGCTATCTATTTAAATATATAAAAGTCAAAGCCCTCACTCACTCATCACTAATTCTCCAACTTCCCGACTAGCTAGAGTACTGAAATTTGGTATACTCATTCTTTAGGATCAAAATAGGAAAGTCTGACTATTTTCATATTAATATTCACAAAGGGCTACGCCCTAGACGTCCTCAGAGTTACCATGTTATTCTTATGGAAGCAACATTTTTGTATTCTAACATATGATTATGGAAATTGAATTAGGTTTGTTTACATCTGCCACATGATGATTCATTCAAGAAAATGCTTATAAGCATAGAAGTAACCAGGTGTGAGCTATAATGTTTATTTATGTTTAACTTTAACATTGTCAAGATTAAAGTGATGTACTACTTTTAGTCTGGTGTACTTTGGTTGTATTAAGTGCAGTTTACTTTATTTCGTATTTTATTACATTATACTTTAGGTACTAACAAACGGTTTTGCAAATATAGTTTTTGAAGCACTTAAGGGCTCCACCAAACTGAATTTCAAAATTACTTTAGGGCATTCGCGGGGTTGAAATTTTTGACATGGACGTTCCTCTTTGCTCATGGGTGCTCACTAAGAAGCTGTTTTACCATTATAGTTTTCGAATTGTTTAGGGCTCTACCTAAAAGAAGCTGACAATTACTGTATAGCCTACGTGTTGAAATTTGACAAGGACGATTCTCTTAGCTCATTGGTACTATCTAATCTAAGAAACGTTTTGCAAATATAGTTTTGAAGCCCTTTAGGTCTGCACCCCACTGGACTTTCAAATTACTCTAGGGCCCACGGGGTTGAAATATGATGGAGGGTTCCCTTTACTCGTGGGTACTCACTAAGAAAAGGGTTTGCAAATATAGTTTGCAAACATAGTCATTTAAAGCACTTTAGGGCTCTACCCCACTGGATTTCAGAATTATATTAGGGGCCTTCACGGGGTTGAAATTTGACATGGACGTTCCCCTTAGCTCATAGGTAGGTTAGCCCGGGGACACACGGCACGGCGAAACCGCCGTGACGGCAAAACTGCCGTACGGCGATATCGCCGTGAATGTAGAGATACGTTGGAGTAAATGGGGCAGCACACACGGCGCCGGACGGCGAAACCGCCGTCCACGGCGAGAAAAACGGACGGCGAAACCGCCGTGTATTCTCTACTCTGCCGTACGGCAGTTTCGCCGTGTCTTTCGTAGAGGGCGTTGCACTTATGGAGCAGGGCACACGGCACGGCGAAACTGCCGTGCGGTCACGCTATCAGCCCTACTATAGTGTTAAATAATTATTGTTAATAATTTTAAAACTTATTTAATAGCTATTAAATTATGATTATAGTTCATATCCAAGTTAAGAAAATAATTTTCTAGTTTTATTACCGGCCTTTAGGTGTTTTAAACAACAATATTCTGAAAATGTATTCGTAATTATAGCCTAATTGCAATCGCTAAAATCACCATGCAAGAGTTTTTACATTAACCAAAGGAACGACTAATGGTCAGGGGTGAAAGGGTGGGGGGGGGGGGCAGCCGACCAGTGGTGAATCGTGAATCCCTCCGTGTCACACCTGCCCTTAGTAGGTTTTCAATCCTTGTGCGGGAAGGTTGTGGTGCCATGGCTAGAATTTGCCCAGCATTTCTCCTGGGAGAAATGCAGTCCCTCATGTTTGTTGATTTACGTTGGATGACGCGTTTGGTTTTATCAAAAATCCCATCAAATGTTTTTGTGGACATCCGAAAATAATTGAAAACTTATTTTCATCCTGACGCAACTGAAGGAAGAGCGTGTAAAGTAAAATACTCTATACAGTGTTCTTCCTAGCAAAATGGGGTGAATCCATTCACTCCGAAAACCCATAAGGCCAAGCAAAGCAATCTTCTTACGTCTTGACAACACCATTTTCAACCACGACTGAATCCGAATCGGGCGTCAGCCGTCAGAAGCTCTGCCGCACGGCAGTTCTGCCGTGCCGTGTGTTCTGCACCCAATTTAAGCCACGGCGAAACCGCCGCACGGCGATCTCGCCGTGCGGCGGTTTCGCCGTGCCGTGTGTCCCTAGCCTTACTCACTAAGAAAAGGTTTTTCAAATATATATTTTGAAATTCTTTAGGGCTCCGTCCCACAAGTCTTGAAAATTACTCTGGGCCCGAGGGGTTGAAAGTTGACATGGACGTTCCTCTTTGCTCATAGTTGCTCACTAAGAAACAATTTAGCAAATTTACTTTAGGGCTCCACCCCACAGAACATCAAAATTACCATACATATGCTAAGGGATTAAAATCTAACGTAGATGCTCCGTTTGGCAAATAGGTGCTCACTTAGAAACGGTTTTGCAAATATAGTTTTCGAAGTTCTTTAGGGCTCCGCCCCATAGGACTTCAAAATTATGCCAGGGGCTTCCCCCCACAAATTCTCAAAATTACCATAAATCCTACGGTGTTGAAATTTAACGTTTATGTGTTCCGTTTTGCTAATAGGAGTTTACTAAGAAACAGTTTTATAAATATAGTTTTTTATGTTCTTTAGGGCTCCGCCCTACATAATTTTAAAATGACTGTAGGACCTACGGGGTTGAAATTTGACATGGTTGTTCTTTTTTGCATAATTGTTCTCATTAAGGAAATGTTTTGCAAAATTCCCTCAGAGCTCAACACACAGTAATTTGTTGTTTCATTGTCATTCTTAAGGAAGAAGATTTTGTTGCTCTTTTAAAGATGTTATTACCTAAAAAATAAATTCAATCACGGGCGAAGCCGTGACGGGACACAGCTAGTGTTAAAATATTTAAGTAAAACAGTCTTGACGTACGTAGTCCTGTCGAGTTTCAACTCAATACCTTGAGCAGTGATTTAAAAAATGCCATTAGTTAAGAAAAAATTACATACGGACGTATACAGACAGAAAAATAGGCACCGGAGAACCATGGTTATATCGTAAAATATGTTTGTCTCGATGCAAGGAACAATTATACAAAGGGGTTCCAGAGAGTTTCGGGACACCCTGTCTAAGTAAAGAAAACAGAAAATTTTCCTTACTACGCTATAAAAATTAAGGCATTAAGGTTTTTAATTGTCTGTGAAAAATAAATGGTAACTACTGTTGGCTAACGTAGGCCTACGGTAAAGTAAAGTTGCACATAATTTACTAAGGTATAACTGATATTTAGTACGGTAGGCCTACCTTAGGTCCAGGTCCTTGTAGGTGAAATCGAGTCTTCTCTCCTTCTGGTTAGCGAAGTGGTCTATTACTCTATCGTTGAAATTTGGAGTTGATAACAATGCCTTCTCAAGGGAACACATAGCAAGTGCATTAAGCCTCTTTCCCATCATTGTACTCCTGTTGACTGTTTTCATTCGTTCGAGGGTAGATAAGCCCTTTTCACTGTAGGGACGTGTTAAGGGAATGGTGCAAATGATTCGCAAAAGGTTTACCGATTCCGGAACTACGCCTTTGAGATTGTTATCATAGAAAAAGTTAAGTAATCTTAATGGCCCTGATGCTGATGAAAAATCCTCTATATTGTAGATAACTGACAATTCCTGCTTTAGTTCAACTTCATTCAGTTTATATGAATCTGCAGCTGTTCTCAATTCTACTTCCGGGAACGAGTCTTTGAATTTGGGAAATAAATCGGGCTGAAACAGCTTTGCGGCGGACAAGTGGTGCAAGAATTGGAAGCGATCGTCGACTCCTGTTATGATCATGTCACACACTTCCTTTGCAACAGCAGAAATGTGTTTTCCGTGTTCAGACCGAATACGTTTGCGCTCGGGCATGCTATCTCTAGCAATGGTGGGCTGATCCAGTTCTGGGGAGTCTCTTATATTTTGTACTTTACTCTTGAATTCGTTCACGAACACCAGAGCTCTATTACGGCCAATTGCTTTATGTTTTAATCGTTTGTTTAGAACATCACAATGTGGCAGCACTTTGTAAAAAAATCCTAGCCAAAAAATAAAATCCTCATCTTTTAAGACGTTTAGTAGGGCAACAGCTTCATTCAATGTGGCATAATCATTGCTGGTATCGTCTAGTATGAGATTTAAACATTCAGCTAAGTCATTTTGCTTCCCGAATACTGAGCTGACAACTCTTGATCTAGTATCCCAACGAGTACCAGCGCTTTTGGGGGTGCGTTTTTTTACAATTTCGTCTAATACTGTTCTGTTAGTTGATTGCGAAAAAAACGACGAAAATGCCTCAATATGAGAAAAAAATTTCTTAACTTGTTCATTCTGGGTTGCACTACGTTCTATTATTGAACTTAGTTGATGAGCGTAGCAATGCACGAAATTAGCATGATTGTAGACTTCTTTGACTCGGGCTTGCACTCCAGTGTGTTGGCCACTCATTACGGAAGTGCCGTCATAGCTCTGGGCAATCACTTTTTCGGGAGTTTTATCGAGACCCAATTTCTTCAATTCTTCCAAAATAGTTTCCGAAACAGACGCCACGTCTTGGTCTTTGGGTGTCAGAAAGGCGATAAATCGCTCATGCACAGTTCCATTTAACTCGTACCTAACAATCAAACCCAGGTGTGATGAATTGGCGCAATCTGTTGTTTCAACGGCTTCGATGGCAACGTAATCGGTTTGTTTCAGTTCGTCGCGAATTATCTCCAAGCATACATGATTAATTGAATCTAACAAGTCATTCTGAATCGTATTAGAAAGTCCCAAAAACACACGGTTATTTGTATGCTCAATGTGCTGCTTGAGTATCGAATCTAATTCAGTTACGATATTCACTAGGCCACGAGAATTGACACGATTGGTTGAGTTGTCGCGTTCATTTTCTCCTGCATTTGGGGGGTCTAATTCATATGCACAAAACTTGACTGCTTCTATCAGTTTATTCAAAATAAGTCGATTTCTTGACACCTCTTCGTTTTGTTTCTGGATTTGTAACCTGTATGCATCATCTAATTGCAATCTAATGTCAACCTTTCCCAGTACAGCATATTCAATACTCGCAGTTATGTGTTTCTCACTCGTTTTGTGTTTTTTTATTTTGTCGTTCAAATGTTTAATGTCAGCTACACCTTGTACAGTCCATGAGCGATCCTGAAATCCCATAACCAAGCAATGGTAACAGAAAAACGAGTTTTTAATATTACATCCACAGAGCCAATCGGCATAGTTGTACATATTTCTAGAAAAGTTTCGAGTAAAACTATTTTTCTTTTTCGTCTTATTTTGTATCTGGTTGATAACCAAGTCAGGCCTAGGAGGGCCCATATTCTTTAAGGCTATTCGATGCTGAATATTTGTTACTCCTTCATTAACAATTGTAAATACGTCATTTCTCACCTCTCCTTCCTCAAACCCACTCATTTTTCCTACGAAACGAGTACTGTAACGAAAAACACACTACACACAAACACTATACAATCGCTCTTGGTTACCGCACGCTAACGAAACGAAACTATATGCACATAGAAATACTCGTTGACTAATAAGACGGTGTGCCAACAACACTGAGCGAGCACCGAGCACATAATGCAGTACTCCAATATGTAACTGAAGGTGGCAGCACTGAGCAGTGGTCGACGAAGTGCGCGCGCAACTGCGGACTCGGTCGTTGCTGGGACTCCGTCCCAAACGGAGAGCATTACAGTGACGTCACTAAGCACATGGGCAGACGGAGAGTTGGTGGGGAGAATTCGAGGGGGGAGTGAGTGAGGTGGCCCGGCGGCGCCCGGTATACACAGTGAGTGACAGTGTTTCCGCTGGGCGCTGGCAGTGGCAAATCGAAGCAGTCTACCTACTACGCATTCCGAAAACATTCTAATCGAGCCAGAGGCTTTAAAGCTGATCCCCGGACCACATCCAAATCGAACTAGCTATTCAACCCTTGAATTCACTGAAACAGAAGTTTAGTAGCCTATCCCACGTTTTCAGTAAGGCGTATTGAGTAATTATTTAATAGTCTATATTTTATTTTATTGTGATTAATTAATGTTTTGTCACTAATATAATGAATTTTGTTTGAGAACCGTATTGAAGAAATATTGTAGGGAGAGAAATGCTTACTGTACTGTAGCCTATACGGAATATGTTACAAATTCAAGTACACTACAACAAATTGGGCGCTTTGATACCAAATAGTAAACATAAATTTAATATTTAGATATAAGCTCATTTATAAACCTCAAAACTAAAGAATACACATATTACAATTATGACAATACACAAAATTCGATTAATTTTAAGGAAAAATTAAATTAAAACACGATTTCGTAGCTGTCACTAAAACTTTAATCTTATATTTATATCTTATCTTATACTCTAAAACAAGCTCTGTTTGTACGGGCAAATTTTTTTCGCTCCAAGGATTTTTAATTGAATTTTTAATTGGTGGGGTTTTGGCCACCAGGAATCGATTGGAGTGGGTGTCATGGATGGGAAAAATCCGGTTTTCGCGCTAGAGCCCTTCAAAGTTTCCATGTTATGTTATCGGAGAGTTTGTTAACTGAACAAAGATCAGCTGATAACTGTAGATATAAACCAATGTGTTATATCTTTAAAGGAAAATTATACCAAAGTGCAGCACCCTTCGGCCTGGCGAGTGAGCGAAGCGAACGAGCTCGTCTTCAAAATGGAATAGAGCGATGAGCGGAGCGAACGAGCTTTGTGTGAGAACGAAAGTAACAATTTTACCAAGCTTAATCTCGGTCCCCCTGGTACAATATCTAAACACACACAAAGTCTAAAATTAATTAACAAACAATAAAATAAGAAATGTAGGCCAACCGTAAACATCAACAACCGTATCAAAATAACATGTTTGGAAATATATATTTTAACAAACATTCTAAATGTTGTTGTACATATGTAATACATATGATTTATTTTCATACTTTAATATGAAAATAAATCAAATCCACAAATATTCACCAAACATCTTGAAGCCGTTGATTTTTTTCTAGCAAAATCGTTTGGAAGCGTTTTTCGCGCCCCATTTTTAACCGTAGGGAAGCAAAGTTATGAAGAAATTTTATGCCGAGGTTCAGCCCCCTTCTTGGTTTACAATACACCACGATTTTAACTTAGTCCAAAAGAGCGTAAGTGCTTTATTTAACGTCTGAGTTTCGTGACGGTCATAATAGCGGTCCATTCATTAAAATCCATCTAACTACAAACTAGTTTTTTAGAACATGGGGACTGCTGTACCTAGCAATGAGCAGGAGCTTAATATTGCTAAAATCACACAGTAAGCCTTTATCTGTTTCAGCTTCATCCAACTGTGCTCGAGATACCTTTAAATCAAAATTTAACTAAGCCTGATAAAAATTTCAGTTTTTTAATTGAAGATCTTAAAAATTAAAACTTTGAAATAATAACCCAACCACAAACAAATTGAAGTCCTTGCCGTACGTTAGAAACAATTTCCTTTTTTTAACAAACTGTTATTATTATTATTGTAACATTTTCTCCTTGAAGATAATTTTAATCCAGCCTTTAGTGATTTTAATACATTATTTTAGTGACTAAAACTTTCAATAATTTTTTTATGGAGTTGCGTTCACAAAATATTGATAAGGATTTTTACGCATTACACTCTTTGAAGTAAATTATTGACTAATTAACATTTCATGTATTATTTAACAAAGCTGAAGATTTGTTCTCAAAATTCATGGGGTTTTATTAACAAGTTTAACTAAGATTACTAGAAAATATTTAGCAAAGATAGACTTATAAAACAATTAAACTCTTTTCATAGCATACCATATTAAATTTATAAGTTTCAATAATAACCCAACCACCGAGAAACAAATTTTCTTACCACTTGTTTGAAAATCTTGTCTTCTTTAACAAATTGTTTTTTCTATACTTGCTAGATTTTCTCCATGCAGATAACGTTAGCCCAGCCTTCTTCCTACCTTCAGACCTCTTGCCCATGTTGAATAAAACATTGAAACAAAATTCGACCTCTAACGCTCAAAGACTAAATTAAACTCACCTAAAAATTAACAGATTAATTTGAAAATTGTTAGATGAAAATAAATTATGACTTAAAAAATCAAATGAACAAGTTTTTTAGTGGTAAAATAAACAAAAAATTCGTTTCACACAAGTTAGGTATATAGCATCCAGCTCAAACACACGAATGCTAAGCTGCAGATAAGCAAATCCACAGTCAAGAGTTGGTCAGGCGATTGAGGGGAAATGCGAGTGAGAGAGATAGGGATATGGGTGCGCACCATGCCTGCGCGATAAGCTCTGTGCTGCTGACAGCCGCCAGGGACGCCACTGGACAGGCCCTTCCCTTATATCACGAGTGCAGACGTTTTGTGAAGAACAAACTACTGCTTCAAGATAATTTTTATAAGTATCGAATGAATATTTATAGATTCTACAAAGACTAAGCTAGTTTCCGTCGGAAGCATTTAGAAAAAAAATATATTGCTTTATTTTATTTTATATATATTATTTATATCACATGTTGAATTCTTTCTTTTTTTGTTAGTTTTTACTCAGCTATAGTTAAAAACTAAAAGGATTTTTTAATCGGCTTCCAACACGGACCGCATACACTTTCATTGTCTTTCAAATAACACTTTAACATTTAAAATATATCGAGTAGTTTAAGCGTCATTTGCTCCCGCGTAAACCTCTCCTTTCTCTCAGGTCATCAGGCGCATCCACTGTCATCAGGTGGAGCACCCCCTTTGGACTCCCTTAATCAAAATCTGCAAGCTGGATTTTGAGATAAAATGTACATCGCTACAGATCATTAGGCTTTGCCTACCACAGCGCACTCCTACAAAGTATTTCGTTTAGACACCCACCATTCATATCAATAAGAAAACGCGTATTGAAACCCCATGACGCGCCACGCCATGTAGGCCTATGAGTAGTAGCACGTAGGTTACAAAAATCGTAGAAGTAGATTTTTTAAAATAAATCGCTGTAGTCGACTACTTCAAAGTTTATCGAGAAAACGTTTAGCCCTTATGTACATAGGAGTAAAAAAATAACTGAAAATTAGTGCATTTAATTAAAAAAGTAAATAAATAACACTAGACTTAAGACAGCTCAATTCTTTGAATTCTAATTCTACAATATAATATTGTTACAAAGTCATGGGCGGATCCAGAAGGGGGGGGGGGCTGTGGGACTGTCATGGAGAGTGTTTTTGATGCGAACAATTGACTATATGCCAACGATATTGCTAAAATATTATCAGTCAAAATTAAATCTTCAGGAAAATGTTATAGTTCAGTACTGGTAATGGTCTACGTTTTATTATTAATGAAAAGGTGCATATACTTTTGCCATTATAAACCACTTTTTTAATACAATGTTAACTCATTATTCTATGTACTTATAGATTCATTAATGTTACATTGGATGTATTTAATTAATCTATACTTATTTAATACGCTAAGGGTTTTTTGTGTAGAGACCTCCTCCTACAATTCTCAACCAATTTTCAAGTTTTAGGTGTCGTTGGGGTTGGGTAGGGCTTGGACTGTAGTTGTTTCCGCCAAAACTTTATGAGAATCGGATTTAAATAAGACCGCTATCCACAAATTAAATTTGAAATTTTTCGATTAGAATAATATTGAGATTGCTTTGAGCATTTAAAACATCTGTTAATGTACAGCTGTAGTTTTTATGATATTCACAATATTGGATTGGTCGGATGTCATTAATTTAGAATTAAATGTAACTTTTGTATTGTATCAAAATAAATTGCTCAATGTCGAGCAACACTCACACTAGTGTTAAAATAAATAAGCGTAAAAAATTTCAACAATTTAGTGAGTCGTTGATTTACATTAAATGCACAGGTGATTTACTATTTCATAACACCACAAAATTAAAATTAGGCCAAATGTACAAATAAGTAATGGTATAATATTCTCACCATTCTTGTCCAAGATGGAAGCGGCGTCCAGTAATCACTGCCTGTGGAAACTGTGCCGCGACTGCAATGTGGATAGAGTTTTCCAAGTACATAACAATCCGTGTAGGTCGAAGGGGTAGCGATCTCTTGGAACATTCTTCACTAATTATTTTAAGGGCATCGCGATAAGTTTGTGTTTCCTTATTTCTAAGTAAACAGAACACAAGGGGAATGTATACACCGTTGATGTATCCATGTACAGTGAACTTTTCGGTAAAGTATTTTGGGGCATACTCAAATGTACTGTCCATCAAGATTGTTTCACTGCGTGAAAGGTGATTTAAGTTTTCTTCACAAGCGAACACAGCTATCCCTTTGTCTTCCTCGTTCCTCAGAAGCATGTTCTCATTTCGTATGCTGCTTATTTCAAACTTTTCCATTGCTAGGTGTACCTCCTCCAGAGACTTAGGAAGCTTCGGGAACCGTTTCAGTCTAGCGTTGTTTATGTTTTTCCTAATTTTTGACACATCGTTGCGTGTTAATGTGTTTATTGCCGTGTGTGCTAGAAGTTCAGAGTTTATCAGCTTTGCCGGTCTTTCATCAATACACTCAACTGCTTTTCTCTTGACAGAATTGCTTATTTTCTTCATATTTACCTTCTCTTCACTCAAACCTGCATGGGAATGCTCGCCACCGCTGCGCGATAGAAGGTTTCCATCCTCTAATGTGTAGATCGATGCAGTACACGCACTGACAGTGCACCGCCACCGCTCCTCTTCCGTAGTTTTCAATTTATTCACTAATCGGTAGGTGAATCCGTTCCCCACAATCAACGGTAATCCTTTGTTACTCAAAATACGTTCCATCACCACTCACAACCTAATCACTAACTGATCAGCTACGGTACTTTATTATTTCAGGACCGAAGGGGTTTTCGGACTCTGCAAAATAAATAACGTGGAGGGGGTAGATTAAAAAACTACGAGTAAGTTTTAAATTCCTAAACCATTACGCATTACATTGTTATTTTTGCACTTTTCACGTATAGGTCATTCCGGGGGCACATCCAAAAAGAGCTAATCCTTCAGGTCATTTTCGGGGCGTTGTAAAATCTCCCCCTTCTATCTGGTACGAAGAGCCAGCTCCAGCCAGCCTTGTTAATTGTGTAATCAGGCAGACATAATAGGATTATCCCAGTGCACCTGAGCAGGATTCGTTGTCGCCAGCACAGGCCACCAAGTTAGGCCTACATGGATATAGCCTACAGTACCAACAAATGCGTAAGACTTAAAAGAGTGCAGTTTTCACAGTTACAAATCAAATACCTGGTGGCCGAGAAACTGCTCAACCCAAACAATTCTTTGTAGTCATAGTAATGTCGGTCACAGACTGTGCGCTAAAATAGCACCGCCAAGACGTAATTTTTATTCAAGGATCATGCTGATTGGTTGAATGGAAACAGATGGCTAAAATAATTTTGCAGACGTTTGTTATTGTTTTGATTTTTTGTAAACAAATACGCTCATTTTAACATTTAAGATGTAGAAAAGAGCACTTCCTGTGACAATAAGGAGAAGTAATCTTAGCATCAGCGCTTTATTTTACTCTGGTTTTCGGGTTCAAAACCAAAGCTTTTTCCATTTTACGTTATATACATTTTTTATTTTTGCTAGTCAATAATTTTGTTACTGTGTGTTTGTGTTTATGTATTAAAGTGATAATGGCAACAGCGAAATCAAGTTTTAATTTATTTGTTCCTTTTTAGCGAATTTCCCATAGGGAATAAGCTATTACCGTAGGTCTCATGGGAAGACCTAAGCCCGGGACCATGTTAGACACGATAACTCTCGTAAAAATGGTCCGATCGACACCAAATTTGGTAGAGATGTGTAATCCTACGTTTATTCGGATGAGTTCGTAAACCAAACATATCGACTTACCGGAAGGGGTAGTTTTGGGGGGTTTTGTACCCCAAAAATGGGTTTTTTGCATTTTTCATATGTAAATTTTAAAAATTTTAAATTTTTATTTTGACCGTTGGATTTAGCTCAAAAAACACACACAATTTAGTATATTGAAGCATTGCTCTATCTCCATTGGTTACCGAGATATTACAAAGTCTTAAGACAGTACATTGTATTTTTGGGGCTCCAATGTTAATCTTATGGAGAATAAGGAGGTGTTAATATTTCACTTGTTAACCAATATTTTTGGATGAAACTTGGTATTCAGCTTCATTTGGTTGAGATCCATCCATTTATGAAAAAATCTTGGTTTTTGTGCTTATCATGGCAACAAACCTGCATACTCTTTTCCCATGTTAATCATATGGAGAATAGGCAAACCCCTTTAGCAATGGACAGATATTGATGAAACTTAGTATACGGCTTCATATGGTCGAACAATTTTTTTTTATGCTAAAACCCCACTTTTAGTGTTCCCCATGGCAGCACACCTGCATACTCTTTCCCTATATTTATCATAAGGAGAATAGACATTTATTTCCCTATATTTATGGGCATGTGATGATATTTGGTTTACAGGTTTATCTTGCCAAAATTAATATTACTAATTTGGAAATTCGCTGAGTACGCAGCAGGTCTGCTACGACGGGGTTTATTTACTTTTTGAAGTTTGGTATAAAAACGCCCAATTTGCCTTTAGTGTATTGGAATGTTCAACATATTTCGTATTATTCTTATTATATTGGCTACTCATCACTATTGGTACTAAAAATTAGTCAAATTTTTAAAATCCTGGATATTTCAACTTCTTGTCTATTCGGAATATTTAGTTCTATCTTGAACTAAATATTCCGTATTGTTAAAATATACTTCTCAATATTATTATTAATAGTGCAACATTAGATTCGTTATATTTGTGACGATAACATTCAATATAAAATCAAACACAGTAAATATGGAATAGGCTAGTAAACTTCTGCTTCAGTGATTTCAAGGGTTGAATAGCTAGCTCTTTTTGGATGTGGTCCGGGGGGTCTGGGGGGCCAGTCTTAAGCCTCTAGCTCATTTTGGATGTGCTTGGAATGCGGCGCAGGTGGATTGGCTGGCTCATTTTGCCAGAGCGCCTACCCGGGTCTAACTTTTCCAATTTTATTTCAGAAAATATCATAATGGTGTGAGAAAACATAATTAGTATTTTTACAACTGTAACTAAAAACAAAATTTAAATTAAGGCTGCGGTCTACCCCAACCAAAACAACAACAATGCCGAATGCCGCCTCGCGGCCGTAGCGCTAGGCGCTGCAGAGGTTTTCGGGGATCGTGTTTCAGAATTAACCGATTAAGATAGAGATTAGCTGTTAACTTTTTCTAAAAGTAGAAAAAAGGATCTAGTCGGCTATCTTTTTAGAATTTTAAAATAAAATTTCTAACTTCAGTAATAACTGTCTAAAATCATCTGTTTTTTAGTTTTGTAAATGCAGAGGTTTACGGGGATCGTGATTTAAAAATAACCTCTTAAGATAGAGATTGGCTGTTAACTTTTTTTTAACGTAGAAAAAAGGATCTAGTCGGCTATCTTTTTAGAATTTTAAAATAAAATTTCTTATTTCAGCTATAACTGTCTAAAATCATCTGTTTTTTTTATCGATTTTTAACTGAAGTTTTCTATTGGTTTTAATGAACTAATTACATAAGTGTAACAGAGGGAAATTAGTACCGTTATTCTTCTTTAATATGACACTTTATTTATAGCTCTAGGCTTCATTTGGCAGAAGATAACACGATTCTAAAAAACCATTGCATTTGGGTGCGCGCCATGGGGAAGACCGGGGTGGTCCCGGGCTCCGGTCTACCCCTGGCGCGCACCCAAATGCAAGGGTTTTTTTAAGAATCGTGTTATCTTCGGCTAAATGAAGCCTAGAGCTATAAATAAGGTGTCATATTAAAGAAGAATAACGGTACTAATTTCCCTCTGTTACACTTATGTAATTAGTTCATTAAAACCAATAGAAAACTTCAGTTAAAAATCGATAAAAAACAGATGATTTTAGACAGTTATAGCTGAAATAAGAAATTTTATTTTAAAATTCTAAAAAGATAGCCGACTAGATCCTTTTTTCTACGTTAAAAAAAAGTTAACAGCCAATCTCTATCTTAAGAGGTTATTTTTAAAACACGATCCCCGTAAACCTCTGCATTTACAAAACTAAAAAACAGATGATTTTAGACAGTTATTACTGAAGTTAGAAATTTTATTTTAAAATTCTAAAAAGATAGCCGACTAGATCCTTTTTTTACTTTTAGAAAAAGTTAACAGCTAATTTCTATCTTAATCGGTTAATTCTGAAACACGATCCCCGTAAACCTCTGCAGCGCCTAGCGCTACGGCCGCGAGGCGGCATTCGGCATTGTTGTTGTTTTGGTTGGGGTAGACCGCAGCCTTTTTTATTTCATAAAACTTCAGTTGAATTTATTAAAATAAATCAATTAAATTTTAATGATAGTCGATTGTATTTCAGAAATAAATAATAAATTTGACGTATAGGCCTAATAAATCCTTCTTAAATAAAATAATTTTAAGAATATAATTTAAAGCCTTCGGATTACATAAATATGCAATCCGAAATAAGAGTAATGCATCCTGAAATTAATTTGATTGTTCTGAATTTCAAGTAACAAATTCTGTATTTAAATTTTATATTCTCAAATACAAATTTCTGAAATTAAAATTACTAGTGTTTAGTTCAAGTAACGTAACGTTTGAACCTTTATTACACATTCCCTAGCCTAATCACGACCGTACGATGGATAAGCAAAACGCATGAAATGCAATAGTTTTGGACTGGCAGTACAGTACCACAATTCATCCTGGCCGACCAGGATATACTGAACTGAACGATATACTTAACTTGGCGGCAACGAGTCACATGGATCAGCTGATCAGCTGTATCAGTGCGGTTTGAGCTTAGATGAAGCCTCGAACAGCCGGGAGGCAAAAACAATTCGTTTTATAAGTCCATTGATTATATTTATGATTGTACAAAGTTACCCAATGACTAGCTTTCACATGGAAAAACTGTAATTTTGAGTTAGGCCTAATCAAATGCCTATCTTACACAACAAAATATCGTAAAATATGATGTTAATACTGGCCAACAATGCCGTCCCTGAGCGCCAATGGTCTTTGGTCAAGCAGGAATACCAACCTTGCGATCCGACACGGCAAATAAAATCGTAAAAAATATTCTTACTTCTTGTTGTTCAAGTAATTTCTTAATTCAGCTGGCATGTGTCTTTTTCTCTTCTTAGAAGGAAACTTCTTAAGATGACCCATAAAAGAAAAGTAATGTTTACTTACAAAAAATTAAATGTGAAAAAGACGTATAAAGGGTTACCAACACTAACCACGACCGCACTCCTTTGCCGACTCTGAGGTGGGTAGGGTGGCCGACTGGCCGGTGGCGCTACCTGTCGGGAAAATTGTGAACCTCTAATGCTTGGTTCCGCCGCACTACTCGAGCGCTATGGTTGTAAAGTGGGTTTGTCAGTGTTGCCACTTTTAGGGTAATTACCCTTTTCTAGGGTAATTTGTTGGTCTTAGGGTAATTTTTAGGGAAATGGAAAATTTAGGGTAATCTTAGGGTAAAATTACAAATGCTGCAAATAGTCAACATTTTACTGAAAAACACGAAAAACTATTGAAAAACATGAAACATAAACATTAAAAATATAAAAAATAAATATATATATTTTTTAATTTTAAATATAAAAAATGTTTTATTACAGTCCACCAGTATAGGCTTTTCAGTTATCCTTAAAATAATAATACGTATTATTTGTAAGTTACTGATGGAAAATTAAAACAAGGTAATCCTAACTATAAGAAATAAAATTAGGCTACAACACTCTTATAAGTTATAATAACATAAGTGAATAACATTGTAAACATTGTAAGATAATAACAGATAGGAACCTTTAGGAGTACACAGGTGGCATAAAACTTATTAATAATAGGTAAAACCAGAGAGAGGTAATCTTTTAGGACGTTGAAAGGTAACTTAAAAATTGTTAGTTTTTAAGGCATATAAGAATGGTGACTAGACCAAAACATAATAATAATGAAACTGGAAGATATATTTAAAAAAATCATAATGTAGCCTTAGTCACATTAAAGAGATAAAAAACCATTAAGGTAGCCTTGGCATTTATAGAGTGAACAGGCCAGAAATACTGCGATAAAGATAACAATTTAAAATACCGTGATAAAAATCAGAAAAGGATTGTATAGGCCTACACACAAAAATGCATTTAAATTTGGCCAACATTAAAAAAATATTTTATTATATTTGTTTTGAATTTATTTAAGCATTATTTAATTTATTTTACAGCCTTTCTCTTGTTTTAGGTTTTTTATAACAGTGTATTATGGTACTTAAAACCACCAATTAAGCTTTAGGGTAATTTTTAGGGTAATTCAAAAAAGATTTAGGGTAATTTAGGGTAATTTTTCCTCTTGTTTAGGGTAAAATTATAGTTACGAGGTGGCAACACTGGGGTTTGTAGATCAAGTAGTACTACGGGACTTTTGAATCAGAATAAACCATTTCTTGTAGAAATATCATAAAATGGTTTCACTCAAATTAATTACTAATGTGTAAAGTTAATACCAGACTAAGTAATACAATTTTACACTAACACACTATACTGTATAACTGAAGTAGTTTTGTTATACTCTTATAAAAATTATCTTATTTTATGGTAAACAAATTAAATATTTTTTCTATTGATTTAATTTTTGTATCACTACAAGTAGTTGAAGGCCCATATAAAACTATAGGTTTAGTGGTTAAACAAAAAACAGTGTGATCCGACGAGAAAATTTAATTGGTCGTTAAAGTTTAATTCTTGCTGTAGCAGTTGGGTCTTGAAGGCACCTTGAACCATGAATCAAAAGCGATGTACAGAACTGTAAGTTAGTATAATCATAGAAAAACTAAACCTATGGATTAGTTTTTCTATGGTATGGTATAATCGTTAAAATACCCGTTTTCACAAAGTTTTTGTTGTTGCTTATTATTTCAGCTCATGTAGAAAATCTGTTTGAATTGATGTCTAAAGAGATAATTTAGAATGGAATGTCAATGGTTCACTTTGTTTTCGATTTATCTACCTACCTGCAGTATTTAGTATTCACCACTACGGGGTAGCCGAGTGGGTTATAGTATATAGTGTTCTAGTGGTCACCACTCAATTATGAGGTTTCCAGTTTTAACTCCGAAGGCTCTATCTGGACCTGGTTCCCATTTGTCATTGGGGACAGTGAATTAAATGCGTTATCCAACAACATATCGACGTTAGACCAGCAAAGTTTGATAGGCAGTTTCCTACCTATCAAAACGTTAAAATTTCCAATGGCATTGAAAGACACAAAACTAACAACAAAAAGTGTCATATAAAAAGAATTCACACTTCTCCTACTATCTTTTTTTAAGAACTAAGGTGGTGTAAATTGAAAATGGAATGAAGACCATTCCTAAATCGAACAAATGCATGATATTTGTCAACAAAATCCACCCTATGGCCAGCAAAATTCACTCACCTCGGTTTTTTCTTGCCGCTTCCACCTGGAACAAAAGATAAACTTTACTTAGGAGAAATTTAGTACTGTAGAAATGTAAAACTATAGTCCAAATGTATTGTTGACAAAACTCATTTGGATTAATGATTTCCTAATCTAAGGTTGCATTTTTCATGAATTTGTTATGAAGAACTGAAATCGCCATTCAATTTTAATCTCCAAAACTGCGGGTTTGGTAACCATGAACTTAAACTCCGAACCCAGGTTACTTGCTAGGATTGTAATCTTGGCAATAAACTCTACTACTTAGATGACTCGCAGATCAGAACCAACCGTATTCTTACAAGGGGGAGGTGTAGGCCGAAATCGTATCAATTTTGGAGTGTGTAGGCCTACATGGGGTAAAAGAAAAGGGTCATTGCTCAAATTTTCATAGTACTCTCTTCCTCGGTGTCAACCTACACAGTAAAGCGCAAGCTACTGTCATAATAGGGCCTAATACCGTTTTCTCTGATCCACCTTATCAAATCCAATTTTGAGGTCTCTGCGGTCTTTAGTACCCGAATTAAATCCATACACTAACACTATTCATTAATTCGCGACCCTTTCTTTCGACGAGGCAATTTTGTGGCTCCGCAGTAGGTACTCTATATTGTAGACAAAACAACGACGGTATTCGTATACTCACTATTGCCTGGTTCACAATCTTTGGTGCATATTAAGCTATTCAGCCTTTCTATCGCGGACACCCTGATGCTTCTTTTCCTCCTTCTCTCCTCCCGAAGGATGGACTCACGGGTCGGCCCGCGTTCCCCGGGCAGGTTCTGAGAGGGCACCGCGGATTTCTTCAGGATGTGTCGCTCTGGTAGCCCCAGAATCCTGTGATACATGTCGTCCTTGTAGTCGCTCGGGAGGAAGTGTGCGCTGCAAATCCGGGCGTGTTTCCGTTTAATGTCACTTTTTCTCCGGCATTTTATTTCCCACCTCGTTGCAAGTTCATTATCCTTCGGGAACCTGTGAAAAACCACTAGATAATTGTGGTTTTTCGTGTTTCCCCAAGAGTTTTTGCAATTCGAAACCGCACAACTCATCGTACGTTATAGGCTACGATACGGCACCAAAAGAATGAGTGTTTCAGGTAGGTAAGCCTTGCATACGAAACGAGCATTAGAAACACAAACGAAGAATCGCACGTTTACAAAATAAGTGCGTGTACAATCGTAGAATAATCGGGTGAACAAGTGTTGCAGCGGCGAGACTGAGGAGTGCGGTGTGTACTGCCCGCCCGGTGACGTCAGCGATGCCGTGCAGTGTTGCCAACTATCCAACGACGATTATGTCGCCCGGCAACCAGAACTGCCAACTGGATCGTGTATACTTGGTCGTTTACAAAATGTTTTTACTTCCTTACACGATCAATTTAAATTGTGCATTGTTTACTTCTGAGCTGCCATTTTAAATTATAGGGTGTCCAACTTCGATCGCCAGAAACTTTTCCAGGTTATTCAGAAAGCAAAAACTAACAAAGTAGTTCATAAAAATAATTTCGTAGGCTATAAACACGGCCATCGTAGTAACCATAGTGGAAGTATCTTACACACAAGATAGTTAGTTACACCATGGTAGTAACAAGGCCATGCGGCCTTCGAACTGGCAACGCCGCACAGGCGTTGACCCGTAGTATCGTTCTTAGTATTGTCAATCGGTGGTATTTTGGGTGTTAATCTCAGATTGGTGGTAATTTGGTGATAAACTGTAAAGTAGAAAAAACATAAAACCGTTTTTGCTTTGTTTTATTAATTAGGAAATGTTTTTGTCAATAAATTTCATGTGACACCTATTTAGAGCCAAAAAAAACTTTGCATGATTTTTTAGTACTCTTGCAAAGGTGGTTATTTGGGGTGATTTGGCAGTTTCAGCTGATTGCAATTTCAGCGAATTGGATTGGAAACATTGGTTCTTCTCACTCGCGCTCTTGTTGTCAATGGGACTTACAAGACACGTACTCTGGTACTCATTTCCCGTTTTGGTACTTAGGTATGTCGATTAGGCTATGATTATTTAGTTATAAATAAAAATCAAGTAAATGATCAAAAAACTACGCAATGTGTAAAATTGCAATTGAATTAAAAACTCAATAATTAGCAACATTGATGACATCCGCTAATAACGTGTATAGGTAAAATTCACGTGATAACAGTTTCAATAAACTCATACCACAGTGCAACGCCTTTAGCCACATAGTGGAAAAATTTAGCCTTACAATAAAGATCCTGAAAGGCGAGTGAGCGGAGCGAAAGAGCTAGTCTTAGTGTGTCCCTTTGTAACTTTTTAATGTTTTAAATCTCTACAAAACTTAATAAGCTCAGCAAATTGGCTCCACGTTTGCAACATATAATTAGGTATAGGTAAAACTAGGTTGCATAATGTTTTTATACAGTAGGCCTATAGTTTTAGTAGGAATGACCCCTCCATTGCCTCCATTGCTATGCATTTCACAATTCAACTCTAAGACCACTATTGACTCTTATGCTTAACGTTAATTTAGACCTTTAGATATATCTAGACAGTAAACAACACAACGGTTATCGTTCTAAATATAGAAAACTCACTGCAATTTTTTTTCGAACGAGAATTGTGGCATAAAGAATCGTTGTCCCCGACTTCGTTTTTGATTGCACGTCGAATATCTTCATCCTGCTGTTTTTTCTTGTTTCTGTAAGCTTTCTTTTGTCTTCTTTCTTCAGGACTTTTTTTCTTGGAAGATTTAGTGTCACTAAGATTTGGTAATAGTGTAGGAACGGCATTTTCACTCAAAATTGGTTTCAATCTTTTAAATTCACGCCAAATACCATATTGATCCTTATATTTTTCAGTTAAACACAAGTCATTTTCGCTAAAGTGTTTGATACAAATTCGAGCACTTTTATGAGGTGTCCAATCTAAACGTCGAATTGCGCGCACCCATTGCTGCCGACGCGACGCATCCTGCGGAAATCTAAATGACGTCACAGATCCTTCTCTTTTGATGGAGCTCGGGTAATTGCTCTTACACCCGGGCACAGCACATACTTCAGGCATAATATAGTACAAAGGCCAAGGCCATACTATAAATTTAACCCCAAATATAGCGGATTATACATCGCCGGCGCGCGACTGTTCCACTAGCTACAATGCTACTACTGACAGTGCGCCAAAGTCCTACACGATGCCACGTTGCCACTTCTCTCTCGCCAGTCGCCATGGTCTTGTTACCAGAGACACGGCAATTTCTAGTACAAGGCCATTTCCATCGTTCGAACTGGCAACGCCGCAATGACATCGACCCGTAGTAACGTTCTCTTCACTCGCGCTATTGTTATCAATGGGACTTATACGCAAAAATTTCCGTTGTTGCACTTTCACTTTAGTATGACATATTTGTAAATAACCTTTGTTAGTGGGTTGAAAGGTATAATAAAGAAACCATTAGTATCAAGATAGCATATTTGTTAGGCCTAAATTGAAATTAGCATAAACAAATACAGTACAATGTTTATTCGCCAACTTAAGTGGCTAAGACAAGATATTCAACTTTCACTTTTTACTAGATGGTCTACTTATTAAATCATTAATTTCCTTTGAATAGTTATGAGTAGTGAGGAAGAGACATTATTAGCGAATTTCCCTATAGGGAATAAGCTATTACGGTAGTAGCCATGGTAAGACCTAAGCCCGGGACCACTTTACTTTTTCATTTTGAGGTCCCCAGAAGCCAAAAACACCACTTGTTCATTGTGTGTGTGTGTGTGTGTGTGTGTGTGTGTGTGTGTGTGTGTGTGTGTGTGTCCGTGGTACTGATAACTTTTGAAGGGGACCTATGATTTTGATGAAATTTGGTGTGAAGTTGTAAGACCAGGTCTATTTTCATGAGTTCGCGAACCAGCATTGTCGGATTATGGGAACGGGGTTTTATGGGGTTTCAAAGGGGTAAAAAATGGGTTTTTGGCATTTTTGGACCTAAATTTTCAAAATTCATCAATTTTAACTAAAAACATTTTAAAGAGCTTAAAAAAAACAATTTAGTATTTTGAATCTTTAAAATAGCATAACTGGTTATAGAGAAAATTCAAATCAAGTTTCCCATGTTATTCTTGTGGGTAAATCTTTAAAAAGTTATATATCTCTTATTTATCAACATATCTTGATAAAAATCTGTATGAACCTTCACTATGTGGTGAGTAATTAAGATTTGATCAAAACCAGTGGTGTAGTGGTGCGGGAACGCGTGGGAACGGCGTTCCCACACTGGTTTTCAAGAACCCGGGAAAATCTCAGTGCCCCGTTCAGGGAAAATCCGGAAAAATAGCTAATATGTTTCTAAATACAAATATTAATTAAACAGTAATAAAATATTTAAAAATATTTCTATGCCGATAATAAAATGCAATACTTTTGTAAACACGATTTTCCTCTGTATCTGTTTCCAAAGATAACCTCACTCTCGCTTGAACTTTGTGTTGTACACAGTGTACGGTATACGGCAGTGGGCATCACTCTCCCGTCCCTCCACAACTCTTTAGTGTCTAGGAAATACTCAGAAGAGGATGCATTTGCCGACTACTTGCAAACATGATTTTGTCAATCTTACAATGAACTTTCATTGTAATTAATTACTCTATTTATCCTCTGTTTTATGGATTTAATTTATATTAGTTCTATGCTTTTATACTTGTATAAAATAAGTCATTTAAAAATTAGGTTATGTATTTTGGAGGTTAAAAATAAAAGTAGTTAATGAAATAATAACCTTTTCTAAAACAACCTTCTTTTGTGAAATAATAAAGTTAGTTAAGTATAAAAATATACTGGGTTTTTATTTTGCTTTTCTCAAAATTATCTAAATTATTGTATAGTTTCTTGAATCCTAAGTAAATTCAGTTAGCTTAAAATACATAGCCTAATACGCAAAGCTATTGCTATCGTACGCATTCAGGGAAATTTTATCTTAATTTTTAGGGAATTTGACAAATATATTAAGCGTTCCCACATTGAAAAATTTGCCACTACAACACTGATCAAAACTCCACATGGCAGCAAACCTACATGCTAAATCCCATGGAAAATAAGTGTATAATGAGAGCAAGAGAGATGGAGATAATAAGGTATCTATTCCTAATCAGCTAATCAGCTGTCTTCTGCATATTTGTCAAATTTGAAATGTTTATGTTTTGTTATTTGTAAAAAAATCATTCCTTTTGCATGGAAGCTTTGGATATGCACTTTAATTACTGTTAAAAAAGTCATTTATGCAATATAAATATTGATATATAAATTATTAAATAAAAATAATTTACTCAGAAATATAATGCCATTAAATATATTATATTTCCTTGTAAAGATTATTAATATAAGATAGCCACAAAGTTCTTTGATGTTGAAACAATAATTCTTTGGTGGAAATTCGCTGAGTACGCAGGTCTGCTGCGACGGGGGTATGTTATTTAATCTTATGTTATTCTATCTAATACGTGAAGCCATTTTTGTCAACACTACTCCTCCCTTATTTCTGGAAAAAATTCAATGTTTGAGATGTCATAAGATTCGTCTCAGTTCGTAAATTTGCAATAAGCAGGTTTTAGATTTTTATGTACCCTGAAGGGCACGGGAATCCCTTAAAGTTAGCTTTTCTTTTTGTCCATAAGATTTAACATGGGGAACAATTTATGTTTAATTGCAAAATAAAACAGCTGTTGATAGAAAAACAGACAAACACATGTTAAAAGCTAGCTGAATAGAAGCAATTAATTTAACTACTGGTATCCCAGATGACTGTGGTGCCAGGTAAACTTTTCGAGTAGTTTTACCGGGCCCGTTTTATATCTTTCCATGACACTTTGAAAATATTATAGACATTATATTTCAATATCTAAAAACAGACAGTTTTTTAATGCATTTTAAGGTTGTTTTATTAATTTATAACACTATATAAATCAAAGAATGAAGGTTTTGTGTTATAATTCAAAGGCTGCCATGCGAAGCCGAACTGTCGAGAATGTCGATTAGCGCGGCGCAATGTTGGCGAGCCCGAAGCTCCGAAGCTATCCCCGGTTGCTTCCGTCATTCGCGTGCAAAGTATACAACCCCAAAAACCACCGGTTTAGTACACTAACTTTGTCATCCAAAGTAGGGTCTAGCTTGCACGAAATGGGATAGCGAGACGATGTGATAGTACCGAGATGCTCAAATTTTTCGACCTTACCGGCCCTCCGGATCACCGTCAAAAAGCCTAAAAACTGGCGTAATTTTTTACTCTTTATGTTTGGCTGTTTTGACCTTGAAGGAACGGTTTATAACAAAAATCATCTATAATCATTTTAAAATTATATTGAATTTCTAATCAATTAAGACCATATAAAATTAGACTTAGATGTTGTGGTGGTCCGGCGTTCAACAAATCGGCGAAGTTGTCCGTTGGACTGCCGATGATTGTATTTGAGTATTTTTGCAGGAGCGTTATCGGCGACTATATAGCAGTTGACAATGGCAAGCCGCCGAAAGTGCTCCTGCGAAAATTAAAATTTCGCCATTTTGGAAGCGGTAGTGATATTTGAAATTTTAAAAATATATGTATTTTGCTATGAAAATGTTTAAACACTTAGGACTATTTAAATCACATATAGACAGACAGACGGAAAACTAAGCAAGATATAAAATAGGTTGTAGCATTGATTTTGTATATATAGGCTTACAATATAGCTGTTTCGTGGAACTAGTTCAACTATAGTTCCATCTTTACAAATAAATGTGACAGTGACAGCACATGGATTAGTAAGTATGACTGGAAGATCGGTAACTCCTTAGTATCATTTATGTCATCTATATAAAGAAACAGAAAGTAACCAAGCAAGATCTTTTTATTTAGTTGTGAAAAAGCAGTTTACCTTTTCGCAAACAGTACGCTTACATCTTAACGGTTTATTTACTCTTTTTATAAATAAATTTTACATACATAAATTACATAAAAATAAAAATAAATAAAAATACATCTTTTGATAAAGTTTTAAAATTAAAACCTAGACTGCGTTGCACTAAAACTTCTGTTATTTTACGTAATTTAATAAAAAACGAGTTTCAGACATAATCTTATTATTTTAATTAAGATTAAGAGTATAAGATTTAAATTAACATAAATGTTATTGGGAATAAAAAGAGATAATTCTCAAAATAAGTTGACAGTGGACTCCAGACCATGACGTTTCATCGCTTCCTCACCGTTTACGCGACGTTCAAGGTCATTGCACCCCCCCCCCCCCCCGAAACAATAACCCCTATGTTTTGAGTTGCTATTGCTATCTCATGGAGACCGCCCCCCGCGTAATTCGGTCCTGGATCCGCCCTTGTATGAACTGTGTCAAAAAGAACATATATTTTGGTCTTGTTTCCAACAAATTGGAAAAACAATTTAGATTCTGAATCTTTCGTATAGGATTGTTAAACATAACTCTGTTCACCCTGTTATTATCACTGATTAAAGATACAGACACAGTTAGCCCACTATCTACTACTTGTTGTATTACATTTTGTATAATGTTTCATTCGCCACATCCATTACTTTATAATAGGTTATTTGTTCAATAGATTTAATTCAATGAATAATGAAGACCAAAGGGTAATTCAGTATTAAACAAAGATGATTTATGCGTTTATTACTTTATGTTTGCTAATGTTAGTATATAAGAATATTCCATCTTATCCCCCCTCAGAACATAATTATCAAAATATATTAATAATTTATTATTTAATCCGAAATACATTTAATCCAAAACACGAACTCACTAAGAAAGCTAAAACAGTTTTTGCAGTTTCAGCTTTGTCATTGGAGGCTATCCCACACAATTTTCCATTTTTATAGTCTACACCCTCTCTAATATGTATTTCACCAACCTGAATATTTACATATTTCTGATCTTCGGTTAAATCTTTAACCATGTGTTTTAAACAAATTTTCTGTTTCACTTTCATTAGTAGCCAATACATTAAAAGAGGCACAAATTTTTACTAAATACCTGGGGTGAGGTAGAGTAGAGACATTATGTTATTTGCTCTTATGCTATTATAACATTTAACAGATTGCATGTATATTAAAAACGCTCTTAGTATAGTTTCAATGCTATACTTAGGTTTTTTTTAATACCAATAAAAATTTATCCCGTAAATTCTAAAAGATTTTTCCCTGTATTTCTCATTATACGTTTCATCAGGTTCTTCCTCTAAAATGTTAATAAGATCATTGAATGTTTTTGCAACAATTTCAATAAGTGTGTTCTTATAACTTTGTAATGTTTTTAAATTCTTACAATATTTAATAAGCTCAGCAAATTGGCTCCACGTTTGCAAAATAGAATTAGGTAAAATTTGGGCGCCAATTTTTTTCATACAGTATAGTTTTATTAGCAATGAAACCTCCATTATTATGAATTTCAACACTAAGATCACTATTTACTCTTATGCTATACGTTACTTTAGGCGCTTTAGATATATCTAGACAGTAAACAATATCGTTCTTAAATGTAGACAACTCACTGCAATCTATTTTCGAACGAAGATTGTGGCAGAAAGAATCATAGTCCCCGAATTCGTTTTCTTTTACACGTAAAATTTCTTCATCGAGTTGTATTTTTTTGTTTCTGTTGGCTATCTCTTTTCTTCTTTCTTCAGGACTTCTTCTCTTGGTAGATTTAGTTTCACTAACACAAGACGGTAAATTTGGAAATAGTTTTGGAACTGCATTTTCACTCAAAATTGGTTTTTTTCTTCTGTATTCACGCCAATTACCATCTTTATCCTTAAAATTTTCAATAAAAATCAAGTCATCATTCGTAAAGTGTTTGATACAAACTCGAGAATGGCTCGCAGGTGTCCAATTTGAACGTGAAATTGCGCGCAACCACTGCTGAAGACGCGACGAATCCTTGGGAAACACAAAAGACTGCACATATCCTTCCGTTTTAATGGAGCTTGGATAATTACTTTTACATCCGGGCACAGCACATATTTTAGGCATAATGTGGAAGAAAGACCGGGGCAATACTGTCAATTTAACACTAAATACAGCGGATTAACCTTCGAAGGCACGTGATTGTTCCATTCCTACAATGCTACTGCCAGCGCGAGCGCGCCAAATACTCCCAATGCGACGTTGCCACTTCTCGCTCGCCATGGCCTTGTACTAGAGATGGCCGTGCATCGACCCGTAGTAACGTTCTCTTCGCTCGCGCTATTGTTATCAATGGGACTTATACGCAATATTTTCCGTTATTGCACTTTAGTATGAAGTATTTGTAAATAACCTTTGTTAGTGGGGTGAAAGGTATAATAAAGAAACCATTAGTATCAAGATAGCATATTTGTCAAGCCTAAATTGAAATTAGCATAAACAAATACAATGTTTATTCGCCAATTTAAGCGGCTAAGATAAGATTTTCAACATTCACTATTTACTAGATGGTCTACTTATTGAATCATGAATTTCCTTTGAATAGTTATGAGTAGTGGAGGAAGAGACATTAATTAAATCTTATGTTATTCTATCTAATAAGTGAAGCCGTTTTTGTCAACACTATTCTCTTATTTCTGGAAAAAATTCAATGTTTGAGATGTCATAAGATTCGTCTCAGTTCGTAATTTTGCAATAAGCAAGTTTTAGACTTTTATGTACCCTGAAGGGCACGGGAAGCCCTTAAAGTTAGCTTTTTGTCCATAAGATTTAACATGGGAATCAATTTATGTTTAATTGCAAAATAAAACAGCTGTTGATAGCAAAACAGACAAACACATGTTAAATTGCGATAAAAACCCCCGTCTAAAGAATTCCAAATTGGGTTTTACTACTTGGTGCGTGACTGGATAGGTCACTTTAAAAATACGTGATACGAATAAATGAATTTAAAATAAAACTCACAGATGTCCTTACTTGAAGCATGGATTTTGTCTTGAACCTTATTCCTGTTTATATGGTGTGTCCCTTTCTCCTGACTGACTATTCTTCTCTTTATTTTCCTACTTTTACTCCTTGTACACCTTAAGAGCAGTGTCGGTACAGCAGTTTTACTCAAAATCGGGAGCGGTCTCGTGTACTCGCGCCAGACCCCACACCCGTCCTTGTATCTCTCCGTGTGAATCACCTCACTCCGCTGGAAGTGTTTGATGCATATTGAGGACCACTTGGCGGGCGACCATCCGGGCCGCCCGACGGCGCCAATCCACGACGCTCGGAGGGTCGGTTCCTTAGGAAACTGGAAACACCGGACGCGACCTTCTGTTTCTAAGGTACTCCTGTAGTTGCTTTTACAGCCGGGCACAACGCATGTAGCGGGCATGAAGACGAAAACAGTGATGTTAACTGTATCTCAAAACAAATAATATCGCAGTAAACCGCACTTGATCGCTAGAGAGCGCGCAAGACTTGTTTTATACTGATACAAATGCGTGAGCCTTGAGCGACGGACGGAGACACGACCGCACGGCGTTGCCAGTTTGAACCGCGACCTCGTTCGACTACGCCATGCGACGTAGTCAGATTTCATTTGATACGCAGCGCTGTAGTGTATGTATACATGTTGCAAATTTGATTACGAGAAAAAAACGTAGCGGTACCGTACGCCTACATGACTATCTTTTAAAATTTTAATTCTATTTACAAAATAAGAATTGATAAATTGATTTAAAACCCAATAGTATTTAAACAGTCATGTTTTATGAATCAAGAGATTACCTTCGATTTTTATTTCGTCTATGAAATAACAAATTAAAAAAGTACTGAATAATCCAGAAGTCCTACATTCAATCGCCACATAATTATTTTTATAACATTTCGTTAAAAAATCATGTTTGTATAGCACAAACATTGCTTTTTCGATCTGGCTCTGTGGCTACTACTAACTAAACATGTTTTTATGGATAATTATTTTATATTCGAAGGTTTAAAGTGTAATTTTTATCCGAGAGTGAAGGTAATTATTTTTTTAAGTACATGAGTACTAGATCACGCATAGCAGATCTATGCACAATGCTTGCACGGCATTCTGAACAAGGTGCGATGTTCTAACCCCTGGGAGAGTTATTCTTGAATCAAAATGATGAATGGTTCACCAAAGAACTGTACCGTACCGCAAAGGCGGCGGCGCACTACCGGACTTTTCACCGAACCGAGCACAGAACCGAGCATCGTACCGAGCAAAACCAGCAAGTCCGATAGTGTGTCAGGGGTCCGTTCATTGGACCAAACACCGGACCGAGCCCTCTGAAGACGGATTTCTGACGAAACATCAAAGAAAAGATCGGTCTGGTGTACTGCCCGATGTACGCTAGTGTGTCAGGGTCAGTTTTGCTGCGAACGCCGTACCGAGCGTCGTCCCGAACGCTCGTGTTGGAAGGCCCGTCCCCTCTCCACAACACACCCTCTAGCGCTCTCACTTACTCACGCTCTTTCATTCTCTCTTAACTTCCTGCACCTCGCTCGGTGGCTTTGTCCGGTACGTTGCTCGGTCCGATGTCTTGTTCGGCGAAATGTTAAGAGTAAATTTCCGTCCCTGTACGATGTAATGTTCGGTGCGATGATCGGTCCGATTTACAGTCCGGTAGTATGTCGCCGCCTTAAGCAGTGGGTCTCAAAATGGGCGTAGTGCATCTCGTACCGGTGTCACTTTTGCCGGCCGGGGGAAGGGTTATAATCCGTCAGAAGTACAGACCCATCAGAAAGTGCCAAGGTGGCCCCGGGCCGCCGGCGTGGCGCCGGTGGCAATGTCAAAAGTCGTCCCCGTATGTCTAGGACACGGCTTTGGCAAATCAATGTATTTATGCAGTTACGCGAATTACAGTTTACCCCGTCCTGGGACTTTAGTATACTAGTATACTTTAGTATTTTAGTATTTTTATGAAACATACAAGATATATACGGATTCTATATTAACCAAGCAATCTAACAATATTAATATCTTTCCATTTTAACGTCGTTTTAATGAAATTTTATAAGTATAATTTAGTGTGACATGAAAGAATTGCTAAACCCAGAAATATTTATTTTTCAGGCAGAAACAAACTTACTGCTAGAAAGTTGTTGGTATAACTAGTTTTATTTTCTATTGTTTTTTCTCAATAGTGTTGGTAAACCCCAGTTACCACCAGAATATTGGTAGTCACAGTCAAGTTCGGGTCAGCTGATATCTATCAACCAATCAGTTTCAAAAATATTCCAAATTTAGTTAGTGTGTAGTTAATTTTAGCAACAAAACATTTTTCTGAAAGTATGAATTTAATTAAAATTGTATTAATTGAATATTATTATTTTCACCCCGTGTGTTCCCGACCTTTTAATCCCTCACAAAATTAAGAATTTAATTTAAAATTAAAATACAAATTATAATTTTGTACTTTATACTTAGAAGAATGCTCTTAGGTGATAGGAGTGTACGGTAGATGGTTTATAGATGGAAGGTGGCAGTTTCAGTACAGTAGCTGTCCGGTTGTACGTCCGCCGCGGCCGGCTAGGCAACGACGAGACAGGCCGGGTTCTGGATCAGACCGGGGCCTACGATAACTCCGGGCCTGCATGCTCTGTGGCGTGACGTCATCACAAAGCGGCCTACCCGGCGCGCCAGTCCCATATGAATTGCATTGACGCGCCCTGCTTCGCGTACTTCTATCCATCATTAAAACTATATACGACCTGCTAATTGAACCGAATAAATTACCATACATACTTAGATAGTTTAGCTTTACTATGGCATCAAGAAACAATAAGAAATAATTTATTTAAGTATTTTAAAAAATGTAAAAAGACAAAAATTATCTTTTATTGGCTTATAAAATTATTTTTTTTATTCATATTCGATTTACTCAATTTGAAAAATGTTCTAAATTCAGTAAACTAAAGCTTCAATTAAATTTCGATGTTTAACCCATAAAGTGCTGATTTCGTCAGTGTCACTTAGGGGTTAAAAATTCAAATCAATTGTTCAAGGCTTTTATGAGGAGTAAAAAATAAAATTTTAACAAAAATTTTGAATAACACAAAAAATATTATTCTTACTCTTTACTGTGAAGATAGCTTCTTAACTTAAAGTTTTTCATAGATCTCTTGTGTAATACCTTGTCCTTCATTATCTTGGTGTGATTGTTCAGCAAGATATTGGGAAAAATGTAAATTACTTTCATAAGTAAAAATAAACCATTTTGGTGACAAGATTTACATTTGGTATTTTGAACAATGATAATTTAATTGATGAGTTCTATTGACAAATGGTAAAAAACTGTCTTTGAGAAGTCTTTTCCAAAAATCCTCTTCATCAGAGCAGCTCGTCAGATATTTAAACAGTTGTAACATTAGCACCAACATATTTACTAAATCAGGTTTAGGTCTCATGAGTCCACCTCTGTCAATGAACTTTGAATAATCACATGTATATTTTTCCAAAAAGTGGAAGACGAGATAAAAATAAACAGGAGATAGAGAGGACTTCCGTTCCCACGGATTCTTGGCGCCTTCCGCAAAAATGTACAAACATTAAATTATATTTTAAAACATTTCCTTTATCTATATAAATTGTAACTGAAATCAAACTTCTTACGTGGCACATTATTTATTAATGTAGGTAGCAACAATGCCCATAGTCTGAATATGACATTTGTTTCGTTTAATAATTTTGTTGTTGTTGCGCAGTTAAAAACTGTGCAATAATAGCTATTTTTATTTATATAATATACTGCGTTCACGGAAAAGTTACTTAATTCTACTAGTCAATAAAAAAGTCCCAGAAGCTAAGGCATATGAATTTTTAAAAGCGAATATAAACTAGCAAGCAGTTAATATTATTTTAAAAGTTTTATATATACTGATTTCTTTAGATAAATTGTCTATTTATTACAATATTTTAGAACATAGAGCACTGGAATTTACATAAATCAATAGGGCTTGAGGTAAGGAAAACAGTGATACCACTCAAAAGGTTTGAAATCAAAATATGTGAGCGTTATGAGCGCGTAAAGCAGTTTCTCCCATAAGAGCCCATGTTAAAGTCGGCCTCTTTCTGCGCCGAGGCAGCGGGAGTGGTGGGAGTATGCAGGCCCGGAGTTATCGTAGGCCCCGATCAGACTGTACTCTATTCATCGCGGCCGCCCTCCCCCAAAATTCCAGAGTTAAGAGTCTTCATCACCCCTGCAAAAAGTGTCGAAAACATGCGTTCGTAGTCCCCTGTTTCGGACGACATTTTTTAACCGATTTAATTGAAAGTGGTCTTAAACTGTTCAGGAAGAGTGCCCGCGTGTTTCTATTACCTCATAATAATAAAAAACGTACATTGAAGTACCTAAAAATACAGTTAAAAAAGGAAGAAATTATTTGATATTCAACAATTTTTTTAAATAGTTTTAAGAAACTATATCGAAATAACGAGGTACAAGAGACACGCAGGCACTCTTTCTGAACAGTTTAAGACCACTTTCAATCAAATCGGTTAAAAAATGTCGTCCGAAACAGGGGACTACGAACGCATGTTTTGAGCAAAAACGGGGTCTGCGAGTTTGCCTGTTCGAGGCGCTACTAGCCTTTTCGCAAACGTCGTCGTTCTCACTAACACAAGCACACACAGACAAACATTATCGCATTTTAAATCACTCAGTGATGTTGGAGGACACATTCCTCGTATTTATTTGAATAATTTGTTTTATTCTTTATTATTCATCTAAATGACAATTCAACTTTAGAACACCTGTGTCCATACAGTACTATGGTTCACTGACGATAGTTTTTTATGTAGGGAAAGACGATCAGAACATTGCGCAATACTGGTTTTTAAAGTACATAATATACCGAAAACTAGTAATGTATTTTGAACCCCTCACAGATGAGAGGCCTGCACAGACCGGAGCGATACTCCGTGCGATACCAGAGCGGGCGCGATACTTTTTCTTGGAAATTCGCGTGCGATACCAGTGGGTCGTGCGATACCATGTTGTCTTATGGAGCCGCACACACCAGAGCGAACTGCGATACGCGATACTGAGGCGATCGCGATACCGTAGCGATGGTATCGCGGTAACGCTGCATGCACCATTCGCAGCGCTTTATCGCCGCGATACCATGCGGCCAAACCATGAACTACTCAGTTTTGCCTGCTTGTGCTATCAACCAAAGTAATTGCTAGCCGTTCTTCGGCACCAATAGCTTCACGGAAGTGGGTATTTTTCTTTTCAATAATGTCAGCAATCAAACTCAGCAACTCGTCAAAACATTCCTGATTCATTCTAAAGTATATGTAGAGTAGAATCTTTTGTCATCTTTGCGTAACTGGGGCATTAGCGTATGGTACTCGCCAAATTGCAGCCGTTCTTTATTTATGTCGTGTATCCACATTTTTCTCTGTCTTTCGTCTTCTAGCACGGCTAGTAACAGCAACGATTCTTCTAATCGGACGATGTCATGGTAAGTTAACACACTATAAGTACACTGGTAAGTACACTATACAAAAACTAACTAAATATTTAGAGAGTCACACAGTCACCGCACCCTACGCTCGCCTGAGGTGTACTGGCTACTGGCTTCCCGCGAGTCTCTTTTTCCCGCTCTGGTGTGGAAGCACCTGTTCCCGCCGCGATACTATCGCTCAAGTATCGCAGATAAAATTCCAGGAAGGTATCGCGTCCCGCCAGCGATAAAGTATCGCTCCGGTCTGTGCAGGCCTGAGATTCAAATTTTAATCTTACAAACAAATAGCGTACACCATTCTTCAATTTTTCTAATAGCAGTGGTTACAAATAGACTTATTACCAATTTTTTAGACACCGGAAGTGCGCGAAATACGGTTCCGCTTGATACCACCTCACTGAAGTGAAGGAAATTCCTTTTATAAGACACACTACCGGACCGAGCATCGTACCGAGCATTACCGTTTGCCGAGCAAGACTATGGACCGAGCATCGTACCGGACAAATCCATCGAGCGAGGTGAAGGAAATATTAAGAGAGGGATAGCGTGAGTGAGGGCGCCAGATGATGGGGCGGAGAGGGGGGGGGGCTTTCCATACCGAGCGTTCGGGGCGACGCTCGGTACGGCGTTTGGAGCAAAATTGGCCCTATATATATACCCCGACACACTTCCATACATCGGACCGTACACCGGGAACAATCTTTTATTTGATGTTTCGCCAGAAAACCGCCTCTAAAACGCTCATTACGATGCTCGGTCCGGTGCTCGGTCCGATGTACGGACCCCTGACTTGCTGTTTTTTGACGGTACGATGCTCGGCCCAGTGGAAAGTCAGGTAGTGTGTCGTCACTTTAAAAGGCAAATTCCTCACTCGTTCATCACTAATCCTCAAATTTTCCGTTACACAAGAGAGTTCAAATTTGGCACACTGATTTGTTCAGTCCCAAGAAGGATAACCTAATAATGAAGCAATTAAAACGCAAATAAATCTTTAGTTCTGTTGATAATTTTAGGAGGTAAAAAAATCTCATCTGAGCTGATTTTATCATTAACCGAAATATTTTGTTATAGTTGTTCTAATCAAAATACCGACATTTGCGTTTGAATTTTCTAAATTATTATGATCAACTGATTATATTTAGTTAGACTCTAGGCCACTAAATCACTATTTTGAGACAAAAATTATTATGATCTACTGATTACATTTAATTACATTAGTTATGTATTTTATTCTTAGACTCTGGGCCACTAAATCACTATTTTGAGACAGAGTCTCATTGACTACTATTTGATTAGAGCCTTCCATGGTCTGAGAGAAAAGCGGTAAGGTCGCACATGTCATTCAAATTACAATTATTTTACACTGCTTTAGTCTATGACATAAAAAAAACTTAAAAATAAAAGTGAAGCAATTAAGCTGTATAAATTTAATGAACTGTTGTAAAAGAGCGGCAACGAAAAACACACTGATGTTTCGAATTTCAAACACTGAGGCTAGAAACGTAAATTAAAACAACTTCATGGTTCTAATCAATTAGTAAACAAAATTGTAATTTTAATTAGGCTATTTAATTAAATATATAACTTCTTGATTAGCATTATACGTGCTGGTAATGATATTCAGGTTGAAATAATAAAACGTCTTCCAACACTACTCGATATATTTACACTTATACTGTAAATGTTTACAGACGGTAAATATATATATAAAAGATCTTATAATGGCGATCGATTTCGACCAGTCACACCGGTCATCATCAGGCCCAATCAGAGACTCAGTCGTTACAGGTATTGAGACTCAGTCTCTGATTGGGCCTGATGATGACCGGTGTGACTGGTCGAAATCGATCGCCATTATAAGATCTTTTATATATATTTACCGTCTGTAAACATTTACAGTATAAGTGTAAATATATCGAGTAGTGTTGGAAGACGTTTTATTATTTCAACCTGAATATTAAATATATTACAAGTTTTAAGTATATAAGTATAACTAGTATAACTCTTTCATAATTCGGTTAATTCGATTAAAATCATCAATATAGGCCCTAGATGCAATTTAGCAAACATCATAACAAGAGGGTTATTATATGTCCTTTGTTAGTGGGTGTCAACGAATTGTTTTTGGTGTGCGGGGGTTGCCTCCATACGTTGCGCTCGATTGTTCTAAAGAAAATAATTACTTTAGTCATATCATTTCAAAATTACTTATTTTGTTTCTGTATCGTCTGATCATTCTGGTTCGCGAACTCATTTAGGAAGATGCTGCCTTACACACCTGAACCAAACTTAATCAAAATCGGAGGTTCCGTTCAAACGCTATCTTGTTCACAGACACATGATACATTAAAAATGTCACAATTTCGGGGGCTAAATGAAGTATTCGTCATTCGTCAATTTGAACAAAAAATGTCCTCTTGACAGATGTCGAAAAATCCATCGTTTAGCCACTAGAAGCCATTTTGCTTTGTACACTAAATCTATATGTGTGTATCTTAAAAATGGCGGCCATTTAAAATTTTTAAACTCAGATATCTCAAAAATATAAGTAATATTTTTTATTATTCTTATTTCACATCAGCTTAATTCTTCAAATCCTAATTGCTTATCAATTTTGAATCAAATTATTACCTAGATAAAATGTTACATCAACGTGTATTTTTATATACGTAAATACTATAAAATCAATCCTATTTTAAAATGTGTTTATGTAGGCCTATATGACATTTTTCAAAAGAATGATTGTTTTTTACTATTGCAAAGGCAATTTCCACTTGCACCTGATATATCGCCCGATGGAGAGTTTATTTAATTAACAACCATAAACAAATAAATACTTTATTGCTGTAGGACAATACATGCACTGTATTGCATAGCATACTCAGAATAGTGTGATTTGCGCAGAATGTTAAGTTTGAAACAAAAAATTATATTGCATATTAGTACCAGCCAGTGTAAATATTACATTCACTCAGAGAGGACTCAAGCCTA
The DNA here is from genome assembly GCA_030545055.2 of Neoaliturus tenellus. NCBI lineage: Eukaryota > Metazoa > Arthropoda > Insecta > Hemiptera > Cicadellidae > Neoaliturus > Neoaliturus tenellus. The sequence goes on along the minus strand of CM061531.1, from coordinate 246,621,059 downwards.
TGTCTCCCCTGAGTTGTGATTCTTGCACACGTCCACCGAGTAAAACACGTTTGACACTAAAAAGCGTCGATTAACCAATGTAATATAGGCTAATAATTGAAGACCATTAATTAATTTTAATCGCTGATAAATTTTAATCGGCTGTAATGAATAGGAAGAGTTCGAGCCTAATTCAAAATACTCTTCAAATGTAGACAGGAAAACGCTGCAACCGTACCGGACTGGCCGAACCCTCATTGTAGCGAGTCTGCGCGTGCGTGTGTTGGACGTCGCAGTCCGATGTTTTTAGAAATGTGACCCCGCCTCACCCCTCGCCCTAGTTGGGCGCACCTGACTGTACTAGGACAGTTGTGATGGAAATCAGAGTGTACGATGGATGTTTTGCCAAAGGTGATGAAGCCTCTTAACCCCGGTACGAGTTGCGTCGTCCCCCTCAAAATAGTGATATAGTGATACAAAAAGCAAGGCTTACCTCCCACTTTTGCCCGGCAAATGTTGATTTCCGAGATGATGCTGCGCTTGCAGACCTCCAAGTACTTCTGCACGTCGGGCGCGACGGTGGCCGAGACGGTGGCTATCACATCGGCCGGTCGGAGTGTGGGGCTTCGGAAGACGGCCAGCTCGCGGATGCGCTGCTTAGCCTCATTGCATCTCTGGCCAAAGAGCATCGCCCTCTTCTGGGCCTCTTCCACATTAACATCCTGGAACCAGAAGAAATATATAGGTCAGTCTGTCTCGAAATCGGAGAGCTATTCAAGGAGTACTCATGCAAGAGGAGGTAAAGGAACATGGGCAAATGAAATGAGAGGAAGTAAATTACATTACGTCTCGAGTTTGGAGTTGTTAAGGAAATTTAGAAAAGAAGGAGGGCTCTTAAATTGGGAATACTGTAACGAAATTCAGATCATTATTTACTGTATCCTCGATCTTGGAAGGGGAGAAAAGGAAATTTTAAGGAAAACCCATTCTAACGAGTAACTTGCAAACCGGGTATCATCAAGCCAGACGGCAAATTCAAACCCGATCGTCTCGAACTTTTTTGTGGTGTAACGACATTTTATGAAAAAAAACGTGGCTATCTAAAATAAGGCGAAAATTAGGCCACGTGTTACCTCACGAACGTGCCATTTTGAAGTTCTTGAATAGGCCTACATTTTAAGCCGATTTGGAGATGGAAAAATTGAAGAAACCTTGGAATCCTAAAAGGAGACAAAAGATCTCTTAAACAACGAAAAGAGACGTTAAAGAAGTAGTGACGATAGATAAGAAAGAAAAAGGACCAAGGCACCCTGAAAGGAGATGATAAATTTGGTAGACGAAGTAGACTAACGGCACTCTGTAGAAAACCTTAACGTGAAGTTATAATTTATTTACCGTACCTTGATCATGCTTTTGAAGTGTTTCCGGAACTTGGCTTTGGGACATTTATTTTCCGAAACACAACTATGATCCCCCGGGTCCCTATATATCTCGTTGTCTTTAAGTACCACTGAGGCACTGCATATGGACCGATTTGCACACGTGTAAGCAACAGTACCGCACTTGTTAATTCTCTTCTTCGTGTACCTGAACCCGCCATATTCTAGAACCGGGTGTAACCTCAAACTCAAATCGAATTCCATCATCAAATCCCTATCCCTACAACGATGGTGTCTGGAAAAAGAATGAGAGGAACCGAAGCGTCCACTGGAAAAAGAATGTCTGAAATTTTGGAGGGGGTGGACAACGATGGCATTCGAAACGGCAGGGCGTGGCCCAATGGCGTTTGCAGTTTTGTACCGCGTTCAAGTAAAGGGGTGGGGATGGGGAAGGTTGAAGATGAATAGGGCGTACAGTCCGTTCCGTACAGTCCACTCTAGAGACCAGACGTTTCGACGAAAGCGAACGGGTCCGGTCTAAGTCGACCGGGCAATTAACCGTCCCATAAAAACCGTCTCTTTTGTGCTGTCCTCTACTGTTGTCTCTTATATTGTTGTCATGTTTACACTGGCAACGATAGGGAACTCAATGCTGCAAAATTGTAATGTGTAAAATTACCGTGTGTTAAATGTTTGATCTAATGACGACATCTCTAATGAGCTACATTTAATGTCTACAAACATTGGCAGTTAGTTGAGTTGTAATTTAGAAAAGTGTACCCATGTAGGATCAAATCCACCACGACTCGAAGTTTTCTATTCTCCTTGCAAAAACGGCGTAGCCTACGTTATATAATCAATACTCCGTTATTCGAAATAGGGCTGTACAAAAAGGTAAGTTTCCTACGTTGAGACGGACATTGTTTGAGAGAAATCTTTTTTATGACATGTATAGTTTTTCACAGGGTGAAAAATATAGGCCAAAAAATTATTCATATTTTTACAAAATATTTTACAGGTTAATATAAATTCAACACAGAATCGATGTCGCAAAAGGAATAAAGAATAGAAAGGAATAAAGAATAAAAAAAATATAATTATTATTTTTTTTTTGAAAAAAATAAATGTGATGTGTAACTCATTAATTTAATTTTAAGTCATAAAGAATAGAACCTCGATATGATTTTTAAGGGGATCTGTATAAGTAGTCTTATCGCTATCAAGGTCATGTTACCGATTAGCAGTGCAGTGTTGTCGAGTTCTTAAACTCTTTCTACTGTACATAGAGAGTGTAATTTTAGTGAAATCTCAAAGAGTAAAAATAAAATACTGTAATGTAAAACCAAGTTTACACTTTGATCTCAGATAGGACTAATGTGAAAATTTCATTAAGCATGTGCAGTACTTCAAACATATAAAAACCGGACAAGGGATGAAATTTAAAAATAATATTCATTCAATAATCAATCTAACAAAATCCCTTAAATATCAGTAGCTATTTATTGAAACTAACCCCCTTGTATTGTATGTTAAATAGATAACAAACAAAAGGTTTTTAAATAAAAATATATTATTCAGAGTGGGTGAAAAGTAACAAGGTACTAAAAATCTGAAATAAATCTTTAATTTCACTGCAATCTTGTGATGGCGATCGATTCATAATATTGAGTATTATCAACCTTTAAAAGTAGGCCTACTGAAAGTTAATTTTTGTAAAGTTCAGCTGGTGGGTGCATTGTCAAAAGGCTATCACCAGTTTTCCAATCGACTTTCTTTAGAAGAGTGTAAGTTTGATGAATTTGGTTGACAACACCGGCGACTATGTTGAGATTTAACTGATTCCCATGTTTTCTTATGTAGGTGTTCCAAGCACATGTAGGTCTACATGGTTTTGTGGTAGGCCTAATAGTAGTTTTTATTACTAGTCTCGAAAGTGACTTATTGCGGGGAGAGATTGCATTTACGCGCGAGGCGAAGCCGAGATTGGAAAAGACTATCGATGAAAATAGTAACGAATTTTAGTTTAGTAAATGTGAATATAGAATTAGTAGATTTAGTATATCTAGAATTTTAGCAATGCAAAATATAATCACTAGAGAATTCGCAAGAGTTTGGTACCGGTAATTTGTTACTTTTCACCCACCCTGCATAATACAGTATACAAAAAGACAAATTAAACATTTTATCTTAATCCAAAACATAACAACCTAAAAAAGGGTTTTAAGAGGAGTTCTAAAAAAGGGCTTAAGGGCTATAGGGCGATTCGGTATAGGCTACTTCAGAAATTCTTGAAACTTTATCAATAAGAGTAAAGAATAGGCTACACAACTCTTTAAAAATTCAACAAATATCATATTAATGCAATTCACGTAACCTCTTAAATAGGCTACATTTTAATTTAAACTTAATGTGAAGTATATTTAATCAATTTTAATAAAGTGTCTTCAAGAATAGTACGGCAAAATTTACTATAACACATGTAATACTGTACTATAACTATAATACTATAACACATTTAAAATATAATCTTAATTATGTTTCCTCTACGTCTGCGCTAATGTTATTTTTTTCAGGAGGGCGAGCTAACAATTTTGTGAAAAGTTATAAATTTTGTTTAGTGTTCCTGTACTTACATTAATGTTTTCGCAATATTCCTTGAAGTCGGGGAAGAGTCTTTTTCTGAAATTGTGAACCCATCCGTTACTGGCACGGAAATCATCTTTTCCAAAAGCTTTGGCAAACTCTTGGGCCTTTTCTTTCAGAACGCGGTTGCTCATAGGGATATTTTTGTCACGTTTTTCCAGCCATTTCACGACACTGTCTTCAATATCTTGGAACCTGAGCTTTTTGACTCTCATGGTGGTGTTTCGCAACCCACCACCCTCTTCATACTTATGTTTGTTCTTTAAAATAGTGTGCAATGTGGTTGATGGAATGTCGAACTCCTTCGCGATTTCATTTTTCATTTTCGTAGGGTTTTCTTCAACTGTTCTTATAACTTTCCGTTTAAATTCAATCGTCAACGCCCTAACTTTACGTTTTTGAGTCATTTTTCTGTGTTCCATATTCACTACCACTACACAGGTACTTAAACTCACTACACTGAACACTGCTAAGTAGGCCTAAATTATACAATGAACGAGGAGCAGATAAAATCAATACGTTTTTATAGTAGGCATGTGTCAAACTGCAACCCAATATATTTCCGGGATCAACTGTAGAAAAGGAAAATGGGTTCCCTGTTTATACAGTACATGAGCATATAGCCATTGTTTACGTCAATATATCCATATAAACTGTGGAACTACGTAGACATATGAGAAAGTTTACAACTCATATTAGGCCTACAGTATAAAGGTTCCGTAACGCAAAACGTCATGCTACTAAGGTTGGATTAGAGAAGTGTTTACTGTTTAAAAGTTCGTCTATTGAAATAATCGTGTTACCGAGGCTGTCGTGCTGTAAGAATCACACAGTTTGAATGAGAGGTCGATTACGCAGTACAGTAATTCTAGCTGGTAAAAAAATGTCTGTAGTCAATGATGCTAACAAGGTTTATATGAAAGGTAGTCGTGGTATAGAGGTAATATAACATTGAGTGTTACGGGAAATTAACAGGGATTAGAAAATGTAACTCGTCAACGAGGGTCGTATAGTAGAGATGTTCTGGTAAATGCATTAAAAAAAACTTGTACATAATAGTTTTTAACAGGCCCGCTGTATCTGTGACCATTCATACAGTAAAAGCGACACTTCATTTTTGCCAATAATTCGTGTAGCCTACTGTATAGTGCAAAGAGCATTTATTTAATTTACGTATGGCTATAACTTCATTGATCTTTAAAATTTTTTAAATATTCTCCTAGTAGATATTGTAGGCGTACATGTGGTGAAACACTTGGTCTCAATTTTCTAAATTAATTATAGAAAGTAATGCAGTTTTAACATACAGAGTCAAGCCTATGCTTATGCCAAGAAGATAAATTTCAAAGTCAAAGATAACGGGCACCAACAATAATCAGACAGTTTGAATGAGAGGTCGATTACGCAGTAATTCTAGCTGTCAAAAAATGTCTATAGTCAATTATGCTAACAAGGTTTATATGAAAGGTAGTCGTGGTATAGAGGTAATATAACATTGAGTGTTACAGGAAATTAACAAAGACAATAATGAAGAGTGTCCGAAAAAGGGCTCAAAATTTAAACCATTGAATATGTACACTAACGTGAATAGACTTCTCATCCAATGCATGTTGTTTGATACAAAAATTTGGAACGTTGGTATAGGCCGCGCCAGAGTAGCTAATCGATGTAACAACAGGCTAATATGTTGTAATTAGCTTTAACATGATTGGATTTATTTTTTTAACAATAAAGTGTGTCGTATATTTCAATCGTTGTTTTTCTTTAATAGTTATTTTTATCAATATAAATATATATCATATAACGATAAGAAGAATGTGTAGGCCTACCATTAAAAATATAAAAATGAGATGTACATAAGCAAAACCCATTATAATTTACATTGGCTCTCAGGGCCACGTCTAAAGGCTTTCAAAGCTTCAATAGGAAAACCCTGTAATTGAATAAACAATTGAACCTGTTTTAAAGTTGATGTAGTAATAATGCTAATAAATTGCTAACAATTTTCATTGATTTTCAACCAGCGGGCGATTTGTATTCTGTATTGGGTTCTGTATAGGTAGGTACTATATGTTGATACGGTATTATTAAGTTTCGATGATATTAAATTTAATCCGGTGTCTCAGTATAAGAGAGCCCTAACCTCCGAAAGCAAAACGTAAACATATTTTCGATATTATTTAATTATGTACAAAAGCTATATAATTGGTTTAATGTAAAATCATTTTTTCGCCTCTGATATTATAAATAGGGAAGGGAGCCTGTACTCCCGTTACAAATTATGACATCGTTCAAAATGTTTTTGCATTTTTGCATGTGGGGACGGTACGGTATTCTATACGAACTTTATTACAGTCGTTTTTTATTCCGTTTCGAGCTAATCCGTAATTTCCCTTATTTATTTTTGGGCAAAAAAATAAAAAAAAAAAAAATGCTTTAAAATTCCCTTTATAGTAGTGTCGTGTAATTTATTATTCTTACTGTTATATATTTTCTAGTTTATTTTTGTTGTTGCTGCTAATATGTATAACTGTTATCAGTGTTGTACGCTTATAAATTGTTAATTTTTTTAGTTTAACTAACTTGTATCATTACATGCTCTATTGCTCTGCACCGAACATTTTCACTATACTGTACATCTTATGTGTGTTTATTTATATTATGTTTAAACAAGTAACAAATATGTAATGGGAAACCGTTGGAATAAATAAATAAAATGCAAATATAATAAAACTGTCACACTCTTAAGTCACAGGCCTAATTTACCAATAAACTACTGTATCACAAATCACTAATGTTTACAATCATTACTATAAATTATGTAGTAAACATGTCAGTATTTTTCTCTTGTCACGTTGGTAACAAGTGTTGTTTACGTATCGTCTGCTACTCTTCAAGTTGAGTAGTCTTCGACGGAGATTTCATAACTCCTATAGGCCTACCTGATAGGCTGTCGTAACTAAATTATCGCGTTTTTCAATACACCAGGCAAAATAGGAAAATTTATGGTGTACAGTTATCAATTTAATTTTCCGAGACCAGCCCAAGGAGATACTCGATGTAGGGAAAATATTATCTAAAACAGTACGGTATCCAGGCTTTCTGTCGGAGTTAGTAATGATGATGTGGTGAATTATATGAAAAAAGCTAATATAGACGTTGAATGTGTTGAACTTAAACCCAAACACGATTCATACAAATCCTTTAAGTTGGGGGTTAAACCTACGGACTCAGTGAAAATCCTGGACGGTGCCTTTTGGCCGGTGGGAACTTTGGTGAGGGAGTTTGTTGAGAAATTCTCTAGGCCTAAGCCTAGTTTCGTAAAGTCTCAGACTTTTTTAGCAAAACCTCGGGTGAACCTAGTTTAACTTCGAGTGTAAGTTCACCTACCAATAGGACTACTGTAGGCCTACTAAATTTGTGCTCAATTAATGTACAGTGCATAAGGAATAAGGTTATTGAACTGGAATTGTTATGTGAAGAAAATAGCCTGGATGTGTTGTGTGTGTCTGAGCATTGGCTGGTATTAGATGAAGTACCCTATTATAACAATATTAGTTGCCTTGAACTAGCTTCTCAATACTGTAGAACTAACCCTAGTGGTGGGGTTGCCATTTATGTGAAATCCGGGTTGGGAATTACTTTTTTGGACCTAAGTGACTTCTGTGTGGAATTTGAGGGTGAGTTTACTGCTGTTTTGTTGCATGAGTTTGACCTTATTGTAGTTGCCATGTATCGCTCACCGAATGGCTCTGTGGAACGTTTTCTTAATTTGCTTGAGCTTTGTCTGACATTTTTAATTTCTTTTAATCTTTCTGTTGTTATTGGCACAGACCACAACATAGATTTAGTAAAGCCTGGCAGGGAATCAACTGATTTTATGAACACTCTGCGTAGTTTCGGCTTCTACAGTAGTGTTTATGTACCAACGAGGGACAAGTCCAGTCTAGACTCTTTTATTACTAATATTGACTCTTGGAATTTTGATGTAACAGTTAGCAATGATCAAATTGCTGATCATAAACACATTTTTCTCAAGCTTAAATCTAGTAGTGTAATGAAAGATGCATTGGGTCTTCAACCCAAATCAATTTCTTTTAGACTCTTTAACGAGGCTCATTTGAGCTTATTTTGTGACGACATTGCAAGTCAAACTGCTCTGTGGTACGATGCCTTGTGTGGACTCTCGGCAAACACTGCATTTGGTGAGTTTTTTAACAAATTCAAGTTTAAGTTTGACTATCATTTTCCAGTGAAACATAAAAATGTAGGCCTAAAAGTGATCAGTAGTAACAACAAAAGGAAGATAAATAATTGGTACACAAAGGAATTAGCTGACTTCAAAAACTATATCTTATTGATGCATGACTTAGCTAAGAGTAGGCCCTGTCTTTCACCTTATGTACGTGAATTGAGGAGAGACTATCGACTTCAACTCCGCGAGGCGAAGCAGGCTGCAGCTGCTGACACGATTACCAGGTCTGCGAATCCATGTAAGGCGGCCTGGGACCTAATTAATGAAAGCAGACCCAGATCCACAACCATGGATAAAGGCTTTGCCTCTGCTGGGGACTTCAACCACTACTTTATGGACTCTGTGGATAGTATTGTTAGCGATATATCTGGTAATGACAATGATTATCTTGAACGTGTTCCTGTAGGTCATGAAAATTTTCAATGGCATATGGTTACTGCTTTTGATGTTGTTAAAATTGTAAATAGTTTTAAAATCTCTAGGAGTAGGGATATATATGATATGTCCACTGACTTTCTCAAAAAAATTGTACCTGTCATTGCCCCCTTGTTGGCCCATTTATTTAACTGCTGCCTTTTGGAAGGCGTTTTTCCAGATGTTCTAAAGGTGTCCCGAACTGTGCCTGTCTATAAAAAGGGGCCTAAAGATAGCATGAGCAGTTATAGGCCAGTATCTTTAATTCCTGTTTTTGGTAAAGTACTAGAGGCAATTATGTTGACCCAACTATATGACCACTTTGAGGCACATGGACTCCTCGCCCCTGCTCAGCATGGCTTTAGGAGGGGCAAGTCTACGGTAACTGCTGTAGACTCCCTTCTTCAAGTTATATTGGGAGCGTTTGAGAGCAGATCTTCTACAGCTGTTTTATTGTGTGATCTTTCACGGGCGTTCGATTGCGTTCCGCATGCAGTTTTGCTAAAGAAACTCCAGAAATATGGTGTGGGTGAATGTGCACTCAGAGTGGTTAAGTCCTATCTGGTGAACAGGTCCCAGATTGTGAGTTGGGCAGGTACTAACTCAAATGCTCTTGCGGTCAAATATGGAGTCCCTCAGGGATCCGTGTTGGGGCCGTTTCTATTCATTGTTTTCATGAATGACTTGTATTTTAGTGTCAGTAATGATGTCTTACTCTATGCAGATGACACTACATTGTATGCAAAGCATCCTGATCCTGATATTGCTAGGGATACCGCAGCCATACTATTTGAAATAGCATCCGAGTGGTTTGCTGGCAATAAATTAGCTTTAAATGAAAGTAAAACTCAGGAGATATTGTTTAGTCTAAATAGAACTGTCACAGATAACAAACCTGTCAAACTGTTAGGCTTTACCCTGAACTCTGAGCTTGGGTGGGGTGACCATATTGATTACCTTTGTAGAAAGCTAAGCAGAGTCATTTATCTACTTAGAAAACTGTCAAGTCTAATGCCTACTACTTTTGTGAGGCTAGCTTTTTTCTCCTTTTTCCAGTCTCATATTTTGTATGGGACCAGGCTTTGGGGACACTCACCTCAAGCTCAGAGGGTACTGTTGCTGCAGAAAAAGGCAGTACGGGTAATGTGTAAGGCTCATTATCTATCTCATTGTAAGCCACTTTTTATTGAGAATCAAATTATGACTGTGATCAATGTTTACGTATATCAATGTATTGTTGCTATTAAAGCAAAAGAGGGTGAACTTGTCTTGAATAGTGATGTCCACCCTTATAGAACTAGAAATTGCAACAATGTGCACATCACCAGAAATAGATTGTGCAAAACTCAAAATTGCTTTCCTGTTTCAGGTGTAAAGTTTTACAACTGCCTACCAAGTAATGTACGATCACTGTGCAACTCAAAATTTAACAGGATTCTGAAAAATTGGCTTGTATCAAACCCCTTTTATTGTATTGATGAATACTTTGAAGCCATGAAGTCAGGCCCTAACATCTTAGTTTAAGTAGGCCTACTGTATGCCTTGGCATTTTTGTATCTGCTTGTAACGGTATGTCTTTATTGAGTTTCTCCTTTTGCATGGTTTGCAGTGTGCTTGATTTTTTTTTTCCTGTAGTAGCTAGAGTTATTAGTAGGCCTCCTGGGAGTATATCCCAGCCCTCTGATTGGTCGCACGTGACCGATGACGTCATCACGCCTCGCCTTCTGATTGGTCACGTGGCCACGCCCCCAAGATGGCGGCTGGAGGGAAATTTCCTAACTTTTGACCACGTGTTCTAACCTCACTTTTACCACGTGTTTGACCACGTGAGTCAAGATGGCGTCTGGCGGGAAATTTCCTAACTTTTGACCACGTAACCTCACTTTTGACATGTGTTTGACCATGTGGCGTCTGTTACTACGTGAGTCAGGAATAAAATTTTCACTGTGGACTGCCGGGATTTGAACCCGGGCCGCCAAGTTGGTGCGCCGCAACGCTGACCACTAGGCTACCACACTGTTGTGCTGAGAGCTTTGTAATGTGTCTGATGGCACAGTAGTTTGACGATTTCATAGCAGCACTGGCGGGAAATTCCAATGAAGTGTTTTTATTGAATTTCAGCTTTTATAATTAAATTATATATGTGAAATATATATATGTTATATATTACGTATGGAGGTATGTTCATACCAAATTTTAATGTAATTGAATAAAAAATGAGACCTCCAATAAATGTTAAAGTTTTGGGGTTGAAGATATATTTTATTATTTTTACCCCTAACTATACTGAGCGGAAACCAAAATGTAATCATACAAGGTAGTACACTTTTACTAGATACTCCATAAAAAGTTTCAACATTTATAATTAAATAATGAGGCTATTATAAGTAAATTAGCATAAGGGTAGATTTTTAAGAAACTAGGGGTGGTTTTTCGGTAGGGTGTTAAATGGAGGTAGTGTACATGGTAAACTATTTATGTACCAAATTTGAACCTCGAAAGTAGAATAGAAGCTGAGATATAAGTGAAAAACCAAATAGGGTAAATTTCATCCCCCACTAAAAATTTAAGTATAATTTGTCGATTTAACATTAAAAACGCTTGAAAATGATGTCCCAGATAATTCTGACCATTTTTATAATTTTTTAATATAGGGGTGGTTTTGGGGGTAGTTCACCCCCTAGTGTATTATAGAACTTTGACAATTAAAGCTATGCACCCTTGTACCAAGTTTTGTTCAAATACACCAAAGGATAGTGGAGATATAGTGTTAAAACTAAGTAGTGATGTACAACTAAATAAAGATGTACAGTAGTGGCCAACTAAATGAATAAAGAACAGTAGTCGCTCACAAGGAAAATTTATGAGCCAGCGCGCCACAGACGGCGGGTTTCCTTATTTGGATCGAGACTCATTATTTATACAGTCAGACCAGTTTTTGTCATGGGTTGCCGCCAAGACGCATTATATATGCAGACGGCGGGGTTTATGGCCAATTATCTGAGCGCACCGAGACTCATTATTTATACAGTCAGACGGATATATGTTTTTTTCTGAGACAATTCTTGGAAAATTCCCAGTGAACACATTTACTAAGAGCATAACTTGTGATTATCTTGACATCCTAATCTAAATTATTGCTTGTCGGCTCCTTTAATCATATGGCCAGACGGTTAATACGCCTGGTGCAGAACCAGTTTACATACCACTTAACGATTCAAACCGTGGGAACGTTGGGATACGCCCAGGTCTGGTCCGCCATATAAGCCGGTACTTTGGACTCCAGCAGCATTCACTCTCCGTCTGGCGTTAGTACCTGGTTATTCAGTGTGACGTTTCTCGGACTTGTGTTTTTGTAGTGTTTTCTGGTGTCTCAGGTTAGTAATATAGAGTTATATTTTAAAATATTTTTATTATAATTTTTTATTTTTATAATTACAAATCTTTTGCCACTATCTCTTCTTCATGGCCCTGTGAACAAACAAGATAGCGCTTTAGTTTTGCACACAAGCTAATCTAAGTTCACTAAGGTTAACAACCAATAGTTTCCTGTTGCGTAATCTTAGCTGCTTGTTAGTTTTGTCCGTTGGGTTGAATTTTCAAATTTTATCAATACCTGGTGGAAAGGTCATAAAGGTCACCAATATATAAAGCGTGCAATAAGCTCTGAATTTCTCTTTATTTTTAAGCTCTCGTGTGAGAAAGGTGTCCCACCAGTTTTAAATAAAATATCTTGTTTGTTAGTTTTGTCTATTGCGCAATTTCAACTGTTTTGGCCTGCTCTTTCAAGTGTCCCAGTGATTTTTAATAACATATTTTCTGTTAAATGGAGCCAATTAACGTTGCCCATACCAGTGAGACGTACGTCCGTCGTTTCAGAGTTCATGGGCAAAAAACTGTTTTTAAATTTAACGCACCTCCGGAGGGGGTGACCGAGATTGAATGGTTGAGACGTGGGTTTTCTAGTTTGGTGGAGAAAATGAAAGCCGATGCATCTGATGGGGATCAACTGGGGTTTACACTACGCAGTTTAAATTTAAAAAGTAAAGAGCCTGGGTTTGTAAATTTCCGTCCAGCTTCTGAGGTGGATGGTGATGTTCTCTGGGAGATTTTTGGCGGCATTCTCCAGAGTAACGCCGATTCTATCACCTCAGCCGATACGTTTCAAGTAGAATGTACTCGTGTCAATCTCCCCGTTGGCACCGGTAGAATCCGTCCAGGGATGTTCAGGAATTTTAATGAGGAATGCCGCAAAAGGCGGGGTATCATTGCTATAGATAACAAAGACCGACTTTGTCTGCCCAGAGCAATTGTTGTGGCTAAAGCTAAGGCTAAAGGAAGTCCTGACTATAAAGCCATTCTTCAAGACAGACGGAACAGACAGCTTAACAAGGCGACAAAACTGATGCAAAAGGCCAGGGTGGAAATACCTGAAGAGGGGGCCGGTATACAGGAACTTGCAAAATTTCAAGAACACCTTAAAAAGTATAAGATCACCGTGTACAATTATGACGCCAGAGGCAGGGACGTATATTATGAAGGAAACAACCCTGAAGCGCAGTATAAAATCAATCTGTTATTTCATAATGGGCACTTTAACGTGATCACTTCTTTGACGGCTGCCTTTGCTTGTACCTACTATTGTGAACCCTGCCATACACCTTACAGCAATAAGGGAGAACACAGATGCACACACATTTGTCCCGAATGCCAAACTGTTTCTCCACCCTGTGTCCAAGACCGCGAGGGGGTACTGTGTCCTGATTGTAACTTGACTTTGAAGAACCGCATTTGCTTTCTGGCCCACAAGAAGGAGCGCTGCAAATCTGTCAAGAAATGTTTGGACTGCAATAAATTGATTAGCTTAAGGCATAGGAAATCCCCGCATGTCTGTGGCGAAGTCTTTTGTGTGATTTGCAGGGAGTTTATGGCGCCAGAACATCAGTGCTTTATGAAAGTGGACACAAACCGGCCCAAAACAGAAAATTCGTTGTACATATTTTTTGACCTGGAGACACGACAAGATGAACCTCTATCGGCTGATGATCCCGAGACAAAGGTGCACAAGGTCAATCTGTGTGTCTCTCAACAGTACTGTTGGAAGTGCATTGAGGGGCGAGATTGTGACACTTGTGCGGATCGCACTAGGATATTCAGAGAGGAGCCCATTGCTAGATTCGTTGATTATGTAATGGAGTCCCGCAAAAAGTTTAAGAATGTATGCGTGATTGCTCACAATGGTCAGGGATTCGACTTTCAATTTATTTTGAAATATATCATAGAGGAAACGAAATTCACCCCTGAGTTAATCATGCGTGGGACAAAAGTAGTACTCCTGAAGTTTGACAAGGTGCGCTTTGTCGACTCATTGAACTACTTTCCAATGGCTCTCTCTGCGTTGCCGAAAGCCTTTGACCTTCCTCCAGAGCGTAAAAAGGGTTATTTCCCCCATCTGTTCAACACCCTTGAAAATCAGAGTTATGTCGGACCGATTCCCTCCAAACAATTCTATTGTCCCGACACAATGTTTGAGAAAACCTATAAAGACTTTGAAAACTGGCACAATGAACAGGTGGCTCAAAATTACATTTTTGATTTTCAAAAGGAACTTATTGAATATTGTATTTCTGATGTTGAAATTCTAGCCCAAGCGTGCATAAAATTCAGACAACTTTTCATGCAGGAATGCAATGTAGAGCCCTTCCTAGAGTCTGTTACGATCGCGAGCGCTTGTAACTTAGCGTTCAGACGTAACTTTTTAAAACCCAACACAATTGGTCTTGTTCCTAAAAACGGTTATCGTATGGCCGACAACCAGTCTGCCATTGCATTGCAATGGTTGACCTGGGAGGAAGACCAGCGAAACGTTTCCATTCAGCACGCTGGGCGCGGGAGAGAGAAGAAAATTGAAGGAATGAAAGTGGACGGGTTTGATGGTGACCGCATTTATGAGTTCCATGGTTGTTATTTCCATGGATGTCCTAAATGCTTTCCCTACAAACGAGAGGAGCCTCTGAAGGAGGACACTTCTGACAGCTTACATCTCAGATATGAGAAGACGAAAGTGAAAATTCAAAAACTCTCTGAGACCCCTTACGAGGTAGTTGAGATGTGGGAGTGTGATTTTAGGAAAATTAAAAGTGACAAAAAACTTACGTATTTAAATTCCCTACCAATCCTCAACTCTCTCCCGCTTGAACCACGAAACGCCTTTTTTGGAGGAAGGACAGGCAATGCCAAGACATACCACAAGTGCGGAGAAGGAGAGACGATACAATATGTTGATGTCTGCTCCTTATACCCCTATGTATGCAAAAGAGGACACTACCCCCTAGGACACCCCACCGTACACGTAGGGGACAGAGTTTGCCGAGAGCTAGGGTTGGATGTAAATGGCCTAATGAAATGCAAAGTGCTGCCCCCACTTGACCTCTACCACCCAGTTCTACCGACAAGGATGAATGATAAATTGATGTTTGTACTGTGTCGTAAATGCGGGGAACAGATGAACCAAGAAGATTGTATTCATAGCAGTGATGAAAGAGCCCTGACCGGTACATGGACGATGGACGAGATACGAAAAGCTGTGGCTAAAGGCTATGTGATCTTGGATATTTTTGAAATATGGGAATACAAAATGGCCACATATGAGAACGGGGGGCTATTCACAGATTTCATCAACAAATTTTTAAAAATCAAACAAGAGGCGTCGGGTTACCCCTCCTGGTGTGTGACGCAAGAGGACAAAGAGAGATATGTGAAGGATTATTTTGATCATGAAGGCATAAGTCTGGACCCCACCAAGATTGAAAAGAACAGCGGCCTTAGATCCCTGGCAAAACTAATGTTGAACTCGTTCTGGGGCAAGTTTGGACAAAGAGAAAACCAGACAAAAGCGTCACTTATCAGAGATCCTAAGGAATTTTTCAGCTTGATGACAAATCCTACAGTCCAGGTGAACACGATTAGAGAAATAAATGAAGAGGTTATTTTGGTGAACTGGCAAAATATTGATGAGGTCGGTGAATCACTGCGGACAGTGAATGTTGTCCTAGCAGCGTTCACCACAGCACAGGCGCGTTTAAAACTCTATGAACACCTTGAAGCTCTCGGTGGGCAAGTGCTTTATTACGACACTGACTCGGTCCTCTACGTGTACAAGAACGGGCTATATAGGATTGCAACAGGTGACTACCTGGGTGAGATGACCGACGAACTGGCGGAATACGGCCCAGGCTCTTATATTGTCGAGTTTGTGTCCGGGGGCCCAAAGACGTACGCTTACCTGGTATGGTCAACAAATCGGAACGAACTAGTTGAAGTGTGCAAAATTAAAGGGCTAACACTTAACCTCAACACCTCAAAAAAGCTCAATTTTGCACAACTTAAAGAAATGGTGTTGAGTGAGGCGAAACTTGTTGTTGAGACATCAGAAAACCGAATTAGAAGAACTAAAAATAAAGATGTTATTACAGTGAGAGAAACTAAATTTTTCAGGATAACAGGTCCTAAAAGAAGACATGAGGGGGAATATGACACCTTGCCTTTTGGCTACAAAAAAGCCAGACTTACCTAATCCCACCAGTCAATCCTCTCCTCCAGCTCGTCCAGTCTCTTCCTCATCCTTGCTATTGCGCGTTCCAGCTCTCTGTACTCGAACAAATCGTAGTTGCACTCTGTATAAGGTCCGTGTAGCCACTGCATTAGGGAGAA
This sequence comes from Neoaliturus tenellus, assembly GCA_030545055.2. Taxonomy (NCBI): domain Eukaryota; kingdom Metazoa; phylum Arthropoda; class Insecta; order Hemiptera; family Cicadellidae; genus Neoaliturus; species Neoaliturus tenellus. The sequence continues at coordinate 246,604,676 of CM061531.1, read as the reverse complement.
TACTGTGAGAAACATGTTGTCTTGTTAAAAAATTTCGTATTACTGAAGGAGAGCTGGTAGGGAGAGCGCGTGATAAGATTGCACCGTGTTATCATCATTCTCTAACCCCGTGGTGTAACCTTTGTACTTTTGCTCTCTTACACAATAGCGCATCAAGTATTATCAATATTAAAGCTGATGAAATTTTGTGACGTTTTACATAACAGCCATTGCTTTTTGATTAGAAACGTAATTATTTGAAAAAATTAAGCCCAAATTTTGGTTTATAACTTAAAATCAGATTATTTATACAATCACGACGTTTCACTGGGATATACGAGTGAATGAAGGTCACTGGCGTGGAACTAAAAAGCCCGTAAACCATGTGTGGCGAGTCATTTGCACTGGGAAGTTCGGTTGATGACTTTGTTTGTGAGAATGTTTGAATGAATGGTGTGAAAGATGTGAGTGAATGAAGGTCACTGGCGTGGAACTAAAAAGCCCGTAAACCATGTATGGAGCGAGTCAAATGCGTTGAAAAATTCACGCAACGACTTTGTCGGTGAGAATGTTTGAATGAATGGTGTGAAAGGTGTGAGTGAATGAAGGTCCCTGGCGTGGAACTAAAAAGCCCGTAAACCATGTATGGAGCGAGTCAAATATACTGAACGGAACAGGCAATGACTTTGTCGGTGTGAATGTGTGTGTGTGAATGTTGTGGGGTCTAGTCGACTGAGTAGCTCAAACCCGAGTGACTCTTTGGAACGACCCTTTAATCCTTGTGAAACGTCGTGTTGGTACTTTGACGGAAATTCCTGATCTTGGGCAGGTCGCCGGCAACCATGGTTGCTGACGGCCCCTACGGTCAGAAGGGAGGTGAGGTAGCTCACCACGGCATGCAGCGAAGGCAGGGGCTGTATGGGTATTCCACAAATGATCACCGGTCACCGGTGATCTTTGGGGGATATCAGGGGGAAAATGGAGGCGACAACTAGTTTGTTTTTGGAGGTCGTCACAGTCTGCGGCGGTGGTAGGGGCCGCAGAATCCCGGGGGGTAAAAAAAAGTATTGTTAGTCCAGTATATAAATTGATTTTGTAACGCACGTATTAGTTTCCTCTGCAGAGCCGGACTGTAAACATCTACACGATGGATACCTACTGTTGTGAGGCGAAATGTTTTGTAATACCTACAATGCAAGTTGACGGAATTGCATGTAGAACTTGTGAGCATTTTAGCTTTTGCATATGTCGCTGTAAAACCTACCAGCTGCCGACACCTGAACTTAAATCATTGAAAGTGTACAAGTCAAAGTTTTTCCACACCTGCTGTCCCCAACGATGTGTCAAGTTTCATCTTGAAAATCTTCTCCATTGCAGAAAATGTTATGCGCATGCTGATGAATTTTGTAATTGTTACATAAACCTATGTAAATATAGAACAAGCTGGACCGTTGATCCGAGCCAAGAAAAACCATAAGCTCAGGGGGAACGGAGGCGACAGTTTGTTTTTTGGAGATCGTCACGTAGCTACGGCGGTGGTGGGGCCGTAGCATCCCGGGGTAAATATAAATTGATGAAAACCCCTCTTAGTCTATCATTATAACAATGAATGTCAGAAATACAATAGCTGAAGAATTGCATAAACAGGCGCGTAGAAGATATCCTCGGCGACAAGTTACTCTTAAGGGGATTAATGATCTCTATCAAGCGGATTTAGTTGAGATGCAACCTTATGCTCGAATAAACAATGGTTTCAAATACATTATGACAATGATAAATTGTTTTACCAAATATGCTTTTGCAGTTCCGATAAAAAATAAGACGGGTGTTGAAGTGGCCAAAGCTTTAGAACCTATTTTAGCAAAGCACAAAATGAAACACTTTCAAACGGACGATGGTAAGGAATGGTTTAATAAAAATGTTCAAGGGTTAATAAGAAAATACGGCATAAATCACTATGCGACATTTTCAGATATGAAAGCAAGTATCGTGGAAAGGCTGAACCGAACATTAAAATCGCGAATGTGGAAAGAGTTTACAGCTAGAGGGACTCACGAATGGTTAAATATATTACCAGATATAGTAAAATCCTATAATAATGCGAAACATAGGACGATTGGTATGAAACCAAAAGACGTGAGGCAAAAACATGTAAAAGATATATTGGCTAGGATTAATAAGCGGCCTAAAGTGGTCAAGTATAAACCAAAGTTTAAAGTGGGTGATAGTGTCAGGATAAGTAAGTATAAAAGGGTTTTTACAAAAGGTTACCTTCCCAATTGGACGAACGAAGTTTTTAAAATACACGCAATTAAACCTACAAAACCTGTTACCTATATTTTACAGGACTATAAGGGGGAAATATTAAAAGGTGGGTTTTATGAACAAGAACTGAATCTATCAAAGACTGGCAATGTGTACCTTGTTGAAAAAGTGTTACAACGCAAGGGGGACAGAGTTAAGGTGCGTTGGTTAGGTTTTGATAAATCACACGATTCATGGGTAAAAAAGAGTTCTATAAAATAATAATACAAATTGAAAGTACTTTCACTTTTTCACAAGATGCGTATTGTAAAACATACCGTACAGATACCAATAGAAAATTTTGATTTTTTTGTTGGTTCAGGTATGAGCACGGAGAAGAGACATGGGACACTTCTTCCAAACACTATACGGTGTATCATTTGTGGACCGTCAAACTGTGGCAAAACAAACGTGCTTTTCAACATGCTTTTCGACCCAAACGGTCTTCGATTTAAAAATATATATGTTTTTTCAAAATCCCTTTATCAGCCTAAATATAAGTTTCTAGCCAAAACCATGCCCAAGGAAATTGGGTACTTTGCATTTAACGAAAATGCTAAGGTCCCCCTGCCGAATGATGCTAAACCAAATTCTATTATGATATTTGATGATATAGCATGTGAAAAACATAATAATATTAGAAATTATTTTACTATGGGGCGCCACAACGAAATAGATACATTTTACTTAGGTCAGACGTACAGTCGTATTCCGAAACAGTTGATTAGAGATAACTGTAATTTATTGATAATTTTCAAACAGGATGATATGAATCTTCGGCATATATATTACGATCATGTCAACACAGACATGAAATTTGAAAAGTTTAAAGAAATATGTAGCATAGCATGGAAAAACGATCATGGGTTTATCGTCATTGATAAAGATAGTGAAATTAATAAGGGGAGATATCGGGTGGGTTTGGACAGTTTTATACAAGACTTATAATGGTGCGCATCTATACGTACTCTGATCTTAAAGGGTTTAACAGTAAATTGCATAATGTTAAGTCCAACTTATGCACATTTTACTATCGAGAAAGGAAAAGGTTTTGTGGTAACTATTGCAGTAGGAAGGGTAAACATGGACATCCGTTCAGCCGAAGGTGTTGGAGGCATAGAAAACCCTTGAGTTCAGCATTAACTCCGCCAGTGGTGTTGCTTATGATTTCTGCAAGTGAAAGGATTTATAACCGTGATATTTGGATTCGTTTCTTAAATAAATGTGAAGATAATAAAGTTCCACTGGAGCTGGTTATTTATCATGAAGATATGATTAATTCCACAGTTAGAAACCCCCAGAATTTAATATCTCGATTTAGACCTTTCCCCGACATATTTGGCAGTGTATTGCCGCTAAGAAATCTACATGGAAGTATCAATTTCGCTCAAATAGTCTTGAAAATGTTGGACTACGGATGTAAAATACCGCATGCTTCAAGATGTATTGTGCTGACAGAAAGGACTATCCCGATCAGACCACCCCTGGAAATTTATCGTACAGCCATGTTGCTCAATTGCTATATTGATATTAGTTATAATACTGCTTGGGGACCGATTCCCGATGGTACACCTAGAGGGCCTAGGGGAAAACCGTTTGCAGCTGTCAATAACTACTGTCAAGGCTTATACACGGTTGAGTTTCTGAAACAAGCATTACCGACAGTCCCATCACAATGTGAGAGATTTGGTATAACACAAAATAAAGGTGTATACACCGTATCAAATAGAAAGCTGTTTGAACAGTGGCGAACTTTTACAGGGACCAATCCGTGTGAATTTTGGCTTTTAAATTCTTATCTCATGTATAACAGACATCATGACAAACCGATGGCAATGTTGAAAAAGTACATGGAGAAAACTGTGGAAAGTGATAAGTATATTGTAACACATGTTTCGGAATGGCGAGATGACGTAAAGAGAGCTTGGGTGTTTAAAAGTTTTACGCGTCCTTATGTGATACCACGATTTGATGCAAGGGAACATAGGTATTTCAGAGGGTTAGATTTTAGTAAGGGGGTTTCACTTTTGGACGTTATCAATTATGTAAAAAGATATAAGAAGCGTGCTATGTTTTTCAGACAAGTTGAGATGCCTTAATTTATTTAATATCCATTATTTGTGTTGTAAAAACAGTCGTTATCATGAAGTCGAACAAGAAACATCTAATTTTACGTATAGCTAAGCTCAAAGAGGCTATTCGTCGAAAGTATAACAGTTTCAAGTCGGGCGTTAGTGAAAGTGAAAGGTTTTTCGAAAAGAAATATAAACCAATAATATCAGAAATTAAAAAGGCAGGTCTTACACCTAAAAATGAGTTAACAATTAAAAAAGAAGAACCACATGAGGAGGAGGAGGAGGAGGAGGAGGAGGAATATCACGAAATGGAACAGGACGAGGAGGAGGAAAGTAAAGATTTTAGCCCACCGCCGGATACAAGTCAAATTGACACCCTTCTTTCTACACCACAAGGAAGGAACACTGTTTCAATGTATATAAATGAACAGTTTCAAAACGATTTAACTAAACAGTATATGGACTTATTTATGAGAGACCGTGGTGGTAGAAAAACTATGATCGATCATACATACGGCCCAAGATTTAGTGAAAAAGGAGACTTTCTTATGATTGGAAATAAAAAGTTAGAATTTGATGAAGACGGTTCAATAATTATAGATGGCACTGCCTATGGCGGTACCGAAGGTCTCTACGAACTAATATTCAAAAGAACACCGTATGGGTATGACGAAAATGACCAAGAAATTTATAAGGAAATATTAGAAAAAACTAACGCACATAAGAAAGGCTATAAAAGTACGGCTAATGTTAATAGAAATACTTCCACAAAATACAAAAGCATTATAGAAAAACTGTTTCCAAATACAAAACAAGGCTCGGGAATGCAGTGGAAGTCTCCAGTTTCACGTGACATATTGCACTGGGATGATCCGAACGAACTTGTTGATAGGTTACGTTTACTTGTAATGTCAGCGGAAACGGGGAATAACTCACATAGTAACGAAATTATAAATATTATCGAAGAACTGCAAGAAGGTGGGTATATAAAAGGTTCTGGTAACAACAGATTTAAATCATTATTAAAATGAACGTGGACAAGTTTGGTCGCTATACCTATACAGGTATGAGCATTGATAAATTCGGGCGTCATACGTCTACGGAAAGACTTAGAGGTCCAAAAGGCGAGGGGTTTAAAATGACAGAAGATAAAAGCGGGTATGACATAGACAACAAAAGACTAACTAACGTAGCAGATCCGCTTGATGAAAACGATGGAGTGAATTTAAAAACACTGCAGACACATACAAGTCCTTGTTTGAAATTAAATAATAAAAGTGAGTATGACCTAGACAATAAAAGACTAACTAACATAGCAGATCCGCTTCATGAAAATGATGGAGTGAACTTAAAAACTTTGCAGAAACATACAAGTCCTTGTTTGAAATTAAATGATGAAAACGTATTCGATGTTAATGGTAAAAGAATCACTAATGCTATCGATCCTGTAGACAGTAATGATGTTGTAATTAAAAAGTATCTACATTCACGAATACCCATTAAAATAGACCCTTTGAAAAGTTATTCATTTCATCAGTTTACAATTCAGGATGTTGGTCCCCCAATGGCTGGAGGTGATGCGGTTACTTTAAAATATTTAACAGACAATACGCTTGTAAGAAGGGGATATACTTTTAGTGCCAGCAATAAAAGAATAGCGAATCTCGCAAAACCAATTGAATTAGACGACGCTGTTAACAAACAATATCTAAAAACGGCATTGGGTGATTTAGCCTATGTTGTATATAAAGGCATGCACAAAGGTAGATCTTCCATTGTACCGGCTGATGTGTGGAAGCAAAAGGTGTTAGAATCATCATGGGAAGATCTATTTAGCGATAATGCATTGTGGTTAATTACTTAGTAATAAAATGGCAGGGGTTAAGGAAACATCAAACAGTCGAAAGCTAGCTCTCATCACAGGAGGAGGTATTTTAAGTTCTGCCGTCAACAAAGCGATAGATTTGCTACCCATTGAACTTCATATTCCGGGTTATAATTTTTGTGGACCCGGAACCAAATTAAAAAAGAGATTAGCTAGAGGTGATCGAGGAGTAAATCCTTTAGACGAAGCGTGTAAAATTCACGACATTGCCTATTCAAAATTTTCCGACTCGGAAAGGAGACAACAAGCTGATAGAGAGCTTGCAGAACGAGCGTGGCATAGATTTAAGGCAAGGGACGCGAGTTTAGCTGAAAAAGCGGCTGCTTGGACCGTGACAACAGCGATGAAGGCCAAAACAAAGTTTGGTGGTGGGACTAGCAGGAAACGACGACGCTGTGTAAAGAAGCCTGCAAAGAAAGGCAAGGGATTGTACCTAAGACCATATCCAAAGAGAGGAGCTGGTAAAAAGAAAAGAGACGGAGGTAAAAAAAACGTTCATCCCGTTAAAGTCTCTTACTAACCACGAGCTCGAGTACTATGTAAACAAATTAAACGTTCCAAACTTTAGAGGTGTTTTCATGAGAGATACTCTACCCGTTCGTCCTAGAAATTACGAGACAGCTATAGTGAATTTAGATTCTATCAACGGGGCTGGTACACATTGGGTGTGTTATAAAAAACGAGGCAATCGAGTTTTTTATTTTGATAGTTTTGGTAACCTTCGTCCTCCTGTGGAAATACTTAAATATTTCGGACCCTCAGCTGAAATTAGGTATAATTACGATCGACAGCAAAACTTTAACTCAGTTATTTGCGGACATTTGTGTTTAAAGTTTCTAACCAATGTTTTGCCTTAGCGGTAGCGGTTCCACCATTAGTTGTGAAATTTTCCCTCCTGTTGATGTGAGCGTAGGCAGTTGGGAGATAGGGCTGGTAGACCTGTCTACATATAATTCGATTCCTAACATAGAAAAAGGTGTGAATGATAAATTTTACTATGGCGATAAAGAAATAACCATCCCAGAAGGGTCTTATGAAATTGAAAATTTAGAAGAGGAAATTAAAAAACATGTACATATTAGATTACATGCTAATAATAATACACTTAAGGCAGAGATGAAGTGTGTGGAAGATGTACACTTTGAGAAAGACAATACGATAGCCTCACTTTTGGGGTTTGAACAAAAATTGTACCCTAAGAATAAGCAACATGTATCGACAAACACCGTCAACATTATAAAGGTAAATACAATCAGGGTTGAATGTAATATTGTGCGGGGTTCGTTTCAGAATGGCGTTGAGGGTCATACAATCCACGAATTTTATCCCACTGTCGAGCCAGGGTATAAAATCCTAGTCATACCAAATCCAATCATTTATTTGCCGGTGAACGTCCAGCGGATAAGTAACATTTCAATTCAGCTCAAAGATCAGGACGGAAATTTTGTAAATTTTAGGGACGAGATAATATCATTAAGATTACATCTACGAAAGCGGTAGAATGGGTTTAGTATTTAGGCCCGAGACAGATTCAACACCACTCATTGTGCGAAAGGAAACTGAACGATTAACATCGTTCAATATTAAATTTTTAGAGGCTCTAGGGTTTAAAGTGGAAAATGTTCGCCATAGAAAGAACAGCCGAGTATGAAAATACAGTGATAGGGTATGAATACCACACATATAAACCATATGCATCGTGTACATTTAAAAATAACGATGAAATCAGGATATCCGTCAGTCAACAAGATATTATTACTGCTCCATTCGAGAGTACAATATATATTGCGGGTAAAATTACTGCAAAGAAAGGAGACAATGTTGCCACTACTGCATCACTTGTTAACAATGCTATAGCTTATCTTTTTGATGATATCAGATACGAAATCGGGGGCATTGAGGTGGATCATACAAAAAATCCGGGCATAACGACTACAATCAAAGGCCTACTGTCCACTCGTGAAGTTGAAAAGGACATTTTAAAAAACGCCTGTTGGTTAGGTGCCGGGCAAACGTCGCAAACTGATCAATTTAATTTTTCAATACCACTACGTATGCTACTTGGTTTTGCCGAAGATTACAAAAGAATTTTAGTGAACGTCAAGCAAGAACTTATCTTGTTGAGGTCAGCCTCTGACCTTAACGCTATCATTTCTGCTGACGCAACATCTTGTGAAATAGAAATAACAAGTTTATACTGGCGGATGCCTCACGTATCGGTTGTAGATACTTTTCGTTTAAAACTTTTGCGAATGATTGAAAAAGACACACCTGTTCATTTACCATTTCGATCTTGGGAACTCCATGAATTCCCCATCCTCCCGCAAAACACTCGTCAGTCTTGGACTGTCAAATCTACGTCACAAATTGAAAAACCACGCTATGTTGTACTAGCGTTTCAAACAGATAGAAAAAATCAGATGAAAAAAGATATGTCAGTTTTTGATCGCTGTGACTTGACCAATGTGAAACTATACTTAAACTCACAATACTATCCTTATGACAATATCCATGGTGACATGGCATTATTTTACGAGATGTTTTCGAGATTTCAAAAATCTTACTATGGTAGCGATACATATCCTTGTGTCGATTTAACAACATTTAAAGATAAAACTCCTTTGTACGTGATTGATTGTTCGAAACAAAATGATACAATCAAGTCTGGACCTGTTGATGTGAGACTGGAATTTGAAGCTAAAGAAAATTTTAAAGATAAAACCACAGCTTACTGTCTGATCTTACATGACTCACATCTAATATACACTTTACTCACAGGAACAGTAAAAAAAGTTATGTAAAATATTCTATGGTGGGGGGTCGTGGTAAAAAGAAACACCTCGAGTAAAATTACTCAGACTAAAACATGGATCCGTACGGTAAGGTTGTCCCTTCTGTCTCCTCTGACAACAGAGTAGCTTGTGTATTTTTAACACTTGTAAGAGATAATTCAGTTGTCGGGCGAATTGAATATGATGGAACACCGTTAGTTTTAGATGTGGAATCGAATGGAAATTTTGACACAATTCTGGTAGAACCTCTTACAGTCGGTGATTTAGAACAAACTGGCATATCCAGTGACCTTGAAAAGGTGGATTTTTTCGATAAAAACGAATGGATTGAATTTGACTTTTACATTAATGGAGAATACAATGAGGATAACAGTGACTATGTATCGCTAAAGGATTTTTACATAAATGGGGATGATGTTGATGAAGAAGAAGAAGAAGATTTTAATGTCATCCCGTTACTACCAGACACAGAACGAGTAAAAGTATATTCCGAGGGGGAGGGGGAATATTTGTGCGATGAAGGGGAGGAGCAGTGAGTGTAATTATGTGTAATTGTGTAAATAGTTCAGTTGTAGCCATGGAGTCGACCAGTGAAGAGGTGCGTGGTGAAACTTTGGCAGCTGAGGTAAGTATGGACACAGACCTAATTCGTTTTCCTCGGCGTAAGGAACCAATTGATATTTTAAATGGTATTTTTTTGAAAACTGTTCACTTTTTAAACACTGAACTAACCAAATGCGTGATTATTGGTATTTTTAAAAATAGGGGAACAAGTTTAGGTATTTTATTTAAAGGGCGTAAAGGGTCAACATTTTGGTCTTTAGATGCATTCAATCAGTTTTTACCACGATTCAATGAAATTACAAATGCATTGGGAAATAAAACCAAGTTTTATGTGAATCTCGATGGAGGGGAGGATATTAAAGTGAAAAATATTTTTGGCAAATCTTGTGTATTCCTCTATGATGGGGAGCATACTTTAACCCTTGATCAAAGTGAGTGGGTTCAGTTTTTGAGTTACCTTCCTATCGTGCACAGGGCCATTAACGAGTTATTTTACAACGAACTTTTTATTCAACAGTACATTCATGACATTATTACAGGTTCGGAGGACGTGTTGAAACCTGAAAGTCTGCCCAGTCTCATTGCCGACCGTTTACTGGACGAGGTGCAAAGGTCAAAAAATGGAGGCGGTAGTTGAGTTTCATGGTTTCAAAGATAACGAAAATCGTTTTATTATTAAAGAACTGTCTATTGTCGGAAAATATATACAGAGTCAGATAATATTCCAGACTCCGTATTATTTTCATAATTTAAATTCAAAAATGCAACGAACCGCTCGTTGGCTTTCTCGTCATTTCCATCACATGAGATGGGATGACCCTGGTGTCCCGTATGACGAACAAATTATTCGTGATTTGTGTAGACCTTTTGAAACTATCTACACCAATGGTCTTGAAAAGTGCGAGTTTTTACGCGAGTTTCACCACGATGTCAGGGAAATAACTTGGAATCGTAGTGAATCGTGTGAAGTGCACTGTCTAATACCTAAACACAGGAATTGTGACACAAAGTGTGCACTACAAAGTGCCGTGTCCTTTCAACAGCATCTATAAAACCAGAAGTATTAATTAATTTTGTTCATTCACAATGGAGTCTGCGTGGCAGTTACTTTCAAAGGAGCCGAAAGCTCCCATCGGTGTGATGACAGACAGTTTTATTATGAAATTTGATCGGTTTTTAGATTGGAATTTGCTTTCCGAGTATTATGATTTCTCTCTTGATATGCTCAGAACATATTTCCACAAAGTCACGTGGGCAAAAATATTACGTAAGAAATTATTTTCCGAAATCTTCCTTAGAGAAATGGCACTCAGCTTTGACAGTGCAGCCTGGGAAGTTCTCAGCAGATATCAGTTTCTATCAGAACAATTTATTCATGACTTTTCTGATAAGGTTGACTGGGACAACATCGCTTTGTATCAAAATGTTAGTGGCAAATTCCTAACCGATCACAAGTATATGGAAAATGAATAAATCTCCACCGGTGGTTAGTAAAGGGGCGGGGGTGCTCGGCATTCGGTTGAGGGCTCACCCGTGATGGCTTGAACGGACCTGTGGAGATTTGTAAATAGTTGTAAGTAGTATACCTCACCACTGGTGTTTAGTAAAGGGACGGGGGTGCTCGGCATTCGGTTGAGGGCTCACCCGTGATGGCTTGAACGGACTGGTGGAAGGTTGTAAATCAATGTACATAGTATACCACTGAGGGTGTTTAGTAAAGGGGCGGGTGTGCTCGGCATTCGGTTGAGGGCTCACCCGTGATGACTTGAACGGATCATCAGTGGTCGTTAAATAGATTTAAGTAGCATACTTCCGCGGGTGACTGGGAGACTGACCCGGCCCACGGAGGTTTTAAAAACTCCATTGTGTTACAGGGAGGTAGCAATTTGGTTTTTGGTTTGGCTACCACCGTAAGTGGGCGTTGTTGGGGCCCCTTACCCCAGAGGCTAGGACTCCTGGTGATGCTCTGGGTTAACAAAAAGAACGCGCCGAGACCCGTACAGCCTGACCTATATGGTCTACTGTGGTGTGGAAACTTGGGTCAACTTTTTTTTACCACTTCCAAGTAATCTACTTTTAAATGCAACTGTCACCCCGGAGGTTATAACTATACGATTAACAAACCAACTAAGATTTGTACAATGCTTTGGAAACTTGGGTCAATAGGGTCAGAGATAATGTGTGTAAAACTGTTATATAAATACGAGCTTTGTGCATCCACTATCAGTCATGAAGCTAGTAATTCTCCTAGCAATCATTGCTCATGTTTCATGCACGCCTCCAGATAGAAATGTAAGTAGATCAACTGTGTGTGTGTGTGTGTGTGTGTGTGTGTGTGTGTGTGTGTGTGTGTGTGTGTGTGTGTGTGTGTGTGTGTGTGTGTGTGTGTGTGTGTGTGTGTGTTTACAATACAATAATTATTTCCTTATAGATTTACAGAATGTTCTCGTCGGACGAGGAGCTTTTGACGGCTGTTGAAAGGGCTGAAGGGCTTCAAACATCAACCCCGCGAAGAAATCGTCTTAATCTTCCAAGGGTCTACGGTTCCAGCAGGGAAGAGCTTGATGACCAATTAAGGAGAACACCTGGTGCTAATCGCCCTGTTCGCCCTGTCACCCCTCGCCCTCCACTATCAGAACTATCCACAGAAACAAGACATGGGGGATCCATCATGCGAAACATTCAAACAAATAATGTAAGTAATTTTTCAAAAGACCACTGCTTTTTTTAATTCTATCCATATTTAACAGTTTTTTACAATTTATCAATATTGTTACAGTTGAGAACTCCGGACCATCAAGAATTAATGGAACATTCAACTGGTTCTGCATCACCACACCATAGACAGAGTCAACCATCGCCGGATCCATTTCAGTTTCTTCCTCGTCGACAAAGATTGAACGAGCCTATAGTAAGTATAAGTAAAACTAAATATTTTATATGATATATAAATTAACTTTTTATATAGTAATTTAAAATTATTATATTACAGGCAAGAGGGGTAACTTTTAACGAGTCAAACAATCAATCTCAACAAAGGCTTCTCCATTCTCCTGGCAGAAATCCAACCCATCACGTTTCTGAGGAGTTTCCACCACGCCGAAGACTATTTCAATTTTCCTCACCGGTGGGTTACAATAATTCCGCATGTGTACAACTATGTTTAATTGTTATTTATTGTTTCATTAACATTACTATTTTATGTTTTACAGCATGAAAATAATATTCAAAGACAGTCTGAAAGGGTTGAATGTCAAAACAGACAACGTCTGACTGGAGCCTGTCGTCTTTGTTTGAGTACCATTGACAACACCATGGGTGGCAGCATCCTCGCAGTCCTACTACACGCTGAATGTATACGTGTTGACAGTTTGATACAAGTAAGTATATTGTTAAATAATTGTGTGTGTGTGTGTGTGTGTGTGTGTGTGTGTGTGTGTGTGTGTGTGTGTGTGTGTGTGTGTGTGTGTGTGTGTGTGTTTTAACTCACAAACTAATACAATTTTTACTTTTCAGAGTGAAGCTGCTTTGTTCCCTCAGTGGCAATCATCGGAGGTCATCGACATTCTCTTAGAGTGGATGCTAGAATTAGCAGGGACATTGGGGATGCTAAATTACTTTTTTGTAGAAACAAATGATGAACAGCGTCTCGCCCTAGCCCCGACAATATGGCGGGATCTGTATAATCGTATAAGTAGGCCCCTCGGTGCTTGTAGCGAAAGGATGGCTCGTCTGGCTGAAAGCCATGGGGTGATTCCATTTAACCCGCTTCCCACGCAAATGCGAGCCGAACAATTTGAAACGGACACAAATGTATGCAGGGTTTGTCTGGACCGTCGACCAACGATTGTTTTGCGCTCTTGCGGTCATGTATTTTGTCCCATGTGTGCTTTCCGCATCCATAGATGTCCTGTGTGTAGGGAAACTGCGCTAGGCAGATTACGATTATTTTTTTAAGTAGTAATCAATCAAAAACATGTAGTAAACATTTAGCTAAATTACGTAACCAGAAGCAATTGTGGTGGGGAGCCTGACCGCCGGTATAAAAGCCCTGCTGCACAGCATGGAATCAGTCTGCTCTCAGCTCTACTCCTGACGAGTCACCGCTACTAGACACCTACATATAACCGTGAGTACATAAGAGTTTTAGTTAGTGCTATGATGCGAGAGCTATATTATGTAACAGACAGATGTGACAAACATGGCCTTTTGCTCGATAATTTCATTGTCTGATAGACTTTTTGTACTAGCCATATTTATTGCTAGTTTAATTTTCATTTATATAATGCGAGTTACTGAAATATCTGCATTAGAAAGACTTCACAAGTAAACATCTTTAAAATCTAATGGTAGGTTATGATTTCTCTCTCACTCTCTCTCTCTCTCTCTCTCTCTCTCTCTCTCTCTCTCTCTCTCTCTCTCTCTCTCTCTCTCTCTCTCTCTCTCTCTCTCTCTGTGTGTGTGTGTGTGTGTGTTTAACCGTTTTTAATAATGTTGTGTTTTATAGATGTCGCTCGACGCAAAGCTAGTTGCTCTCAGCAAAAGCCAGGAGACAATTCAACTTAAAGACCTCGTTGGACGCCCGGAGGTTTTGATCGTCGGAGCCCGACGAGTCACTACACGCTTCGGGAGGATGGCTGTCGTCTTGGAGATCCAGGATAACGACATGAAGACATCGGTGTTCCTGCCGAACAAGTACAACGAGGCCTTAGAAGACAGCGATCTGGAAATAATGGTCAATGAAGGATACAAGATGCATGTAACTGAAAGCCCCTCAGGCTCCGCACCTAATGTTTGTATTTTTAAATAGATTTTAATAAATCATCTATGTTAATCACAAAATATGTTCTCATTTACCCTTGTCTACTTTTGTTCTAAGCAACATCCAGCTACCACTCAAGGTGAAAACCTATATTAATCACGGGGTTCTCAATACTAGGCCATCTGTGCTACAATCTGGTGGAGAATCGTAAAACTACAACATGAAAATTTCTCATGGTACACTCTGGTGGGGAATCATTACAAGAAAACTCAAAGGTGGTGTAATCATAAAATTACGAGTGCTTCAATCTGGTGGAGAATTATAAAACTAAAAGCTCCAATGATAGTAATACACTCTTATAGTCAAAGACCATACGTTCTGTGTAAATCGTCAAACTACTGTGCCATCAGACACAATACAAAGCTCTCAGCACAACAGTGTGGTAGCCTAGTGGTCAGCGTTGCGGCGCACCAACTTGGCGGCCCGGGTTCAAACCCCGGCAGTCCACAGTGAAAATTTTATTCCTGACTCATGTAGTTACAGACCATGGGCGGATTTACGGGGGTGCCAGGGGGTGCCTGGCACCCCCTGAATTTTTGTGATTTTTATAAATTCTTTCATATTTTTGTAATAATGTTTTTGTATTGGATCAAAGTAGTTTTTTGGACAGTAAACATTTTTAACAAGTAAGACGTAAGTAGTCAACGTGTATTCGATTCAACTATTTTAAAATGCAATTAAAGTATAGTATTTTGTATATAAAATTATGCATATTTTGAACATAACGCGGTCGTGTGTGTGTGACGCCACGACGTTTCTGGTCAACTACACTGCACGATTTCGGGCAACGGCGAGTATTACCGACGCTGGTCTGACGCTCTCTCTCTCTCTCTCTCTCTCTCTCTCTCTCTCTCTCTCTCTCTCTCTCCCTCACCCCCTCTCGAACTGGAAGGTTATAGGTTAACAAACGATCTTCATTAAAATGGAATAAACACTCTTTAAAGATCCTTAAAACGCTTTTCTAGTAACGGTTAAAATCAACATTCTAGAGTTTTTTTCATAACAAAATTCCAAATTAGATAGACATTTTTCTCAACTAAAATGAGTTATAGTAAAATTTTAGGGGTTTATTTTTGTAATAATAAATTGAACAGCGGTACTTGTTTGTTATACATAAATCACTATTTCTTATTAGGTTATTTTGAATTGCCGCGGTCTTAAAAAACACACATACATTGAAATAAGACTATTTACTGAAACAGTGTGTGAAAATTTAATTTTTCTAAGTTTTACAGTTTTTTGGGTGTGCTTACTTAAAGTCATCCATGTCACCGATGATAGTGGCGAAATCATTCCCGAGACCGCGACGCTACGCGCTAGGCTGGTTATAGCAGTCTAGACGGTCTTTCGTATGTCTTATCGCTACCGTGAGGCTTGTTTTGAGTTAGTGAAAGTATTTATGACCTATCCTGTATATATCAATAAGAGAAAAAATAACAGCGTGCTCCGCTGTAAACTTGGCTTTTGGGCCTACATCAGGCTCGCGGTGTCGCGGCCGCGTGCGGAGATGCATTAGCCGCGATCATCGGTGACATGACTGAGTTTAAGGAAGCAGAACTCAAAAATCGTAAAACTTAGAAACGTGAAATTTTTACACAATAATCAGTAAATACTTTTCTTTCAATTTATGTGTTTGTTAAAGATCGCAGTTCAAGATAACATAAAAAAGTAGCTGTCTTATGTATAAGTACTTAAACAGCTAGGGCCTACTTGGGAAAAGCCTTGAAACCTGCCATTTAAATAGGATTTTGGTGTTTGGAAGGATGAGCATACAACGACTCTTACTTTAGAATAGCTGGCACCCCCAAAAATGTTGACCTAAATCCGCCCATGTTACAGACGTGGTCAAACACATGGCAAAAGTGAGGTTAGGAAGCCATCTTGGATCACGTGGTCAAACACGTGGTAAAAGTGAGGTAATTTCCCGCCGCCGGGGGCGTGGTCTAGAAGACCGCCATCTTGGGGGCGTGGCCTGATGACGTCATCGGTCACGTGACTTGCTCTCGACCAGAAGGCGGGGCGTGATGACGTCATCGGTCACGTGCGACCAATCAGAGGGCTGGGATATACTCCCAGGAGGCCTACTGTTATTTATTTTAAGGCATGGTTTGCAGTGTAAATTTGAATTTGACTTGCAGTGAATTCCATTCATGTATTTATTCTCTTTGATTGTGCATGGTTTGCTGTGATGTTTTTTTTTTATTTGTTTTGTATGACTCTTGATAAATTATTTTAGATTAATTTAGATTAAGACATAGCCTATTGTTGTACAAACTTAATGGCCAAATAAAATCTTTGAATCTTTGAATCTTTGGTACCAATGTTCGAATTGGCCTCTGTAAAACTTATAGCTTGAGTTGGGAGTTCTACCCTCATTCGTGAATTTTGAAATAAAAAAACACTAACCTTCTTCTCTAAGGGATTTTCTACCAGTCAAGTCAAGAATTACGTTTCTATTACTATAACCGCACATATCAGATTTATAATCACCGTCATAATCACTTTCCAAAAAATGCTCACTACACACCGAACCGGACTTTCCTTTGAAGCCGTCTTTCCTATTGCATTTTTCAATCCACATATTTCTTATTTCTGTATTTTTTGAAAAACAAGTGAAATATGATGTTTTGAGTGTTGTCCGAACTATTATAGCAACCCGCTACACTACAATAATGAACCATGTTAGAAACATGTTATGGAACTAAGGGTATTTACTTGGAAAGAAGAAAAACTTTTCCCAATGGAACCACTTGCAGTAATGTAAAGGTGCGAATGCGAAAAAAAAAAACACGTGCACAAACAAAACAGTATCGCGCAACTACCGGCCGGTCGAAACGTCAACGTCACATGTGGTGGCGATTGGGGGGGGAGGAGGGACGAGTAGAGGAGTGGAGGGAAGTGGCGGCGCGGCGCGGCGATGACGTGGCATCAGCTGACAAAGTCGTACAGCGTTGCCAAACTTCACAACACTGCAGCGGCGCGCAGGCATCGAACAGGCACCGGTACAATCACGAGACTTGAATGGAGCCGTTGCAAGGCTACAGGTATTCGGTATTCGAACCGGGGGACCGAACACGTTTACCCGACTTGTCGTTGTAATAGTGTAAAAATGTTACAAATTCAGTATTGTTAGAGTTTTGCTGATTTCTAATAAATCGGAAAACGATTTAATGATCTATCCAAGGACAGTAGGTACGTCGGTTGTTAAGAAAAAATTAAAAAAATTATGTTGAAAAATGTTTACTAATTTGAGTATTTTCTAAATTATTGATGCTAATTTTTTCTATTCCAGCTATCAGACTTGTTAATATAGATTATATTATTATTGGGCAATTAAACTTAGTAGTCTATTCGGTATTTTTATATAACAATTCTATAGGCCTAATCTCCAAATTCTAAGCCCTAACCTGTCAAAAGTAAACTCCCACTAGGGGGGGGGGGGTCTAATTTTTCATTTTTAGAATTTAACATAATTTAGTCATCTCCAAGTGTATATCTCACTAACTTTACCGTGTGATCAGTTTTAAAAAATACTCGTTTACTTAGTAAGGAAAGTTAGTATTTTTATTTTAAATATAAAAGGTGCTTATTTTGTCGTTAGTAATGAACTTAACGGTGTGCAACCGTAGATCACTAGCGTGCAATCGTACAGGAGTATTCCTACTACTACAGGCTTTTAAAGTTTCAATGTTAATCTTATTGGGAGAAGGATCATTGATTAAATCATTAGACAGCAGTTGTAATGGCAAAAAATGCTAGCAAATTAGTAAGAACACATGTTTTTAGTTATAAAACATTTTAAAACTAACTGGCTTAAGATCAACTGAATTTTTGTGGAATTTCGACCAATCTCTGGTCTATATATTAATAGGCAAGCATGTTTCGTTTCCTCCTTTTTTCAGCTCATGTGCATCATAGGAGAAATACGCGCATACCGTTAGAAAGGTATTGTAATGTAGATGAGCAGAATCCCATTATAATTCTCACCAACCCACAGGGCTATGCTCTACAGGCTTTCAAAATTTCAATGTTAATCTTATTGAAGAACGGTGATTGATTGAATCATTAGACAGCTGTTTTAATAACGAATGCTAGAAAATCAGGAAGAACAGATGTTTTAATTAATTAAAACACTTTTTAACTAATTGGCTCAACTGAATGTTTGGTCGAATTTCGATCAGTGGGCGATATCTAGTACATATTTAATACGCGACACGGTTTTTTGTACAAGGAACTCTTCCCACAGTTTTCAACAGATTTTAATGATTTTGGTGTCATTAGATAGAGCTAGGCGTGAAGTTGTTTCTACAGTAAATTGGTAAATATCCATTTAAAACGAAGGGCCCTACAAGTCCTTAAAGTTTATAATTTTCCCATATGTTAAGGAAATTGATTGATTTTCAAGTAAACAGCTGTAAAGTGTAAACATTGGACATGCAGCGAAAGTACTATCTATCTACCTGTTCACACCTCCGGTCTACCTGAGCCCGAAACTCGCGGCCGCAGCCGTAGCGCTAGGCGAGTTTTATGGATGCAGAGGTTTACGGGAAACGTGTTTTAAAATTAACTCAATAAACTCATTAAGACAGGGATTTACCTGAAACTTTTTTCTAAAAGTAGAAGGAAGGATTTCGTCTCCTCTGGTTTTAGAATTTTTAAATACAAATTCTAATTTCAGTTATAACTGTCTCAAATCATCTGTATTTCTCTAGTGGCAAGTTTTATAGATGGAGGTTTACGGGGATCGTGTTTTAAAACTAACCAATTAAGATAGAGGTTGGCTCTTAACTTTTTATAAAAGTAAAAAGACGGATCTAGTCGGCCCTGTTTTTACTTTGTTTTACTCTGTACTTTGTTCTTGCTTTGTTTTACTCTGTTTTACAGGTTAAGATACTTCCACTATGGACCGGAGCACTCTACCCATCTGCCGCGCGCGGATGCAAGGGTTTAGAATCTCCGTGTTTGTCGCCCCAGTTGTAAACCGATTTAAAATATTTTGGTGCCATTCTTTTCGTAATATACTTTTGTACTCCGCTGTCGTCTTAAAATTTCGATATTAGTTTAAATTACTAAGCAGGGTGCTTGCTAATAATGTTGAAATAAGCGTTTTTGTATCAAGTTTTGACGTATTAAAAACAATTTTTTGAGAAAAAATAAGACGATACATGAAGTACAATATAATCTTAAGAACAAGAATCTGCAATAAAATTTGTAAAAAGTTTATAGATAACGATGCAAGAAGGGAGATGCGAAAGGTCTGCAATTTCAAAAACATCGTTATTAGACCACCGATCGATTTTGCACTGAAACAAAAAAAAAGCATTAAAGTAACAAAATTTAAAATCACCCGTCATATCTTTTCCAAAATGTGATATTCCGCTTAAAGCGGCAGTTAACAGTCTCGCTCGACGATTTTGACGCCGAGGTAGAGCGCACCCTTAAACCAAGGCGTGTACCTATCTAACGAATTACATTGAGTATGCATTCAGAAAAGATTTAGAACAATGTTGTGGGCATTTCACAAATTGTAGAATTAACTGAGTGGTGTCAAAATAAAGTTTTGGCCAAAGGGACTAGAGAAAATAACGGCATGTCAAAAAAGCTATGAGGATATGGTAAATAACGTAAAACGTCCTCCAGAAGAAAAGCATGGAGATAGAAGATCACAATTAACATAAAAGTAACCTGACAATGTCTGTTTTGAATTGATTTTAAAACGCGATAACCAGATCATCATTTAATACTATATCTTTTAATTACTTTTAGCCTACTAGGCCTATATTAAATTTTAGCGTCGCTATTGATAAAAGATTTGCTAGAAGCACCACTATTTCTTTAACTTATAATTGATTAATTATATCGATAGTTGGCTAATCAATAAAATAGAATAGTTTTATAATCCATATAGTGAAAACGGTGCTATGAACTGTATTGAAATTAGTTTAATTGTGACATTGGTGCTGGTTGCCAGAGCCAGCTTCACAAATTAAGTTTGAATTAATTATGCTATCATTTAAGTAGAGTGATCATTATTAACGCACTTCCGCCGTTTTAGGTATGTTACCTTAACCCTAAATATGCCAAACTTATAAACGAAGTAAACATTTTATCATTTTAAATTATAGCCCAGTCTTTATTTCGAGACTTTTAAGCTTGTTTATCACATTCGATTTAAACTGCTCAAACGAAGCTACACAGTACCTTGTCTCCACATTTCCAATTTTCTTCATGTTCTGTTTCTTTCTTCTTTTCATTTTCATTCTTCCGCTCATCAGATTTTCTTTTCTTGGTCGGGTTTTCACTCATATAATTAGGTAAATGTGGGAAAATTGTTGGGACAGCCGATCTGTTAAGAATTGGCCTGTCCTTACGCCTTTCATGCCACTCACCATTGCTGTCCCGGTATTTTTCTATCAGTTGTACATCAACAGGATCGAAATGCTTAATACACACAACAGAGTTGACGGACGGTTCCCAATGACCCCGAGGTATGGCGCGAATCCACGCACTTCTCATCTCCGGATCCTTTGGGAAGGAAAAAACAGTAGTACGACCCTCGTGTTTGATTGTGGATTTATAGTTTGCCTTACAGCCAGGCACTACACATGACTGAGGCATGGTACCTTAGTTGTGATACTACACGACACTTTACACCAATAAACAGAATAAACAGTGATCAAAGGACAGAGTGACGCGAGACGCGAGAATCACAAGATCAAGCATCATGGACCTACGGTCGGAGTGCCGCACCGTCACCCCTCAAGCGGCGTTGCCACATTTCGCTCGCCGCGGCTGTGCCGTATCCCTGTCCCAACACCAACACAAAGGGGACAAGGGGAGAAAAGCCTGCTAAGGAACAGGCATGCATTCAAGCTGCTATTTTCCTGTTGTTATCCTCTCCGGTAGACAACAGTATGGAGCAGAGAAGTAATTTCTGGATTGTCTTATTTCTTCATAATAAAATTTCAATACCAATATACCATATACTTACTAGTATTGTATCAACATAAATAATACCCCATCGCAGCCGACCTGTAGACTCAGCGGATTTCCAATGGCTGATAGTTTAATCAACTAAGTATATGGTTATATAAATGAGTAATATATCGGAGTTATATATATCTATAATTCTTGGGTAATCCATAAAGGTAAATATAATTTTTTTTATTATATTGTATTGTATTGACGTTGAAATTTGATTTATTTTGTTTTAGGGACAGAGACTCAGCGGATTTCCAATGGCTGATAGTTTAATCAACTAAGTATATGGTTATATAAATGAGTAATATATCGGAGTTATATATATCTATAATTCTTGGGTAATCCATAAAGGTAAATATAATTTTTTTTATTATATTGTATTGACGTTGAAATTTGATTTATTTTGTTTTAGGGACAGTTAAAAAATGTGCATAGCAAGCCAAATTTATGCAGAGCGTCCGGCAACACGCGACAACCTCGTGTGGGGTAAATGCACCTCGTACTCAGGAATTTTGGGGGAGAGCGGCCGCGACGAATAGGGTACGGTACAGTCTGATCCAGAACCAGCCCTGTCGCGTCCTCTCTGAAGGCAAGAGATCTAGTTATACTACAGATAAGTAATACACATTCACATATAAGAGGCCTAGAAGAAGATTACGATGATGTCAATTTTAAAAGACTTCGATCATAAAACGTTGTGTTCAATAAACATAACTTATTGTTACAAAATAATATTTAACGACATGAATTGTAAAAACAATATTGTTATATCTGTTAGCAATGAAACAGTTTAACAGTTACATCCCTTTCAGGAATAGAGCAATAATTTTAAGAAAAACACATAAGAAATCTTCATACCTCATAGTTGCTGACGTCTTGGTCTACGTCTCCTGCGCAGAGCTTGCACAGAGAAGTTGTGTGCTGCCTACAAATATATTTCGAACACTTTGAGCACTTCGTAACAGTTTTTCTATTTTCCCTCCAAGTGCAAAACGCACATCTTCCCGCCGCTCCAAATGGTCGTGGTTTTCTCTCACTTTCTACTTCCAATCCAGTGGTATAGTCTTCTGCGCAGCCGTTGCAGAGAGGAGTTTTGTGCTGTCTACAAATGTATCTTGAACACTTTAAGCACGTCACAACAGTTTTTCTATTCTCCTTCCAAGTGCAAAACGCACAGCGTCCCCCTGCTCCCGCTGGTTTTGGTTTTCTGCCACTTACTTCCATAACACTTGAATATACGAGTATTAAAATATAAGACTATAGTGTTTGGAGCGTTCAATATTCTTTTTTTTTTGTTTTTTTTTTCAAAGCTCACTGGTCATAAATTTACACACAATAATAGAAACTAAAAAGTGATATTACCACTGCCTTTCAACTTGCTGTATAGTTCTTCGATCTCGCTATTATCAGTAAAGAATTCTTCCTTCTGTATATTCTCCAACAACAGAGAATTAATCCTTCACTCTTCACTTGGATCTATCCCGGATACGATACAAAATACGCTTTCCTCTTGTCCTAAAAAAATATTTATATACTAATTTTAAGAGCTACTATAGAGTCAAGCAATAGTTGAAGATGAAAATAATCAACTATGTCCGGTCGTGGTACCACAAAAAGTTATTGAAACAGTCGCGGACGGAAGATTAGACCGGTCAATAACGAAGCGTCGTTGACGTTTGCGCGCTTCGCTCTCGCCCGATCTGCGGAGGGGAGGGTGGGGAGGCTGTACCGGTACAGTCATGTCAAATCTGCCGCAATCCGGTACAGTCGGGACAAAACAAAATGGTCCCGGAAGGAAAGACCGTGTCACAACAATCGGCTTAAAACGTTGAGATAACTTTATTGCATTATTTGATAATACTACTTAAGATAAATATTATTCAAATGTACTTTTTTCATTATGAAACACAAATTTTCTCTTTATTTACTGGAACTGTATGCAATACTGTACTGGGGTTTATTTTCTTCCTTAATAGGAAAATTTAAATTGGGGTAGCGGAATTCTACCCCTAGAAAAAACACCCCCATGAAAAAAACGTTAAACACCATCCGGCTTTCTACCCCGATTTTAAATTGCAATTCTTTTTAAATAGGCCTAATTATAAAACCTGCAACTTGCCCTTCAGGTGATCTTATTCGCTACGCTCACTCGCCGCGGCAGGTTCAGCTCGTTCGCTGTGCTCACACGCTGCAAGTCTTTAACATGCTTTAGTTTTTTTTAATTATCAGTCATCCCTCAATCATTAAATGACAACATTTATTTATAGAATTACTATTCCTAAAAGTAATCACACGTTCCAATACAAAAAATGTTACTTCCATAAGAATAGCCTAACATGGTAAATTTGAAGATGTTTGGGGTCTATCCAATTTATTCCCTATGGAGGATAGACTGATAATGCCATCAGATAATAGACCAGGATTTTTAGTGATCTTGATAAATATTTGGCTGTCCTATATTAGACTTACAAAATCAGTGTACAAAATTTCCGCCTTCTACCTAATTGGGAAGTTGGAGGATTAATTATGAGTGAGTCAGTGTGAGCTTTGTCTTTCATAGTCTTACTACTGTAGCTTTTTCCCGTCATGGCTTCGCCCGTAATTGAATTTATTTTGTAGGTAATTAAGCTCGTTCGGTACGCTCACCGAAATCAGAATGACTCACCGAATGGCTCACTCGTTGCACGCTCACCTTATATATAAAATAAGAAACCGCTGGAATAACTAAAATTAGACTTTTTCATTGAATTTGTTTCTTAGCAAATTTAATAGATAAAATAGAGATAAAATAAAATAGATAAAATAGAGATTCAAATTTTTTAACAAACTATTTTATTCCCCCTGGGTCAGGGCCCTTTGGACAGATTTGCACCAAACTTCACAAAAACCATCCTTGAATAATGCTAAATAATGCCTGAAAGTTTAATCACAATCTGTCGAGTGGTTTCGGAGTCCATAGGCAACATACATATATAGGCCCTACATACATACTTCCTCTTTTATAAATATAGTTATAAAAATTGACCTTTTTCATATGAACAGCGTTTTTTTTAAATAATTCTTGTTCGACTTTTTGCAGCATTTTCGATAAATCACAGACTTAAATAGGCCTATACTTCTCTATCCCGGCAGAACTGACATTGATTTGGAAACCTATGCGAGAACTGACTCACAGTCTTTTAGACTATAGGTTGTAATAAAATACTGTACCACATATCAATCTATATCTATAAAAGAGGAAGTATATATGTATGCATGTTGCCTATGGACTCCGAAGCCGCTCGACGGATTGTAATGAAACTTTCAATAATGGTGTTTATTAAGCATTATTCAAAATTGGTTTGTGTGAAGTTGGTGTGTGCAAATCTGTCCAAAGGGCTCTGACCAAGAGAGCATACAATAGTTTGTAAAAATCTGATACTGTATATTTTTTTATGGATTGCTAAGATACAAATTAAATGAACAATTCTGAATTTAGGTATTCCAGCGATTTCTTATAAGGTGAGCGAGCTGTTGGACCTTATATATAAGGTTATATATCAGCGAGTGAGCGTAGCGAACGAGCTTAAAAAAAAATTCAATTACGGGCGAAGCCGTGACGGAAAACAGCTAGTATTGAATAAATCAGTATTTTATTTTTCAAAATCCAATAACATGTCTTCCTCATATAAGTTATTTTAACATTTTACACTGTAAATAAGTGTTTACATAAATTATGTAATGTATGTAAACAAAAGTTTTTTTACTTTTATCGAAGATTTTAGTTTGGAAAGTATGCCTATTTGGCCTACTTAGTGGAAGAGAGAAAAAAAAACTGATTGAACATTAAACATTTAACAATCTATCTGTCACTCAAAATTAAATTCATTTAAATTTAAAAGTTTATGTATTTATTATTAATAAAAAATAATACACTTTTTAGCAAGTCTAATGGACTATAAATAACATACACACGTTTATTTTTATCGGTGATGAGAAATGTAGGCCTAAGGTAAGAAGTCTATCGATTCGATTGCGTTCCTCTGAGTCCATATCACAAATAAAAATATTTATACAGGGGAAAATACTTTAAACTACAAACACCTCATCTGTTAAACTGTCACAGCTTAACTACACGAAAACTGACACACGGTCAAATGCACCGTTTATTCCGTAACGCCGGAGCTGACTCACGGTCGTTCGCACCAATGGAATCGTCCACTGCACTGGCTGTTGGACAATGGCGGGAAATGCGTCATTCGATTCCTGGAAAGAGGCGCGTGAGGTACAGTGCCGGCGAAGACTGCAGACGCCAGAGAAATATTGTTTTGACCAAAAACTTCCAACCGGTCCTTTCGACCGGTATGTCAGTTCTCCCGGATTTTATAAATAATACGCAAAGCTTCCTTATTCAGTACCGGCCGCTTTGGATTTTGATTCCCATAACACTAATGTTAAATTTCAAATATCCGCTAAGCCTGTCATTTTAAAGAAAATTTTAATACCAAGGACCCAATGAAATCAAAAGTTTTATTGTATAATTGATTGGTTACTAAATAGCAAAGTAGCCTATTATTGTTCAAAAACTGACACGCTTTTCAGTTGTTTAATCTCATAAATCAAGCTCTATAATCGTGATTTTGATTTCACAGTGTCTTAGATGTTAACATTTCCTTTAAAATGACATAAAGATGAATCTTTTCGGCTAATGTGTAAGGCGTTGAGGATGTTGGAAATTTAACAGTAGTTAATTTTGACATTAACGATGATTTTGACATTCCGCTGTATCGTAAACACTATTAAAAGGGCCGTTTTTAGCTGGGCCGATGGTCAGTCGGGTGCTCTGATCCCCATTATTAGATGACACGCGGTCACTCGTTCCTCAAGACAGAGTAAAATGCAGATAACTTACTGAGACAGCAATTAGGTAGGTACCGGGTACCGCGTACTTAAGAATAAATACCTGTGAGCATATTTATTTTTTTAGGTAATATGTGAAGTAATGTAAATGTTCGTGAGCGGTACGATAGATGATGTATTTAAACTGTAAACATAGACCTAAGTTCGTTACAGTTTTTGTCCTGCATATGGAAATATATCAAGTACTAACAGATAAGAAAACACCTATGCCTATACAACCTTATGAAGAAACATTGAAACTGATAAATAGTAGAACATATTAAGTTCAACAAACCAATAACATCATTTTGTCACGATAAAATTTGGCTTTTATGCACCGAAATCTATTTAAAAAATTTGGCTAAAATACCGTATAATATTGGTTGTTATACATTTTTTCATGTTATCGGATAGGACATGTTGTGGTTAAAGTTATGTTAACAAATAACAAGTATGGAGGATAAAAAATGTTATTGAACTTTACAGTAATATGTTATATCAACCATTAAGGATGATTCCTAAATCAAGTAGGCAAAGAGTCAAAATATTCTTGACTAATATATAGATTAGACTAGTCTTCACATTTTTTTTTTTAATTTTTATATACAAATAAGCCCTGTCCGTGAGTTGGTAATGACATTTGGGGTTTCAAGCTATCACAGCTGGTAAGGTTCAGAGAGTGAATAGTGATGGTGGGGTAAGAGCGGGAGAAGAGGTAAAAGTGGAAGGAGGAACCGGCGTGGCAGGTGCGGACTTTCATGGTGTCATGGCGGCAGCTCCAGGGACTGGTGCGGACTTCCGTGGTTCCGATGCCGAATGGTTTTTGCGAGATGGAATTGCTAATATCCAAACTTTTCCAATCTAATAATAAAATTATACCACGATTATTTGAAATACCCCCGTCGCAGCAGACCTGCGTACTAAGCGAATTTCCAATATGGAATTTAAGATTATTTACTTTCCCATAAAAACACCATAAGATCGAGTATGTAGGTTTGCTGCCATTGGGTGTTGTTAGTTTTAGTTAATCAATGATTGGTAAATGTAAACACAAAATTGTATCAAGCTCTGGTAATTTTTATTTTCCCCATAAACCGGATGGGGGTGAGTATGTAGGTTTGCCACCATATGGGTTTTGTAAGCAAGTATAAGTTAAACCTTATCTAGATAATGTACATATCAAATTTGATTATGTCAATAAATAAGCAAGATATAGGATTTTCTTGATTTCCCATAAGAATAAAATGGAAAACACATTTTTTGGATTTTCTCCGTAACCAGTTATGCTAACATAAAAATTCAAAATACCAAATTGATTGTTTTTTAAGCTCTTTTAAATGGTTTCGGTTAAAATTGATGAATTTTAAAAATTAACGTCTAAAAATGCCAAAAACCCATTTTTGACCCCTTTGAAACCCCATAAAACCCCGTTCCCATAACCCGACAATAGCCCGAAAATAGACCTGGTCTTACACTTTCATACAAAATTTCATCAAAATCGGAGGTTCCCTTCAAAAGTTATCAGTACCACGGAATACACACATATATGAAAATGAACAAACGGTGTTTTTTGGCTCCTAGGGACCTCAAAATGAAAAAGTAATATGGTCCCGGGCTACCATGGCTACTACCGTAATAGCGTATTCCCCATAATGAAATTCGATAAAAATATATAATTGTATTTGGTTTACAGAATTATTACAAATAATTATAATTAAGTTAATTAAGTACGGTACTAACCTTAGATTTTTGCCTCAGCTCTGGTAGGCCTATTGGTATCCGGTGTCTTCTAGGGACATGTGAGTTGGGCGGAAAGTCAAACAATGAAGGCACGGCATTTGGTTTCAGTTTCTTGACGAGACCCCCTATTTCGTAATCACTCTCATGGAAATGTCTACTGCACAGTACAGTTGTCTTTTTTGGTATGAAGTTTGTTCTATTCATGGCATTTATCCATTTAATTCTTACTTCAGGATTTTTTGGAAACCTGAAAATTTGACAATAATTCAGTTTCGAATCTGTAGAGAAAAATACCAGGACGCTTTGGTTTCTTCCAGTTAAAACCACAAAATCCAGTAACACAAATCTACTTTTAGCCTAATTGAAGAGGGTCGACGATGACTTAACAAACCTATACAATAATAGGCCTACAAGTACTTAAAGTCAAACTCATGGCGTTTTACCCTGTAAAGGCTATTTCACACCGCCTACCGCTACCGCTGGGCGAACTTTGGAAAGATCGCTCACCGTGTTATCATAAGGGACAGTTCATACCGGACTACCGCACGCCCGCGGTAGTGGCGGTAGTACCGCCACTACCACTCCTCGAGCGATTTTCTACCGCTACCGGCGGGGTAGTTTTGGCTCGCGCATGCGCAGAACGTCAAACCAGGGTCGTCTACAACCCTGTAGTCGATGAAACTCCCGCCTCCCGCGCTGACGCGATATAGTTTTGGTGTGAAATAGCTCACGGAAACGTCCGCGACCGAGGCGGTAGCGGTAGCCGGTGTGAAACAGCCTAAACGGCTATTGACTAGGGTTTAATTATGAGTAGCATAATCCTGTGAACTATTCGTTATGAACAATAATTGACTTAAACTACACATGTGTAGGTATAATAGCATAGTATAATAGGTATAATAGTAATATACCGGTAATATTTCTTAATTGCAGAAGAGTTGAAAGCCAATATAATAGTTAGTATTTACCTGTGAAATGATAGTTGGCTGCCTTTTACAAATTGACGCTTACAGCCATATGCTCCGCACCACTGTACCATGCTACAACACAACTTAGCGGTCAACAACAAACAAAAACTCAGCAGTGAACACTGGCCAGCCGGTAACTCTCAACTGAGAATAGAATACAACGCGACGCGTTGAAATTCCTTACTGTGGTGGGGGGAGCATCGCAGCCGATGCCGCGACATCTCTCTCTCTCTCTCTCTCTCTCTCTCTCTCTCTCTCTCTCTCTCTCTCTCTCTCTCTCTCTCTCTCTCTCTCTCTCTCTCCCTCACTCTCTCTCACTCTCACTCAAAGCGCTATTTTGCATCCGAGTCGGCGCTTGTTTTATTTTATACGGTATATACATGGTGTTCGGAAAAAAACGTTCCAATAACTCAGGAGGTTATTCTACTCACGGATAGTTGTATTAAGTTCATGACATGCACCTCTTCACACCAATGCCATTAGAAAAATATTTTTTTTCCTATGTGTATTTTTTTAAATGGCGGCCAATTTACGTTTTCAAACTCAAATTACTCAAAAACGGGAAATATTGTAAAAGTTTTACAAGAGACAAAAAAGTTGACAAATTAAATTATCTAAACTTGGTAGATAATTTATTTATCGTATTGCTAAATTAAGTTTGTAGAGATCTGACAACAAATAAAAGAGTTATTGAGATTTTTCTGCAGAAAAACGTTGATTCGGTATTATAGCCTAATTTAATGAAAATTTAAGTTATTTTCATAGAAATGTCCCAATAAGTTCGTTATTTGTTGTTAGATCTTTAAAAACTTGGTATCAATGTTTAGATTATTTAATTTGTCAAGTTTTTTTTGTATCTTGTAAAGTTTATATAAAATTTACCGTTTTTGGGAAATTTGAGTTTAGAAATGTAAAATGGCCGCCATTTTGAGAATACACATAAGAAATAATAATTATTTTTCTAAAAATTGATATTGGTGTAAAGAGGTTTTATTTCAAATATGAACTTCACCACCGTTATACCGTTTATCCGTTATACGGAAATAAAAGAGTGTAAAAAACTAAATGGCGGCTAGCGGCTTAACGATGTGTTTAAAGGGAACTTGCACAGGACATTTCTTGCTTATTTTAATGTGTAGATTAACCTCCTAAATTATTGGAACGTTTTTCCAGGACACTCTGTACTATAAATGACCTTGCTGACCTTTACTCGGCTGGGGAAAAAGGGCCAGTAGAGTTGTGTCATAAAACTTAATTTGGTGAATCTATTTATTTGGGTAAGGGGGGCCAAAATTTGAAAAATACTTCACATATTATTTGCTGGCATTTTATGTGAGCAACAGCTGTCAAAATATAATAATCCAATCAAATTATCGTTCTTCTTAACCCTTAAGTAGGCGCGCCCCTATTTGTAACGTAAGTGGGCGCGCGGGGTCATCTAGGCCCCCAACATAAAAAACATTGTAAATAGCCCACTATTACTTTGAAAATTTTTATGGTTCGTATTGTTATTGTTAAATAGATGTTTAATAACAACAATCTGCCATTTTCATCATTATTCATATTTTATAATAATATTTAAATAATTTTTGTTTTATAAAATCTTATTGAAACTAAAACTTTATTTTTATTTGAAGTACTTTATTTTATTTTAAACTTTTTTTAGTTTTAAATGCAATTGTGTCATAATTTGTCACTTTACATATATAATATATGTATATACATCATTTATATACTGAAGTAATTTATATAAGACACTCTACGTAGTTGTAAACTAAATCTTACCTACATTCTTGATTGATAAAGGCAAACAACACTCACAATTAAAAGGTATTCTTTTTATTCACACAGTAACTGGTAATGTATTGCTAAAAGATATAAGTAAACAATGTAGAGACAGTTTTAAATTGTCAAATATATCATCGTCTTCTTCGGCTTCAAGTAAAAACCGTCTAATTCGAGCAGTTTGTGGGTCTTCTGAACTCATCACGCACTATACTTGAACAGCCGTATTTCAGTATGATTTTACCCGTCTACTTTAATTTTGTAATAAACTCAAAATAAAATAAAGCTCAATAAAGCACACATAAAACAGAAGTGGGCGCGTGGGGTATAGATGACCCGACCATGCAAAGTCGGTAGGTAGCGGGGAGTGCGCGCGTGGGGGGTATAGATGACCCGACCATGCAAAGTAAGTAGGTAGCGGGAGTGCGCGCGCGGGGGGTAAGAACGACCCGGGAGTGACGAGTTTTATTTGAACGGACTGTACATGACATTGTCAAAGGTCAGCGCCGAACTGATCGTTGCGATCGATAAATCATAGACGTGCCGGAAGGTACCTAGGCGCTCTGCTGTGTTGTCAACCTGAAAAAAATTTACATGCATTTAAATTCGTGTGGGGTCGTTTAGGCCCCCGCGCGCGCACTTAAGGGTTAACATTGCAACTATGAAAAAAGCCAGTGAGCGGGGTCTATGAAAGTTGTATTGGTTTGATTAAAAGCTGGGATCTGGGATATAACTTTACCTGAATTCTAGTCTCCCATAACATCTTTAGGATTGAAAAATTAGAGAGACTATAAAATTATGGCGTATAGGCAATCGTAGGGACAGTTGTGTATTGCTAAATTATGCTAATAAATTTTGAGATCGGTCGAGTAGTTATTGAGGCGTAGTGTTTCAACTTCAACAGTGCAACATACTCATGAAATAAAAGTACTGAATATATTGTTTTCAGTATATATTTTTTATCTAAAGATGTAAAAACTTTATTGATATACATAAATAAATCATGTATATATATAAATCATGTAAATATGTTACTCTAAGTATTTTTATAATCATGTTTGGAAAAGGAAATAATATAGACTAATTATTTAAGCTACCGGTACCTAGTCCAATTCTCTTACATACATGGCTTGTAAAAACCTGCATTTTTCATTTATACAAGACTACGGTATACTGCATTTTGTATATGACGTTAAATTAATAATATTAATATTTTTTAGGTAGGCCTCCTTCTTATTATTTTATTTTATTTCAGATAGGATTAATAAATTTGTTTCTTGCCTTCAACGGGGTTTATTGGAGCAGGTTTGATAAAATAATCATGACTGTAGGCTATTCACACTAACTTTTACAGTCAGTAAACGCTTTGAACTCTCCTGTACTCAGATAAAATTACAAACCGTACAGAAACGATAATTTGGAAAATTTGCATCACTTCAATCGTCAGGATCTCAGTTAGGCCTACCAAAATTCAAAATTTGTAAGAACCTCAACTTGTAAATGTTGTATTGTACATACATTAGGACAGGTCTATACTCCATGAATTAAAACAAAACGACTATTTTGAGCCATACGTTTAGAGTTTAGAGGTGTGTTTATATAATATTTACAAAATTCACTTTTAGTCAATTTGATATCATAGAAAAACGCCATGGTATTTTATTGTTTGTTGAAATATCCTTTCTCATGACTTTTTTACTTGTGAAATTTGTCATCTTGTTGTGAATTCTAATAGTTGCATAAAATATTTTTATTGAGGCATTGGGCTTTAGGTTTAATAATTTATATGGATATTTTTGTCAAATTTGACAAATCGGCGTATCGTATGGAGGTCTTTCTGAAATGACTAAAAATTGTTAGCAAAAATCAGTTTTTAATTCCAGAAAATATAGGCGTTATAAAATTAAAACTTTCTGAGTAATTTGTGATTAGTATTACTTAGCTAGGAAAGCGAATGAACTCTTATTGCGGTATTCTCATATTGAGTATTATTGGAATAGGATATCTTTGTATTTAATTAAGAATAAAAGAATGAAAAAAATACATCGAATGTGTGAATGAAAAAAGACTGATTCAATAACTAAAAATAGAAAGAGAGAGAAATGGAAGATCGAGTAGACACGAGAATGTTCCAGAATCGACGTTAACAGCTGGCGCATGCGCAGGCCAGTTCTAGAGCGTTCTAGACGCGGACCAATCAGCGATCGGTTCCAGAGCGGCCGCCTTGAACAGCTGAGAAGAGTCTAGAAACATCAGCTGTGCTTATAAGCGCGCACCCGCGAAACAGACGGCAGTTTGAATTCAGATACAGCGCGATTCACATCTGTGAGGCGAGTGTACTGGTGCAATAATTGTTACTTTTCGTAACTGTGCGACTATTAGTGACTGTTTATTTGTGCTACAGTAAGTGATCAACATGCCTTCAAATACTCCAGCGATCGGAATCGACTTGGGAACGACCTACTCCTGCGTGGGCGTCTGGCAACAGGGGAAGGTGGAGATCATCGCCAACGACCAAGGCAACAGGACGACCCCCAGCTATGTGGCGTTCACCGACACCGAGCGACTCATCGGGGATGCGGCCAAGAACCAGGTGGCGATGAACCCGCAGAACACAGTGTTCGACGCCAAGAGGTTAATCGGCAGGAAATTCGACGACCCGAAGATCCAAGATGACATGAAGCACTGGCCTTTCAAAGTCGTCAATGACTGTGGTAAGCCTAAGATTCAAGTTGAATTTAAAGGTGAAATTAAGAAATTTGCTCCCGAAGAAATTAGTTCTATGGTTTTAACCAAGATGAAAGAAACTGCCGAGGCTTACCTAGGAGGCACTGTTAGGGATGCAGTAATTACAGTTCCTGCTTACTTTAATGATTCTCAGAGACAAGCAACCAAAGATGCTGGTGCTATTGCTGGCCTGAATGTACTTAGAATCATTAATGAGCCAACTGCCGCAGCATTGGCTTATGGCTTAGATAAGAACCTTAAAGGAGAGAGAAATGTTCTAATCTTTGATCTTGGAGGAGGAACTTTTGATGTTTCCATTTTGACCATCGACGAAGGTTCATTGTTTGAAGTGAGAGCAACAGCAGGAGATACCCACTTGGGAGGCGAAGACTTTGACAACCGACTGGTCAATCACCTAGCAGATGAATTCAAGAGGAAATACCGCAAAGATCTTAAAGCTAGCCCAAGAGCCCTTAGGCGACTTCGGACAGCAGCGGAGCGAGCCAAGAGGACTCTGTCATCCAGCACAGAGGCGAGTATCGAGATCGATGCTTTGTACGAAGGTATTGATTTCTACACCAAAGTGTCACGTGCTCGATTTGAAGAACTCTGTGCTGACTTGTTCAGAGCAACATTACATCCTGTGGAAAAAGCTCTCAACGATGCTAAAATGGACAAATCTTCAATTCATGATGTCGTCTTAGTCGGAGGATCGACTAGAATTCCCAAGATCCAAAACCTACTACAGAATTTCTTCTCAGGCAAGGCCCTCAACCTCTCGATCAACCCTGATGAAGCGGTTGCATATGGAGCTGCAGTACAAGCTGCGATTTTGAGTGGAGACCAGAGTTCAGCTATTCAGGATGTTTTGTTGGTCGATGTTACACCTCTCTCTCTGGGTATTGAAACTGCAGGAGGAGTAATGACAAAGATAATAGAGAGAAACACGAGAATCCCTTGCAAGCAGACCCAGACCTTCAGCACCTATTCGGACAACCAGCCAGCCGTTACCATCCAGGTGTTCGAGGGTGAGAGAGCCCTGACTAAGGATAACAACCTCCTGGGAACATTCGACCTGACGGGCATCCCTCCAGCACCTCGGGGAGTGCCGAAGATCGATGTCACCTTTGATCTGGACGCTAACGGAATTTTAAACGTCTCTGCCAAGGAAAACAGCTCTGGGAAGTCAAAGAACATCACTATCCAGAACAACAAAGGTCGACTGTCCAAAGAAGAAATCGACAGGATGGTGTCTGAGGCAGAGAGGTACAAAGAAGAAGATGACAAACAGAGAGAACGCATTGCCGCGAGGAACCAACTGGAGGGATACGTGTTCAGCGTGAAACAAGCTGTTGAGGAAGCTGGAGACAAGTTGAATGATAGCGACAAGTCCACAGTGAAGAAAGAATGTGATGACACTCTACGATGGCTGGACAACAATACTTTGGCAGATAAGGAGGAGATTGACCATCAGCTACAGCAGATACAGAAGAAGTGTTCTCCGATCATGGCCAAACTGCACGGAGCTGGGAACCCGGGACAAGGATTCAACACCAACCAGGGCCAGAGCATGGGAGGACAGGGGCCAACGATTGAGGAAGTGGATTAAACCTTGTAAGCTGTTGTAAATTTGTATCAAATATGAGACTGATAGTTAAACAATGTAAATATTTCATTGTATATATAAATTTATTTATTTATTTATTTTGTATATTACAAATTATATTTTTTGTGAGAAGATAAATTTTTGTATAGCAGATAGTAAAAAGTCAATAAACTATGAACATAATTTTTTTAATCTGAGTGGTTAATTTCCCTCTTCACTCCATAAAAGTATTTTGTACTGTTCATAACAGCCTCACAGTTTAACAACACCATTTAAAGATATATACTTATAATTAGACCTATTAGAAAGGGTCAATTAGGTATGGTATGGCAATATAAACAAGATAAAACATTTTTACTTGTTGGTCAGATTTAATCAACATTTTAAAAATATTTCCCTTGATGCTCTTTGAACTTGCGAAAACTCTGAATAAATTGAATATTATACCAATTACTGACTTAATCTCTTGAGAAAAATATTTAAATTATTTACTTTAAAAGAATATATTTATTAACTTTTTTGGGAAATATGAAAAGGATAAGCTACATCCAGAAGGAAAGGGCCTAATATTGAAAAAAAGAATAGCTCACTTGTGCTATTTCTGCTCCACATGTGATACAGTCTCAAAAGTTATATTTATTTTAAGTATTCTTACGTTCAAAACTTGAAAAAAAACTTATTTGGTGTGACGCTCAATAAACTTAATGGGTTACTAATAAAATATAACTTTACCAGTTTTTATTTTTTAATTTGGAATTTTACAGTTGTAGGAAAGTTACTGAGCATGTATCAGAAACAAGGTCTACAAATTAAATGTTATGTTCACTTATAAAATCAAACTATGGAGCACATAGTCGCAGAGTGCCATCTGAGTGCTTTCCCCGAAGGATTGATTAGACCGGTCTAGCTCAAGTGAAGCTGGGCTGCAGTGGCTTAGCACCCTGGATTTAGCTCTATAAAGAGAGATCTAATTTTTATTTTAGTGTTTAGTTTTTTACATTTTATACTGACTCAGGTGCTCTGCACCGCAGAATTTATTTTCTTATTCTTAAACCTTGGTGGCTGGCTAAATGTACCATACGATATATATACTTATAAAATTTCCTGAGTTGGTTATAAGAGAAGGGACAAAGGGACTGCACTAACTGTAGGACTCCTCTGGTTGTTAAGGTACTTCTTTCATCATGGCTAATTTAATTCTCAACCTTTGTACCCTTCTCCATCCGCCATGCCCCAACCCTCATCCTCAGTGGATAGATATGTATGAGCAGCAACTTATGATAAATCCGATTCTCATTACTACTGGTTATATGATTATTTATTCTGCCCTGCCAACAAGTGCCATTTCTATTCTGGCTCAGAATTGGGAACGTCATTCCACCTTATGTGTGGAAAAACAAGTTTGAAATTAGACTGTTCATATTAATAGTCTATTGGTCGATTATCAAATTATTACTTTAATTATTATTTGTCATTATTAAGATTCATTCTCTTAAAATGTGTTAGTCAAGTACAATCTACAAAATAGACGTTCAGTTGAAGCCCCAGTTAATTGTTTTATATTATTCATTATTTTAATGATTTTGGGACAGCCCTTCCCCCATATCTTATCTACACCTATGGGGGTACCTCACTCTCAAATTCTGCCCTGGGCCACAAATAGCCTCTCGGTCGGTGGTCCTGGAAAACCTCATTTGTATGTTCCCTTATGGGGGCCCTATCTGGGCCCCTCAAAGCCGCGTCTATTAAGGCCGAACATTCATGGTGAATTCGTTCGGGAAACACAAAAATTTAACATTTCTAACGAACAGTTACTGACCATATGATTTACATAAATGTGAAATAAATACAAAAAAAAATTCTGCAGTGTGGATGTGTAAAGTGACATTCTTTTGATATTAAAACGTAAATTTGATTGATTTGTTCCCTAAGAATTTTACACACACTTTTTTACACCCCTTCAATATAAAATTATAAACAAATTTTTTAAAATCCTCAACAGTTTTGCCCTTGTAGCCTTTGTGCCATCAATCCTCAATGAATGCTAAGGGCATTCCTGTTCATGAGTAATTATAAATCTGTTGCCTCAAAATAATCCCAAAACATTGGTTTTCTCTCCTCCTGAAAAACGCAAACACTATCTTTTAATAAATGAGTCTTGGATTATGAAATGAACAGTCCTAAACATTTATGTTAACCTTTTTTACGAACAAGGCTGGTTTCCGAAACATCTTTTAAAGCAATTTGTTTAAAATTTATCAAAACTCTAGTACTGGAAAAATAAATTAATTGCATTTCCCTTGAAAGTTTTAGTTGCTTAACTCTTAGCAACAGTAGATACGATCCAAGTGGTTTTCAAACAAAAAAGTTTTCTCCAGAATCAAAAGAGAATATTGAAATTGTTTGAATGTTTTTAAGTTCATACCTATTATAAGTATAGGCAAAGATACACTGTCACTCATGGCCGTTTAGTTACTAGACAATATACTGCGATATTTAGGATCAAATTACATAATACATATTATATACAAGTAGTTGACATATAATCTACAAATGTTTTTTGAAAGGTATGTTAGCTGGCTGATGAAACAGACTATATTGGTAAAAACTGGTCTCAGAGGTCTTTGACAATACCCATATTAGTGATTTGCAAGATTATACACACTAAAATGGAACGAAACAAGGGAGAAACAAACAATATTATGTACAAAGTGGCGTTTATTGCTTACTAACTAACAGAGTGGTGCTATTGCTGGGTGGTGCTCTCTTGGCTGTTCTCTGCGTCAAAGTCAGTGACGATGACCCGTATTGGGGACACAATGTCCTGTAAGTCCGTGTCTGCCGCCGGCGCTCCGTTGGGCAATTTGAAGCCGATTGGCTCGTCGGCGCATCTGGTGGCCTTCTGCGTCTGCAAAAACAATTCAAGTTCAGTGAATTTCAGTAAACATTTCAAAGATACATTAGCATACTCTGCTTGAAACATTCCTTACAATTAAACAATAAAAGAATTAATGAAAAGTCAAAAGTTGTTAGACTTTATTTAAACAATATTAATAGAAGCAACAAGTTTAACATAAACAAAATACACATTGTTTATATTAAATCATATGCTTCTATATAAGCAAGTTAGTTTAATTCAACATGCCCTCAAACGGGGCCTACGAAAACTAACGGGCCTGCATACATTTTTGGTCACGTGACCAGATGCGGCCGAATTTCAGCTGTAATCTCCATTTGAAAGCATTGCAATAGCATGACTTGGCATCCGTTTTTACGTATATTTTTAAATACAAGTAAATGAAATCAAAAGTGTTGCATATCATTTTAATCCTCTTTAAATTACAAATTGAATGATACTAATAACGTTCCGCTTTGCAAAACTTAAAACTCACTTTTTTAGGTAAAAAAACTTGAATTTCTCACACTGTAGGTAGGATGCACTGACTTTTTTGTAAACAGATTTCTTCCAATGCTTTTGAAGATATTTCTAGCAATAAG
This sequence comes from Neoaliturus tenellus, assembly GCA_030545055.2. Lineage (NCBI taxonomy): Eukaryota > Metazoa > Arthropoda > Insecta > Hemiptera > Cicadellidae > Neoaliturus > Neoaliturus tenellus. The sequence goes on along the minus strand of CM061531.1, from coordinate 246,566,072 downwards.
ACATGAAATAAACGTCTTAAACCAGTATTTTGCCACTTAGAATTTTTATTTTCGATAAAACAAATTAAATTGTACCTTTTCGGTTCTAAAAATTTATTATTTGCAAACAAAATATACTTTTATGTAAACAGCTGATGAAACGTGCAAACAAAACAATAATTAAATTAAGTTTTGACTTTATCTCGTAATAAAAAATATCAGGAAGATTGTTAACTTTACAGTAATGGTATCATTTTGTTCCTTATTTTATCTAGATTAGAATATATAAGTCTTGCCTAATAACCTATAATCTAATTCCTAAGAGGTGGGAAATAAGTGAAGGATATCAGGTTTTCACAATGTTATCTTATGGAAACTTGTGCAGCAGATCGGCCGCAAATAGTCACGTGACTTTGGTGGTGGGGGGAAATATGCAGGCCCGTTAGTTTTCGTAGGCCCCGCCTCAAACTATACTCTGTTTAAAATTAATGTGCAGTTGTAAGACAAAATCTTATTTCCCTCCAAGAAATAATTCCCTCAATACCTTCCTGATTTCCCCTATTTTCTTCACAATCAGATTTTGTTTTAATTTGACCCTGTAATTCAGAGGAGAAAATAGCTCTGATGAACTTGTTACTTCTCTTAGTTGCCATTGGAAGCGCTTCTTTTTACATCTCAAACGTCAAAATTAAAATATATGTTTACAATAAAGCAAAACATTGGCATAAAATACTCGTAACTTGTGGCCTAAAACAGGTGAAATAATTCTCTGTGATTGTAATTGGTTTGATTCTTGGCAGTGGTAGGAATGGAAAAAAATCGGGGAATTGAAATCTCAGTTTCGACAGCACATTTATTTTGAACCGAGTATAAACATGTTCACAATGAATTTCAATCTTGACACTGTTAGGCTCTTCATTAGAAAATCAGCAAGTTGTTCATTTCTAGATACATGACACACATAAAATGTTCCTGCGCAATGAATGTTCTCATACATACTGGTACCTCACATGGATATGTTTTGACAGTTTATGAAACTCTCCATCATTCCTTGCTAGTTGAACAGCTTCAGCTTGTCTACAAAAAGATACTCTTTGATTTCATGATTATAGATCCCACCCAACATAGTTTAACCATATACAATTTGCTTAGAAATATAAGCCTCACTCGCAGCTAATACCACACACTCTGCTCCTGTGGTCGACAGAGTAAAACAGTGCTGTTTTACAGAAGACCAACTTACAAGTCCACCACCAAACATACACAGATATCCTGTAAGAGATATTCTTGACTCCTCATTGGCAAAGTCAGCATCACTGTAGCAATGGAGACTTTTTTCACCTTAACAATAAGTTTGTGAATAATCCAATGTCCCCTTCAGGTAACGGAATATTCTCTTACATCACTCCATAGTAGGATTATTCTTCTTCTGGGTGCAACCATACTGTCATATTTATTACTGCCATATTTACTGAAGAAGTTATGTCTGGCCTCGTATTTGTTATACAGGGTGAGTTTCTTAAAGTGATCCAATAGCTAACTTTTTTATTTTAAATTTGGCAGTATACTTCTTATGGGGGACTCCCTTTACTTTTTTATCCTGGTTTCAGATATGTATTTCACTTTTCAAAAATTCCCGCCATTTTTCCAATATGGCGGCCAACTTTAAAATTTCTTATGGAACATCCTACATTTTATGGTGTTTTTGAAATTTCCATGTTATTTTAAGACTTTTTTATTCTTTGTTATTTTTCTCTAAACCTAACGGTTAGGGAGCTAGAGGCAATTGAAGTTCATTTTTAGTGCCATAAGAATAACATGGGACAAACTTTATCTGCCCATATCTCCGAAACCATTGATAAAAATAAAAAATACTCAAGAATAAAATGTCTTAAATTGATGTTTTAAAAACATTTTTTTCATAATAACAAAAACTTTTTTTTGCAAATTTTATATTTTGTCCGCCATATTGGAAAGAAGTTAATTTATGCGTAAATGATCATTTTTATTAGTGAAATGTTCTTAAAACATCAATTTAAGACATTTTTATTCTTGAGTATTTTTTATTTTTATCAATGGTTTCGGAGATATGGGCAGATAAAGTTTGTCCCATGTTATTCTTATGGCACTAAAAATGAACTTCAATTGCCTCTAGCTCCCTAACCGTTAGGTTTAGAGAAAAATAACAAAGAATAAAAAAGTCTTAAAATAACATGGAAATTTCAAAAACACCATAAAATGTAGGGTGTTCCATAAGAAATTTTAAAGTTGGCCGCCATATTGGAAAAATGGCGGGAATTTTTGAAAAGTGAAATACATATCTGAAACCAGGATAAAAAAGTAAAGGGGGTCCCCCATAAGAAGTATACTGTCAAATTTAAAATTAAAATGTTAGCTATTGGATCACTTTAAGAAACTCACCCTGTATACATCAGACTTCCCATAGCCTCTCGGATAGGAACTCCTTCACTTAAGGCTTGTCTTCCTCCCATAGGTGGCTCTAGACTAGATTTTCTGGGGGGGACTAGGGCTTGAGAAGTGTGAGTTCTAAATTCCCCCGGCACAGCCCCCCCCCCCCCCCACCAACACCGCGTCCACAAAAACAATGATGTATTCGACACGACCGCAGAACGACTTCAACTTTCTCACTAAGCTGGGGCTATACAATCCAATGTTGAATGTGTACAGTGGTCATATTTATAGAACAATATTATAAATTACAATAGTCAAAATGAAATTCAGAAGAGTCAGATATGAAGGTAATAAGGAGCGACAAAATAATGTGGAATGCCAAACCTTATATACTAAATTTGGTCTTTTTCTAAATTTAAAATTTGTTTCTCACTTAATGACTCGTAAGTTGTAGATGTGATAGGCTAGATTCTATGGAAACATCTTGAAAAATCTTGTATACACATAAGTTTCTGTTGAATAAAATGCAGAAAACGAGAAAGAAAGAAACCCAAAGACGAGCGCAATCGGCTGCAAGACAATTGTTCACTACTCTACACCTATGCTTCCTCCACTGTACCATCAAGTTTTGTACATAAGGTGTGCCAACTGGTTTACATTTGGACCTCCTGCATCTCTCAAGTACACTCTTGATGTTTGACTTCTGACTCACAGAAATCCTGCCCTCTGCTCTGTGAATCTCCATTCCAATATAAGTTTCAGGGTCAGTAAATTTCAACTGAAGTCTGGTTCCAAATTTATAATAAAGTCAGACACCTCTTTATGATTTAAACCAGCCATTAGTCCATCATCAACAAAAATAACTGCAAACATTTTTGAACCGTTCTTGTTACGAATAAACAAGAACGGATCTGCAGTACTTTGAATAAACCTCTTCTTAAGCATGCTTTCCATCAGAAGTTTACTCCAACATCTTGGACTTTGTTTTATATCACACAAACTACGTTTAAGTTTCCAAACTTCCACTTTAGTCATCATAACCTTCAGACAGCCAAGTAATACTTGGCACTTGTCAAGTAATACATGTAGATGTCATCATCTAACTTAGAATACAAAAATGCAGTTTTCACATAAAGTTGTTTTAAATAAGTATCTTCTTGTACAGCTACATTCAAAATACACCGAATAGTACCACTTCGAGCTACAGGACTGAAGGTCTCATTGAAATCTTTGCCATATACTTCTGAGCATATCCTTTTGCTACTAATCTTGCCTTAAAACATTCAGGATTTTGTCTTCTGTTGGAACCCACTTTAGGCACATAATTTTCTTACTACGCAGAACTAACTCAAACACTTTATTCTCATTGATAGATACTATTTCTTTGTAAGCAAAAAAACGTATTCTAGGTGCATCATTCATTGCAGATTGCCAGTGCCACCAATCAGGACTATTTACTGCTTCCTCATAGGACCCATCTCATCAAGTAAAACATAGATTTACTTGATGTCCAATATCTCACAGTTGTAATGTATTTTTCAATTAGGTATGACTTATATGAAATAAGGATTTATAATATAATAATAAAATTCAACAGTAGAAAAATGATCCAGTTTATTTCACTGCATAATTTTAACAACAGATGCCCAAAAATATAACTGAAAACAAGACCTTAATGGGAATGGTATCTGTCTATGGGAGATTTTCCCCTAACCTCTCTACAATAGCACACCCTCTTTACAACCTGCTTATGAAAACAACAAAATTCAATTGGACGAAAACATGTCAGACAAGCTTGGATGAAATCAAGAAAAGACTTACCTTAAATGAAATTTTGGCCCATTATGATCCTAATGTGCCTTTAGTGCTCTCTGTTGATGCTTGTCCAGTTGGGTTAGGTGCTATTCTTTCTCATCCCTGATGGTAGTGAACGTCCTATTTCCTATGCCAGCCGAAGCCTATCATCCAGGGAAAGAAACTGCTCTCAAATATACAAAGAAACTCTTGCCATCAAGTGGGGGATTGAGAAGTTCTTTTACTATTTGTATGCAGAGAATTCATCTTATACACAGCCAGTGAACCTCTGATGCACATTTTTGGAGGAAAACGGAAACTACCTTCACTTACAGCAACGTGATTGTTGCATTATTCTTCCAAGGGTTCAGATTCCAAATTCGTTATTGGAAAACCAATAAGGAGAACGGAAATGTTGACTGCCTATCCCATCTCCCTACTCACTCAGATAACATACGCAAAACTATAGATGATGTAGAAATTTTCCAACTCAATCAGTTATTCCTTCTTCCAATTACCAGAAAAGACATCAAACGTGAGACTGAGAGAGAGAGAGAGAGAGAGAGAGAGAGAGAGAGAGAGAGACCCAGAATTGAAATCTTTATTAGAAGATCTCAAGTGTGGAACCCCATTAAAAAATAATAACGAACATTTTCATATTCAGTCTGTATGTATTATGAAAGGAAATCAAGTCTACATTCCTCATGTCTACAGACAAAATGTTTTAGCAGAACTACATGACGACACCTGAGAGTCGTCATGTAGTCGTCATAAAAGTGCTTGCACGTTCCATAGTGTACTGGCCTAAAATGAATGAAGACATTGAATGGCTCAGAAGCTGTGATAAATGCATGGTAACAGCTAAGAATCCTGAAAAAGTGGCCAGAAATTTTTATTGTGCTGAATATGACCTCTACAAGTCATAAGTCATAGTTCATTTTTATTCGTTCAAGATACATATTTGAACACTTCAAAAAAAGAAAACAAATCTATCTCCTTATTTCTATAAGGGTTTCGTCTGTTACGTCCTTTTTTCTCTCGACCTACTGAACCGATTTTTAAGATAGAGGTGTTATTTTAAAGCTTAGTATATACCGAAGTGACGAATCGTAATTCAAAAGGTCATATTGTTTCGGGCTTCGCCCCCCTCACCTTTGATTTATTTCTAGAGGGCGCATTAAAATGTTGACCAAATTTTATTGCAAGTTCTTTAATGTGAATTGTAATTTAACAGCTGATTACCTTCAGATGAATTTTAAAAGGTAGATAGTAAACAAAAATAGATCTCTGTCACTTCATAATCAACATTCACGTACTATAGGTGAGTTTCACTCACACAGAATCATAAAATGCGCAATTTGCACAAGGGCCACCTCATAATATCTATAAACTAAAAGAAAAAGTACAATAATCATCAGGTAAAATTTTTATAAAATAAAAAACAACAAAAGGGAGAACAGCTTAGGTCACCCGACATCGCTTATCAAATAGGGACACAATTCTAGAAATGTTCTTTTAATTTTCTTTTGAATGTATTAATATTGTTTATTTCTCTTTTTTGGAGGGGTAGTTTATTATAAATTCTAAGACATGTATAATAGGGTCCCCTCTCATAGTTTGTTGTTGAATGATTTGTCACTGACAGCATGCCCCTTGATCTTGTGGATACCTTGATCTTGATCTTGATCTTGATCTTTATCTTGACCTTGATTTTGATCTTGATCTTGACCTTGATCTTGATCTTGATCTTGACCTTGATTTTGATCTTGATCTTGACCTTGATCTTGAAAGGTTCCGTTAGTCACAAAAACCGACCAATTTTGTTTGACAAAAACACAGACCTCAAATCCAACAAGTCCAGCAAAAGTAAAAATTCTGAAATTCTTAAATAATGGGCGGCAATAGTCTGTTTTTCTTAAACCACCCATCAACCTCAGACACCATTTTTGAAGAACAAAAACCCTACGGAAATTTTGAACACTCGAGAAACCCCAAAATATAACCCCGTATCTAAGAATTGATTTTACGTGTGAAAAGTAAACAACACGGAGGATCTCGAGACTGCAAACCTTAGCAAAGAAGGCTGAGGGCAAAATACATTGGCTTTAATCTATTGCAAACCTGGTCCACATGGGAGCACCAGGTCAATCCATTGTCAAAGTTCAGTCCCCGGAATTTGTGAGTGGAAATTTCCTAATTTATTATTGGACTAATTTATTATTGTCTAATTTATTATATCGTCAGAGAATTTTTTATTTTGGCCCAGAAAAAATTCAATGAAGTTAGTTTTACTGATATTTAATTTCAAGCTATTTGAAGTGAACCACAAGTTAATGTTTGAAAGTTGACTATTGACATCGGAAATAACTTGCTCTCCAGTTTCACGAGAAAAACCCAAAGAACAGTCGTCAGCAAACATAACCAGGTTGGAATTTTTTGAAAAATCAGGAATGTCATTTACATATAATAAAAATAAAACAGGGCCAAGAATTGAACCTTGGGGAACTCCTTTGACAACAAGCTTGCTTTCTGACAATATAGGGTATTCTGTGCTATTGAAATAAACTATTTGTTGTCTATGGGAAAGATATGAAGTAAATAAATTTAGGGGACACAATCACAATTTTACATGGGTTATTTCAAGGTATGGACTTCCCCACACTTTGGTGAGTGATAACCAGTCAACCTTTACTTCCGATGAGTTCTGTCGTTTTATCCAGGTTCATGGAATCAAGCATGTTACTTGTGAACTATTCCATGCTGCATCAAACAGCCAAGCCGAGATGAGGTTCATTTACACAATGAAGAAATCTCTCAAATGTCTTGAATCAGGGACCTCATCAATGGAAGAAAAGTTGAATCCAGTTCCTTTTCAGTTATCGGAGGGTGCTAAATATAACAACGGGGGAGAGTCCATAAATGTTGTTTCTCGGGCGATAATTACATTAAAAACTGGATTTATTGAAGCCCGACCATCACCTAAAGGTTTGGAATAAGATTAAAAGAGGAGTCTGGTCCTTTGAAGACAAACAGTTCAAACCAGGGCAAACCATTGCCGTTCGGTGTTACAATACTCCAAACAAGAAGTGGACTTATGGACAGGTTATAATTAAGGATGGTATATTACACTACGCCGTAGAAAAGCAAGGTATCTCAGTAAGAAGCCATGCAGATCAACTTCAAGATGTATCGTTACCACCACCTCAAGTTCAACACCATCCACTACAAACCCCAGACCATGACTCACGCAAAGTGGTACAGTCCAAGCTACGAAAACAAATTCAACATACGAAAATATTGGCACAACCGATACTAGAGGTACACAACACCAACAAATTAATGATGAAACCCAACTTGTTGATCAACAAACCATAGATGACGCTCCAAGACAGTCCTGCTCGCTGTGATACACCTCTTGCCTTAAGACGAGAACGGCGAACCACCGACCACCAGAAAGACTATATCTCTCGGGGGAAGAGTGTTATATACATTACCAAACGCATTTTCAAATAATTATTTTTATTTTAACACTTTAACCATATGAGTAATAATTGTGAAATTCAAACATATGTTTTTGTTTACATGAATTTTAGTCTAGTTTCAAATGTGAAATAAACTGGATCATTTTTCTATTGTTGAATCTTATTATTATTATAAATCCTTATTTCACATAAGTCATACCTAATTGAAAAATGCATTACAATAGTTTTGAAGGTAAGATGGAGTACTACGCTATTATTGAGGTCGACTGTTATCTTAATTGCCATTTGACTCTTATCGCGTTATTGCCAGCAGACACTTCATCATTTTCCACTTCCACAATTCCATCATCATTTATTTCCCATGGAATTTGAATCTTTATTTTCGTTAGAACTACATTTTGTTTACAACTACATCTTTATTTTCTTCATTTAGTTGAAGAGACTCAGATGAATAATTTCCCATGATTTCCTTAGTACTCGGCTTGAAAACGACTTGAAAAACCTATCGGCCCTGTGGATATGTATTCTAAATGACAATCAAGTGTGTTGGCGTACCTGCGCTTGGAGGTGACCGAGCAGAAGCTGAAGGTGGCCTTGAGGGCCTCGCCCTCGGCGATGGTCTGCGGCAGGTGGATGTTGAGCGTCTCCGGGAGGAAGATGGAGACAACGGCACCAGCGAGCGACAGCGACCCCATCACGATCAGCGGCAGCACCTTGCTGTACCTCGCCTGCAACCGGTACATCTCACATTATATCCCGTTCAAAATTAATGTGTGGGGGTTGAAAGACATACTTTTATTTCCCACCACAGGATAAAAATTTATCCCCACCATCCTGAAATACCTCTGTTTTACTTCATAATTTGCTGTTATTTTAATATCGCCCTGGAAGGTTAGAGACCTGCGTACTCAGCAAATTTCCAAATTAGTAATATTAATTTTGACCAGATGAACCTGTAAACAAAATTTCATTAATTACGTGCCCATAAATAGGGAAATAAATGTCTACTCACCTTATGATAAATATAGGGAAAGAGGATGAAGGTATGCTGCCATGGGGAACACTAAAAGTAGATTTTAAGCATGAAAATTTGGACCATATGAAGCCATATACTAAGTTTAATCAATATCAGGCCATAAATAAAAGAGTTTGCCTATTCTCCACATGATTAACATGGGAAAAGAGGATGCAGGTTTGCTGCCATAATAAGTACAAAAACCAGGATTTTTTAACATAACTGGTTGAATCTCAACCAATGAAGCTAAATACCAAGTTTCATCTAAGGTTAATAAGTGAAATATTAACACATCCTTATATTAAAGATATATATATTAATGACTATTATTTTTGGTCTCTGGGCACCTCAAAACAAAAAAGTAACATGGTCCCGGACCTAGGTCTTACCATAGCTTTCCCTATGGGAAATTTGCTAAAATTATAACATCTAAATGAGTTTTATATCTTTATTTAACCTGTTATGTCCTTTGTTTGAAATTTTTTAATACAGTATATAAAGGTCTCTCAATTATCTGGACTACTTTTTAGGAAAGCATCAGGTTTGGAATTGTGAAAGTGTGTAAAAAGTGGAGTCTGCATTTCTAACATAAATCAGTAATTATATGATTGTGTTCGCTCATGTTTATGAGCCAACTATGGGCGCAAAGTGAAGAGTTCTCATTTATTTTAAAGTGGAATTTCAGTATAAATAACAGAGCCTACTTTATTAAATAATGGGGGTGCCGATATGCAGCATAATGAGCTGCATTGTTCATTTCATTCATATAAGGCATTTGATTGCTTCTCTTCTGCAATTATTTTACTTTTAACATGTGTGTACCAAAAATTAAAGTCAACTGTTTACTTGAATAACATTAAAAAAAATAGCAGAAAACATACCAGATGTTAAATCTATGATGGGGTATCATAGCCACTACTCTAATAATTCTTATAGCTCTGGCCAAGTAAAATTAATGTAACCTAACTCGAGTATTGTGTAAGATATTTACCTTAAAATGCCTTTCTTGAGTTGATGTTGTCTCTGCAATTGAAGGTAAATATCATACACAATGTTTAAAAGTTCTTGAAACTGGACACATTTACTAACTTGAGTCTTGTAACGTCTCTAGACAAGTTTTAGTGCCTACTAGAACATTCAAATTGTGTAATGACTATGTGAGTAGTTGCTATGAGATCTCGTGAAATCCATGACACCTAGTCTTCATATGAGACTTTGTATTCATAAGTAGTGGTGCCAGTGCCAGGATTTAAGATTTCTTTAAGATTTAGGATTTAAGATTTGTTTGCAACACAACTTTCTGTATCTACTTCACATCCTACAGCCAGTCTTATTACAGTACTTAGTTGTTATACGATGTTTTTGTTTTCGTTTGCATCGGTATACTATAGTTTTGGTGATAATAAGTGTAGTCAATTGAAAGACTCACTAAAGGCCGTTAAAGGTTCAGAGTAAACGTTACGTCGAAATACGAATTTCAATTCCCTCACTTTTTTTGTTCCTCCTATTGCCAAGAATACGACCAATCGCAATCAGTGAGAATTATTACAGCTGTTTAATATTTCATGTCACTTTAAGCCAATTTTAAGAGCAAGAATCAAAATTACATCTCATTGTGAAAATACTTGAATAACATTAAAAAAATAGCAGAAAACTGTAAGCGGGTGATCTTATTTAGAGAAAACTGAGACTCTGTTGCATCAGCTATAACAAAAAAAGGACGTAACCTAAAGATACCATGACTTTTATCTCAGCTTTATTACAACCAATGCACAGGCAATAACTCTGCTTGAATCATAGGTGTCATTTGGGAGGTACAAGGGGGGGCAGTTCCCCCCCCCCAATAAAATGAAAAATTTGTGAAAAATTCAAATTTTACTTCAAATATAATTGAAAAATGAAAGTTATGACTTTAATTAAGCTTCCTTTTGTGGCCTGCATTTGTTAAAGCACAATAGTAAGGACGAGGAGGTCTCATTGTATGCTAAATATATTCATAAAAAAATCTTGCCCCCCCCAGTAAAAACGTTGAAATTATACTACTGGCTTGAATTATCTGTTAGGCAATCATGATTCTTTTACTCCTTTTTCTCAGCTTGTCTGCATCTGCGGGCAGATTTATAAATTTGTGATATGATAACTTTTTAGCAGTTGTAATCAGTTTAACATAAACTATTTAAGTGGTTATTTGTTAGATTTAGATAAAAGAAATAGGCACACTTTTCAGGCCTAAAAACTAACCATTTCAATAAGGTTCTGGTGGAGAATGAGTTTGGTATTTAAATATCACATACATTTCGGCAAACTCACACCCCCAGATATGCTACCTAAATCCGCCCATTAGAGGCGTGCGCACGGGTAGTGCCACCATTGTGTCCGGGCACTACCAATGAGGTTGGTGTATTTTTTGTATTTTTAAGATTTTATGGCCAAATTTTTATTCATATACCATCAAACGATACACAATGACAATGACATAATTTGCATTACTGTAGCACTGGTCCCGTTGTAAATATTCTGCCAGTTGGCGCGCATAGTTGGATGCCTGTCCTCTACGCAAGGTCTAACTCAAGGTTCACAACTCATGAAATCAGTGCTACCCAGGGGCGTAACAGAGGGGCCCGCAGCTAAGGGGGCCCGCGGACGGGGCCCGTGAAATGGGAAATATGTTATGTTTGATAATTTTAACTCATGTTAGCAATTTTAAATTTGATATGGTCCCATTGTATTTTCAACATACCATGAATATATTTCTTTTTTAAAATATAAAAATAATTTTACAGTTAGGTTTTTGGCAGTCTCCTGGTCTGCCGCTAGCCGCTAGCCCCTGTCGGCTCGACCTGCCCGCGCCGTACAATTCGTCCCGCTGTGTTGCGGCAATTTAATTTTCGAATCCTTTTCAAAAGTTAATGAAAAACTATCTATGAAGCACAATGTACCAAGAAAATCTTTGTTGGTTAAGTAAACCAAGTAATAGAGAACGAAACAGTTATATACGTTTTAGAGGTACGGCAATCAAATAATTTGCTTCCCAAAACTCCGTAAGTGTTAAGAAGTTCCAATGAAGACTAAACAAATACTTTGAGGAATAGCAATAAAAACATTTTTCACTAAAATGAAAAAAACTATAGATTAATTTTAAGCTTGGGGATTTTTATTTTTTATAGGAAAACACTTTAAATGGCAATAACAATGATGCCATTAATTAATTACTTTAAAAGTTGGATTGGTAATCCAACTTTTGGTAATTTCCTTTTTAAAAAACACGTGTTATTCGTTGTGCTTAGAGTTAAGAATCCTTGGTGTTAGCTAAACAATAGGACTACTGACTACTATACTACAATACCAGGAATGTCTGTGGTGATTTTATTTTATTTTATTTTATTTTGAGTGTGTCTACGCCAGTGGCATTTTTTAACGTTTTGACGGGGAACGGTCCAAACCCCAGTCTTGTTACTATCTAACATCGACCAGTTGTTAGAAAGCATCATTAATTTATAGCCCAATGACAAATGGCAACTGGGTCCGGAATCGAACCTTTAAAAAGCTACTAACTTTTCTCATGATCGAACCGGCAACCTTTGTATTCAAAGGCGAGCACTATACCCACTCAGCTACCCAGCCAGTTAATAGAAAAAAACTATAAACTGTAAACTATAAATAGTAAATATGAAAATAAAAAAGTAATGAAATTGATTTTATTTTCATAATAATCAATGGAAATTATGTGATGTATTTTCCATTGATCTCTAAATGTAGCAGGTAGGTTTTTTAAACTTTTCATTTGGGAGTTTTTTTATCCAAGCGTAATTTTAAGTTTTAGAAACAGCCTAAACCCCAGAAAAATCTATTTTTAACTAAGTTTAATTGTAATGTTTTGTAACATTTGTCATATGGGTTACCATCAAGTCAAAGAAGTATGAAAGTTAAATAAAAATAAAATAATGCTACTTTTAAGCATGGGTTTTGGAACAGCTGCCACCTGTGAAAGGTATAGTTGACGTAAACCGCAAAGCCTAATTACCAAGATACTGTTACAAAAGTGAATTAAAACCAACAAGCAAGTCTCGGTTAACCCCTCACTGTATGATAAATAATAAAACACAAATAAGATACATTGAGTTTTGTTACTTTAATTTTTATAACACGTCTAAGAGAGTAGAATAAATTATAGAACAAACAATGAGACTGGCTTAATTTCTTTAAAAGGATAGACTGTAGGCCTAGTTGCAATCTAAATAAAAGTAGGCTATACAAATTTTAAAATATAGTAGATTACTTGCGTCTGCGATGTTACAATTACTGTACATGCATTGATACTTTAACTTTGTCTAAATAAATCTTTTTTGTAAAAGATAAGTAATCAAAAGAACTCTACCACCACATTAACCATTGGTTGACACTGATGTACTGATGGGAAACTGTGACAACCGGTGACTGGGCCTATCGGAGGGGGCCCGAAAATAAGTTTGCAGGGGGGCCCGTAAAAATCAGTTACGCCACTGGTGCTACCTAATCACTGATTGCCCCACTATACTAACGATAGACTAAATGCACATATAATAGATAAGATGTAATAGTTAGTTTACAAAACATACTAGATGTTAAATCTATGATGGGGTATCATAGCCACTACTCTAATAATTCTTATAGCTCTGGCCAAGAAAAATTAATGTAACCTAACTCGAGTATTGTGTAAGATATTTACCTTAAAATGCCTTTCTTGAGTTGATGTTGTCTCTGCAATTGAAGGTAAATATCATACACAATGTTTAAAAGTTCTTGAAACTGGACACATTTACTAACTTGAGTCTTGTAACGTCTCTAGACAAGTTTTAGTGCCTACTAGAACATTCAAATTGTGTAATGACTATGTGAGTAGTTGCTATGAGATCTCGTGAAATCCATGACACCTAGTCTTCATATGAGACTTTGTATTCATAAGTAGTGGTGCCAGTGCCAGGATTTAAGATTTCTTTAAGATTTAGGATTTAAGATTTGTTTGCAACACAACTTTCTGTATCTACTTCACATCCTACAGCCAGTCTTATTACAGTACTTAGTTGTTATACGATGTTTTTGTTTTCGTTTGCATCGGTATACTATAGTTTCGGTGGTAATAAGTGTAGTCAATTGAAAGACTCACTAAAGGCCGTTAAAGGTTCAGAGTAAACGTTACGTCAAAATACGAATTTCAATTCCCTCACTTTTTTTGTTCCTCCTATTGCCAAGAATACGACCAATCGCAATCAGTGAGAATTATTACAGCTGTTTAATATTTCATGTCACTTTAAGCCAATTTTAAGAGCAAGAATCAAAATAACATCTCATTGTGAAAAAAAAAGAAAAAAAAAAAAAAAAAAAAAAACAGGGGAATTTACTAAGGTATTGAGGGAGTTTTCCTTATGGTGGGAATAAAATTCTGTCTTTAAACCACACATTAATTTTGAATAGGGTATAAGTGCAGTCGAATCGTGGATTTCAATTCCTCAAATTTGGTCCTCTCATGGTCCTCCTATTGCAAAGAATTCAAACGATAATAATCACTGAACATTAATTAGTACAACTGTCTCAAATCATTTAATGCTATTGTCTTTTTTTTTCATAAAAAATATGCTAGTTTTGTCTCTTGAGACTGAAAAGGAAGCACTTGCAATAGATATTAGAAGTACCACGATCAGAGCTACTATTAGAGGGGAAAATTAAAGACACCTGGTTATGAAGAAAAATAGTGGAATTTTGGGCAGATGGGAGGGAATTTTTATCATGGTGTGAAATAAAATTCTGTCTTTCAGACACACATTAATTTTGAATGGACTACATTGTTAGAGTTCAATATAAGTTACAGTAAATAGATACAGCTGGTGACCGAAGTCCAGCGCTGCGGTTCGGAATAGGACTTTTCAATTATTGTGTATTTTCACTTTTTGGGAATTATAGAGTGTTTATCAGTAATTAGTAATAACAAACACTGTAATGTTAATTTTAAAATCCAAATTAAAGTAACCTAACTCGAGTATTGTGTAAGATATTTACCTTAAAATGCCTTTCTTGAGTTGATGTTGTCTCTGCAATTGAAGGTAAATATCATACACAATGTTTAAAAGTTCTTGAAACTGGACACATTTACTAACTTGAGTCTTGTAACGTCTCTAGACAAGTTTTAGTGCCTACTAGAACATTCAAATTGTGTAATGACTATGTGAGTAGTTGCTATGAGATCTCGTGAAATCCATGACACCTAGTCTTCATATGAGACTTTGTATTCATAAGTAGTGGTGCCAGTGCCAGGATTTAAGATTTCTTTAAGATTTAGGATTTAAGATTTGTTTGCAACACAACTTTCTGTATCTACTTCACATCCTACAGCCAGTCTTATTACAGTACTTAGTTGTTATACGATGTTTTTGTTTTCGTTTGCACCGGTATACTATAGTTTTGGTGATAATAAGTGTAGTCAATTGAAAGACTCACTAAAGGCCGTTAAAGGTTCAGAGTAAACGTTACGTCGAAATACGAATTTCAATTCCCTCACTTTTTTTGTTCCTCCTATTGCCAAGAATACGACCAATCGCAATCAGTGAGAATTATTACAGCTGTTTAATATTTCATGTCACTTTAAGCCAATTTTAAGAGCAAGAATCAAAATTACATCTCATTGTGAAAATACTTGAATAACATTAAAAAAATAGCAGAAAACTGTAAGCGGGTGATCTTATTTAGAGAAAACTGAGACTCTGGTGCATCAGCTATAACAAAAAAAGGACGTAACCTAAAGATACCATGACTTTTATCTCAGCTTTATTACAACCAATGCACAGGCAATAACTCTGCTTGAATCATAGGTGTCATTTGGGAGGTACAAGGGGGGGCAGTTCCCCCCCCCCCCCAATAAAATGAAAAATTTGTGAAAAATTCAAATTTTACTTCAAATATAATTGAAAAATGAAAGTTATGACTTTAATTAAGCTTCCTTTTGTGGCCTGCATTTGTTAAAGCACAATAGTAAGGACGAGGAGGTCTCATTGTATGCTAAATATATTCATAAAAAAATCTTGCCCCCCCCAGTAAAAACGTTGAAATTATACTACTGGCTTGAATTATCTGTTAGGCAATCATGATTCTTTTACTCCTTTTTCTCAGCTTGTCTGCATCTGCGGGCAGATTTATAAATTTGTGATATGATAACTTTTTAGCAGTTGTAATCAGTTTAACATAAACTATTTAAGTGGTTATTTGTTAGATTTAGATAAAAGAAATAGGCACACTTTTCAGGCCTAAAAACTAACCATTTCAATTAGGTTCTGGTGGAGAATGAGTTTGGTATTTAAATATCACATACATTTCGGCAAACTCACACCCCCAGATATGCTACCTAAATCCGCCCATTAGAGGCGTGCGCACGGGTAGTGCCACCATTGTGTCCGGGCACTACCAATGAGGTTGGTGTATTTTTTGTATTTTTAAGATTTTATGGCCAAATTTTTATTCATATACCATCAAACGATACACAATGACAATGACATAATTTGCATTACTGTAGCACTGGTCCCGTTGTAAATATTCTGCCAGTTGGCGCGCATAGTTGGATGCCTGTCCTCTACGCAAGGTCTAACTCAAGGTTCACAACTCATGAAATCAGTGCTACCCAGGGGCGTAACAGAGGGGCCCGCAGCTAAGGGGGCCCGCGGACGGGGCCCGTGAAATGGTAAATATGTTATGTTTGATAATTTTAACTCATGTTAGCAATTTTAAATTTGATATGGTCCCATTGTATTTTCAACATACCATGAATATATTTCTTTTTTAAAATATAAAAATAATTTTACAGTTAGGTTTTTGGCAGTCTCCTGGTCTGCCGCTAGCCGCTAGCCCCTGTCGGCTCGACCTGCCCGCGCCGTACAATTCGTCCCGCTGTGTTGCGGCAATTTAATTTTCGAATCCTTTTCAAAAGTTAATGAAAAACTATCTATGAAGCACAATGTACCAAGAAAATCTTTGTTGGTT
This sequence comes from Neoaliturus tenellus, assembly GCA_030545055.2. NCBI lineage: Eukaryota > Metazoa > Arthropoda > Insecta > Hemiptera > Cicadellidae > Neoaliturus > Neoaliturus tenellus. The sequence continues at coordinate 246,549,383 of CM061531.1, read as the reverse complement.
AAGTAAACCAAGTAATAGAGAACGAAACAGTTATATACGTTTTAGAGGTACGGCAATCAAATAATTTGCTTCCCAAAACTCCGTAAGTGTTAAGAAGTTCCAATGAAGACTAAACAAATACTTTGAGGAATAGCAATAAAAACATTTTTCACTAAAATGAAAAAAACTATAGATTAATTTTAAGCTTGGGGATTTTTATTTTTTATAGGAAAACACTTTAAATGGCAATAACAATGATGCCATCAATTACTTTAAAAGTTGGATTGGTAATCCAACTTTTGGTAATTTCCTTTTTAAAAAACACGTGTTATTCGTTGTGCTTAGAGTTAAAAATCCTTGGTGTTAGCTAAACAATAGGACTACTGACTACTATACTACAATACCAGGAATGTCTGTGGTGATTTTATTTTATTTTATTTTATTTTGAGTGTGTCTACGCCAGTGGCATTTTTTAACGTTTTGACGGGGAACGGTCCAAACCCCAGTCTTGTTACTATCTAACATCGACCAGTTGTTAGAAAGCATCATTAATTTATAGCCCAATGACAAATGGCAACTGGGTCCGGAATCGAACCTTTAAAAAGCTACTAACTTTTCTCATGATCGATCTCTAAATGTAGCAGGTAGGTTTTTTTAAACTTTTCATTTGGGAGTTTTTTTATCCAAGCGTAATTTTAAGTTTTAGAAACAGCCTAAACCCCAGAAAAATCTATTTTTAACTAAGTTTAATTGTAATGTTTTGTAACATTTGTCATATGGGTTACCATCAAGTCAAAGAAGTATGAAAGTTAAATAAAAATAAAATAATGCTACTTTTAAGCATGGGTTTTGGAACAGCTGCCACCTGTGAAAGGTATAGTTGACGTAAACCGCAAAGCCTAATTACCAAGATACTGTTACAAAAGTGAATTAAAACCAACAAGCAAGTCTCGGTTAACCCCTCACTGTATGATAAATAATAAAACACAAATAAGATACATTGAGTTTTGTTACTTTAATTTTTATAACACGTCTAAGAGAGTAGAATAAATTATAGAACAAACAATGAGACTGGCTTAATTTCTTTAAAAGGATAGACTGTAGGCCTAGTTGCAATCTAAATAAAAGTAGGCTATACAAATTTTAAAATATAGTAGATTACTTGCGTCTGCGATGTTACAATTACTGTACATGCATTGATACTTTAACTTTGTCTAAATAAATCTTTTTTGTAAAAGATAAGTAATCAAAAGAACTCTACCACCACATTAACCATTGGTTGACACTGATGTACTGATGGGAAACTGTGACAACCGGTGACTGGGCCTATCGGAGGGGGCCCGAAAATAAGTTTGCAGGGGGGCCCGTAAAAATCAGTTACGCCACTGGTGCTACCTAATCACTGATTGCCCCACTATACTAACGATAGACTAAATGCACATATAATAGATAAGATGTAATAGTTAGTTTACAAAACATACTAGATGTTAAATCTATGATGGGGTATCATAGCCACTACTCTAATAATTCTTATAGCTCTGGCCAAGAAAAATTAATGTAACCTAACTCGAGTATTGTGTAAGATATTTACCTTAAAATGCCTTTCTTGAGTTGATGTTGTCTCTGCAATTGAAGGTAAATATCATACACAATGTTTAAAAGTTCTTGAAACTGGACACATTTACTAACTTGAGTCTTGTAACGTCTCTAGACAAGTTTTAGTGCCTACTAGAACATTCAAATTGAGTAATGACTATGTGAGTAGTTGCTATGAGATCTCGTGAAATCCATGACACCTAGTCTTCATATGAGACTTTGTATTCATAAGTAGTGGTGCCAGTGCCAGGATTTAAGATTTCTTTAAGATTTAGGATTTAAGATTTGTTTGCAACACAACTTTCTGTATCTACTTCACATCCTACAGCCAGTCTTATTACAGTACTTAGTTGTTATACGATGTTTTTGTTTTCGTTTGCATCGGTATACTATAGTTTCGGTGGTAATAAGTGTAGTCAATTGAAAGACTCACTAAACGCCGTTAAAGGTTCAGAGTAAACGTTACGTCAAAATACGAATTTCAATTCCCTCACTTTTTTTGTTCCTCCTATTGCCAAGAATACGACCAATCGCAATCAGTGAGAATTATTACAGCTGTTTAATATTTCATGTCACTTTAAGCCAATTTTAAGAGCAAGAATCAAAATAACATCTCATTGTGAAAAAAAAAAAAAAACAGGGGAATTTACTAAGGTATTGAGGGAGTTTTCCTTATGGTGGGAATAAAATTCTGTCTTTAAACCACACATTAATTTTGAATAGGGTATAAGTGCAGTCGAATCGTGGATTTCAATTCCTCAAATTTGGTCCTCTCATGGTCCTCCTATTGCAAAGAATTCAAACGATAATAATCACTGAACATTAATTAGTACAACTGTCTCAAATCATTTAATGCTATTGTCTTTTTTTTCATAAAAAATATGCTAGTTTTGTCTCTTGAGACTGAAAAGGAAGCACTTGCAATAGATATTAGAAGTACCACAATCAGAGCTACTATTAGAGGGGAAAATTAAAGACACCTGGTTATGAAGAAAAATAGTGGAATTTTGGGCAGATGGGAGGGAATTTTTATCATGGTGTGAAATAAAATTCTGTCTTTCAGACACACATTAATTTTGAATGGACTACATTGTTAGAGTTCAATATAAGTTACAGTAAATAGATACAGCTGGTGACCGAAGTCCAGCGCTGCGGTTCGGAATAGGACTTTTCAATTATTGTGTATTTTCACTTTTTGGGAATTATAGAGTGTTTATCAGTAATTAGTAATAACAAACACTGTAATGTTAATTTTAAAATCCATATTTGGGTGGCTGCAAGCCTACAAGGAGTAAAATCCATTTGCAACTTCAGATTTTAAGCTAAAAGAAAGATAGAAAAACTAAATCTTTAAGTATTTTACAATTCCTTAAAGGGAGTGGTCTACATCATGACCTTTCAGTAATGACAAATGTTTTTAGGAAAAGCGCACGCCTATGCCGCCCATTTGTGCATCGTAGGAGAAATCGGTGCATTCCTTTAGAAAGGTAGTGCCCTCTGCAAGATGAGAATCTTATTATAATTCACACTGGTAAGTCCTACAGGCTTTTTATGTTTCAATGTTAATCTTATGGAAAAAGGGTATAATTGATTGAATGCAGCTGCTTTGTTAACAAATGCCAGCAAAACAGGAAGAATAGATGTGTTAAAAACTAATTAAAACTAGTCCAGACGGAGCCTACGAAAAACTGACATTTTGGTTAAATTTTGCTAGTGGGCAATCTCTTGTATCGATAAATAAGAAGATATGAGAGATATATTTGGTTTTCTGTTTGTTTCGCATGTTAAATTGATGTTCCTTTTAACAAGGTGCAAGTAGCTGAGAGTTCAAAAGCAAATTAATGTTTTCTTTGTTCTGAATCCTTCTAACACGGCACGACAAAAACCCACTATCTCATAAATCAAATACACCATATTAAGAGTTGAAATTCGGCTAGGAGGTAGCTGATAATCCCGGGAAACATATATAGAAGAATTAAAATTTTCTAAACACATCAGGGCTCTGCCTTACTGGCAAAGTAAGTTCCCATGTTATTCTTATGAACCCATAATTCGTAGCAATTATAATGATTAAAAAAAAGATGATCGTTGACTAAATGAATTATGTTTGCATGATTTTGGTTTAGTTTTACTGTACGTACAGTCGAGTAAACTTGTCTTAATGTTACTATTTGAAATTTAAATAATTTCTGGCTTAAACTTCAGTTGTGAGGCATGGTGTTTAGCAGCAAGTTATAAATCAGTGGCGGATCCAGGGAGGGGCTAGGGGGGGGCTATAGCCCCCCCCTTGGGTATCCTATTTACACTAGATAAAATGGGTAATTTGTTTTGTTGGGTTGCCGAACGTGAAAGGAATCCATGCGCGCGGCGGCACCAGGCCGGATTTAGTCATATGGGCCACATGGGTCCGGGCCCAGGGCGGCAAATTTTAAGGGGCGGCAGAATTTTTTGGGATTAGATTCAATTAGTCTAAAATATCAAGAATGGTACATGAAGATTATTTGGTTTCATTAAGGTTTACACTGAGTAAAACTTTAAAAAGTTTAATGAGCTTTTTAAACAATAGATAATATATCAGATTTATGTTAGCGTCACTAAATGTACAGGCAACTGCGAGGACGCGAGCCGCGACTCCATTGCTAATTATTTGGCATCATTACGCTGATCGTCTTGACCCTTCATTGTAACCACTCTGGCAAAAATCAAAATCCCGGTGGTCCCGGTTTCTGGACTGAATTTCCCATTTCATTCCATTTATTGTATAAATATAACGGTTTATCCCGAAGCTTGTGATTTGAGATGTTTGATCTTTAAACTCCCAGCAATAAGTTATCTCTTGCTGATTTCCATTTTGGATTTTCTGACTCTATTCCAAAACAAAGATCCACTGATGGTCATGACACAATATTTTTTCCATTTTATTTGTAGGTCTGTTTATAAAGCAATAACGTAGCTTACGATATTACTAAAATTGTGTTGTACCCACTGTCGTCTCACATTTTTATATCGACTATACAAATGCCATGTCCAAACGCTCTCTGGGATTCTATGTTTTTTCTTTATAGCTGATTTTGGTGATTTTATTTTGCCGTCTGCTTATGAACCAATTTATGGGTTGAGAAGATTAGCTGTTGTTTATACACAATATATAAATCTATATATTAATAGGCAAGCATGTTTCGTTTCCCCCTTTTTTCTCGGCTTGTGTGCATCGCAGGAAAAATCCGCGCATACCGTTAGAAAGGCATAGTCTTGTAGATGAGCAGAATCACATTCTAATTCACATCGGACTCCTGGGCTACGCCCCACAGGCTTTCAAAGTTCCAATGTTAATCTTATGGAGGAAGGAGAATTTATTGAATCATTAGACAGCTGTTCTAATAACAAATTCTAGCAAATCAAGAAGAACAGATGTTTCAGTTACAAAACTTTTTAAAAACTAAAATGCTCAAGATGAACAACTGAATTTTTGGTCGAATTTCGACCAGTGGGCGATCTCTAGTTAATTTAAGTTCGTATGTAGTTTTATTATTTATAAAGAAATACTATTTTCTGTATTGGTAGTAGACAAATGTACGACCGAGAAAAATTTTAACGTTGAGGGGGTTTTTAACTTTCATTAGCAATCAAGTCACAAAAATTTTACTTTGAATAATCGTTTATTTTTTCCCCTTTCATTATACTACTTTATTAAGATTTATCTGGACCATTAAGCAGATAAATAATAAAAGCGATAAGCTGAAAAGGAATCAAAAGATATTATAAATTCTCTGTTCATCCCAAATAACATGCAGTCTTAATTAGCATTCAACCTAGACCCAGATAGTGAGGTTAGTTCCTATAGCTTATGAAAATACCCCCGTCGCAGCAGACCTGCGTACTCAGCGAATTTCCAATGGAATTTCAGATTATTTACTTTCCCCATAAAAACACCATAGGATCGAGTATGTAGGTTTTCTGCCATGGGGTGTTGTTAGAAAATCTAAGTTAATCAATAATTGGTGAATAATGTAAACACAAAATTATATCAAGCTCTGACAATTTTTATTTTCCCCATAAACCCCATGGGGCTGAGTATGTAGGTTTGCCGCCACATGGGTTTTGTGACCAAGTATGAGTTAAACCCTATCTAGATAATGTACATACCAAATTTGATTAAGTTATGTCAATAAATAGGTAAGATATAGGGTTTTCTTGATTTCCCATAAGAATAACATGGAAAACACATTTTTCGATTTTCTCCGTAACCATTTAAGCTAAGTTAAAAATTCAAAATACTAAATTGTTTGTTATTTTAAGCTCCTTTGAATGGTTTTAGTTAAAATTCATGAATTTTGAAAATTGAGGTCCAAAAATGCCAAAAACCCAATTTGACCCCTTTGAAACCCCATAAAACCCCGTTCCCATAACCCGATAATGCTGGTTCGCGAACTCATGAAAATAGGTCTGGTCTTACACCTTCAAACCAAATTTCATCAAAATCGGAAGTCCCCTTCAAAAGTTATCAGAATAACGGACACATAGATCTAGATATATATATATATATATATATATATATATATATATATATATATACAGGGTGTCTCACGTAAGGTGTCTCAAATCGATTACAGATCAACAGTTTGTCCTACAATCTTGAAATAAAATCATTTCCCACTAAATTGACCCCAAGGAATAAATTAGAAATATTTTTAACGATGTATAAATACAGGGTGTTCCAAAAACTGGGGGTCACAGGTTCAAATCTCGGAAATTTCAAATACAAACATATGTCATATTATACATCATTAGAAAGGTCTATTTAATACAAACATTTTGGTGGAAACAGAATTTTGTTATCTTTATTCGTTTCAAAATGGCGTCCATTTTTGTAGCCAAAATCAAAATTTATGGAATACCCTGTAATTCTTTTATTATTTGTCATAAATGACTTCTGATTCAAAATACTTATTTGAAATAAGCTAAGCTTTACAATGATATGTCACAAGACAAAATTTATAAAAAAACTAAAATTTCCAAAATTTAATATTTTTTAAAATTTTTATATAAACAAAACTCAAAAATTTTAAATACAAACACATGTCTTTTTGTACATCATATTAAAGCTCTCGTTAAACTGAACAACTTTGTAATTTACACTCATGCCGTATCTCTTTTGGTTTTGTAGTAAAAACGTAAAAATGTAATTTTCCCATTTAACTTGCATGTTAATTAATCAGGACATGATAGTATGGCAGTCCTTCTTCCATTGTTGCCATACCATTAAATTAACATGCAAGTTAAATGGGAAAATGACATTTTTACGTTATTACTACAAAACTAAAAGAGATACTGCATGAGTGTAAATTACAAAGTTGTTCAGTTTAACGAGAGCTTTAATATGATGTACAAAAAGACATGTGTTTGTATTTAAAATTTTTGAGTTTTGTTTATGTAAAAATTTTCAAAAATATTAAATTTTGGAAATTTTAGTTTTTGTACAAATTTTGTCTTGTGGCATATCATTGTAAAGCTTAGCTTATTTCAAATAAGTATTTTGAATCAGAAGACATTTATGACAAATAATAAAAGAATTACAGGGTATTCCATAAATTTTGATTTTGGCTACAAAAATGGACGCCATTTTGAAACGAATAAAGATAACAAAATTCTGTTTCCATCAAAATGTTTGTATTAAATAGACCTTTCTAATGATGTATAATATGACATATGTTTGTATTTGAAATTTCTGAGATTCGAACCTGTGACCCCCTGTATTTATACAACGTTAAAAATATTTTTAAATTATTCCTTGGGGTCAATTTAGTGGGAAATGATTTTATTTCAAGATTGTAGGACAGACTGTTGATCTGTAATCGATTTGAGACACCTTACGTGAGACACCCTGTATATATACATATATATGAAAATGAACGAATGGTGTTTTTGGCTTCTGGGGACCTCAAAATGAAAAAGTAAAGTGGTCCCGGGCTTAGGTCTTACCATGGCTACTACCGTAATAGCGTATTCCCTATAGGGAAATTCGCTAAAATGATGTTATTATGTGAGTATATGGTTCTACAGTAGCTTATCCATGCACCAAAATAAACAGTACCATATTGAAATTGCAAGATTTTATATAATTAGTTTCACCAACATATAGGCTAAACGTAGGTTTAAACTCAATTAATAACAAACTTGAAGCAACACTCGTATTACCGTTCTTGAAGGTTTTGTATATCATTTTGGTAAGATGGCTGATCAATTTCAGTGCTGTTTATTTTGGCGTATATTGTACAATGAATATGGTTTTGGAATATAGAAACTTACCATAGGGTAAAATTACGAAAAATGTCACGGCCATCTCTAGTACAAGAGATGGCCCTGTACTAGAGATGGCCGTGAAAATGTACATAAATATTTGTTTTAAAAACTTAATCACTTGAAAAAATAGTAATATTACTCAACTGCATTAAAGTATTATTTTAAGCCCCGATATTCTAAACAACCCCAGATACCTCCCTCCTGTTGTTGATGGATGTTACCCCCAGACCCACAACTAGCCCCCCCTTTGGCCTATCCTGGATCCGCCACTGTTATAAATAAAACATTAACTTTGATTATTAGAATCCAAATCCGAATAGATGAGAGTCTACACTGTGTATCAATACATGACAGCCATAACCTACCAGGTTAACAATGTGAGGAAAGGTCAGCAACCCGAAGCCAGCTATGAAACTTCCGATGCCCATCGCCTGACTGCGGAGCACAGTTGGCAGCAGCTCTCCTACGAAGACGTAGAAAACGGCGAACGCAGCGGCATTGCCAAACTTGCCTATCATCGCTAGCGACACTGTCACCCACACTGCCTCTGTGCGGAGAGAAAACAGAATATTAGAGAACATTGTGTTAGTAAAGCCGTTGAATATAAACCCTTGTCTTGATAAATGGTTAAGATGATGGATATAAGTTGTTTCTGATAAAACTATCTGATTAGTTGTCATTAAATTTAATGGTGAACCAGTGAACTTTGATCCTTCAAGAAAAAAGTCTGTTAACTCTCAATATACTTTTTAGCAGTGGTATGTAAAAAGTTTTGGATTCAGAAAGTACTGTCAAGAAGAGGTTATTGATTTCATTTAATTCTTCCAAAGAGTTAACTACCTATCTCATGTGACCACAGGGTTTAAAAAAAAAGAGTCTAGTTTGGTTGTAGATTGAGTTGGAGTTATCTCTTATCTCTGTGATGAATCTACAGGGTTGCAAAGGATGCAGTCCTTTCACTAGGGACTAAAAAAGTTATTGTTATTCCCAGTTTTTGTATATTTCTAGTCTATTTTCTTGATTCTATAAGGGTTGCGTCTGTTTTATATCCCTTTTCCTCTTGACCCACTTAACCGATTTTTAAGATTGAGGTGTCATTTTAAAGCTTATGATCTAGCGTGTGTGAAAATGGTGATTAAAAAGGTCATTTCACCGGGTTCCACCCCCCTAACCTTTAATTTATTTCTAGAGGGCACTTTAAAATGTTGACCAACTTTTATTATAAGACTTTTAAATGTGAATTGTAACTTAACAGCTGATTACTTTCAGATGAATTTTTAAGTTAGATTGTAAACAAAAATAGAACATCTGTCACTGCATAATTAACATAAACTAGTATATGTGTTGCTCGAAATCGAGCAATTTATTTGAATACAGTTCAAATGTTACTTTAGCTCAAAATCAATGACATCTGACCAATCCAATAATGTGAATATCTGTAATCACCAAAAACTACACGTATTTACAGCTGATTATTAACAGATGTTTAAAAGTCTTTATTCAATTCCAATGTTATTTTAATGGGAAATTTTGAGATTTCAATGGTGGATAGCGCCTTTACTTTCAGTCCGATTTTCAATAGCTTTTGGCGGAAACAACTACAGACCAAGCCCTATCCAACAACACTAAAAACTTGAAAATCGGTTGAAAATTGTAGGAGGAGTTCTGAAGACAAAAAACCTCTTAGCGTATTAAATAAGTATAGATAACGTTTGAAAAGTCATACAATTCCTTCCAATTTGTGGTACTGTTGGTGAGTTTGTCACAAACAGAAACACATAGGATAAGTTACACAATGCGCAATTTTCCTTGATCATCTGTCACTGCATAAGCAACATAAAAATTGTTAAAACATTCACATTTTTTTAAAATTTTCATATTAAAAATGTAATGGTTAGTTAAGGTAAATATCAAATTGTATCAATATTTGGCACTTTTGAATTTTCCTCATAAACCCCATGGGGATGAGTATGTAGGTTTGCCGCTATATGGGTGTTGTAGGTAAATATAAGTTAAACCCTACCTAGTGAATGTACATACCAAATTTGATCAAGTTATGCCTATAAATAAGGGAGATACAGGGTTTTGTTGATTTCCCCTAAGATTAACATGGGAATCCTATTTTTGGCTTTTCTCAGTAACCAATTAAGCCAAGTTAAAAATTCAAAATACTTATTTGTTTGTTTTTTTAAGCTATTTTGAATGGTTTCAGTTAAAATTAATAAACTTTTAAAAATCAAGGTCCAAAAATGCCAAAAACCCATTTTTGACCCTTTTAAAACCTAGTTAGTATAATCCGATCATGCTGGTTTGCGAACTCATGAAAATAGACCTGGTCTTTCACCTCAATATCAACTTTCATCAAAATCGGAGGTTCCTATCATAAGTTATTAGGACTACGGACACATATAAGATATATACATATATATGAAATTGAACGAATGGTGTTTTTGGCTTCTGGGGACCTAAAAAAAAAGTATTATGGTCCCTGACCTAGGTTTCACCATGACTACTACCGTAATAGCGTACCGGTACTCCCTATAGGGAAATTCAGAAAAAAATAAATAAATAAAAGTTAACTTTATAATAACTGTGAGTTTAACCCTTCCCGGGCTATTGACGGATATATCCGTTAAACTTCATTTCTATTCCGGGCTGAAAACGGATATATCCGTTTTAGAAATTTTCTTTTCCGGGATAAAGACGGATATATCCGTCCAAAAGTACGAAAAACATATGTTACATATATTACGATTATAAACACTATATTGACTTTTTGACGGGTAATTTAGTTTTTACAGTTGACAAGATTATGTCCCGTGACTTTTTCAACTGTTTCATGCCAAAACAACACATGAGTAGCGCGAAATTGTCAGTGTGCGCGGGACGCCTTACAGTGAGTGTTTGTTTACGTTTTTGTAATAACATACTATGAGTTTTATTTAAGAAATGATAATTCTTAATGACTCAAATTTTGCTAAAGATGTCATAAAATGCTAAATAAGAAGTGTATCTGAAGGAGATATCATATTTGGCAGTAAAAATAACCATAATATGAAAAATGGTTCTGGCGAAGAAAGCGATGAACCACACGCACAATGTATTGTAATTCTTGCATTTTTAGCTTTTGTTTTTTTTTTACTGTTTCTAAGAGGAACTGTTTTTAATGTTATATTATGATAGATAGTAAATAAAACAACAAAATAACATAAACGGATATATCCGTCCTCCGCCCGCAAAAATACTCCCAATTATCAGCAGTTTTCATATTTCTCGATTGTCGTTCTGGGCGGCGGACGGATATATACGTTTACTTAAGTTTTCTTGCGGGCCAAAGACGGATATATCCTTCATCTCAAATTTTATTTTCTTTATAACATGCACAAAAAAATTATTTCAGCACTGAAAACAGTTTTTTTATAACGTATGAATTATTTGGAACAAATTAATAACAAAAAATTACTACATTATGTTTTGAACTTTTGCTCAAAATAATTCCGTCTCAGACCGTGATTTAATGTAGCCCGGGAAGGGTTAAAGTAATATAATTCCTTCGAATTGTATTATAGGTGAGTTTCTCATAGACAGGAAGACAGGAAGAAATGTATTACAAAATGCGCAATTTGCACATGGGCCCCCTGATTATTCCTTATTTCTAAAAGTTTCTGAAATATTGACTTATTTTTTAATATTTCTGAAATATTGATCATTACTGAAAGTTTTAACATATTTAACGACACACTGATCTGTCAACAAGTCGTCATCTAACAGACTTGAAGTTGAGTGCTTATATTCAACAAGAAGAAATATGACGGTTTGGCTCCAGAACAAAATCGACAGTGTTTACATAGTGCTTGTTGAGACTCAACTCAAGAACATCATCGCCTCAACTTTTACATCATAGACTCAACTCAAGGTAGTTGTAATCATTGCCACTACAAGACAACAGTAATCATATCATTATAAACGGGTATTGATTGATTCAAATATTAAATTACTGACTCAAGTCAATATGGAGAAAATACAGTAGAGTCCCGCAAACCCGGACCAATATGTGGATTGAACAATCTAGCTTTTTAAAAATTCTGGGTTATCAGGAAAATATAATATAAGAAAAGAACAAATCCTTTACGTTATTTCTATATAAAACCATATATTTATAACATAATGTACATGATATAAAAATAAAAAAAATACAATGTCATAAAGGGTGTCCAGCTTCCACCTTTAAAAACTTTTCCAGGTTATTAAGCATGTCAAAACAAACAGAAAAATCACATAATAAATGTCCTAAAATGCATCGTTAAGCCGCTAGCCGCCATTTTGTTTTTTACACTTAAGAATTTTTATATCCGTAACGGGTTGTTGTATTGAGTTTATATTTGGCATGTACTTTAATCACACCAATGCTAATTTTCAGAAAAAATATTATTTTTTCCAATGTTTATTTTCAAAATGGTGGCCATTTAAAAAAATTTAACTCAAATATCTCAAAAACGGTAAATTTTATAAAAATGTTGCAAAAGGCAAAAAAGTTGACAAATTAAATTATCTAAACATTGATACCAAGTTTGTAAGGAATCCTAATACATTGTAGATCCTTACAAACTTGGTATCACTGTTTAGATAATTTAATTGTTCAACTTATTTGTCTCTAGTAACTTTTTTATAACACTTACCGTTTTTGAGATATTTGAGTTTTAAAATTTAAAATGGCCGCCATTTTGAAAATAAACATAGGAAAAATATAATATTTTTTCTGAAAATGAGCATTGGTGTGATTAAGGTACATGTGAAATATAAACTGAATACAAAAACCCGTTACGGAAATAAAAATTGTTAAGTAGAAAAAAAAATGGCGGCTAGAGGCTTAACAAAGCATTTTAGGACATATGTTTTTTCTGTTTGTTTTGGCATGCTTAATAGCCTGGAAAAGTTTGTAAAGGTGGAAGTTGGACACCCTGTATATTAAAACAAACTTAAAGTTAAACCTAAACTGTTCTGCAGGCTCCGGCAGATGCCATGGCACTTAGCACCTTGGAACATAGCAGCTCTGGCAGGTTTTTTGAGCTATCCAGAACCCCAGGTAATCAGTCGAGGTTTGCGGCCGATGCCATGGCACTTAGCACCTTGGAACACAGCAGCTCTGGCAGGTTTTTTGAGCTATCCAGAACCCCAGGTAATCAGTCGAGGTTTGCGGCAGATGCCATGGCACTTAGCACCTTGGAACACAGCAGCTCTGGCAGGTTTTTTGAGCTATCCAGAACCCTGGGTGATCAGTTGAGGTTTGCGGCAGATGCCATGGCATTTAGCACCTTGGAACACAGCAGCTCTGGCAGGTTTTTTGAGCTATCCAGAACCCCAGGTAATCAGTCGAGGTTTGCAGCAGATGCCATGGCACTTAGCACCTTGGAACACAGCAGCTCTGGCAGGTTTTTTGAGCTATCCAGAACCCCAGGTAATCAGTCGAGGTTTGCGGCAGATGCCATGGCACTTAGCACCTTGGAACACAGCAGCTCTGGCAGGTTTTTTGAGCTATCCAGAACCCCGGGTGATCATTTGAGGTTTGCGGCAGATGCCATGGCATTTAGCACCTTGGAACACAGCAGCTCTGGCAGGTTTTTTGAGCTATCCAGAATCCCGGGTGATCAGTCAAGGTTTGCGGGACTCTACTGATATCAGCTACTCACTTTTATTGTTATTAAGTATGAGGTAAAGTTTGAAGTGTCAAAATTCAAACCATCTCTATGTAATACTTTTTCACAAAAAATCAGCTAACTTAATAGTGGATATGGGGTCGTCCATAAATTACGTCATCTAAAAATAGGGGGGGAGGGTCCAGATTGAAAATGACGGTAAGGTGATGTGCAAGGAGGGAGTCGGCTTTGATATGACGTCATTTTAAATATAATTTTTTACATCAAAATTTTAACAGTAAAACAATGATAAATTCTAACACAACTCAACTATTATAAAATAATTATCTATAAAATACATTATACTATATTAAGGCGTTGTTTTATGGTTAATTTTTAAATTGAGAAAGTCATTTTGGCTTTATTTCTGAAGGTAAATTCAGATTTGATTGGTCAATTTTTTTAGTTTATCATGTAGCGTTTAAAAAGCAATATTTGTACTTCAAATGGAGGTTTGTTAAAAATGACGTCATCTTTCCGAGAGGGGGGGAGGGGGGTCAGACAAATTATGATGGTAGGATGATTTTAGGGAGGGGGGGGTCCAAAAATGGCCAAAAAGCAATGACGTAATTTATGGACGGCCCCTATAAACTTGCTACTTTAAGTTCCCTTCACCTGCTGGAATGAATAAAAAATCTTCCTCTTTTTAAATTTAAATTTGGAACAAATTGGTATCTACTAAGTTTGATATCTGCTAAATTAATTGCCCAGTACAAACTCTGGAAGATTTGCTCAGTTTTAACCAAAGAAAATGTTTAAATTTAAAATGTCAATCTAAATCAAAACTTTGATCTTTTTGGAAAACCCGCCCATACACTACTTCTTTACCACATTGATAATATTTCTAGCAGCCCTAACTAATCGGTACAGCCCATTGGACACATTATTTTTACTTTAGTGAATTTTAATTGACTTGTTAACACTATTATTAGTATAACAAATATGAAGCAAATCAATACAATGATAAATCACCATGAAAAAACTAATAGGTAGTGAAAATTGCCTAAACCAAAACGCCTTATGAGGCTAGCAGTAATCATGGCTGGTTAAAAACTGTTGGCTTACTTTCAGGTACAAAGAGACAAGAGACGCAAGCGACGCCCCCGAGCAGCATGGAGAGACAGAGGACGAGGCGGCGGCCGTAGTAGTCCATTGCCCACCAAGTCAGCACGTAGCTGGGGATCTCTATGGCGCCCCCTGGAAGATAAATAATGATTTGACATGAGCAATATAGACGAGGCGGCGGCCACAGTGGTCTACGCAAATGCCTAACTTAGTCGACTACCAAGAAAAATTCACCCGGATTTGGCAGCGTTATTCACCAGCTAATAAATGAATCTTTGAGACGAGATTCTGTTGTTGTTGCAGCCGCTTACGAATATCGTTGACATTTAAATTATAACACTCGATCATTATTTTTGACAATTTTACATGGTTCCACACACATATACTCAGTAGCTCCCAAAAGTTCCCGACAAATGGGAGCTCGGGGGCACTCGAGTGGCGCCGCGCCGACAGGGCGCATGGTTTAAGGTTATGCAGCCAAAAAAGTTTTCAATTTTCTGGCCTTTAACTATTTATTACATTGTAAATATGCTGTACAATTTCTATATTTTATTTCGAACAACTTGTTAAGGCATTTTAAGTTCAGAAGGACTGAAATCTGTGTATTTTGGTACAATTCTCACAAGAAGCGTTTTTTGTCTACATAGTTGAAATTTCAACAGTGCATGGGATTAATTGATCTTTAAAACCTAACATAAAATTAATTACAAAAAACATTTTTAAAAAATCACTCAAAAAGTATTTTTTATTTGCTTGGATTTAAATTAAATTGGTTTAGAAATTATGTTATTTTTATTTATTTATTTATTTATTTTCAAAAGCTACAAAACAGATTTTACTCCAATAACATTGTAGCATAATTAAACTTACATAAGGAAACATTAAATTAAATATTTTCATAGCTTATTACATTTTGCACTTTAACATTAACCAGCTTGAGGAAATAAATCATACAACAACTAACTAAATAAATAAAATATACAAACAAATAACAGTAAATAACAAAAACAAATAACACTAAATAACATATATTTAACAATATTGACTTAACAAATAGATTTTTTGAAATTAGTTAAGGTCGAGGCAAATCCATCTATATTTAAAGGAAGGGCGTTGAATAACCTCATCATGATATTAATTGGAGCCTGAGCACCCAAGCAGGTCCGAGAAAAATGTGGAGTAAACAATGCTTGGGCTCTGGACGAGGGTCGGGGGACGAGGAATGCCAACCGCGATAAGAGACCGCTATCGTCAATCCTACCATTCATCAGTTTATGAAGGAAGAGAAGCATTGCAACCTCTCGTCGTCTCTGCAGACTAACCATTTGAAACAAATCCAACAAGATTGGGTAAGATACATGATAGGTAAAATAACCAAATTTCTTAAAAAATAAGTATCTGAGGAATTTTATTTGAATTTGCTCGATCATTTCAATGAGATATGCATGGTGTGGGTACCATACCACTGCACCAAACTCCAGTCTTGATCTAACTAAGGCGAAAAATAACAGTTTCAATCCATAAATGCTTTTCAGAAAACTGCCTGATCTCATAATGAAGCCAAGTGTACGATACGCCATTTTGCACATCTCAGTTATGTGAACAGAAAAAGATAATTTGCTGTCCATGCTTATTCCAAGATCACAAACGTTAGACCGACATTGTAAGAATGAACCATTCATTGTGTATTGATAGTTGAAGATATTTTGAGTTCTTCTGGTGAATGTTACCACAAAACATTTATCAGCGTGAAATTTCAACCCATCATTACTCCAAGCCATCACGACGATCTAAGTCCTCTTGGAGAAGCCGACAATCATCCACATCTTTGATTTCCTTGAAAATTTTTAAATCATCGGCATAAAGAAGAACTCTACTATTCACTACACAATTTACAATATCATTAATGAATACGAGGAAGAGTAATGGACCTAGATTTGAGCCTTGGGGGACACCAGATTGAACAGTGAATTCGGTAGAAGAGTATCCTTGAAATTTTACTACCTGTCTCCGGTTATGCAAATAAAAAGAAAAGAACTTTAATGATTCATCAGAAAATCCAAAATAACTCAGTTTTGAAAGAAGTGCTAAATGGTTTACCTTATCGAAAGCTTTCTCAAAATCTGTATACACTGCGTCAACTTGCCCACCTTTGTCTAAAGAAGAAATTACAAAATCTGAAAATTGTAGAAGATTGGTGGTTATAGACCTAGATGGATAGAAACCGTGTTGATGAGGTGTTATAAAATTCTTGACATGACAGAAAATTCTGTTGTACAAAACTGATTCAAATAACTTGGCAGGTGTAGACAAGAGAGCAACAGGTCTATAGTTTTTAATGTCACACTTCTTCCCCTTCTTGTGAATTGGGACAACTTTTGTCAGTTTCCAAAAATGCGGAAAATGTGAGCTCTTCACAGAAAGGTTAAAGATCTTCAAAAGGGGCCCAATGAAAAACTCTGAACATCCCTTGAAAATGAAGGGAGGAATACCATCAGGACCAACGGAGCGCTTCGATTTGAGTTTTTTGAAGGCCAAAAGAACTTCGTTTTCAGATATGTTGTTAAAAGAGAGCAAATCTATGAAGCAATGAACTGGGGAATTGATAGCTCGCCGAAACAACTCCTCGTGATCAAGATTGGAGGGAACGTAAACAGACTGGAAGTACGAAGCGAATATTTTGTAAACCAACACACAGAAAATAAAATCCCTAAAAATTTACTATTATTCAATATACCTTTCTCAAGAAAATTGTACCACAAAAAATTGTAAAACGCCTACGCAACAAGGGTAGACCACTAACACTTATACCAATACAGACTGCATGAAAAATGCGACACCAACAGCATGTAGCGGCATCCGGGGAACTACTGGTCTCGTCGCCAGATTAAGCTGGTGGCCATATATTATATTAGTTTCATATAATATAAGACATAGTGTTTAATATAAGACCATTGACTATGTACACTAACGTGAATAGACCTCTCATCCAATGCATTTAGTTTGAGGCAAAAATTTGGAGGTTCGGTGGACGCCGCTCCAGAGTCGCTGCCATCGATGTTGTTATTATTCAGCTGAATTTACAGTGCTGCCAAAACATTTTACCAAAACATAAACATAACTTTCAGTTATAAAATGTTTCATCCTTGGTTTAGAAGAGTGGTTATACTGATTTATCTATCATATGTTACGTGTACTTCAATGGACACCGCACGAGATCGCACCACCGTCAATATGCTTCACACACGCCTATGCTATGAGAAGTCTACTCACGTAGTGTACAAAGTCAATGATAAGGCATATTAGAGTTTAGTAAATTAAAATATTTCATTGATGTATTATCAGGTAATGAATTGATAAGAGACAATGGGTCCCCAGAATTGACTGTGTCAGGGACAAAACTAACATACCAAACCGGGGTGAAGATGAACAGTGGGGTGAAGATGAACAAAACGGGAAAAATGTTTATTAAAATTTTTTTCATAAGAAAACATGTAAAATGAAATAAATAAAAAATATTATTGAAATCTGCATTCATTTATCTACATAAAACACATACCATTACACTCATAAACTAATTTGGGTGTTTATAAAAAAATGTTTAAAGCAACTGACTTTTTTGGCAAAAAAATATGTCTTCCTAAATTTATGGATACAGATTTGTATTTACGAATATAAGGGTTTATTTTTATTTTTCATTAGCCTCAATAGGTTGCAATAACAGTTTTGTGTTACTTTTAACCATAAAATAGCCTAATTTTTTTATTTTATTTTGTTTTTGTGATAACTTGTCAAATTGTGCGGAAAACGGGGTGAATATGAACCGCGCATCAGTTAGCGGGTATATTATAATGTCTTGTCCTATGTTTTTCCTGAATAATAATTTTTGGTTCTAAATTTTGTTAATTTATTTCAAGGTTATGAACAATAGTAGAATTTGTTTTTTAACCCTTTAAAATTACCTACCCATAAGTACATCATGACAAGAACATACAAAAGAAGCATCAGTGCAAAAGCGATCAAGCAATATTCACAAGAAACATTGCAGAAGGCATCTGAAGAAATAAAAAATGGCCAAATTACTCTGAATCAAGCTCATAAAAAATACAATATTCCAAAAGGAACTTTTTGCATTTTGCAAGCAAATTTGCGTTTTTGCAGAAAATTACCTCTCGGCAGTCAAAAATTCATACAAAATTTATTTTTTGCTTAAAAATGTGATAAACACCATTTTTTTTAAACTAGATTAAACACAGATTTTTTTGGAATATTCAAATACCGTACCGTAAAATGATAAGGTACAATAAAAACAACCAAGTAAAAAAAGTTTGTAAGAAATTGTTTAAAATCAAGAATTGACAAAAAATTGGTAGACAATTTTTTTTTTAACCTGGGCATAACGCAATATGTTCAGTTTTTTGTGGTCTTTTCAGATATGGGGTAAAAATGAACATAGGAGCAAAAATGCATGCAGTGTAATGCAAAATATATAGTGTGTGTTCATCTCTACCCCAAACCCCGGGGTGAACATAAACAGGTAATTTTTATTTATTTTTTTAAGGGTTTTTGTTTTTAATTTTTTTAAACTTACATAATTATATTGCCATAAATCTCTTTATAAAACAACAAATGAATTATTTTGATATCTTATTTAATAAGAAAGTTATTCGAGAAAAACCAAAAAAAAGTGTTCATCTTCACCCCAGTTAACTATAATTTAGATCATGAAGTGTATCATTTGGCTACACAGTCAACTACAAATGTTCAATGCAAGTAAGAAATTTTGAAATTTTCTTCTCCTTTATCTCGAGTAAGTGTTTAAGTTGTCTGGACTCAGCAAAATTAATTTCATCTTGAAAATTTCCAACTTGCTCCACAATGAATTGAGACTAGCCAAAAATGTAACATAATAGAGTTAATCACTTACTTAAACTAGTACAGTAAGCAATTCTTGAGAAAATTATTTTCATTGTTGATACATAAATTAATTACAAAATATTTACATCACTTTGATCTGCTAGTTATTAGCCAAAAAATACTTTGTATGAGAAATAAATTTCAAAAGTCTAGCCTCATTATCCGCCCCTCTTTGAGAAGGAAGTATGAGGAGAGACTAACCATTAATGGGCTAAATATCTCTCATAAATAATATAATTCAATTAATCGGATAGCATCTTAGCATAAATAATCAAACATTGAATTTAACTGTTGGAAAAAATCTGTAGCATCATGACCTTATAGTTTTATAAGGCTATTAATCAACAAACACTATTTAAAAGAAACAAATTAAATTCAAAGAAACTTTTAAGGATACCAACCAATAAAGAATGCGAGATAATCACTGACGCCGAGGTTGGTAGCATTGTACGACAGGCCGTTGTAGACGACGGCATTGGCCACCCAGTCGAACGAGAGGATGAGGAACTTGGTGCGGATGTTGGGGTAACGGAGGATGTCCATCGGGGTGGTGAACTCAGACACTGGCTCCTTCGGCTTGGGCTCGGCGAGCCGCTCACTCTCCAACTGCAAAACAGATATGTAACACAATTGAGTAATAATAGTAAGTATAAGGAAATATAATTATGGATTTAATTATTTCACAGCTTTTAACAGATTTTTCAAGATTTTGGTGTTAATGCAACAAGTTTTTTGTAAAGTTGTTTCTGCCAAAACTGTTGGACTTCAGAGCTCTACCAAACGGGCAGAGCTCTCATTTAATCTTATGGGAAGGTTGATGACCAAATGATGATGTTCTTTGTGAAAATCTTTTTTTGTGTGTATTTAATCTTCATTTTAATTCCATCTTATGTACAAAATTTTATTTGTGTTAGTATTCTTTGTCTCTGGCATACGTCAATGAGGGAAGATTGTTATTCTTATTGAAAGTTATATGACTGTTGACGCATTATTGTAGACAATGCTAATATCTATTCTCAGACAAAATAATTAAGACATCTCTCACTGGTCCTAATTGCTTGCTGAACACTCTAGAGAATCTCTTAAATTTTTTTTTATAATTATGAGTAAAAGGTTACTTTTTAGTCAGAGTCATGAATACAATATTTGTGGTACTCACTTAAGAGAGGATTTAACTCTTTTTGAGAAAATTCGTGGCCTAAAAAAATTTTTTTTAATTTTGCATCAGGGAATTCCTTTGTATAACCAAAATACCTTTATCTCATTACCTGCAATCTCTTCAGAAAGTTGGGAGGTATTGGTTTTTTGTTCATCTTGGCCATTTTCTGCACAATGACCTCTGCTTCATCTATCCGATTCTTGCTGAGAAGCCACCGTGGTGACTCTGGCGTTATCCAATAATAGCTGCAACGTAAGTTCCAACTATTACAAATAAATTATAAAAGATTGTTTGTTTATTTGATAAGCAGTTGGGCCTTAAGTACTCAACACAACAAACAAGTCGACACAGGCCCGGCCAGAGGGGGGGGGGGTTAAGGGGGGCAAAAACCGCCGGGGCCACAGGCTTTAAATATATTAATATTATGAAAATTACAAAAAATCCTTTTATAGAAAAATTTAACAAAAAGTTGAATTTTATTGTGGTCTTAGTTACAAAATTACTGTATCAGAAAGAATACTATGCAATTGGAAAAGGAAATGTGCAATAAATTATTTCTTTGTAGACAGTTAATGAAAATAAATTGGGAAGGCATTGCCATAGCCTCGTTTAATACTAGGCCGCGGCCAGCGAACCCTGGCAACGCCACATTTTAGACTGTCACATGAGCGCTACAGCATGTAGTTCATAAGTAGTGCTCGAATCAGATTTCACCGAAAATTCTGCTTATCGTCATTTTTAAAGTTTATCAGGTGAGAGCCGTACAAGTGAGTTGCACCAGTGGGTACCAGCAATTTTAAATTTCTGGAAATGAGTGGTATGTTATGAGCAAGAACACATCAGTATTCTACTTAAATCACCATCTCCTTAAAAACAGCTTTTGCAAGTAAGTTGTTTTAAACAACAGAATTTTAATCTTGCAGTTAACGTTCTAAATGAATTTACCAACCTTTTCAAACAAGCATATGAATAGGGATTCCCTTTAGGGATGAAATTTGCAAAAATGCATAGAATTGTTTTAAAAATAGAACGAGATAAGTGCAGGCAGTAGGCAGTAGCCCCACGGACGGAGCCTAGCCGGCCGAGCGGGGTAAAGGATTGCGATGTTGCCACATATTGTGGTGAAGCTTGGTATTAGAGGAGGCTATGGCATTGCATGTGGGAGCATGAAGAGGCATAGTTCAGTGAATTTGATTGTAAATTGATGAAAAAAATGTTAAATTGTTTTAATATTCCTGTTAATATGACTGTCCAACATTAATTTCAGTTAACAAATTGTCACTTTTCCTGAATTTCTTTTCAATTGGGGGGGGGGGGGGCTGGAGGGGAGCCCGGGGTCCAGTCTCATCTCTGGGCCACAGCTTGGCTCTAGGCGGCAATGAGTAGGCAAAAGATTATCTTAGAATCCTGATAGGCTTAAACTAGTATATGAAAGATGGGCACAGTTCTATTTTTCTAGGGCATGCACAACTGGCTTAGAAATTTGTTATGTTAGTCTTGTGGACGAAGGTATTTTTAGATGTCTTATAGATCAAAACATTTAAACAAGTTGTACAGGTTCAGCACTGATAGGAGTTAGCAAAGTAAATGAGTTAGTTATGATAAGACAAAACAAACAAATTTGTAAATTTAAAATTTAGATTTGTACCAATATAGAGCTGTTAACCTAAACAAATTTGTACTTAAATAATATCATTATTAAACTTACATATTCTACTGCCCCACTTTCAGCTAGTCAATGAAAAATAAAATCTTTGGAACACTAATTTATGATCCAAAATTGTTATTATTGGGCACTACCCACCTTCAGGTTTATGGCGAAGTTTTGTAGAGATGCGGCGAATTCTTCAGCCTTGTCAGATTTTAAAAAAACACAAACACACATGGACATTTACACGGACACAGAACACGAATAGACTACAAAACACGCCAAATTAAGCCCGACGTTTCGGAAAACTATAAAAAACGTTTTCCGTTATCAAGGGTTTTTTAATTTCTTCAACCGAGCCAAGCGCCTGACCACGACTGAAGGTGACTCATTGTTCCTGGCTGGAGGCGGGGGAGGGGGAGCAGCGGTCCTATTCATTCCTTTCATTGATAACATAGGCCTTGTGTTATCAGTCAGCTGATTTAACGATTTAATTGTAATTTTAAATTTAGATTTGTACCAATATAGAGCTGTTAACCTAAAAAAATTTGTACTTAAATAATATCATTATTAAACTTACATATTCTACTGCCCCACTTTCAGCTAGTCAATGAAAAATAAAATCTTTGGAACACTAATTTATGAGTAAACTTACCTGAAAAGTAGAAGAAATGGCACAGAGGTGGCAAGTGACAGTGTGAACCAGTGGCGCAGGAAGTACCCAAGCAGTGCGAGTAGCGACATAGCCATGGCAAAGAACATGCAGATCACCATTCCAGCGAAGGTGCGGTACCGTGGGCCCATCATCTCTAGTGCTGCAACAACACGATGCTGTCAGTGTTATCTTGAGAACTGCGGGGAACTTGCAGCACCTGTGAGAGTAGCTAAATATTCTAGTGCCTAGATTTTTTCAATTGGTTGCGCATGAGAAATTCTTGAACTGGAATGTTTCATAATGTTCAACTTAAGGTACTTATCTATTAAAAGGACCAACTCTGTAGGTCAATATTTGCCTGACACTGGTTCAATGACTGTCCTTCTAGCGGGACAAAGACTGCCCCGCCGGTGGGGCAATGGCTGTCCTGCAAACAATTTTTCAAAACTAAAACTTAGAAAAAAAAAAACATGGCCCCCATGCTGGACAATATTGTCTCGCATCGCGTCAATATATGCCTTTATACACCCATCCTTGTAAAGTATTTTTCCCAAATAAATTTTCCATTGCAAGCTAAAAATAGGATGAACAACAAAAATCCTACACTGGCCGAAGTAGATACATTGCCAAGTGCTGATGGCCGTCCATGCACTGCTGCGGTTGGCACGGCAACTCGGGAATGCAAAGTTTGTTCTCCTGGACATTTTGCAAGACGGTGTGTTTGTGCGTACTCTGCCTCAGAATCTATAATGAAAAGTGTTAAAAATTCACTTATCACAATTAAAATACATTTATCTAAATTCTCACTGTCTAGTGTCTACCCAGGTATATTCTTGTCCGGAGAGTCCCAATTGTTACACATTAGTGATATTTTAATAGCAATATTTTAAGTTAGATTATAACGAGATACCATACAGTGTACAACTATGTCTTTCCAGTTATATAAAAACTGATCAACTTAAAAGGATAAAAAATGAAGGAGATATATTGTTTATAGTTCTATGGGAAAATAACCTTAAGTCCAAGGAATTCTTTAAAATTATTTATTAAAAAAATACTGTAAACATTTTCCAACATTTTACGAGTTTGGATGTGAAATCAAGGCGAAGCGCCCAAAAGTTACCCAAAAGGGAGCAGGGTCTGGTGATCAGGGGGGTTGGGGAGGGGCAGCAAATTTTGTCTTTGCACGGGCACTAAAAAACTCACGAGCCGCTCCTGGCAGTAACTACGAAGCAGGCCTGCAAGGCCTGCAATGGTCAAGAAAACTCTGCGTAGTTTTGGATGCATAGATATTTTTAAATTTACATAACACATTAAATAAGTGAAAATTATAATTTTTCGTTTGTCTTCCCAAACAAGTTCCTTTTACGCAAAACTCACCAATAAATACTTAAAAATTCGCATGGAATAACTTTTTCTTCTCGTGAATTTACTTTAAATATGCTTTGTTAGGTTTTTGTATTATTCTATACTGTTTTAGTTAAAACAATATTTAATTAGTACATAGAAGATACAATTTATCCTAATTTGAAAAGTTTTCAATGTTATTAGCATTCCTTACAATTTTTATAAAAAATCATGTTTTTAATCATCATTTTAAATTTAAGGTGGGATGATCATATAATAATATTGTGAAGCATTTATACAATTAGCAGTGAGATAAAACAACTAATAAAATAATTATGGACCCCAACTCTGATGTATATCATAAAAATTTTATATAGACTGGAATTTTGTCTTTTAATATTTTTGTGTAACAATTTAATGTTTTGTGAACTACAGTATAGTGTTATTAATATTTGTGGCCTCTGTTTCATAATTTGTTGTATTAACGATAAGAAGAAAAAAAGGACTATTTATGCTATCAACAAATATATCAATAAAAAAAGCTATATTGCACGAGGTAGTATCACTGTAGGATTTTGCTTAACTGTACCTACTGACAATGTAGGTATAGTTTTTGATGTGAGAGTGGTGGCGAGCTACTCTCGCAGGGGCAGCGGTACCGTTTACACGACTAGCCTCAACTCCGAAGGGGTTGCTTTCGGAGAGAATTGTTTACGACGGTTACCACTTGAAAAAAAACCCTCTGAGAGTTGAAAACTATCACGTGTTAACCTAGCTTTAAATTGAGGAGGTTTTATATCCTCTCACCCACACACCTGCAATTTTCTGAGAACTGACAGGATTTAAACAAGCTGTAATATTGTGGATGAGGATTTTTCATAGAGGACGTTCACATAGTGTATATTATAATTCATATTTCCACATTTTATTGCCTATTTGCTTTGTTGATTTTAAACTAAAACAAACCTGAAAGTATTAGGCTGCAGCCATGGCTCCATGAGATTATTTGTTTGAAATCACTGCTATTCACAAGTAGCAAGAGGGGGGGGGGGGGCACAGGGAGAAACAAAAAACAGGGCTTGCCCGTACAATCAGGGCGTCTAGAATTTCTAGGTAGGGGTCATGAAAAAAATTGTTACATACAGTCTGGGGCTTGTATAACATGCTAGATATTCTGCAGATAAATTATCTTGAGGGGGAATTACTCCTCTGACTCACAACTTTAGGTGTTTTGAGACAGTCTTTTCCTTTATGCTCCTATCTGAGATTCCACGTAAATGAGGTTGAATTGTAAACTACATAAATGAGATCTACCGAGAATGAAGGGTATCTGGAAGATCGCTGGGAAGAATAGTCCGTTGATGGTCCTCAGAATGGTGTACACGAGGTAGTTTGGTGAGAACGACGTGGCAATGGATGAAAACACCATCAGGAACAGGATGGAGAGGAAGGCCTTGCGACGGCCCCATCTAGAAAGAAAATAATCGCTTTTATCAGGAGTAAAACTGATTTGATTTTGCCATTTAAGTAGTATATGTATGGTTATATTTTAAAACACTACTTACAAAACAATTGTTTATAAATTTTAACTATTATTCAGTTAGGCTATACAAATATAATAATAGGCATATTCTCATATAGCCATGGACTTACAAATGGGGGAAATGTCAGTTCAGTTAGTTTGTTTTTAAAATATTTTTCAGCTCCACCCGTAAGGAATACGTGATTCAACATCGCTTCGGATTCTTAATAAAATTATTACAGTACTATTATCTTATGCTATAATCTAGAGTAAAAGTGTATTTGGGATTCCCGCACTAATCTGAAAATTGGCCTGAACAATTTTCTAAAAACTTTGAAAATAACTTGGTAAGTTACTCTAATAAAAATATTTATATAGGTCTCTGCTAGGAACATTTTTACTTCGTTGTAATCTTTTGAATTACAATTCTAAAAATTTTAACATTAATCCTGGAGTTAGAAATCAAAACAAAAGAAATGCCAACAACAGCTGACTAAACTGTCAAAGTACGAACCAGTGGAACCATGTGCTCCAGAAACAATTTGTTTTGCATTGTAGTTACTGAATTACCTACTAAGTACTGCAAAATGAAAATAATCGATTGATATTTAATTGTACTATAAACAATACAAAATATAAAGCTATCCTTATACTCTAATAATAGTAAGGTATAATTAATAATTGTATGTATGAACACAGATCTCAAGAAGGCTCCAACGATTTTCTTCAAACTTTGCAGATAACTTATTTCTGGGTTAAGAATAATAGAAATACAGGTCTTCATGCCAGGAAAATCTTATTCAGTTATAAAAATTTTTCACATTGGTCTTGTTGAGTTAAAATCCTAGAATAAATATAGGACTGTAAAAAAAAATCAAAATAAAGAAATAATGAAAACAGCTTACTCAACTGTCAAAGTGCAGACCACGTGTTCCAGTATAAAAAAATGTGGTGCAGCCACTTACTAAATTATTAAATAATATTATAGTAAATATGATTTTTTAAATTATTATACCGTACTTTAAGTATACTGCTGGTTTATACGAGTGTTTAGAAACATAAAAGTTATGTAGCCTAAAATTAACTTTATAACACAACTTATCAATTTGTAGAATTGCAATTGAATTTGGAAACAAAATAATTAGTAACAATTTTATTAAATCACCTGTAAACCAAATAATTATAATCCACGTGTTACAGACTCAACATGTGGTTCAACAAATATACACAAGAAACAGTACCTTGTAGAGGCCTACATTAACACAATGAGTGTGGCATGTTTCCAATAGGATACAAAGGCGTACCTTCCCGGGTGCGGATGTATCCGATCGGTTACATATGACAATGTCATATGCGACTGTTTCTCTTTTAGCGTTTGAGAAGGAAACACATATAGTGCATTAGCAAGTAGGTAAGGGTATTGAGTTTTTAGATTACTTGTGATTAGTATATATTCTTCAAGTTTTTAATTTCGCGCTATCATTGGAGGAGTGTAAATATAGTTCAGCATGGGGTTGAGTTTTGGCATTTAATGTGCAGCAGCGAATGTGTTAAAACAGTCTGAGAGGTGAGCAAGTGGAGCGAACGAGCTCGTCTTGAACAAAAAACAAGCGTTTTGCACTTGACATTTTTGTGCACCGTCTGTAACTGATATTATACGACAATAATTGTTTAAGTTTAACTTACCAAGAAAATGCTTGGCCCCCAGGTACTAATGGTTCAGATAAACAAAGTAAAAAAAGTTACATATTTTTTAAAATCCAATAAGCAATCTTGTGCATCAAAAAGCTTTTGCAAAACTAATGAGCGACTCTGACCATTCTACTGGACCGATTTTGATGCGGTTTAACTAAAACAGATATTATCGGTCCTATATGTCCATGTTTTATTTGTAGTTTGAAAACGTTTATGTTAATTAGGTTAAAAACAAATCAACATACCCATTAACACAAGGCATCACAAACATTCTGTATACTCATCCTTCATTCAAGTGATGAAGTGCATGCACTAACCTGTCTGCTATCCATCCGAAGACAACATTGCCCAGCAGAGAGCCGACGTAGAAGAACGTAGTGGACGTAGACACCCACCAGCTACTGTCACAGACCAGGTCTAGCTGAACAGACACACAACCTTAGACACCATCACCAAACAACCGATATGTCCAAAAATATTCTTCTAAGAAACAAAAATATTCTCTGGAAACAGATTTGTTCTAAATTCAATTTGGCAGTCTAAATTTGTACTTTGATTTATTTATTTTGTGAAAGTCCCACCAAATATTTTTTAGATTTCAAACATTGGACATGAATTCAAACATTTGAAATGCACTCCTAAAATAATATAAACCTGTGTGGGCTGTGTGTCACTAAAGACAGCAAGGTGCCATAATGGCATTTAGTCACATAGGCAAGCCAGAGTATATGGCAAGCCTCATGTATATACATGTGGTAATACCCGGGATTGGACAGGGGCGCTGGCTTGAGAGGCCAGAATTCTAACTACTATTATATGTAACTTCTAAATTTGGGGAAAAAAACTTGTGGGAAATAAAACAAAAAAGTAACCCCGCCTTTTTCAATCCTTGTTTCAAAGTCTCGTATAAAATGGAAAAGCACAGGATATGGGTAGTAAAGCTGAAATTCTCTAAAATGTTGAGTTTTTGTGGAAAAAATGTTCTGTCTTCTTTCTTAAATTTTGTACCGATTGGTTAATTTAAATAAAATAAAGGAAAAATAGCACTGTAAATTAATAAAAAATTACATATTAGACAATATGTTTTGTGGTTGAATTTAAGTAAGTAAACTTCCTCTAATCTGGCATGTCCAGGACTTGACACATGCTGGTTTTCAAAATATTCTGGATTATAGGATGAATATCAGTCAAAAAGTAAATAAAAAATAATGACATTAAAAAATTTATTTTATTCTGTAAACTGCTTTTCTTCCCTAAAAAAAAAAAAAAAAATATTACATGGCAAACGACGATGAAAAATACACCATTGAAACTAAAATAAGCGCTGTAGGCTTACAAAGGTTTATTTTGAAATTGTATGATGGCACCCAAAAGACAACATATGATGTCAACCAAAGACAACTTGTCTCCCAACCCTCCATGCACAGATGTACTGAACATGTTGTATGCCGAAATGGTTGCTAATATGCCAATATGCTTTATACAGTACAGTGTTGTTCCCCTGTGACTTCCAATCCTAAACAAACTTGGAACACACATTATTATTTTTATTGTTGTCAATGTAATTTTTCTCAAAAGTCACACGGATTACACGGCGTACCGGATCGCAGGATACTGGGATTCAAAGAAATTTGTTATACTTATAACATTTTCTAAAATGATAACGAACACATCAACTGCTTCATGTACTAAAAGTCAATTACTGTACTGTAATAGTTTTCGATTTGGAATAACCTTGAGTTGTCGTGAGTCGTAAGTTAAGAATTGACCTTTGTTGAATATGTTGAATGTAAAAACATAGGAGGCTTAATTTCGTGATACTATCAGGAGAAAGCTGATATTCATGGTATAATATGTGGAGTGGAAAGATCGTACGTTGATGTAATGTTGTAAACCTGGTATAACATCTAGGGCAACGGCTTTGTGGGTTGTATTACGATGGCGACTATGCTACCGTCAGACCAGGTGGTAAACTCTGTTTAGGATATGTTGAAGAATGTTATAGAGATTCATCATCAAAAAAACCTTTAAACCGAGGAATTTTTACTTACTTTACAGGAAAAATTGTTTACTGCTTAAATGTGTGCCATTGAAATCCTTCATAAGTTTTCTTGTGTAGGTTACAGTGTATACACATACACTTACATACATACACTTAAAACTATAGTTTTAAAGACTATAAAGCAATAGGTAAAAGTCTGATAAATAGTTTAAATAGTGCCAAAAGTCTAACAGGTAAAAATCCTCACTGGAGTATTGAAAATAAGCAAGTTTCTACAAACAATATATTTATTGAAATAAATGTTTCCAGTTCAAAATAATTTTAACTATAATATTAGTTCAGTAACTTATTTGGACATTAATATTATACACTACGTCCCATAGTACCTAAAGGAGTAATCTTGTGTTCAATCTATTTGATGTATATGGTATTTTGAAATAACTTTAGTGGTCCCTATAGCCAATGTAAAAGTCAGGAAAATGGCATGTAATTGGGGTGTAAAATGTTACCATGACTTGTTAGCTTGAAAGTTCCAGTTTGGGTGCGGTGCAAAATGACAATGAACTAACTACTGAATTTAATTTTGTCATATTATTTATTTTGATAAAAAAAAAATTAATCAGTAACAAAATAAGGAAACTAAAACATAAATAAACCTGTAACCAGTATTGTAGGAGGTGATGCATAAATTAACAGGAAGCAATTTGTATGGACAGCCTAAAACAAAGTGATGTGAGAAGAAGAATTGGAGATGATGCGTTAATTACTGGTGACAATAATAGCAGCAGTCTGCGGCGGCTCAATTGTGGGGTCAAGGGTACCCCGGGAGGGGGGGAGGGGGTGTCACTGTGTTCTCATCTCATCAACACTAATCACACACAACATTAGCTAGCACACCAGGAGAACTGACATTGAAACATCTCTGTTTACATAAAAAAGCTTTCAGTTTGTGCAATTCCTCTTGGAGTTTTGAATGAGACGAGAAAAGGAATTCGGGAAATTTAATTTTATTAAACTACTCCAAATGGTCCCAATGGTGTTTATGTGAAAGCTTCAAAAATTTAATTGTAAATTCACTAAGTACTGTAAGTAGATCTGCTATAAAATATTTTTATACTTATACTACAAGAATTCTGTTACTGGCGGTAAAAAAATTCTGAAAGCTGTTCAAACTGATACATTGCTAAAGTCAAACCCATATTTTCTTAGAAGTCCAAAACGCTAACTGCAGTGAGCTGCTGAAATATTTTGACTTAATATACAAAAACTATCATCCATCTAGCGCTTACTTGTGTAGTATGCATCAACAGCACAACTAGCTATGAATAAGTTCATTTAAAAGATTAAAAAAGTTGAGGAATAAAAAAAGTCTATGTCATGAATAGCTTACTAGGTATGCGCTCCGATGTCCGTCCCGTACAAGAATTTTTTACTCACTTTTTGAGTTATTAGGTGACGCTTTTTTATGGTTTTTTTTCAGGGAGAGGTGAGAAAAATGCATTACGCACACAGGTGCCAAGCCTGTAGTGTGGGTCTCCCCTAAAAACGGGTTTACCCACTAAAAAACCTCGCCTCTACTCTTTAAGATTCTAACCTGGAGTTGTTTATCACATTACGTCAGGCTAGGCCTAAATTTGGCTTATGCCCGTGGGGCTCACTCCTTATCCAGCCACTCGATCAAGGGATCTGGGCCACTTCGCGGTCCAGATCATGTTTCTTTTCCAGGAGGATGCCCCGGACGAACTGTGATAAACAATCCCAGTTGCCCTCATCCTCCAAGATCTTTTGGCAGACCGAGTCCACCGAAAATGCACCAAAAAATTTTTGTGGCCTTCAGGTGGGGCCCTTCCCAACGGGGGCAGCGGAAGAATGTGTGTTCCGCATCGTCAGGAACGCCCGAGCAATAAATGCAGTCCGGTGAACCGGTCTTGCCCATCCGGTTCAGGTACGACCGAGATAGCCGTGAATTGTCAAGAATTGGCCGCCGTTCCACCCATGGTTGGACGTGCTTGATAAGTCGCGCAGTCCATTGTCCTCGGGTGTCGTGCTCCCAGCTGTGTTGCCACTGCTAGAAGGCTCTGGAGCGCTCTTCTGTTCTTGCCGTGTCCTTTTAATCTTGCCTTGTCTCTGATAAATTGCCTTCCTCTCTCCTGCCAAGAGCTTGACAGGGATAACTCCGGCAACCACCAGGACGGCAGGCTCGGACACTGTCCGGTAGGCGGAACACACCCTGAGCGCCGCTCGACGTTGAACCCGGGCGAGTTGCAACCTGTACTACTCTTTATCGAGAGCGTCTGCCCACACCTCTGCTCCATAAAAAGCACGGAATGAACGGCGGACATCAACAGACGTCTACTGCTGGATCGTGGAACCCCGACATTGGCCATCAGCCTACTAAGGCAAGTGACTACCTTAGCGGCCTTGTCCGCCGTACGGTATATCTGATCCCTCCAGCTTAACTTGGTGTCCACCATAATCCCGAAGTACTTAGCAGCACGAGTTGATTGGATCACCTCCCTTCCTCACTCGGAACGGAACGACGGTGCCCATCCTCTTCTTAAGAATCACAATCTCCGTCTTACGGAGAGCAAGCGAGAGACCGTGATCGGACATCCATGTGTTGACCACACGCATGACTCGGTTCAACTTTAGTTGGGTCAGCTCAACGTTGCGTGCGACAATGAGAGCTGCGACATCATCGGCGTACCCAACCAAAGTGGTTTCCTCAGGCATCTCCGACCTCAGGAGGCTGTCATAGGCAACGTTCCAGAGATCCTTGCTGAGTATTGAATCTTGCGCGGCACCAGAAGTGACTTCCATCGTCCACGTTCCGTCCCTTGTGTCGTAAATCAGGCTTCGAGAGAGGAGATAATCCGCAACAAGATGAGTCGCAACAGATATGCAGGTGTTGCGAAGCGCATCCAGCATATCGACCCACCTCGCCGAGTTAAAGGCATTCTTGACATAAGTGTAACAAGAAGCACTACTCAGCGAGAGAAATGGTTGTGGCTCTCGGCTATCTTCACAGCTCTCTGGACTTCGGTGATAGCGTCAATCGTTGACCGTCCCTTTCTGAAGCCGTACTGACGGGGGCATAAGTACCCAGCAGGTTCCACGGCAGACGTCAGGCGGGAACGGATCAGCTTCTCGAACAGCTTCCCAGCCGTGTCCAACATGCAAAAAGCCCTGTGGGACGACAGCAGCTCGGGATCACCTTTGCCCTTGCTGAGGAGTACAAGTCTGGCGGTTTTCCAGGGAGCCGGAAACACCCCTTCTACCAAACAGGTGTTGTACATTCTCAACAACAAGTCAGCATTAATTGAAAATACTTTCTTTAAAGCCTCGCTGGGAATCCGTCCGGGTCAGGAGCCTTGTTGCTCTTTAGGGAGAGAACGGAGGTTTCCATCTCCTCGAATGTGAAGAGTGGAACGTCATCTAACCGTCCGAAGTCAACCGGCGTACATCCTAGGCCTAGCCTACAAATTAATACATACAAACAATGATTTTAGCTAAGACCTCAAAACAAGCAAGTAACTTAATAATAATTATGCTTATAATATTAAAGGTAAATAGATTGTAGAGCGAAAAAAACAATACAATTTAAAATCCATGAGTGCAAATAATTAATAAAAATCAAGTTGTGTAAGTATTGTAGAATTACGCTTACTTAACACTTAATGCATATTTTCTTACCTGAGACATAGGCTACAATGGCACAACACTTTCTAATTATTACTTGTTCCATTTAAATCTTTTTCCAAATATTAGATGTATCCCATAAATTAGTTAATCGCATAACTCCGTTCGATAGCAATTCATTCCACAACATGCCTATCTTTTGGCATAATTTTAACTTCGACAAGTATACATCGTTGTTGATCTATTTAATTTAACAAATAGGTCTGTCAAAATATCAATTAAATTTTATTTAAAAACGTAACATAATAACGGCGAGCAGATGTAAACAAATCTGAAGAGGTTATATTGTTTTCAGCATACACACACAGCGACAACGACAACTCAGCTGCGATGCGATGGGGGAATATAAACTGATCATAGCAACTACATTAGTCAAATCATGTAGCCTAAACAACTAAAGTTCTGTCAAAAATTCCGGAAAATAAGCTTTTTTAATACTTGAAAATAATTGCTCGATTATAGTTTATTACCTAGTTTAAAATACTTAAAATCTAACCTGAGAATTTAATTGAAATCAAATTAGTAATAAAAAGCCTTTTGGGGGTCTAAAATTCGCCTAAGTGAAATTTAAAGTTGATTGTAAGAATTTTATACTCTATGTTCCATAGAGTAAAAAATTCAATTATATCTCTTTTTTTGAAGTCTCTTATGTATACAGGATACATAGTTCAGATGCAGACGTCAATAGAAAAATGTTAAAGAGTCTCTGCTCCAGACAGCAGTGTCTGCTCACTTCAGAGAGCCTGCTCAGTTTGGGACAGATGTGGTATCTGCTTTTAATGAAAATGTCAGCAAATTGAAAAAAAAACTTCAAAACCTACCCCTAGCCAAACTATCAAATATAAGATAGTTAAACGTTTTCTTTAGTAAAAATTATATATGCTAGTAAAATAATTTCTTAAAAGTTTTTTTTATCATTAATATTAAATAATCAGTTACGCACGATGTGAACTTTATTTTAACTTGATTTACTTAGCCATATCGTATCTACAATTTATAGTGTTTGCTCGGTGTATTTATTGTAATGCAGGCATGAAACACATGTCACTGCTCAGCACAAAAGTAAAACAATACAAATTTCTTATCTTTCTGATCATGTTATTAGATAAATAACAAAAATTATTACATATCTTTTGAAGTATCTGCAACTAGATTGCATCATCATAACTAACCCAAATTGTGGTACCGGTATCTGACGTGTGCTTAGCCAATTTGTGGTAACTTTTTGTAGATACATCGAAAATGCTCTACAAAGTGCTAGTTACAGCACCACAATACAGCTTGGTAAAAGCTGCACAAACTGTAGATAGCAAAAAATTTATTAGGGTTAAAGTTATGGAATAATTTTTTTTCTCTTGCAAACGTTATATAGTTGTGTTCAGGAAGTCCCCTAGATTTCAAATATGTAACAAATTTGAAATCTCAAAAAATGTCAGTTACCACATTTATTAGCACGATAGTAATATAAATTCAAACTGAAATAAGCAGTAAAAATCATGATTAGTTAAACAATTTAGGTCATAAACGTTGCTGAAAATGGCAAGAGCTAGGGATAAACTGCATGAAAAATGACGTAAAAAAATAACTAACACTGTAATACAATTTCTGATGGCAAAGGTTTTTAAAAATCACGATAAAACACAATTACAGTATATTTTAATTGTGGATGTTAATGCACAATAGACAATTGATTAAAAGTGATCCTGACAAATGACTCATCTGCTGTTTGTCAGCAACAAAGCTACACCTCATCTGATCCATCACTCTCACTCCTCAAAATACATACCGTGTCAGTGGTGTTTCAAGAAATTAAATGAAAAAAAAAAAAACTAAATTGCATGGACATAAAAATTATAGAAACACCATTACATTGGTTAATGTAGTAATTATAACAATACTGGCTGGGTTGCTGAGTGGTTTTATAGTGCTCCCTTTGAATCCAAGGTTGCCAGTACGATCCTGGAAAAATTTGGTTTGGGGTTTGGGCCGTTCCCCGTCAAAACGTTACGAAATTCCACTGAGATAAACACAAAATAAGCAAATCCCATCCAAATGACCAAAGCACAAAGCCAAACTAACAAGGAGAGAACATGTAAGTTTATTCCACACAGGTCAATGACTTTTAATAAAATGCTTCTCTTGTTTTATGGGTAATTCCTTATCACCTCGCACTTTGTGTGGCATTCAATAATATACCATATTGTAGTTTTTAATTATAAGTAGCGAAGTATGATAGAAGGCATAGTTACAACAGTGGCTAGTGTAGTTCCCCCCACGGCCGCTCGCAGAGCTTGTAGTAGGCCTAACACAGCAGGTGGTGGCTTTGTATTAAACTTATCTTTTACACACAAAAAATGACAACATTAAAGTATTATTACGCATATGTATAGTAATAGTAACATTGCATGCTAAAGTAATCTACTATAATTTTTAAACATATGTAGCCTCCTTCTAATCAGAAAGTACAGTCTGATACGGTCTCCTGTATAGTCTTTAAAAAAAAAATTCATCCTATCTAGTTATTTGTTTTATAATTTTACCCTCTCTTGGACATGTTAAAAAAATGAAAGTAACAAAACTTATGTACCGTATCTGATTTGTGTTTAATTTATGTATCATTAAATTTGGTTATTACCAACGAATCTGAACTCCAAACAA
Organism: Neoaliturus tenellus; assembly: GCA_030545055.2. Classification (NCBI taxonomy): domain Eukaryota; kingdom Metazoa; phylum Arthropoda; class Insecta; order Hemiptera; family Cicadellidae; genus Neoaliturus; species Neoaliturus tenellus. The sequence continues at coordinate 246,513,442 of CM061531.1, read as the reverse complement.
CGAATAACACTTGTTTCAAGAAGGAAAGTAACTTAAAAGTAATGTAACTTTTAAAGTATATAATATCATCGTTCTAATTGGAATTTAGTTTTTTTAACACACAAAATATAAAGCCCTAACCTTAAATTAAATATACAAAATAATCCATACGTGTTCATTTCCGTAAAACATGTTTTTTATCATCATTATTCCTCAAAAGTCTTTGTTTTGTCTTTATTGGAACTTGTTGCCCTGTGTGGAGTTTTGGGAAGCTAGTGGTTAGATTATCTCTGAAACGTCTAACGATGTAGATAGATGTCTATTTTTCTACACTTATAGCCACTAGGCTTTTCTTAGCACATTGTGATTTGAAGATAGCTTTTTTTTCATTCCCTTTATTATGAAAGGACCCCAAAATTAAATCTCCACGATACAGCGCGACAAATTGCGGGCGGGCAGGTTGAGTCAACAAGGGCTACTAGGCCCTAAAGGTCTCTAAAGGCTGGCGGCAGGGCAGATCAGCAGAAACGTTACTGCCGACCTCTGCCGACAAACCTTCACTATATTAACAATTTTATTATTTTGTGAGAATTATATTGCAGGCAATATGAGAAAAAAATACAATTCAACCATATCAAATTTAAAATGCTAACACGAGTTAAAATTAAGCATAACATATTCACATCGCGCGGGCCGCTACGCGTGTCCCCTTTGCTGAGGGGCCCCCGCACCGTGGGGCCAATAATTGTCTTTACTTCATCCGGTAAATAAAAGGTTTAAGGGCGCTTTCACGAAACACGTTTAACTTAATCTTAGCTTAATTCATTTATTAAAATCTTCTTTATACAGGAAAATATCGTAATATTATGTACACACAATTACCTTAACTAGAGATCGCCCACTGGTCGAAATTCGACCGAAAAAAATTAGTTCATCTTTTGCCAATTAGTTTTAGAATGTTTATCACCAAAACATCTGTTCTTTCTGATTTGCTAGAATTCGTTATTACAACAGCTGTCTTATGATTCAATCAACTAGGAATACGCTCCGATGTCCGTCCCGTACAAGAATTTTTTACTCACTTTTTGAGTTATTAGGTGACGCTTTGTTTTTGAGGGAGAGGAGAGAAAAATTCATTACGCACACAGGTGGCAAGCCTGTAGTGTGGGGCTCCCCTAAAAACGGGTTTACCCACTAAAAAACCTCGCCTCTACTCTTTAGGATTCTAACCTGGAGTTGTTTATTACATTACGTCAGGCTAGGCCTAAATTTGGCTTATGCCCGTGGGGCTCACTCCTTATCCAGCCACTCGATCAAGGGATCTGGGCCACTTCGCCGTCCAGATCGGTTTCTTTTCCAGGAGGATGCCCCGGACGAACTGTGATAAACAATCCCAGTTGCCCTCATCCTCCAAGATCTTTTGGCAGACCGAAATCCACCAAAAATGCACCAAAAAATTTGTGTGGCCTTCAGGCGGGGCCCTTCCCAACGGGGGCAGCGGAAGAATGTGTGTTCCGCATCGTCGGGAACGCCCGAGCAATAAATGCAGTCTGGTGAACCGGTCTTGCCCATCCGGTTCAGGTACGACCGAGATAGCCGTGAATTGTCAAGAATTGGCCGCCGTTCCACCCATGGTTGGACGTGCTTGATAAGTCGCGCAGTCCATCGTCCTCGGGTGTCGTGCTCCCAGCTGTGTTCCCACTGCTGGAAGGTTCTGGAGCGCTCTTCTGTTCTTGCCGTGTTCTTTTAATCTAGCCTTGTCTCTGATAAATTGTCTTTTTCTCTCCTGCCAAGAGCTTGACAGGGATAACTCCGGCGACCACCAGGACGGCAGGCTCGGACACTGTCCGGTAGGCAGAACACATCCCGAGCGCCGCTCGACGTTGAACCCGGGCGAGTCGCAACCTGTACTACTCTTTATCGAGAGCGTCTGCCTACACCTCTGCTCCATAAAAAAGCACGGACTGAACCGCGGACATCAACAGACGTCTTCTGTCGAATCGTGGAACCCCGACATTGGCCATCAGCCTACTAAGGTACGTGACTACCTTAGCGGCCTTGTCCGCCGTACGGAATATCTGATCCCTCCAGCCTAACTTGGTGTCCACCATAATCCCGAAGTACTTAGCAGCACGAGTTGATTGGACCACCTCCCTTCCCACTTGGAACGGAACGACGGTGACCATCCTCTTCTTCGTAAGGATCACAATCTCCGTCTTACGGAGAGCAAGCGAGATACCGTGATCGGACATCCATGTGTTGACCACACGCATGACTCGGTTCAACTTTAGTTGGGTCAGCTCAACGTTGCGTGCAACAATGAGAGCTGCGACATCATCGGCGTACCCAACCAAAGTGGTTTCCTCAGGCATCTCCGACCTCAGGAGGCTGTCATAGGCAACGTTCCAGAGATCCTGGCCGAGTATTGAATCTTGCGCGGCACCAGAAGTGACTTCCATCGTCCACGTTCCGTCCCTTGTGTCGTAAATCAGGCTTCGGGAGCGGAAATAATCCGCAACAAGATGAGTCGCAACAGATATGCAGGAACGCGAAAGGTGTTGCGAAGCGCATCCAGCATATCGACCCACCTCGCCGAGTTAAAGGCATTCTTGACATAAGCGTAACAAGAAGCACTACTCAGCGAGAGAAATGGTTGTGGCTCTCGGCTCTCTTCACAGCTCTCTGGACTTCGGTGATAGCGTCAATCGTTGACCGTCCCTTTCTGAAGCCGTACTGACGGAGGCATAAGTACCAGGCAGCTTCCACGGCAGACGTCAGGCGGGAACGGATCAGCTTCTTGGACAGCTTCCCAGCCGTGTCCAACATGCAAAAAGGCCTGTGGGACGACGGCAGCTCGGGATCACCTTTGCCCTTGCTGATGAGTACAAGTCTGGTGGTTTTCCAGGGAGCCGGAAACACCCCTTCTACCAAACAGGCGTTGTACATATTCTCAACAAGTCAGCATTAATTGAAAATACTTTCTTTAAAGCCTCGCTGGGAATCCGTCCGGGTCAGGAGCCTTGTTGCTCTTTAGGGAGAGAACGGAGGTTTCGATCTCCTCGAATGTGAAGAGTGGAACGTCATCTAACCGTCCGAAGTCAACCGGCGTACATCCTAGGCCTAGCCTACAAATAAATACATACAAACTATGATTTTAGCTAAGACCTCAAAATAAGCAAGTAACTTAATAATAATTATGCTTATAAATTAAAGAAAAATAGATTGTAGAGCGAAAAAACAATGCAATTTAAAATCCATGATTGCAAATTAATAAAAATCAAGTAATGTAAGTATTGTAGAATTACGCTTACTTAACACTTAATGCATATTTTGTTACCTGAGACATAGGCTACAATGGCACAACACATTCTAATTAGTTGTTCAATTTAAATCTTTCTCCCAAATAGATATTAGTTGTATCCCATAAATTAGTTAATCGCATAATTCCGTACGACACCAATTCATTCCACATCAACATGCCTATCTTTTGGTAGACTATAATTTATAACTTCAATAAGTAAACATCAGTGTTGATCTATTTAATTTAACAAATATGTCTGTCAAAATATCAATTAAATTTTATTTAAAAACGTAACATAACGGCGAGCAAATATAAACAAGAAAAGGTTATGTTATGTTGTTTTCAGCATACATCGACAACTCAGCTGCGATGGGGGAAAATAAACTGATCATAGCAACTACATTAGTCAAACCATGTAGCCTAAACAACTAAAGTTCTGTCAAAAATTCCGGAAAATAAGCTTTTTTAATACTTGAAAATAATTGCTCGATTATAGTTTATTACCTAGTTTAAAATACTTAAAATCTAACCTGAGAATTTCATTGAAATCAAATTAGGAATAAAAAAGCCTTTTGGCTAGAGAATTTGCCTAAGAGAAATTTAAAGTCGGTCTAAAAGAATTTTATACTCTATGTTCCATAGAGGTAAAAAATTCAATTATCCTTCTCCCATAAGATTAACATTGACACTTTGGAAGCCTGTAGGGTGTAGCCCTGGGGGCCAAGGGGAATTATAATGCGATTCTGCTCATCTACAGCACAATGCCTTTCTAACGGTATGCGTAGATTTATCCTACGATGCCCACAAGCTGAGAAAAAAGGAGGAAATGAAACATGCTTGCCTATTAATATATAGATTAGTTAAAAAATGTTGTTTTGAAAAAAATTAACTTTTTTAGAGATTTATTTATTTCAACAGGAAAATCCCAGGATTCGCTTAGGCAAAAATCGGTTCATGAACAAAAAGGCGAGCCCAGCTGGCGAGACGGTCCTGGGAGGCGGCCCTGTCCACTGGGCCACATCGGAACCGGCCGGGGAGTGGAGGCGCAATGCGACCAGCGATACGAATGCCAGCTGGAATTGAATCCACTTGATTTTCGTTTTTACCTGTTGCAAAGAATTGCGATGAGACTCAATTTTACAGTTCTTAATCAGAGATATTGTAATTTGACTATTCGTGTCCGATTATTACTTTTTTACATTATTGTACAATTACTAACCATTTTTGACCTGCCGACAGAATAAACAGAAGTAAATTAGAAATAAAATCAGTGTTGGACCGTTGGACGTTGGACCAAGGTGCAAATCTAAATAACCAACTGACCCTACCCAAACTATACTGCTACCAAGTCTACTACAACATTTCGTACTATAATAGTATATAGGTCTCAATATCGTCGTATAGGTTACAACAGTCGGCATTCCATCTAATTTAGCGATAACATGTTTCGGGAACAAGGTCCGATTGTCAAATCTTAAGATGTCGAAGTTGAGTCCATACTGATAAACATAGTGTCGTCGTCCAGTATTAAAAATAACACATATCTGAACACTAAAGAACGAAACTTTTAGTAAGCATTATTCATGAACTTTCATACAAATCTCTGACAATTTTCTCAAACTTTCAGGTGCTGGTGTCATTTTATCCAGAACATGAAAGTAGAGGGAAAAAGCCACTTCTAAACCGGAAGTGACGTCAGCTGCCAGGGCAGCTGCAGGGTGCAGATGGCGAGAGCATATGCCCTGAATTTGAAGTAGAATTGGGCATGAATTAAGAGTTAGTTGAAAAGTAAAATTCAACTGTGTTAACTAAACTCTAAAAGTTGAACAAAAATTAAGAGTAAGATCAAAACTGAAATTCAACAGTTATAACTGGGGGCCTGGAAAGTATGTCAAGGTCATCCAGAGTAAGTTTTAAAAAAGCCTACCCAACTACCACCAGAAATAGTTCAAAGTTGAACTAGTTGGTGATAGTGGGATAGGTTGAAGTAACTTTTGAATTTTATTTGTGAACATACAATTAATGTGCAACAGCAGAGTTTAAACAAGTTGAACTTTTGTGATGAACTACAGAGTTGTAAATGCAAACACCAACGACGATGAGAAGGTAAACGCAGAGTCCCCAGATGATGTATTTAAAAAGCTTGAACAAACGTAACATTTCGAGTTGGTTTTCCCGTTCCATTTCTAATCGTTTAATTTCCAATTTCAATTTATCCTCTTCCATTCTAGTTATGAAGGGAACTTCATCCATTATATCCATCATGATTGTGTTAGTGTTTGAAATTTTAAAACAAGTGATGTTGATAGTTGAAAAGTCGAAGAAGGAATGAGAAGTGAAAGCGAGAAATGTTAGTTAAATAAAGAAGTGGTGGGGGGAGCGAAGAATTATAAAGAAGTGGTGGGGGAAATATTTTGTTCTTTATTATTACCATCAGTAGTGTCAGATGGTGCAGGAGTTAGATTTAGTACACTGTCTTCGTCCGAACTTTCAACTTTATCACAAATAGGACAATCGTATGTTATTTCCAAATTCATTTTGATGGTTGTAAAATTATCTACAAGTTCTTGTAAAATATTAAAAATGTCTTGTAACTCTTCTTTAGAGTTTATTTCAAAACTAGAATTCATTCGGGCCAAAGGAGAGTTGTTCATCGTTGAAGAGTCGGGGATAGAATGAGGATCGGCACATAGGGAGGGGGCTTATATAATGGCGACCTTGAGCAGGCGTCTAGGGAGGGGGGCTGTCTAGGGAGGGGGCTTTTATATATGGGGAACCTTGAGCTTATGATTGAATAAAATGTTTAGTTCTTCTTCTTCGTCTTTTAATTCAATTATTTGAACCGAAGTAGTTGTTTCATCCTCTTCACTCGATGGAGAAAACAATTCACCAGGATTTAAATATTGAACTACAATTCTGAACCATCTTATAGGATATTCGTCAATGATAGAAAGTAAGTTTTGAAACAATTCTTCCATCTCTTCCCTGTCAGTTATTATATGTTCAAACTTGATAAATTTGTTTTCCATGTTGTTAGTTAGAGTGTTGGAAGTGGAATGATTTAATATTATATAAAAATTAGAACTAGTGGTGGGGGAAATCTCAAGGTCATCCAAATGAAGTTTTAAAAAAGAGTGTAAAACTGAAATTACACATTTGATGGTTCTACAGGATCGGAATACCAATCTGATCTGTATTTACATCTTTTTATCATATGTGTACAAAAATCATCTTGATGAGAATTGGTGCGTTGACAATGAGCAAGATCTAGAGGGTGAAATTTGAAACATCTTTGAGGACAACATGTATGAAAATATCTTGATTTGTAAAATTTGAAAGTTCGCAATTCTGGTGGTGGTAGTTGTTTTGTTTTGCATTTGCAATAACAAGATCCGAAGAATTCACATTTAGTACAAGCTAACCCATCCACCATCATTGGTCCTAAATCTGTACACTGTTGTTCACAACAGTAACGAGGTTTGTACTTGTATTTTTGCTCTTCCATGTTGACGCTGCGGAGTCTAGTGAAAGAATAAGAGTGTATAGTGTTGAATAGTGAGTTTTATGTACTGTGAAAAGTGGTGGGGGTAATTTCAAGGTCATCCAAATGGAGTTTTAAAAAATTATACCTTACAAGTGTAAGGATTATTAAAATTTAGGAAGTTTGTTTCTCTTTGTTTTCTTCAGACTTTTTCTCTCTCTCCGCCTTAGCCATAGCAACAAGTTCTTCTGTTGATAATGGATGTACTTGAGGAAATTTTAAAATTAATTTAGCTTGATATCCTTCTTTAGTTAATACATCTAAATCTTGGGTCATTTGTTCAACGGTGTTGTAGTCTTTTCCATAGATTTTTCCATCAAGTTGAATCATCATTCTGTACAACATTTTCTTAAATAGGTCTTGTCGTGGTGAGAGCTGAGAAGCAAATGATTATTTATACAAGTATCACATCCTTTTTATTAACTCACATTGATCATGTGATTCTTTAGTTGTAGTTTTGTCTGTCAAAAGTTATTCAACATTGGTAATACTTTTGGAACTTGATGTTATGTTGACCAGTTGGCGATGAAGAAGTTGTAGGTTGTGTAGAAATAAATATTTCATCATCGCAATATTTTGTTTTAGTGAACATCCTTGTATTAGTAGCACTAACATCAACAGTTAAGTGATAACCACCGGTAAGTAAAACTCGCATTTCGTTGGTTAAATCTTCGAGTTGTTCAAAAGTTGTTATGGTGTTAGTATCGTAAGATGCACACTTGACCTTTAGGGACATGTTGCAGTTTTATATTCAGGGATTAAGAGCGAGATGTGTACGGTATGAAAGGTAGCAGTAGACTGATGAATTTTGCAAGTACATTTCCCCTTTTATAATTATACAAAATTGGGTCAAGGTCATCCTGTGGAATTTTTAAAAAAAGCAACATATTGTAATGTACAAAAACATTACAATATGTTGCTTTTTTTATTTTTATTTTTTTTGTTTTATATCATATTTATTGAAAAAACAAATACAAAGAAATATTTACAATGTTATGTACAAATTAATCAGTAGTAGGTGTTACATGAATTGTAAGTTCAGTAGAGTTGTTTCCACTGGGTCCATGTGATACCAAATAGAGTGTGCCGGGTTGAATTATACGAAGATCTTCATTTTGAAGTAGTTGTACGAAGCGCTTTGGTAAGAAGATCTGAAATTTTGCTTCATCACCAATTGTATAAGGTGCCTCGCTCAAAGTGCAATTTATAGCATCACCTACTGAAGTTTCCATTTTCTTAATAGTATGAATGATGTAGTGTTTTTCTTCTTTTAGTTCAGAACATTTCTTCGTAGGTAGAATTGATGATTTAGAATGAGCGTTGAACTGATCAACTAAACTTTGAAGTAAGTTCTGTGATGCCATCTTGATGTTGTTGTTAATCTTCTTGTTAATAAGAATGTCCGTCGGAGATGTTGTCTCTTCGGAGGTTAGAGTAATACTCATGCTGCGTCATGGTAGCGCTCTCGCTTTTATAATCGACACTACCCCCACTACTGACACTACACCCACCACTTTGTTGAAGGAAATTGTTCAAGCGGTAGGCATTCTTTAAAGCGCACTGCGACCTTCGATGTTTAAAACTTTTTGATGAAATACAAAGTTCGTTGAAGTAGCATTGGAAATCTTTATCAATTATTGCATTAATCACTTCGTTGCTTGTAAATGATTGTATCCAATTTGCTTTTTCCAATCCCCTTGTGTAGATAATTTTAAAGTCTTTGCAATAATGATTCATAATGTGCGGCATCATGTTATAATTAATGAAACCTTCATCCCATCTTAAGTTGTGAAAATGTTTGTTCAACCATTTGTTTGTAACTTTCGCTTTAGTTGTTAGTCTATTAAATGGTACTGGAGGTTTGAACAAATAATGATAAACTACTGATGTGTTCATGTCCAAGATTACTAATTCTTTAATAATAAAATTACCATCATTTCCTCGGAAAGCTTGAAATTCAATTATACCTCTTTTAACTTCCATTATATGTGGCGCATTAGAAAACAAAACCCGTTTATTCATGATGAAGTCTTACTAACAACTGACTTAAAAATTGAATGAGCCGATGTTTATAACAGACAGGATTGTTCTTCTTCTTTCACTTCTTGTGCTACTTCATCAATATTAAAATTGGTGTGATAGTTGTTTAATTGTCTCCACATTTCAACTTCTTGAGGTATTCTATTAAAGATTGAAGTATCCACGGGACCGTATAAAATTGGAACAAAAGGTTTTTTGTCCAATGTATCAATTAGATAGTCTTTAATTATTGCACTTGAAAATATTAGTTGTTTCAAATATCTGGTGATGGGACCGGTAGTACAACTTAAAGTGTAAAATTCTTCTTTAGTGAAATATAATTTAACATTATGTGTAGTTAAATCTCTGAAGCGAACAATTTGTCCTCCACGATGTTTTACTATATCAACTTCAATATTTGATTCCAATAAACTTAATCTTGTTCTTCTTCCAAATGTGTTGTTACTTAAATAGCATTCTAAAAGATGTAAATGTTTCATGAGAGATTCCCAAGTAGTTTCACTGAAAGTAACTATTTTGTTTCCATGATTTAAAATAACAATTGGTGAATAATCCATTGATTTTAAAATTCCAACTGATATACTTTTTGTCATGCATGAAGAAATTGGGTAGATAATCCGAAGAAATACTTCTGTTAAAATATTGGTTGTAATGTTAACTTCAACCTTCTTCCTTTTTACTTCTTTTTCAGCTTTTTCTTCTTCTCTCTTCTTATGTTTGTTGAATTTTAGGAACTCGTCCATTTCTCGTTCAACTTGTTTTTCTATATCTGAACTATTATCATCCATTAGAGGTGTATTTTCTTCTCCGTTAGTAGAATTCATCTTGCGAATGATGTTTCCCATACGACGGTTGAAGATAGAATGAAGTTTCTACTAATTATTTTCTCGCTTTTATATTTTTCGTAAAATCCTTGAAATTTATACAATTACATAATTGTTTGTTTTCAACTTGTCTTTCACAAATGAAATTCTAACCTCAAAAATTAAAGCAGATAATTCTAACCTCAAAAATTTGCAGTTGTTGTACAATTCTTCTTAAAGTACATTCTTCACAATTCCGGTCAGCGGTGTGTAAGTAACTATTTTATCATGTAGAATTAGACAGTATGCCGAAGTTCCATCCGCTACTGGTTCTTCAAATTCCATTTCAATTTTTATATCCACACTTGATGATTTTACCGATTCATTTTGTTTTGAACAATCGATTACAATTATTGGAGCCTTGGAATAATACTGGTCAGGTGATAATAGTGGTGTATTAGTCTTTCCATAATATGACGATTGAAATCTTGCATACATATCGTATAAAATGGAAAAACGTTTTTTGCTGAACATGACATTCAAATTGTCATAGGGAAAGAATTGAGAGTTTAGGAAAACTTTACAATTCTTTATTTTACAGTGATCAAATTGACCAGCATTTGCAGTGATAACATCTTTTCGCTTAGTTTGAAAACCGAGTATTATGTACCTTGCTCGTTCCAAGTAAGTTGATGTCTTGACGGTCCATGTTTGTCGTTCTGTCTGAGGTAGTGTAGGGTATTCATAAAATTCCCAACTTCGGAATGGCATCACAATATCACGGTCAGATTTTAACTTTCTCAATAATAGGATTCTATGTTCATCGGCCAATCTTACATGGGGTACTCTCCAAACAACTTTATCCAATTGTAGTTGCCATTCCAGTTTATCTTCCGTAGTTGCAGGGTCTGCAAGTATTAAGTCCTTATTAGTTGAAGATCTGAGTAATACTAATTCTTGTTTGACATTTATTATTACCCGTTTGTAATCTTCAGCGAATCCCAAAAGCAATCGTAAAGGTACATGAAAATCAAAGTGACCGTTGGAAGCTGGTGTTATAGTGTCTTTATCGGGGGCAACCCATCCGGCGGTGACTATTGAATTCTTCTCATGTGGTGTTAATGATGTTAATCCTTTCAATGTCGTTGTTAAACCAACCTTTTTTGTTGAATCAACCGTCACCCCTGATATTTCATATCTTATTTCATCAAAAAGATATGCCATCGGGTTATTTATAAAAGGAACTGTTGAAGCAGTTTTTCCATCCAATTTTAATACCCGTCCTTCGATGTACAAGTAACTTTCACACGGTAAAGTGTAAATATCTTGTTGTTGAATGGGGATCCTTATTTCATCGTTATTGTTTAATTTTGATGAAGTGTAAGGGTTGTGCGTGTGATATTCCTTTTCCCATAGTGTTTCGTCGAACGTTGGTCCTTGAGATATATCCAGGATATCCATCGCTGTTAAGTTTCAATCCAATCTTCTGTAGAAAACGAATGTTGTCCGATGTTAACTCTTCCAATGTTGAGGAGCTACTGAGCTCCCGACTCTTCCGTTGCGGTTTAAATGATAATCCCATGTTGACTTTTATGTCGCTGCTCTAATGTGTATCCGTATAGTAATTGTTTCTCCTCTAAAGTCAACACTATGACCGTCTTGATCCAATATGTTCAGTACGATGTCTGAAATGAAACTGGTGTTTAACGGTAGGTATATCAAGTTTTGTGGCTTCTCAACAATTTTAAAACCGGGAGCCACTGTTGGATAAAATGTATGTAAAATATGTTGATTAACTCCATCTCTATACGATCCGTGTATAATGTTGCACGTGACATCAATACTATTTACTTTCAATATTGTTACAGTTGAATCACCTGAATGAGTAGTTCCAGGAGTTAAGATTTTCTTTTTTGTATCTGTAAATCCAAGTAAACTGCCAATCGACTGTTCCAAGCTGACATCAATATAATATTTTGAAGTTATTTCTGCTTTTAAAGTATTATTGTTTCCTTTAACGGTGATATTGTCTTCTCCGAGTTGTTTCTGTAATAATTGGTTTATATCATCAATTTCATAAGCTCCAGTAGGAAATGTAATTATTTTCAATTCTGAGTATTTTCCTGCAGCATCCTTAGTTTCATAATAATGTAGTAAATTGTTCTTCCCTTCCGTAACATTGGGAATTGAGTTGTAGGTAGTCAAATCAAGTAATGCCGCTTCCCATAATCGTTCCTTGGATAGACGCAATGCTGGGAACAGCGTACTTTTTAATGTGGATGAATTTCCACTCAATGACACTGTATACGATGACATCTTAAAGCTGACTGACACTTTTCGCTAGAAACTCCAAACATAAATGCCCACATATTTCAGTATTGTTAGGTTGTTCTCTTTTGTAATTGTAAAAAATGTTTTTTGAGTTTCGAAAATAATGTTGAAGTTCTTTTGGCGGTGGTAGATTGCCAAAACTGTCAAAGTAGTAAACGGTTTGTCCGAGCTTTTTATAGCATACCCAATGAGTACCTGGACCATAGGTGAAATCCAAATTTACTATTCCAGTTTCATTTTTCCATATTTTAGTTGGTAATGCATCTTTCATAAAAACTCCTCGAAAGAATGGTATTTTCAAACATTTTACATAATCATTTAACTGATGATTTGTTAAGGCTTTATTTGGAATTATTAATTGATTCTTCTTATTTAGTACACACGGTATGGTCTTAGGTATAAACCTGCTCCGTTTTTTACCATTTGCCAAACAGAAGTCTTCTTTATACTTGCTTTATGAGTTCTACGACGTCCTTTTTTAATGTTTCCACCTCTTTTGGGTGTGCCTCTCTTTGCAGGTCTTCCTCTGCGACGTTTTCCACCACCTAACTTTGCTTTCGTCTTCATGGCTGTAGTTACTGCCCAAGCCGCTGCTTTTTCTGCAATACTTGCGTCACTTGATTTTACTCTTTGCCAAGCTTTTTCTGCTAGAATTTTATCTGCTATTGATCTATTTGTTGAATCTTTATACTTTGAATATGCTATATCGTGTTCTTTGCAAGCTTGATCTAATTTATTAATTCCAGGATCTCCTCTTGCTAAACGTTTTGCCAACTTAGTTCCAGGTCCACAATATTGATAACCTCCGGGCAGATGTAATTCGTATGGTAAAGCGTCTATCGCTCGATTCACAACAGCACCAATTGGAATCCGTCTGAGCAGGGATAATGCAGCTGATGTTAAACCACGTCCTCTCTTGCCGCTGTCTTGACGACGACTGAGCGATACGGTCTTCATTATGCTGTTTTATGTAACCAACGTCTTCACTCTATGAAATACTTTATGATAATGAATCCTTTTTTGTATATTCCATACTTAAATATTCATAAGTTTTACTAGTATCTATCAATGATTTCATCTTTAATCCATTGGTTTCTCTGAGAATCTTCAATTTTATTGTGTTTCATCGATGCATTAATCAAATGATTATGCATATCAATAACTACATTACCTACAAGATTCATTACATACTCTACATTAGTAGCATCTTTGTTACGTGTAGGATTATCAAGATATGTGATACGTTTACCATTACATGTATACGCAGATGGATCGTTATTAGAGGTTGCTATAACTTGATTAATAGTAGCAACATCATTCGGAGCTATTCCTGCTGATATGTTAGATATTCTTCTATTTTTTCCATCATATACGTTATTTATTTTATCTAAAACTATAGTTTGTTTTACAACAACACAATCCTGATCATCTTTACCAGATTTAACTTGGGTTAATCGTCTACCTTTACATATAAAATTAACACCAGTAGCTGATAGTTGTGGTACTTGCGTTAAAATAACAGCATCATGTTCTTCCGTGCCTAAACTTATATTTGACAATCTTTTATTTTTTCCATCCCACTTGTCATTTTTTAGTTGTAGTAAGGTAAACTTTTCACTGCCTTGCATAAACTCATCACCTTTCTTTGACACTACCTGATTCTGTTTAACAAAAGTGGATGTTCCTTTTTTCAAGCTTTCATTCATTTGTCTCATGGTAGCAGCATCAGATGGAGTTGAACCATCTTCCAGATTGGACAACACTTTTCCATGACAATCAATAACAGCACTATTATATAAAATACAATTATCTTTAATGTATTTTATATTAACACCATCACTTTCTTCTTTAGGATATCCAATATCGTTTATAGTATATTTATAGAAGGAAAATCCATCTTTTTTCTTTTCTGGTATTACAGAGTGCAAATAACGCTTATTAATTGTATCTGTATCCTCGGTTGGATCTGCCACATTAGTTATTTTATAATTTAAAGCATTGTACTTTTTTCCACTTTTAGTCTTTTCCAACAGTAAAGCATATTCCATCGCAGATAGAAAATAGCCTTTATTAACAACATCTCCATTGTTGACTGGTTTTGCAACGTTAATAACCCTGTGAGATTTTGCATCATACAGTTGGTTGTTGTCGAGTTTTAAACTTGTAGATGTTTCCTCCTTTACTGTCTTTAAATTTGTTGCATCTCCATCTTCTTCTGGATCTTTAACAAACTTTAAACGTTTATTATTTATGTTATAGTCACCTTCGGGTGTTTGCGGTAATCCACTTCTTTTTCTGTTTTCTCCAACTTGCACTCCTAACGCGGAGTAGCGTCCGAACTTGTCGACGCTCATGTTAGAACTGACACATTATACACCTGCAACTCTTATATATCCGCGGACAATTATACGATTATGCCGCGATTCCTGAGTTCATCAATCAGAGCTACCCATTCATTATTTAAACCTGTATGACCAGCTTCCATGGCTTCATGCAATAGTCTCATTCTATCAACCAATTTATTGATGTCATTGTAGTAAATCACATTTGTATTGTATAGATTTTTCATCAATCCTTTACCAGATGTTGAAGTATCTCCTTTACTCTTTTTACCATGTTGTTCAAGAAGTGATAAATCCATAAGTGATAAAGATTTTCTTTTCAGTGGTTGTCTTACCGCTGGTGCAGTACGTAATGTTGGCAATTTTCGTGGAGGAAACAACTTTTTTATAACGATGTTATATTTTGTTGCACGTGAACGATTAATCATTCCATCCTTTAAGTAGTTTCTTTTATGAGCGTTAGTATTTTGTAGAATCTCCTTAAAAACACTTAAATCTTTGGATGAATATCTTAGTGGTATGTTTTTAAAAATTAATTCATATAATCCTTTTGTTCCTTTATATCTATGCTCACCAATAATGATGTAATCGTCTTGTGTTATTTCAAGCTTTGAATCGCCAATCTTCAATTCATTCCCATCAATTCTTGCTCCGTATACGTGTGATCTACTCAAATTCGGGTTTGATTTCATGTCATGTAGCATTTTCATTATATATTTTCTTCCAAGAGGTCCATGTTGTAATATATCGCTACTCAATTGAGTTAAATTTGGAATAGATTGTTCAGCTTCAGATATTGGCTGTTCTTCTTCCTTTTCAACAATTGGTTCTTCTTCTTTTGTTTCTTCTTGCTCACTAGCACTTGTATATGAATCATCATCTTCTTCTTTTTTTAATGCTTGTACTTCTTGTTTAGAAACTGGTAGTAAAACATCTCCTTCATAACGAGGTTTACCAATAGTTTCTGATATCTGTTTTAAAGGTTCCGTAATAGGTTTAAATGTAGTCTCTAGAAATTCTTCTCTTTCACTTAAACCCATCCTCAATGCACGATTCTTCATCCTAATAGAATCACTGAGTGATTTTATTTCTTTCAATAGTTTTTCTTGATTCACCATGTTTACACTGTGAAGTTCAACGTGTAACTAGATGTAGCATCGGTAGTTCAACGCATAAATACAAATTTATCCAACCCTATACGATATCTACCATTTTTAATATCTTCTTCCTTCATAATAACGAGAAAGCTATATTTCTCATTCCATGCTTTGCAACACATCTCTTTAAATTTTTCAAATGGCATATCCGCATTTACATGATCATTATATATATGCTTTAAATTTGTTTCATCTTGCTTGAAGATGATCAACATATTTGCATTGTCTCTTATAAGTTGTTTTGGAATTTTACTGTATGTTTGACCAATATAAATGCTATCAATATTATGATGTCTTCCCATAGCAAAATAATTCCTTATTGTGTCATGATTTTCACAAGAAACATCGTCAAATATAAAAATAGAAAATGGTTTTGCTTCATTTGGTTGCATAATTGTTTCACTGGCATTAAACTTGTAAAAATTCACTTCAGGTACACTTGCAAGTACTTTATCCAATAATTGATATTTTGGTTGTTGCAATGATTTTGAAAAAATGTATATATTATTAAAACGCAATCCTTTAGGATTAGTTATAAGGTTAAAAACAACATTAGTTTTTCCACAATTTGAAGGACCAGTTATTAGACATCTTATCGTATTTGGTAGTAATTCACCATGTTTTCCATGATTTAACTTATCATTGTCAACTGTCAATTCATCAATGTTATTGATATTAAATCGGTCTTTTTGTTGTACAATCTCCATCTTGTATAAAGGTTAAACACACAATGAGCTATTAAACAACTATACTAAGTCTTTTGAAGGAATCCAAGAGTCTTCACTTTTATCAAACCCTAACCACCGGACTTTAACCATATCCTTTTTCCTTTGTAAAATCTTCTCGACAAGATATACATCACCGACTGTTGATTTCAACAATTCGTGTCCGTAAAATCCACCTTGAAGTAATTCACCCTTGTTATCCTTTAATAAATAGGTTTCAGGTATAGTTGGTTGCACTTTATAAATTGTAAATACTTCATTAGTCCAATTTGGTAGATATCTTTTACTAAATACACCTTTGTATTTGCTTATACGAACTTTATCGTTGACCTTGAACTTCTTTGGTTGCAATTTTTCCAATTTTGGTGTTGTATTATTTTTAATGCGTTGTAATACAATTTTGGCATTAGCACTATTTACCTGGATAGGTTTCATTCCAATGGTACGATGATATTTGTTGTTATACTCTTTTATAAGTTGTGGTAATATGTCATACCACACGTATGATCCTCTTTTTGAAAATTGTTTATACATCGCACCTTTTAATGTTCTATTGAATCTTTCAATTATTGAAGCTTTAACTTCAGAATTTGTAGAATAATGATTTATTTGATATTTCTTCATCAAAGCTCCAAAGTCTTTATTAAAATATTCTTTTCCATCATCGGTCTGTAGATGTTTAATTTTAAATTTATTTCTTTGTATTGTGGTTTCCATAGCTTTTGTAACACTTTTACCAGTCTTATCCTTCATTGGTAAAGCGTCAGCTATTTTAGTAAAACAGTCTATAATTGTTAAAATATATTTAAATCCTTTATTTAATTTACTGTGCGGTATCATTTCAATGAGATCAGCTTGATAAAGATCATTCATTCCTTTAATGATTGTACTTCTTCTTGGAAATCTTCTTCTTGCTGGTTTATGTAGTTCATTTACAATCTTGTCCTTCACACTTTCCATCTTCAGATGTTGCTTGTACACCGCATGTAAAAATACTGATCCATAAAATAGTTTATTCTCATTTATATAGTTTGAATATAGGTCAAGGCCATTTCATATTAGTGTAAAAAAGAGGGAACATGGCATTGGGCTTGCCATGTCCCCTCTTCTTTACGGAAAGGAAAAAGGAAGAAGGTAGAGGACGAAGAATAGGTTTACTGGTCGATAGGGTTTAGAGAGTAGTGGCCGAATGGTAAAGTATTAATTTTATCTTCTAAAATATGGCGCTTGTCATCTTTGTAGCTTAATGCCCACTTTGTTTGTTTGACACTAAAAAGTTGATGATTATAACTTCTAATAGTGTTGAACGTTGCAGTTGTTTCAACATTTTCAAACAAACATCTTTTATAATGTTCAAACTGTACGTTCTTCTTCAGGAAAGAAGTTTTTATTCCTTTGGCCTTCTTCGTGACTTGATGTTCGTTCCTCTCGTTTATGTACAGTTGAAATGAATACAGTTTGGACATTAATGCTACAATTTCCATCATCGGCACACCATTTGTTTCATCTTTAAATTTTCCCAATACTTTCTTATTTCTGTCATAGTCGTAATTTGGATGATCCTTAGGATAATCGGAAAAGTCGAAATCATCTTTATATATAAAGGTGCGTAGATCTTCATACATGTCATTTGTTTTAATCCAGTAAATTAGTGCATCCGTGTCCATATATGCAATACCAATGTTCTCTCTTCCATAATAGTTAACCATCTTCTTATAATGAAACTCGTACATATGTGTTTTTGAAATATCCAAGATTGACATTCCAAGATACAAAGGACGATCCATTGTAACTGACTTCTTGTTCATGGAAATAACAACTAGATTTTCATTAATAATTATAGATGAACCAAAGTTTGGTTGTTGCACCAATTTCTGTAATTTTACTGGATCAGTTACCAATTTGATATCCTTATGTTTCCTTTTGTTTTCCAAAGTCTTGCCAAATATTGCGTTATTCATTAATTTGAAAAAATCTTTTTGAAAACTTGATGTAGCGGTGGCTCTTCTTCTTGTGTTGTTGTCGATGTAAGGTTTTAACCAACAAGATTGAGAAAATTGTAGTACTCGATTAATTTTTGTAATTCTCAATCCTAAGTCTAAAGCTTGTTGTATCATCCAGTAGTGTCCAACATATCGAGACTTGTCGGTTAAAGTCATCATTAATTTTGGCCATCTTCCAGTAGGGGAAATTTCAGTCTTAGGAAGAAGTGGTAAATCATAATGTTGATCATGAAGATGTTCAGGATATTCAAAATTAACATCAAAAATGTAACCAGTTTCACCATGCTTCGGTATATCCATTATGTTTCCAATCGATTCTGGATCTATCCATTTAAAATTATCATATGGAAGGGGATTCGACATTGCCCATCCGTATAAGTTATTTGCATCAAAATAACCCAGGAATGTTGTTGGTTTTGATGCATCATAATCGGGCAGATACTTGTTGTTCGCCTTGAAATGTCGTGTAACGCTTTGCGTCAATCCCCCTCGAACTCCTGACTCTAACATCATAACCATATCTATATCAGTAAGAAGTTGTATTTTACAATTTGTTTCTTTCAACATAGCTTGCCATGCTAATCCAGGTGAAGTGTACGAATGAAGAGGGTCCAATCCATATGCTGCAAAACATGTATTTCTAAATTCTTCCATTATATCACATAGTAAAGTTACATCCAATTTAACATAAAAATCTGAATATTCTCCCAATGTTCTAAATCCTAAATCGTTCCATACTTTACATGCATGATCATAGTCCTCTTGAGATATGTCCATGTCATAAAGTTTACTTTTGAATTCTTCTTTAGCCGGAAGTGATGTTTCATTAAATCTTTCTAAACTGTCTATGTAATCATATGGAAACACACCTTTCCGAAGTACCAAATCCAGTTTGTCGTTATTTACAACCTTCTTTGTTTCGATGAAATCTTGTTTCCTTAAATTTTCTGAAAGTTTGGACAAACTCGACGGCATAAATCTGTAGGAGTCCAAGAATCTTAGTTTCATGTTTCCAACTTCTTTGGAAAAACTTATGAACTTCTCTGAAGTTTCAGCTAACACATCGATTTTACCGTCGTCTCTTCCTAGTTCAGGTATTATAAAATGAGCATCGTACCCACTGAGGTTATGCAGAACCACAGGAATAAATAGTGGTAAACGATAGCTTAAGTTGCATTTATTACAAGCAGCACCCCTGTAATAACCTGTGAGGTGATCGTGATCTTTAACTTTATAATTCTCAATAGTAAAATCATTTTTGCATAAGAAACATCGAGTTGCATTTTCATGTTGAATTTCTTCTTCTTCCTCCATCGGTTTCATTGGTACAATATTTGTATATAATCTTTGTGCATTTCCAGCTATTGAATATAAGTGATCAAGAAATATTTTTTCTACATTTTCACCACGATATACTAGAGGTTCTGAAGTTAATCCATATCTGTTTAAATGTTCTTCTGATAATGTTGATTTAACCATTAAACAAAAACTGTTTGGTTTGTGCATTTGATACTTGACACTTTTTCTAGCTTCACAATTTTCATCTTCAACAGGAACAAGTGTTGATTCAAAGTCCGCATACACAACTAGAGGAATACGGTACTGATGATGAACCTTTTCAAATGTAACAAATGCTCTGCTTTCCGAAGGTAAAATAATCTTTGCTTCATAATTATTGTTACATAATCTTTTGTGCTCTTGTAACCATTCTCTTGAGTGTAGCCCATCTCGTTTAAAATTGAAACATCTCTTGCAAATTAACTTTCTGTGTCGATCTTTAGAAAGCTGCTTATTAACAAGACGATCAAATTGCTTTATGTACACATAGTGAGACACATCTCCTCGCGTTAGTAGTAGTAAATCCGTATGATCTGGTAGCTCTTCTTTTGCAATACGTAAAGGATACACTTTGTTTGAACTATCTAATGCAAAAACATTGATAGACGTACCAGGATTTTTCTTCTCAAATTTTGATATATCTTTCAGTGATACAGGATAAGTGATTCCTTGAAAATTGTATCTAAATCTTTGATTTTCATATTCTTGGTTAGGTCTATTCACATGAAGTGGTGGTACAAATTTAGCTGTCATTGCATAACGAAAACATTCATTGTCTTCATTTTTAACATTAACACAAGATTTTGTATTTTCAATTCTTTTTGGTAAAGGAATGTAACTAGATCCCATTAGTCCATATCCATGTTTGTGAACTCTTATATCTAATACTTCAATACTTGTAAGACTCCATCCGGATCCTCTTCCTTCGTGTTCCTGAATTTTTGTTAATATTTCTTCTATACAATTTTCTATTATTGAATCAATGTTTGAACTTTCCATAATGGTTCGGTTTTTTGTTATGAATCCTCTTGGTGATAATTCTTCTTGTACATTTATAAACATAGCTTCTAGTAGTAAACCAAATTTAAGAAAGTTTAATCTTTTCAATTCTTCTTTTAAAATTTTACTTACGATTGGTTTTGCTTCTCTAATAAATTCTTCTAGCTTCAAGTTTTCATTTTGAATCTTATGATGCATTACTACTTTACCGGGTAATGCAAATACTTGTAGATTCGGTAAAGTAGTTGAAGATGTTGCTGTTATTTCAGCTTGTTCTTCTTGTTGTTCTTGTTCTTGTTCTTGTTCTTGTTCTTGTTCTTGTTCTTCTTGTTGTTCTTGTTTTTCTTCTGGGTTGTTGTGAATTAGTTCTTTATGACAGTCTAATAGAATTTCATCGTGAAACGATTCCGAACATTTATCGCAACGATACATGTTGAGATGTTTACTCTTCGAAATTTTGCCAAGAAATGAAATGGGCTCTCGCGTTCCTCCTTTTATAACGGTCCCCCCACCACTATTTCATCTTCTTCACTATACAAGGAAATCAAACTTTTTAAATAAAAATATTAACCTTCTACAAACTAATTGTTCATTCGTGTTCTTTATTCCCATTGGAGTTTTAGTATATACTTCTTTATATTCAAGCTTTAACTAACTTTCCCCCACCCAACTAATTTTAGTTACTTTTAAAACCAAACACCTGCCCTCCAAACATCTATTAGGACAGATGTTATGGGACAGATGTTGAAAGAACAAATGTTAGGGTGGAAATGGCTAGAGCACAGGCACTTGGTTGAACTAAATTTGCACATAAATTAACTAGAGTTGAACTAAAAATTCGCATAAATTAAAAGTTAGTTCAAAACTAAAATTCGACAGTGTTAAGAAACTCTAACATTTGAACAAGAATAAACATTAGTTCAAAACTGAAATTCAACAGTGTTAACCAAATTCTAACAGTCGAACAAATAGGTCAAGGTAATCCAATTTTAACGCGAGAACGAGGAATAGAGCACTAAGTGGCATGTTAGTCCATTACCACAAAGTGATCTATTCCTCGCTCTCTATTCTACATCTACTTTTTTCAGTTTACTTATTTATATTAAAATGTTCAAATTTTACTATGTAGAATGTCCATTCTTTCTCTTCAACTCTTCGATTGTTTTTAGCAATTGTAATAAATATTCGTTAGTTTTCACCAAAGTCTTTAGTTTGCTACATCCAATTTCAATGGAAGGTATTATAAGTTGTAATTTTATAAGTTCAATCTTTTCTTTCTTGCGAATTTCTTTCTTTATTATATTATTCCTTATTTTTGCTGCAGATTTAAACTCCATGTTGTTTCTGCTAAAGCCACAATAATAATAAAAGTCTCTTCAAACAACCTGCATTTATACACATTCCCCCACCACTTTATAATCCCCACTCCTTTCCCCCTCTTCTTTATATGTGGAAGGAAGTATTATAATTAGATTCCTAATATTTCTTTTTCTTTTTCACTACATGGGGGGAAGGGTAATTTGTTATTACACTAGTTGTGCAAGAAAATAGCCGCCAGTGTCCACACCTTGTTCATAGCACTCCATCATAGATTGTGCCCACTGCAACATGCGGTCTCTGTCATTTGGTATGACAAGGAAAGAATGACTATCACCATACAATATAAAAGAGTCAATTCGTACATAACATCCTAAATTTAACCATTTATTAGCTTCAACTATAAACTTTTCTATTGTATCAAATGGAAATTGTGGATCAATTGCTATAACCTTACGTTCTTCACTAAGTTCAACAGTATAATCATCATCATCCTCACTCTCACTATCATTATTTAAAATGTCTTCAGGTTGTAGAAAAACATCGGAAATTTTGGAAGAATTAATATGGTCATTCACATGAGGAGGCATTTTGAAGTAGGTAATATTGTAAACAGCAGAGACGAAACAACAAGAGCGGCGTGTAGAAGCAAAATGAAGGAGTGACCAACGCTCGCTCCGCTTTTATAACAGTATGCAAATGAGGGGTAAGAGCTGACCTTAACCGGTCATCGACCCAAAGGAGTGGGGGAAGTACTTTTCTTACTACTCAAATGGAAGTAGGTTAGTAGGTCACGGGACTTAGAGTGTTAAAAAATAATGAGGGAGAAACACAACGCTATAACGCATTGTGTTTCTCCCCCATTATTTTTTTAGCAACAATTTGGAAAAAACTAAGTGAATTTACTGTTTACGCCCCCACCTTGTAATACGATCCTTTTTATCCCTGAGGAGAAAGTCTTGAGAATCTAAAGTGTTAAATCTCTTCTCTTTACACAAATTCTCACAAACTCTAATTTTATATTTTAAGCCGTTACATTTTGCCAAAATGTGTTGGTGGTCAACAACACTTAGAAAAAAATATTTCAAACCTTTCTTAAGCCTCTCTCCTCTGACGGATATTATTTTAGGATCGTCTTCAACGGTGGGGATTTCTGTCAGTTGTGGTTCAGAAATATGTTTCACGATATGTACACGGCAAAAACTTTCATTTTTAACACATTTCCTCCCACAAGCTGATCCTTTCTTAATTCCCCTAGTGAGCACTTCAGGGCAAGTAGTGGGACGGCTAAATGCCCTACGACGCTCTTCTTGTAATAATTGAAATTGCTCTGAAGGAGCAGGCTTAGGAGCAGGTTTGGGAGTAGGCTTAGTGGATTTAGTTTTATGATAGGTGTGGTTTTCAGGCATAGTAAGTGGTGGGGTAGGAGGCAATGGTGACAGTGGAATGATAGGTGTACTAAGACTATGAAGCAAAGTTTCAAATGAAGGGGTATTAAGACGGGGAGCTGGCTTCTGTGGAGGCGGCATGATGGTTGATGGCGGTGTGGAGTCGTTTGAAAGCGAAGTAGAAGGCGAAGGCGGTGAAAAAATGCTTCGAAGTTTAGAAGTCTTGATAGGCGGAAGAATAGTGCCAGAAGTTGAAGGTTGGGATCCAAGTTGCTTCTTGTACCAGTCAGGAGGATTTTTCAGACGAAGAGTTTTCTTTGGTGCAGTAACAGCCGTAGTAGAAGTTGAAGTAGAAGTTAAAGTAGAAGTTGTAGTTGGCAGAGATGACATGGTTGTGGCTCCAAGTTCGCAGCGTAACGTCTGGAATCAGAATGAAATGTTAGCCGCAGTCGGTGCGTCTTTTATAACAATATGCAAATGAGAGGGGTAGCAGCTGGCCAAGACTGATTATTGACCTGGGAGGTGGGGGAAAAGGGAAAAGAGAAGGTATTTATTTAAAATAATTCGCATAACTTTTGACTAAAATAAGATAACCAAATTCTTCTTTTACCAAAATGTTTGTCTTACATAGACCTTTTCAATGATGTATCGCTTGTCCAAATCCGTCAATCCGTTATCAAGCTATAGCCATTTTAATTTTTCAGGTCATGACCGGTCGTTCACCCGGAGTAGTGGGGGAAGGAGTGGGGGAAGGAGTGGGGGTAGGAGTGGGGGAAGGGGGGGGGAATCGACTCCATTTTTTCGGGGGGGGGGGAATCGACTCCATTTTTTCGGGGGGGGGGAGGGAGGGGGGGGGTCATTGACCCTTCCAAAAGTGGGTCAAGGTCATTCAAGATTTATAATGATCCAAGGTGATGGGAACAGTAATACTGTTCCCACCACCCTGTTTGCCTAACGGTTCCCATTCCCAACCCACTAGTTACGTTCTGCAAGGGACATCGACGCAATTTTGTTTGGACTGTCCGGGTCTACCGTAACGGTCCGGTCCGGGTCTACCGTAACCATGAATTCCAAGGGAAACTGGAACACCTAATGCAGAAACGCAACTCTAACCCCACCCAAACTAATCCCACCCATTATATTCCTAAACAAAAATGCAAAAACCTAGTCCGCATTTTGCGGATGTCCCACCCCTTCTAAGTGAAGTTCAACTGAACTTCTGAATTTACATTTAATCTACCCCCTAACATCTAGCTGTAAGGCAAAACAACATTAATTAGTATTACCAACACTTAAAACTAACAACACATCATTATTAAAAAACCAAATAATTCAACACAACCAAATACCATCATTATTCTTAAAATTAATACACCTTAATGCTAAATACCTCTTAAAATTAATACACCTTAATGCTAAACCCAACTTATAACTAACATCGCAATGCGCAAATTATTTCTTAAATTTAATACAACTTAAAACTAAACACACACACACACACATACTACATTGCATTAAAAAACGCAACGTAGTAGAAGAAGTTCAAATATATATAGGCCTACTATATATTTGAAACCTCTTGCTGAGTCGCCAACAACCTTTCGCTATGAAAGTTTGTTGACGACTGACGCTAAGATCAGGCTCGTATCGCTCCTCGGATTCTCGAGTAGTGGGGGAAGTTGTTTCACTACAGTACAGTGTTCAATCCAGTCCAATTCGCAGCAGTGTAAAAGAAAGGCAAAGGAGTGGGGAGCGGCGCATGCGCAACAACACAAAACCAAGGTTTGAGGTTAGAATTATCCATGTGCAGTAGTGCTAAAGTGAGTAATACAGGACTAGGCGCATGCGCATAGCATAGACTCATTCCGATCCGAAGAACTTGTTGCATGCGCAGCAGGTTTGAGGTTAGAATTATCCATGGCAGCTGCCATATTTAGTCTGGTTTCACCACATAAAGTCAACAACCGGTGGTGACCGGCCATTGACCTGGAGGAGTGGGGGAAGGAGTGGGGGAAGGAGTGTGGGGGGGGGCTCCATTTTTTCGGGGGGGGGAGGTCATTGACCTTTCCGGTCGGTCATTGACCCCAAGGAGTAGGGATAGACACAGAACCCTACTTCTCTTACTACTCAGGTGAAAGTCGGTCAACCAGTCATTTGCTTGCCATCTGCCGCCATCTGGCTGGAGTTATTGCCTCTATAAAGGTGGGTAGTTTATCGCGCTACAAACATTTATTGCCTCGCATCCGCTCGGTCATCATCTCTCGTTAGTTTTATGTTATGACTACTTCACTTACTAGGTTTGAGGTTAGAATTATCCATGGAATAGCCTTCGTAAATTCTAACCTATAAAATTACTACTCTGGCTTTCTGTTTCAATTTCTTTTACACTTCATTTTATATCTCAGTCTTATTTTAACTTCTGAACTTAACACATCGGTTATGATGACTGCACAATGTTTAAAATTAAAGCTTTTGCGAACACAACACATATTACAAAGTACTTCTAAACCTTCAATTTCAAAGTGTAAAACTAATTTAAATAGAGTTAGAAAGAAGTACAGTTTTAACCCATTATACTCAAAGACTTCGCAGGTTAATGTTGATGATAATGTTATTTACAACATTTTGCATTCTATGTTACAATTCAACAACTTTGAACTTGTTACACCTATCGACTGTGTTCAACAAGTTTTTTTATTTTACCCCTACTATTCCTCATATAAGCGCTGTCACCACAATTCCTACTTCATGCTCCTCTATTCTCTTCAGCTAAGCTAAGGTTTGAGGTTAGACTTATCCATGGCGGCCGCCATGTCTAGTTCAGTTTCACCACATAGAGTCGGCGACCGGTTATTGGTCTAAAGGAGTGGGGGAAGGGGTGGTGGGGAGAAGGTTGCCATTTTATAAGCCCTCTCCCTAGGCGGCGCTTCTCATTCAATCGCCAACTTTCAAACAATAAACACCTCTCCCATGGCACGAATGAATTATCCCACTATCACCAACTAGTTCAACTTTGAACTATTTCTGGTGGTAGTTGGGTAGGCTTTTTTAAAACTTACTCTGGATGACCTTGACATACTTTCCAGGCCCCCAGTTATAACTGTTGAATTTCAGTTTTGATCTTACTCTTAATTTTTGTTCAACTTTTAGAGTTTAGTTAACACAGTTGAATTTTACTTTTCAACTAACTCTTAATTCATGCCCAATTCTACTTCAAATTCAGGGCATATGCTCTCGCCATCTGCACCCTGCAGCTGCCCTGGCAGCTGACACCATCTGACCCCTGCAGCTGCCCTGGCAGCTGACGTCACTTCCGGTTTAGAAGTGGCTTTTTCCCTCTACTCATGAAACACAAATAAACCATTAAATCGTTTGAGGTTTTTTATTGTTTATCTCAATTTAATTACTGAGATAATTCAAATAAGCCTTCAAACATCACTAAGTATTATTTCTATAATCTATGGTGTTTAAAAAGAATCAAGAATAGGCCTAATTCCGAATTTGAATAACACCAGAGGATGAAAACCTTTTCTCTACAAGACAGGGAGAGGGTAAAAAATAAAAACAAAGATGTTATTAAATATTAAAACCTCGACGGAAATAACTCCTCTAAAATAAAAATGTTAATTATTTATGGAGCTAACTAAAGTTATATGAGCAAGGGGAGGTTTTTTACCGTCATTTATGTTTGTGGTGACAGTTTCGGACCACTTAGTAGATTAGGCCGGGTAATTACCGACCCAATACACACTCACGCGACGTACTGTATACATAATGTAAACAGACACGATGTGATGGAAAAACGGGCCCATGCATGTCCTACGAGAGCAGCTTTCAACACCGACAATGACTGCTGACAACAATATATTCGATTTATATTGCTTAAAACATTGTTGAAAATAATTCATATTTAAATCCCTACTGCTGGTGTTACTTAGAAGTTTTGTCATGAGAAGGGATTTTTAATGTTGCATAAATAGAACAGACGTTTGTTCTCCATACATAACTTAATTTAAGAGGATGTTAAACTCCCGTGAAAATTAATGCTAAAACACATCTGCGCGGTAGAATGTTATAAGACTTTTCTCTTCTTAAAACAACGCAGTTTCATACTAAATTAAAATTGATGAAATTCATTACACTTTTTTGCTATTCTATATTTTATTTGAATTAATACAGGATAATCATTCAGATTTGGACCCAATTGCAAATGAACTCAAACTAACCATTTTTTAAAAAGCATTTTATTTCTTTTGTATGCAACATGTATTTTAATTCTTATAACGAATTGTGCTCCCGCGAGATGAAACATGCGCACGCATATAATGACGATTAGGACTAGGCAAAAAATATCGAACATTTATTGCTAGACAGATATTTATGGCACACATCTGTTAAACAGGCAAACAGGTTAAAAATATTTAGTAAGACAAAACAAACTATTTGTTAAGGAGTACAAAAAAGTTAAAGAACAAGAACTGTGAGAAACGTAAAAAATATATAAATGTCCCTTCTATTAGGAAAGCAACTAATAATTGTCTGAAATAACGATGGACATGACTTATTGTTGTCCCATTCCAGAGGAATATTAGATACAATGGAAATCAAATCATGTAAATTTCCCGAGTAAAACATAAATCTAAACACCCAAGCTATGAGTCTGTCTTTGTAACTTAAGGGTGAGCTCTACCTCAGCGTCAAAATCGTCGAGCGAGACTGTTAACTGCCGCTATACGCGGAAACTCACATTTTGGAAAATATATGACGGGTGATTTTAAATTTTGTTACTTTAATGCTTTTTTTTGTTTCGGTGCGAACTCGATCGGTGGTCTAATAACGATGTTTTTGAAATTGCAGACTTTCCGCATCTTCCTTCTTGCATCGTTATCTATAAACTTTTTAGTAATCTTATTGCAGATTCTTGTTCTTAAGATTATATTGTACTAACGTATCGTCTTATTTTTTATAAAAAAATTGTTTTTAATACGTTAAAACTTGATAAAAAAACGCTTATTTCAACATTATTAGCAAGCACCCTGCTTAGTAATTTACATTAATATCGAAATTTTGTGACGATAGCGGAGTACAACGAAAAGAATGACATCAAAATATTGTAAATCGGTTTACAACTGGGGCGACAAACACGGAGATTCTAAACCCTTGCATCCGCGCGCGGCAGATGGGTTAGACTATCGGTAGATATTCTTCCTTCACCTTTAAAGATATTTGCATTCGAGACATACTACAACAACCTACGACTGACAAACGACAAAATCTAATCTCATTTTAATCGTATGTCCATGAGAGCGAAGCATAGTAAATATCAAGAACAGATTGTTGGAGGTTCTACAACATGAGCCCATGAATCGGGACTTGCTCTATGGACTTGCTTCCATTCACGGCTTTTGATATATTGTTGCTTTCGCAAGATGATAATTTGGATCTGTGCAGTTGGCAAAGCGCCAAACAGCTGATTTACAAGGCGGGAAAGTAAACAGGTGGTGCCTCTGCCGACCAGACCGACGAGTTTAAATTGCAGATAATTCCATGTTGATTTAGACATGGTAACCCTATTCCTATGATTGGCTGTTATTTTGCAGTGACCGACCCACGAGAATACACTTGGTCAGGGTGAAAAAATTGTCTGGGTTGGCAAATTCCCACAATCACATTGAATATTCCAACTATAATAAACTGCTATGTGCTGACCTAAAATTATGTTAAACATCATCACAAGATAGTGATGACTTTGTTGTTGATGATAATGATGATGATGAAGGTTTATCACGCTTATAGGCATACGCATAAAACTTTTCTTCATTTTCCCTCAGTTTGTATGTGAATCGTAGCGTCCTGTCAGGATCGTAAAGGTAGCGTCCTGTAGATGATCCGAAATCCATTATAATTCACAACGAACCCCAGCAGTGCTACGCCTACCAGACGATTTACAGGCTTATGGGTTTTCAATGTTAATTTATGTAAGAAGGATAATTGATTGAAACATCTATATTCTTATTTCTATAAGGGTTTCGTCTGTTACGTCCCTTTTTCTCTCAACCTACTGAACCGATTTTTAAGATTGAGGTGTCATTTTAAAGCTTAGGATATACCGCAGTCACGAATCGTAATTAAAAAGGTCATATTGTCTCTTGCTTCGCCCCCCTCGCCTTTGATTTATTTCTAGAGGGCGCTTTAAAATGTTGACCAGCTTTTAATGCAAGTTTTTAAATGTGAATTGTAATTTAACAGCTGATTATTGGTTGTTTCAACGGCCTGGTGGTTGTTTCAAGTTCAAGGTTATCTGCTGTTACGCTGCACATCGGACTGTCAACATGCCTAATACGAGTCGGCCAAACACTCGGAACAACAGTGTAAACAGTGACACTATGTCAGTAGATGAAAAATTAAACTTATTACTGAGTGATGTG
The DNA here is from genome assembly GCA_030545055.2 of Neoaliturus tenellus. NCBI lineage: Eukaryota > Metazoa > Arthropoda > Insecta > Hemiptera > Cicadellidae > Neoaliturus > Neoaliturus tenellus. The sequence continues at coordinate 246,483,750 of CM061531.1, read as the reverse complement.
GGTCAAATTAAATCTGATAACAAACAATGCTTAAGTGACATTTCAGAAATTAAGAGTGAAATAGCTACTTTTAAGGACGACATAAATAAATCATTCGATATGTGCTTTAGTCAAATTAAGGAATGTAAGGACATAAGCAGTGCAAATTCAACAGCAATCTCTAAATGTTTAGTCAGTGTTGATAATCTAGAGACTGAAAATAAGGCCTTGAAAAATCGTGTTTCTGAGCTAGGCAAAAAGCTGGCTGCTACTGAACAATACTCGAGAAGCAATTGTTTGGAGATTTCGGGAGTTCCGGAACAAAGTAATGAAAATTTAATTTCTGTCATACATCAAATAGCTGCAGTGCTCAACTTCCGGTTTGATGAGTCGATGGTGGATGCTGCTCATAGACTCGCTAAAAATAAAAACAAGCCTACGGAGCCTCGAGGGATTATTATTAAATTCTGCCGGAGGAGTGACATGGAGGAGATGCGGAGGCGATCACTCGTGAAGAGACCTTTCCTGGCTTCGGAGCTCGGCTACAGCAGCGAGGGGAGAATATATATAAACTTATCACTCACCAAGGAGTCGCGGGTGCTGTGGGCGGAGGTGCGAAATTTCAAGAGCCGCAACAACTACAAGTTCGCATGGATCACCAGCGCGGGCAAGATGTTCCTTCGGAAGGATCAGGGGCATGCAGCTGTTTTGATAAGTGACAAATCCGATCTTGATAGGCTTGTGTAAATGTATATCAGCAAATTTTGTCAGGTATTTATTATGTTTTGCATGTTTAATATAGGCTATATTATTATTATTATTATTATTACTGCACAAAGTTAAACATCACAAAATTGTAATAGGCCTAATTTATTTGTTATTAGGCATGTTTATAGGCTATTCACATTTAAATTTCATTAATTGGTTGCCATTGCATAATATTTGGAAAGGTTTAAGATGCTTAGAATATGCATGGTGTTTATCTTGTCTGCATGTAGCTATTAATTTTTTTTCTTGCAAGTTCTTTTATTGTTTTGGAAGTGTTTTGGTCGGTACATTATTTATTTGCATAGTATATTTATTTACAGTTATTTATTGTTATCTAGTTTTAAAAACATGGTATTTAATAATATAGTTAATATTTATTATCAAAATGTACGTGGTCTGAGATCCAAAACCATTCCTTTTAGATTGGGTATTTTGGAAAGCAATTGGGACATAATTGTATTAACTGAAACATGGCTCAATGATTCAGTTTTCAACTCAGAGTTGTTTACTGATAAGTACCTGGTGCACCGCCGTGACAGATGCCAGCTGAGGACTGGAATGTCCAGGGGAGGGGGGGTTTTGATTGCTGTGTCTTCACATATTAAATCCCGTAGATTACAGTTACTTGAAACAGAAGGTGAAAATATTTGGCTTAAGTTGGAATTTCCTAATAAAAAATCATTAATTATCTCGACAGTTTATTTCCAGCCAAACTGTCCAATAGCAGAATACAATAATTATTTTGAAAAACTTGATTTATTTACTTTTAGGAACGAAAAACTTTTAATATTAGGAGATTTTAACTTACCTATTACGGGGAAAACCTTTGATCTAGCTTTAAATGGTGAAATTTGCAAAAAATTATTGTTTTTTATGAAGTCGCATAGTTTAACTTTATATAATGATGTGAAAAATATCAATGGAAAAACATTAGATTTAGTCTTGTCAGATATTGATAACCTGCATGTTTGTGAAGATGTGTGTCCTTTAGTTAAAATTGATAATCATCATCCTCCTCTGGATATATCTTTTGAAATATCTACATCCGTGGTAAATGATCTTAGCTCTCAAGGTTGTTTTCATAATCATAAGAAAGCTGATTTTTTTGGAAAATAATATAAACAAGTTCTTAAATTTCTTGCTGGATATAAACTGGGATACGGTACTTTTGTCTAATGGTAGGCCTACATGTGCCTTTGACAAGTTTATGGACATATTTATTAAGGGCATGAGCTTGTGTTTCCCGGTTAAAATTGTGAACAAGAAGAAGAAATCAAGATACATCAACAGGAAATGGTTCACAGACGAACATTAAAAAATGAAAAGAAATGTGGAAAGCCTACATGATAAACTACAGTGGTCCTTAAAATATAACATATTTGTAGAAGAAAGTAAAGCAAGATATTCTGAGGCTAGAGCTAAATATAAACGAGCTCTTCATTTAGCAAAAATAGAAGCAAATGGCCACCTTATAAACACTGCTTCTAACAAAGTAAAGAAGGCCTGGGAAATTACAAATGCCTCGAGGATGATTTCTACGGTGCCAAAAGATGACATCACACTCACTGCCGAGAACTTCAACTCCTACTTCATCACCTCTGTTGCTGAGATCACAACCCAGGTGGGACAATCCCTGACAACTGCCATGGATCTTCTCTCCAACAACCAAGGGAAGTCAGCTGTATTCCACTGGAAGCCGGTGTCATGTGAGCAGGTTGCTGATTTTGTGCGTGATGTGAAAAGTAGTAAAAGCAAAGATATCTTTGATATCAGTTCTGAGTTTGCAAAAAGAGTTTTGCCTACAGTGTTGCTTCCTCTTACAGCCTGTATTAACCAGTGTTTACAAACTGGGGTGTTCCCAGAGTCATTCAAACTGTCAAAAGTGGTCCCAATCTATAAGAAGGGTGACAAATCATCCCCAAGCAGCTACAGGCCCATCTCGGTGGTACCAATTATCTCAAAAATATTAGAGAAAGCTGTGAAACACCAGGTATGTGAATTTTTTGAATCAAATTCACTTTTTTCTGAATTCCAATTTGGATTTAGGCCAGGGAAGTCAACTGTGGACGCAGTCGAGGGCCTTGTTAGATCTGTACTTAACAGCTTTGAGGGTCATTCGAGCACTTTTGCCACAATGTGCGATCTTTCCAAGGCCTTCGACTGTGTTCCCCACGAGATCCTTGTTTCAAAATTGAAATTTTATGGAATTAGTGGTGTGGAGCTTCAGTTTTTTGAATCGTACATTACAAACCGTAAACAAAGTGTTTTTTTTAACAACTCGTTTTCTGAGGTTGCGTCGGTGAGTAGTGGTGTGCCGCAGGGATCGGTGCTGGGCCCCCTATTATTTTTAGTCTTAATAAATGACTTACCTTATAGTTTAAGTTGTAACTCCATTATTTTTGCAGATGATACAACCTTGTATAGTAGTAGCCCTAACAGTAATTTTGATGAACTCAGTTTGACAATGTCCAATGCTATGACTGAGAGTAACATTTGGTTCAGAGCTAATGGTTTGTCACTAAACGAAGGAAAAACACAAAGGATATTATTTACTTTAAGCAAAAACCCACTCAGTTTAGAACTTGATGACAACACAAATGTAAAACTCTTAGGTATAGTGCTCGATCCATCTCTTAACTGGAATCCTCATATTCAAATTGTTTGTAGTAGGCTAAGCAGAGTAATTTTTTTGTTGAGACAGTTGCGCAATGTGCTGCCAAAAAACTTTCTTAAAAATGCCTATTTTGCCTTTTTTCATAGTGTTGTATTGTATGGCATTAGTGTCTGGGGGAACAGTCCTCACATTGTTAATGTCTTAAAGTTACAGAAGAAGGCCATCAGAATATTAACGAAATCTAGTTTTAATGCTCACTGTAGACCACTTTTCATTGCTGAGGGAATTTTGACAGTTGTTAATGTTTATATATTCATTTGTCTATGTAAAGTTAAAGTTAAGCTTAATGTTCTGAAGCACAGAAGTGATGGTCACAATCATGATACTAGGCATAAATGGCAGCTTGACTTACCCTTTCGTAGACTAAGTCTGTCACAAAACTGGCTTGATAGTGTCGGTCTGAAAATGTTTAATAGGCTACCTTTATGTGTTCATTTTATGTCCATAAGTAAATTCAAACTCTGTTTGCATAAATTTTTTGTTTGTAGGCCTTTTTATCATGTCAACGAATTTTATGAAGTGCCTTTAAATGATTTTCACCTTGTTTTTACCTAACTAGGCTGTGATTAGCTCGTAGTGTTTTTATTTGTAAATCATGTAAATCTGTTGGTCATAATTTTATATGTGTTTTAAACATGTCACATTAGTATTATTATTGTCACACTTTAAATCTTTTTCACTGTTATCTTTTATTATTGTTAACTCATTCTAGCCTAAGTTAATTTTGTTTAACACTTGATTGTACTTGACGTGGTCTATTACTGTTTCATGTTTAATGACCAAATAAAGAATCTTGAATCTTGAATCTTTGTGCATGTATAACTGTTTTAAAAATTTGTCTTGGGTAAACCTTTTTACTATTAGGAATGTGAATGAGGCTGTCGATTATTTCTATTATAATGTTAATAATGTCATTGAAACATCTGTACCTAAGTCAAAAAAGTTTAAGTCGAAGTTTCCTTCATGGTTTCATAAAGATTTAATGTTTTTAATAAAAAAGAAAGAAAGAGTATTGCGAAAGTACAAAAAATACAAATTTCCACAGTTGTTAAATGATTATAAGGAATTGCGTAGGCAAATAAAAATAGAAATTAAAATAGCTTTTAATAATCATGTAAATATTATCGAAAATAGATGTAATTTAGATCCTAGGTCGTTTTGGAGGGAAATAAACAAGTTAAAAAATGTCAATAACATACCATCTGTGATGACCATTGATGGCAATGAGATGGAGGGGGGAAACAGTATAGCAGACGGGTTTGCTAATTATTTTAGTTCTGTATATGAGCCTTGCCACCTTGATAGCACGGAAATGTCCAGAGAAGCGCTCCGCTCGCCGGTGATGGCTGGCGTCCCCACCATGACTCTTGATTCCGTGACTCACTCAGAGGTATTGATGGCTTTGCGCAAGTTAAAGCCAAAAAGATCTGTTGGACCCGATGGCATTCCTCCTTATATTTTCAAAGCTTGTGCAGATTATTTTGTTACACCTTTTCTCTATATTTTTAATCTTTCTATTAGCAATTCACAGTTTCCGGAGGTTTGGAAGAGAGCAAAGGTCGTGCCTATCTTCAAAAAGGGCCAAAGATCAGATGTGAAAAATTACAGACCAGTTGCGATTTTGAGCTCTCCAGTAAAGGTCTTTGAAGCTATTTTACATGCCAGGTTATTTTTTCACGTTAAAAGCTTCATCAGCCCACATCAGCACGGCTTTTTTCCAGGCAGGTCAATTACTTCCAATTTGTTGAATTTTTCCGAGTATTGTTTGTCAGAACTGGATAACGGTGATCAAGTTGATGTCATTTACACTGATTTTGAAAAGGCTTTTGACCGGGTTAATCATTTGACTCTGCTTTCAATACTTAATTTCTATGGTCTTTCAGGATCATTAATTAGGTTCTTCTCTTCATATTTACACAATAGAATGCAGTATGTTTCAATTAATGGTTTTTCATCTGTCGAGTTTTGTGCTCTTTCAGGTGTTCCTCAAGGCTCAAATCTAGGTCCTCTTCTTTTCACATTATTTATAAATGATATTTCACAGTGCATACTTAACAGTAGATTTCTTCTTTATGCTGACGATTTAAAACTTTTCCGGTCCGTCAAAAATATTTCTGACTGTCTTAAAATACAGGAGGATGTTGACCGTCTATTAACTTGGAGTGATCATCATTTAAAATTCCATGTTGATAAATGTTTTGTAATGTCTTTTACAAAGAAATCCGATCCAAATAAATTGTTTTACAATTATTCTATGAGAGGAAAAACTATTTCTATCAAGTCAACTATAAAGGATTTAGGGATTACGTTTGATTCTAAGTTTTCATTTGCTCCTCACATTACTTCGATTTGCAAATCAGCATTTTCTATAATGGGTTTTATTCGTAGGTCCAGTAACTTCTTGAAAAACCTTGGTGTTCTTAAACTACTTTTCTGTTCATTGGTGAGATCTAAATTAGAGTTCGGGTCAGTGGTATGGAATCCTCATCAATATTATTTTTCTGAAGCAATTGAGAGTATTCAGAAGAAATTCCTCAGATTCCTGTATTTTAAGGAGTTTGGCCACTACACTACAAGTGTTCCGTACAGTGAGCTGTTATATCTGTTTCAACTTGATTCTCTTGATAAGCGGCGGCGAGGGGCTGTGTTGGTGTGCCTGCATAAACTGGTGAGCGGCGCGCTGGACAGTGAGGCTCTGCTATCTCAACTCCAATTCAATGTACCTCGACAAAATTCCCGTTGTCGCTCTACGTTTTCCCCACACTTCTCCAGAACAAACCTTGGTGCTTACTCCCCAATTAATTGCATGTCCCGTGCCTATAATTCTGTGAATCTGCGTACAAACATTGACTTGTTCAATAGCAAGTTGTCATATTTTCGCAAAGAAGTCCTGCATGTATTAAATGATTAATTAAAGCACGATACTTTTTTTTAGCTTTTTTTTTAGCTTATTGTTGCTTTTTTCTGTTATTAGATTAGAACTAGGCATTAGTATTGTTATTCATTGTTATTATTATTGTTATTATATTATTGTTATTATTACTTATTTTTATAATGCATTTAGAAGACTCGTATTGTTACTGTTGTGCAGGAAGACTTGAGAGACTGGCATGTTTTCAACAGTATTTTCATTAAATTAATGCTACAATGTAATTGGGCGTAAGCCTGTTTTGTAGTATTGAAATTCAAATAAATAAATAAATAAATTATCTTCAGATGAATTTTAAAAGCCAGATAGTAAACAAAAATAGATCTCTGTCACTTCATAATCAACATTCACATACTGTAGGTGAGTTTCACTCATACAGAATCACAAAAATGCGCAATTTGCGCTCGGGCCTACTCGTTTTATTTTACATCTGTTGTAATAACAAATACTGTTTTACTAACAGAGAGAACAGATGTTTCAGATATGAAATTTTTTAAATACTTGGGTACAGATGAACACAAATTTTGGTTGAATATCGATCAGTGCCCAATCTCTAGATTAAATATAGTTGTTAATAAATTAGAAACAAAATCAAGCTTTATATATTTTGGACTGTAAAAAATATCTGATACAAACAACCAAAAACAAACATAGGATGAAAACACGATTTTAGAATAGAAATATCTTCAGATATAAGTAACAAATCATTCATGGTCAATAAGATTTAAACCACCATTGACTATGTACACTAACGTGAAACCACTCATATCCATTCTCATGGGCCGGTTTACCATCTTTGGCAAATGTTTAGTTATTTGTTATTAGTTCCCTCAGTATTAATCCATGAACTATTGCAAAAAATACCAAAAAAGTAATAAAATGCTCAAGTTTTTAAGTTGTCATACGTAATGTTAATGTTTCAAAGTGCTCAAACCATAGGAAACGATAGGCAAGCGGGGGTAAAATGGGTATGACATGGTTACCACAACATCCCTATCTATTTTCACTCCATACAACCTATAGCGCCCATTTAGAGTATAGATGAAATTCGGAGCACTGTAATTCCAAAACCCTGAGTTAAACATTTGAAATTTGCAATCTTTGTTTTTGCGATGTTTAAAGCCAAACTAAAATGGAAGAGCTCCGGTTCTTCTTTGGTTCTGAGGTGGTGCTCGTCTACTTTGTTTTTTGGTCCAGCAAAGAAACTGTTGACAGTTGCTCGAAAACTGTGAGCCTACAATATGATGTTGACCCCTAAATGAAACCTTATAATATAATTCAAGGTATACAATTTTCTTAGTGCTATTTTGGTATTGAGATATGCAAATCTATACTGATATAAATTCCAGATAAATTCGTTCCTCACCGTTAATAAACAAAATGACTGCAAATCATTTTAACAAGAAAATCTTTTATGGCGAACTCATAAATCTTTGCTGCTTTCTAACAAAGCGTCTTTTGAGATGGTCCGGAAAATCGGTAGAAACGTCAAGACGATGGCGCCCCGGCAAACGCAAGTTGTTTGTCCTCTGTTGGTAGTCGCGGTGAGACCGTGCCGAGCCGCGGGGCAGGGCACCCAGCGAGACGGCGGCGCGGTGTCAAATTGTATAACAGCCGCCATTATTTCATCTGTGACATTGTTTTGGGAGCCGGTGACACGACGAGTGAGTGATCACGGAGATGACCATAAGCATAAGCGGCGATAAGTCGAGTCAGGCCCGGATTAACACTTTTTGACGCCCTAGGCCAAAGGTCACAATTACGCCCCCCCCCCCCCCCGAAAAAAAAACAAAAAACAATCCGATACATTTACTTATTTTAATTCTAATTACTTTGGCTGTAGTATAAAAGCACAGAACTATTTAATGAAAGTGATGGTTGGCATTTTCGTCACATTACTCCGAGGACATATTTGAAATAAATAACGGAGTTATTGTGTTTTTTCTGCTGAAAAACGATGATTTTGCATGAAAATTAATGCAAATTTGGGTTATTTTAAGAGAAAAATCGCAATAACTCCGTTATTTGTTGTCATATCCTTACAAACTTGGTATCCTTAGTTACATAATTTGATTTGTAAATTTTTTAGTCTCTAGCAAAAGTTTTGAAAAAATTACTGTTTTTTAGATATTTGAGCTTACAAATTTAAAATGACCGCCATTTTTAAAATACACATCGGAAAATAATAATTATTTTCACTTGAAATAAACATTCGTATGATAAAGATTCATGCCAAAAATTGAACTCAATACAACCATCCGTTGTGGAAATAAAAATTAATGTGTGTAAAAAAGAAAATGGCGGCTGTGTGGGTAACTGGCGGCATTTGGACTTTATTACTATGATTTTCATATTTGTTTATGGTCCAGGAGCAATGGTCTAAAAGTTGGTAGGGTAGGGAGTTCTGAAACACCCTGTATAATTGTAATACAGAAATAAATTTAAATCCAGGGCAAAGCAACAATGTCAAGGCAAACCTTACAAGGCGACGGTCAAGGCAAAGGGTCGCTATTTACCGTCAATTAGAGAAATATTTACCGCTTGTCAGGGGCGCTCTTTACCGCTGATCATCACAGGCTTATACCAGTGTACATAGTCTAATAAACTATACAGCCCTATATGTGTAACTGACTCACTGACTGACTGACTCACTTATATGGGATACGAACTTCTGACGTAACGATTTAACCTAGAGACTTGAAATTTGGCATACGTCTAGCCTGAATGGTCAATGTTAAGTATAAAATCTTAAACTTGGAAAATTTTTATTTTTACCTACTAAAAAAATTCAAAATGGCGGATTTCTGAAAATGTAATTTTAGTATTTTGGCTCTAACGGTCAAACGCTTCGTCCTATCTAAAATCTGAGAACAATATTACGATAGGGAATTTAATTATCTACAATTTTGGTCCTATGACTTTTTATCGTATCTCGCACCGTTAAGCCTCCAGAGCGTTTTTAATGAAACCCCGTTATCGGTTTTCAGGCTCTAGTGACTAAACGCGGGTGGTCCTACAAAACATTTTAAAGACAATTTTGATAGATCATTTTTCATATTTTCCCAATTTTTGGCACATAAGTAGAGGTAAATAGTGGGTTCTGGTCCAATAGAGAAATCGTAATTTTAGTCCGGATGAGCTAGAAACTTTAAATTTGGTACACATGTAGTTTGTATGGTCAATACATAGGAAAAATCCCCAAACATAGAATTTTCAAATTTTAACCCCCTCAAAAAATGTTTTTTTTTTTTTAATGGTAAAATCTACACTATGTAAGGCTTTTCTAAATACGCTGTAACTTTTGAACAAGAAGTCCTATCTCAAATCTGAGGGAATACTCATTGTCAGGAATTAGACGCTCTATACAAGTTTAGTCCTGTGAAATTTTGCCGTATCTCACTCCCTTCACCCTTAAAAAGGGCTTACTTTCAAAATTTCCCAATTTTTCCACAAAAATCTCGCTATTTTAAAATTTTTTATTAACTAATATGGCACACGGATGCTTGAACTTTAGTACATATTATGGTATCAACTAGATCTTACCTTTGTGGCAGCCATTAACCAATTTAAATTATAATTAAGTCTAAAAAACTTGAAAACCCCAAAATTCTTAACAATTTTTCGTGTAAAGTGTTTGTAAATTACTTTATTCTGCCAAATTCATATTGATATTTGTTTTGCTAGTATTACATTCTATTGTAAACGTTCTACAAGTTCAGTCCAATGCAGTTTTGCCGCATCTCACCCCCTTCACCCGTAAAGATTGGCGTACTTTCACATTATCGAAATTCTTTCACCAAAATAGCTCTATTTCAATATTTATCGTTTACTTTTATGACACATACATGCCTCAAATTTGGTATAAACTGTGAATATATCTAGTTCTTTCTATAGAAGCAGCCATTGGCTGATTTCAATCCAAGATTAGTAAAAAGACTGTGAAAACACTAAATTATTAACCTTTTTTATGTACAGTTTTTGGTGATTTTGTTAAACCCGGTAAAGATACTGCCATACCGATGTATGTTTTGGCAGCATTATATTTTTTAGATGCTTTTTAAGTTCGGCCCTTAAGATTTTGTAGCATTTCACTCTCTTCGCCCCAAAAAGGGCGTATTTTCAAAATTCTTTCACAAAATTTGAGTTATTTTAATATTTTTTATTTACTGTTATTAACACTTGGATGACTGAAATTTAGCTCCACAAACACACCCTGAGCATTTTTTATAAAATATAAAACAAAAGTATAAATTTAAACTTTAAATATCAAGAGAATATATTAAACTAGCAAACAGCCCGTCAAAAATGACGGGTAGCTTTCATAATGGTTAGTCATGAATTTGATGTTCACTTGAAAATGATCACAGAATTTATTAATACACAGTATTAAAACCAAAATTTTTACATTTCTTTAGCAATGTGAAAAGGACCCTCCGCATATTGTTTGAAAGGTAGTGTCTTGTAGATGAGCAGAATGATATTTTGATTCACCTCAGCCCCCGAAGCTACGCCCTACAGGCTTTGAAAATGTCAATGTTAATCTTATGGGAGAACGATAATTGATTGATCATGAAACAGCTGTTTTAATAACAAATTATAGCAAATCAGGAAGAACAGTTTATGTTTTATCTATAATTTTTTTGAACTAATTTGCTCAAGATCAACTAAATATTTGGTCGAATTTCGACCAGTGGGCCATTTTCTAGTCTTCTATAATAGGCAATCATGTTTCTTTTCCTCCTATTTTTCTCAGCTCATGTGCATTGTAGGAGAAATCTAATATATTATCGCATACCGTTAGAAAGGTATAGTCCTGTGTAGATGAGCAGAATCCAATTCTTATTCTCGTTGGACTCCAGAGCTACGCCCCACATTCTTTTAAAGTTTCAATGTTAATCTTTTGGAGGAAGGAGAATTGATTTAATCATTAGACAGCTGTTGTAAAAACAATGGCTAAAAACAGGAAGAACAGAGGTTTCAGTTATAAAATGTTTTTAAACTTCTTGGGTCCAGATCATCTAAAACTTTTGTCTAATTTCGATCAGAAGGCGATCTCTAGTATATCATTAATAGTTTATAAGTTTAAATAGTTTACAATACTTGCTATATCATATGGTTTTACAATATAGTAGGCATATGAGACTTTACAGAAAAAGATAACGATTAAAGGGTTTTTAATTGTATTTCCATTTAATCCATTCCAGTTGTATGTCAATTAACTTATTGGTACAATTTCGCTGATTTTTAATTTGTCTATTTAATTTGCCAGAATTTGGAATTTGTATCGTATTTGTTAAACACTCGAGTTTTACCAATCTGATTAAGTGTGTCTTCAATCTCTGCTGGTCATTTTTGCCTCCTTACGTTCTTTTTTAATTTTGTTGGATCTACGCAGAGTCAACGTCCCCCATTAGGTTTTGGTATGACCACCATCGCTGAGCACCATTCTGTGTGGGCTCTTCCACAGTGTTTATGCATCTAATTGAACCTTGCTTTCAAGTTCTCACTTGAATTTTTCTCGCAATGGTATAGAAGTACATTCCTAGGTGTACTAAGTGTTGCTGGATTGTCCTCTAAGTCAATAGTATACAGTAGTAGGGTTTTTACCTTCACTAAAACACTATTCAAGATGTTTATTCTTTGCCTTTTGTTTCCACTTCCATCTCCTTTTTTATTCTTGGTATTTCTTATTGTATATTTCAAGACTTATTTCTTCTAGTTCATAGTTCCACATTTCATATTTTTGTACTCCATTGTTCATATCAGTGGGAACAATAAACCAACTTTTAAACATGTAGAATCATAAGCCTACACGACCTTAAAAGGATGAACAATAAGAATACAGTATAAGAAAGTTATGTGACTTAGTTATAATAAAAATTAATGGATTAAAATACGTTGGGAAAAATTTCACAAGCAAAAGATTATGTTTATACATTTCAAAACATAAAGCTCATTAGTTGATAGTTATAAAAACATATGTGTAAACAAATATATTAATAAATAACTCGTAAGTTTAAATACGTAAATTCAATCGTCTATATTAAATAAACTCTCTTTATAGTATAGCAACCAAAATTTTACTAAAGCATCAGCTGTTAAATATTTATTTTACTGCTTTAAAATCCACTGCAACATTACATGTCCCGGATTTAATTTGTATCTGTCAATTATCATAGAATTGAAAAGTTGTATGTTTTGTTTACAAAAATACTCTGTAAGTAGCAGTGGTGTCAAATTGCAATGTAAAATATGGATCACCTGGAGCAGTAAACAAATCGACAAAATCACGTCTTAGATTGGTCTAAATAAGGTCTAATTTTCATTTTGCGGGTTTGTGAGGCATTTTCTGAGGGATACCATATTTTTCCTATCATCTAGGTGTCATAAGAAATCAATTGACACCAAAACGACCTCGATCCGTTCAGTACTTCTCTCTCTAGAGCATTAAATGCACTCTTTTATTATATAAGATGCTTAAGATTTCCTGAACTATTAAAAAAAAAAAGTCAGAGAAGATAAGTATAGAGTTAAGGTGGAGGCCTCAACTAGCCTGTTCAGTTCTTTTAGAACAATTAACGAATTCGGGGCAACCCCCAAAGGGGGCATGGGGGCGGAGCCCCCATCGAGCCGTAGGCGAGTCAATGCTTATACAATGTCATGTTTTCATTTATGCGTATTGGGGGCGCTCTTTACCGGCGGTCGGAGGCGTGATTTAACTCTGACCAAGGGTGATATTTGCCGTCGATTACAGGGCGATGTTTACGGCCAGTCGGGGGCGATGCTCTTGACCGCTAATCAGGGACACTTTTATGGCACATTAGGGGCACTCGTCCCCACCGCGAAGGAGCGTCTCGTATCCAGGCAACTTAGGGGGTCCTCTAGTTCCCTTGAATAATACTTTCTCCTTTCTATTTTGCCGAATATTCTATTTACTCTTGTTATTAAAGAATTTAATAAAAAATGTGAAACCCCCAAAATTAAATTATATTTGCAGTTAAATAAATTTTTTACTGAAACGTAGTATAAAAAAGGCCCGTTTGACGCCCCCCTCTCGGCTGACGCCCTAGGCCATGGCCTAGGTTGGCCTAGTGGATAATCCGGGCCTGAGTCGAGTGAACAAATTTGTCGCAAACTTCTACTTCATTTTTGTGTGTTTGAGAATGAATTTTTTCTGCCAATGATCATTTACATCTTGAACAATATTTGATCAACTGTAGTGGGATTTTATAAATAGGCATATTTTTTGGCACGTTGGAAAAAATCCGTAAATGTTATGGCCATCTCTGCTTCACGCTTCTGACGTTGAATATTGTTCCAAATTGAGGTAAATGCCATAGGAAAGCCTAAACGTTTATTGTTGTTTCTCACGATTTTTACCAACTAAGTATTAATACGAGACCTATTTTCAATGTTGGCATTACAGGAAATGGCTGGATAAACATTGTTATTACTGTATTACTACATGCATAGTAATGTATGGAGAGCCAGTTGTATAGTTGTGGAGACGCAGGAAGTACCCTATTTAGCGGCGGTGTGCGCTGGGACCCTCCAATCTGTCAATGCTTTGTCTCAGTTATTGTTGTAAAACTGTTACTCGTTCGGGTAAACCTCAAAAAAAATAACAATTTTAGTTGTTAAATTTATACCAAAATTTAATTGGAAAACATTTAAATCACAAAATACATCATACTCTGAAATGCATTACTATTACAGAAAACATAGACGGTAAGGTAGAAAGGGCAGCGATATTTATAAAATTGTCACAATATTGTGTCTTCATTACTTTATTAAATAAGCTGTAATAGATTAAAACTTAGACGCAGACGCAACCTGAAGAAATCATTTAGGCCTTTAGGCATCTCACCGGGCCAACGGATAGTGTCTTGGACTTCAAGAGGTTTTATCGACGAAACCTCACCAACAGAATATTGAAGGTTTGGACCCCGTTTCCCTTAGCTAACTTGCTCCAACCTGAATGAGTCTCTAGGGTACTGACCTCCGTGACGAGGGTGCTGTCGTAGTCTCGGTGGTCGTAGTTCCACCCGTGGGTGCACTTAACGGTTGGCCAGGCGGAGTCCGGCGACGGCAGCGCTGAGCCGTTGTGGAGCGACAGCCAGTCGGTCAGGTTCACGTCGTACATGAGGCAGTGGTCGTACTTCCGAGAGCCGTCCTCCTGCACCTGTGAGGGGACGCCGACGAACCTCTGCTGTTCTGGGGTCAACGGGAGACCTCCTGCAGAAGAGGAAAATGTTATAAAAATTTTTGATGACATGGTCTACAAACTGTGTCAACAGTGTGTACAAGTCAATTCGTGAAACTTCATATGGAGCTGTGAAGGGGAAGCTGAAGAATTTCTGCTGTTCTGGGATCAGCGGGACAACTCCTGGAGAAGGAAAATGCGATAAATCAGTGATGGCATGATTATCTAGCAGTCAGAAAAAAAGTGTGTACGTAAACTCCAAAGATAAGGGATAAAAGTCGCCGCTGACCAGAGGGTTCATCGGCGTTCCCTCTCAGCTCCGTAAACCGTTGGATCCATAGGACGTTTCACAAATAAATATATACACTCACACGACGTTTTCACTGCTAGATGATCACGTCAGCACTAATTCTTATCACAACGCTTAAATACCTTAAATACCTTTATTGAAATGGCGACCTAACTCAATAGGTAGTTTAAAGCCAAGTATGAATGAGGGATGAGTGTAGGATGATTGTGGCACGATCTTGTAGTCTTGTTACTGACTAAGGCCGACATTCTCCTTAGACAGGACTATTAGTTCATAGCCCAACAGGCAATGGTATCTAGGGACCTACAGTTTAACGTGGGATCCGAACCACAACTTCAACCTCCCATATACGAATTGGTCTAATTATGAGGATGGTACTTATGGATGAACTAGTATTCACTAGTGCGGACGTTAATTCCCACCAGGGAATATCGCATCCACAAGCCATCGCTCATAACTATGATCCAGAGTTGTTGTCAGCGAGGGAACTGGAGAAGAAGAGCCATGTTATAGGAATTCTTGATGACATGGTCTATGTGTTCAACGATGTTTTAGGTTTGTAAGTGAATCGTTTTTCATGCGAGGGGGGGCGCCAAAGAATTTCTACTCCATTGAAGACAGCGGGAGTCCTAGAGGATGTGAAATGCGTTGGCGATGTCATGTGGCTGTGTCAACAGTGTGTATAAATTTGCAAAGAAGCAGTCCTCTGGACCTACGGGGGACGTCGACGAACCTCTGCTGTCTGAAGTCAGTGGAAGACATCATGAAGGAGAGGAACATGTGATAGAAATTAGTAATGGCATGATGATTTATCTTATTGATGATTTATCTTAATTGGCACAGTATAACACTTATATTATAACAAATTAGATGGTATTTAGTCAATCTTTCTTACAAGAAAAAAATCGCGACCAATTTATTTAGAATTTTGCATTTTATTATTATTGTGTTATTCTTATACTGTATTCCCAGTGGATTAAACTCTTTTTTATACATTGGATATATTTTAAGTACAGTAAAACCAAATTTAGTGCTTAACCATGCAGTACGGTATGTTAAGTATCACAATATTGAGGTACTACAGTTTATAGAGTATATAGAGAAACCCGTGAGTTGAGCAAACATTGCCTTTCAATGTAGACCTACTACATACATAAAGCTTTTCATCATTTTACACGTGATAGTCAGTTATGTGCTATATCAGTTATTGGTTGTTTAGTTTTAAATATTCTTTTGTCCAGTGAACAGTGACAAATTATGAAGCTTCCAACTTCCGTAGTTTTTTTTCGATTTTTGCTTAGACAATCCAGCCTGAAAACCTGAAGATCATGTTCTGGCGACTAAACCTACAACTAACTTTTACACTGATAAGTTCCAGTTCTCTCCAAGACACATCAATTTGCGTTTGACTCGTTACAACGCTAAGTTTAGCATCTGATTGATGCGTTTCAAATGGCATCGCAGTCCTGGACCAAGTTAGCCGAGTCTTTCTCTTGTTATGCGGCTAAAATAGACAGATTATACGGCCTGGAACACGCTGTAAAACACGGGGCGACATTTAACTCCATTCGAGAAACTTCGCGTTATTGTCCGTACCAAACTGTTAAATACTTCCATTAGAGACCTAATAAGGATGTTTCATGAAGTTATGTAAAAAACGTAATATATTTATTTGTAGAACTTAGTGTAAAATTTAATCCGAGATTAAATCAATTAAATGCCAAAGGACTTATAATTCTTTAAATATTCTAGTTATTCCTTACTAAAATGACAATGAAAAAGAAATAAACAACAATAATATTATACTTTTAATTACATTTTAAAATTCTTTTTAATACCATTGTCTAGAGGCTAAACCATATACGTTATACTATAAATGTATAAATGGTAACTAGGAAACATTTGTTTAAAAAATATAATTTTAGCATTGAGCATTTTAAAACAAAATTTAGCTTACTTTGTCATTCTGTTAGGAAAGTAGACACATTTTTTTGCCGGTTTTTAACATAAATTATTCCCAAAATTAATTAATTTCCCAAAATTAAATGAATTCTGCTTTTTTTGCAATCATTAACATTGGAATAAGAGTGTTAACCAAGGCCGTAGCCAGAAATTTTTTCTGGAGGGAGGGAAGGGGAACGAGTGACATGGAGGGGTGGGAGGGGGTTGGTCAGGATCGAGTATTTTAATTCAAGCCAAATTAAACACCCAAAAATCTAATTAAAATATCTTATAAAAGGTAATTCTTATAAAATCTATACTTATTTAATGCACTAAGGGGTTTTTTATGTAGAGAACCCTCCTACGATTCTCAACCGATTTTCAAGTTTTTGGTGTCGTTGATGTCGTTGGATTGGTCTGTAGTTGTTTCCGCCAAAAAATTGATTAAAATTGGACTTAAAATAAGGGCGCCATGTACGAAATTAAATTTGAAATTTTCCCATTACAATATATCTTTGAGATTGTTTTTAGCATTTTAAATATCTGTTAACGTACAGCTGTACTTTATGTAATCACTGATATTCACAATATTGGATTGGTCGGATTTCATTGATTAAGAACTAGTAACTTTTGTATTGTATCAAAATAAATTGCTCGATGTCGAGCAACACGTGCACTAAATCCTAATAAATGTTAGTTCCGTCTATACAAACTAACCATTCGATACGTACTCATTAAGTACAGTTCGTGGGGTTTTATTGGCACAGTATATCTATATATATAATTCCGTAAGCGAATCGGTCCCCACGAAATATCTCGAGTTATAAAAAAGCTAGGGTAACGTGTGATGGCTCATTTTAAAGCTTGAGGTCCAAGGACGCGAGGAAAAATACCAGAATTGGTTACCTGCGCTTCGCCCCATTGATTCAGCTGGTTATTGATGAGATATTTTGAGTCAAGATAAATGCATAGTTACATCTTTTTAAAATTGGCAATGCACTATAAAAAAGGAGAAAAGGGAATCATGAACGGATTACGGTTAGACAAGAGATTTCATCTTCGTGACCCTATCTATGTCATTAAGGAACAGAAGTAGAATGATTGGTATATTCAGCATACATTTTTCTTTTTAAAGTTAAAATAGCTTAGACGTGGCATGGTTGATATAATGGTTAATTGTCTTTACCCAGTGAATGTAGTTTAGTTATTACGTTACTGATTATTTATAGACTATTTGGTAGATAGAGTTGAAGAGGTGAATCGTTTTGTTGAGTATTTATTTATTTTCGACTGAATCAATAAATTTAAATTATTAACATTGGATAACCTCCGTATCAAGAAAATTTGGTTTTGGTTTGATCCATTCTCTGCTTTTTTCTTTACATAGGTCGCAATTAAACAATAAACGCCCGTTATTCCATAAAGAAAGAGAGCTTTTCATATAAATGACAGTGTGCTAAAACTAACAACATATCAATCAGTGTTCTTCGTCATTGACGAACAGTCAAAACAGATGACAATCAAAGTACGAGGAACGTCGGTGGCACGGAGGGTAAGGGGGCATATTGTCACGGGGGGGGGACATGGGGGTAATAGGGAAAACGGTGGGGGCAGAAGAGTTCATACCGAGGTATGTGGAGAGATTGTGGGGATGGCAGCAAAGGGCCATGGGGAGTACAGGGGGTTCGGGGATATGGAGGCAAGAAGGGTACGAGGGGCACGAGGGGTATCGGTTGCACTGGAGACATGGGGTCATGAGAGGCACGGTGGAGGCAAGGGCAACATAGGGGCACAGGGAAGAACGGCGAGCATGAGGGCATGGATAATACGGGGGCATAGGGGACACTCTGGGGAGGCATGGGGATACACTGGGGCACGTGTCAGTAAGGAGGCATGAGCGACATAGCGGGACACTAGAGATGTCAGTGGCACGAAAGCTGGTTGGGAATGGGGGGCACAGAAGAGGAATGAGGGACATAGAGACCACGGGGGCCATGTTGAAGAACTGCGGGCATCATTGGAGAATGGGGGAAGGAACATGGGGGCACAAGATCCGGGAGCATGGGGGTTACTCGGGCTCTAGGGGTGTTGTAGGTACAGGAAATACTGGACCTGAGAATTGAACGGGGACTTGGGGAGGCGTGGGGGACACGGCGAGTGTGGGGGAATGGGGGGCACAGGGGTCCAGGGTGAAGGAGTATACAGTATTAAAGGGCTAATGTTGGATTGAACTATTTTATTTACTTGAATCCGGTTGTATAATAGTGCAATAGCTTTTCCCCCATAAAATAGACTACTGTGTTTTAATAAAGGGGAGATTATTGGTAAATTAGTGATTTGATAACTCTAAAATGTTTCGTCAATATTAGGTAATATTTTATTAGAAAATCCAAACGTTTAATCATACTACAACTTGAGATGAAATAAGAGTAATTGTACAAGGAGGTGATGAATTGAAACTTATTTTTTGGAGACAACATCACCATTTTGATTTTTAGGGGCCTTTGCCCCTACAATCCCCTAGTATTTATTTATTTATGCATCTCTTAATTTGTGTGGAGGGGGGTAAGACCACCGAAACCCTCCCTTTGACTAGAGCCTTATTTTGTTATCTAAACTTTCAGCAAGTCTTTTAAGCGATAAGATGAGCCTAAAACCATTAGACAACTAACTGTAAACTACTTATTTCATAATATGTTAACCTTGTTTATATTCTTTTAGTGGATACAATTAGCCTAAATCAGCTGATAAGGAGCGCGCCCTTCAGGGGGGGGGGGGCAGGGATCCTGATAACCATCGCATTTAGATGCCAACTCCCTGATTGCTGTGTAAAAAAATGGACTTGATTAACCAAAAGTAAGGCTTTTATTCATTCAAAAGTACAGCCATGTTTTGTGTAGAATAAACATAATGTAAAATCAGGTGTTGGCGAATTTCCCTATATGAAATACCCTGTTAGGGTAGGACCCATGTTGATCTAGGTCCGGGACGATGATACTTTTTCGTTTTTATGCCCTCAGAAAACGTATCAATGTTATTGATAAATTTTGGAAAGAATCTCTGATTGATGAAATTTTATATGGATGTGTAAGACCAGTTCCATTTTCATGAGCATGATCGGATTGTGGTAATGGGATTTTATAGGGGTTGTAAAAGGGCTAAAATGAAAATTGGTTTTCGTCCTATCTTCAAAGTTCCTATGTTATCCTTTAGGCATTTTTTGTATCTACTAAATGGAACAAAAATTAACTGACAACTGTAGCCAACGTGTTACATTTTCAACCTATGGTCCAATGAAAACTCTTTGACCTGGCAAGTGAGCGAAGCGAATGAGATTGTCGTGGGGCAGAGTGAGCGGAACGAAAAAGCTCGTTTTAAAGTTTACCGCGAGCAAATGCTCGGTCCTATCGGAACTATCCTATACTCTTATACGAGCAATGTTTGCTTGTTTGCTTGTTTGCTTGCTTGCACAATTATCTCAAAAACGGCTCCGACGATTTCCTTCAAATTTTGGAATAAACTTAGTTTTACCTTAAAAATACGATTGAGATGGGTCTCGCCCCCAGGGAAAATCTAATTTTGCTAAAAATTAAAGTTTAAAATTACAAAATTTTAACATTGGGCTTATGGGTTGCCATGTTGGCAACGAATTAACAACATATAAACAAGAAGTACATTCAGAACTTCATATCACCTGTTCCTTCTTTTCCTATACTTTCACAGATGGCTGCCACTCATTCTGATATTTAAATTTACTAATATTTCACCGAGCAACGCTCGGTCCTCCTGGTACTTTAGTTATTAATTCCGAATTAGAGATGAAAGTTTACAAACAAAATAAGTAAAAAACATTTTTTTTAAATAGCAGGAAACAAAGTATAAACATCAATTATGAATTGGCGCCAGTTGAAACAACATCATTCCTCCCATACAATCTTCAACCAATCCCAGAGCCGTCATCTCTATTCTGGGCCCTATCCTCTGACCTATCGTACAACTAAAATAGTGATGCTGCTCCCTTTGTCTTATCTACTTTGTTATTAATTAATTCAAAGAAGGTTACTTTAACAATTTTATAAACTGGACGTCATATGTTAGCTCCAGGTTATGTTTTCAATTATTGAATCTGTAAGTTCTGGGGAAATGATCCCAACGACGTAAAGGCATTTCTTCATGGTTTTTTTTTTAAAGGAAAAGAAGTGTTCGGAATCTGTACACAATACCCAACCCATAGCCCGTGGCCCGTGGTAATTCAACTAATTCGCTTTACCTTCTTCTTCAATCATCCAATTAAGAGAGTCATCGCAATGGTTTACGAAAATAATCTCCATATAAATTTTAATCCATCATTTTCTCAAACAAACGGGTGTTACCATTTATAGTACCCGTTAAGGTTTGATACAGTATAAACAATTAAATAAAGATAGTTCTAGGATTTTCTTCAATTTTAGATTTTACATATTTTTTGGGACAAATTGCATAGCCCATAAAAATTTAATTGAATTCTGACATTATTCTTATTCTCAAATTTACACAAAGCAGGCGTCACCTTAAACCCTATCTTCTTCTTCTACTATATATTTGTCAAATACCACTGACTCACGTATCAACGCACAGCCTAAACTACTAGACCTAGAACCTTGAAATTTTGTATGGACGTTCCTTTTAGGGTGTAGGCATCCACTAAGAAACGGTTTTTGAAAATTCCTTAAGGTCTCCGCCCCACACGTCTTCAAAGTTACCATGTTATTCTTATGGAAGCAACATTTTTGTATTGGAACATATGCTTACATTAAGGAATACTAGGAATACGCTCCGATGTCCGTCCCGTACGAGAATTTTTACTCACTTTTTAAGTTATTATAGGTGACGCTTTTAATGATTCTTTTTTTTAGGGAGAGGTGAGAAAAATGCATTACGCACACAGGTGGCAAGCCTGTAGTGTGGGGCTCCCCTAAAAAACGGGTTTACCTACTAAAAAAACCTCCTCTACTCTTTAGGATTCTAACCTGGAATTGTTTATCACATTACGTCCCACTAGGCCTAAATTTGGCTAACGCCCGTGGGGCTCACTCCTTATCCAGCCACTCAATCAAGGCCACTTCGCGGTCCAGATCGGGTTTCTTTTCCACGAGGGTGCCCCGGACGAACTGTGATAAACAATCCCAGTTGTCCTCATCCTCCAAGATCTTTTGGCAGACCGAGTCCACCGAAAATGCACCAAAAATTTGTGTGGCCTTCAGGCGGGACCCTTCCCAACGGGGGCAGCGGAAGAATGTATGTTCCGCATCGTTGGGAACGCCCGGGCAATAAATGCAGTCCGGTGAACCGGTCTTGCCTGTCCGGTTCAGGTACGACCGAAAATAGCCGTGAATTGTCAAGAATTGGCCGCCGTTCCACCCATGGTTGGACGTGCTTAATAAGTCGCGCAGTCCATCGTCCTCGGGTGTCGTGCTCCCAGCTGTGTTGCCACTGCTGGAAGGTTCGGGAGCGCTCTTCTGTTCTTGCCGTGTCCTTGCCAATCTCGCCTTGTCTCTGATAAATTGTCTTCCTCTCTCCTGCCAAGAGCTTGACAGGGATAACTCCGGCGACCACCAGGACGGCAGGCTCGGACACTGCCCGGTAAGCGGAACACACCCCGAGCGCCGCTCGACGTTGAACTCGGGCGAGTCGCAACCTGTACTACTCTTTATCGAGAGCGTCTGCCCACACCTCTGAAGTGGCTCGTGCTCCATAAAGAAGCACGAACTGAACCGCGGACATTAACAGACGTCTTCTGCTGGATCGTGGAACCCCGACATTGGCCATCAGCCTACTAAGGTAAGTGACTACCTTAGCGGCCTTGCCCGCCGTACGGAAGATCTGATCCCTCCAGCTTAACTTGGTGTCCACCATAATCCCGAAGTACTTAGCAGCACGAGTTGATTGGACCACCTCCCTTCCCACTCGGAACAGAACGACGGTGTCTATCCTCTTCTTCGTAAGGATCACAATCTCCGTCTTACGGAGAGCAAGCGAGAGACCGTGATCGGACATCCATGTGTTGACCACACGCATGACTCGGTTCAACTTTAGTTGGGCCAGCTCAACGTTGCGTGCGACAATGAGACCTGCGACATCATCGGCGAACCCAACCAAAGTGGTTTCCTCAGGCATCTCCGACCTAAGGAGGCTGTCATAGACAACGTTCCAGAGATCCTGGCCGAGTATTAAATCTTGTGCGGCACCAGAAGTGACTTCCATCGTCCACTTTCTGTCCCTTGTGTCGTAAATAAGGCTTTGAGAGCGGAGATAATCCTCAATGAGTCGCAACAGATATGCAGGAACGCGAAAGGTGTTGCGAAGCGCATCCAACATATCGACCCACCTCGCCGAGTTAAAGGCATTCTTGACATAAGCGTAACAAGAAGCACTACTCAGCGAGGGAAATGGTTGTGGCTCTCGGCTCTCTTCACAGCTCTCCATGGACTTCGGTGATAGCGTCAATCGTTGACCGTCCCTTTCTGAAGCCATACTGACGGGGGCATGAGTCCCCGGCAGCTTCCACGGCAGAGGTCAGGCGGGAACGACTTCACGAACCAGCTTCCCAGCCGTGTCCAACGTGTAGAAAGGCCTGTGGGACGACGACAGCTCGGGATCACCTTTGCCCTTGCTGATCAGTACAAGTCTTTCGGGTTTCCATAGGGAGCCGGAAACACCCCTTCTACCAAACAGGCGTTGTACATTCTCAACAACAAGTCAGCATTAATTGAAAATACTTTCCTTAAAGCCTCGCTGGGAACTCCATCCGGGTCAGGAGCCTTGTTGCTCTTTAGGGAGAGAACGGAGGTTTCCATCTCCTCGAATGTGAAGAGTGGAACGTCATCTAACCGTCCAAAGCCAACCGGCGTACATCCTAGGCCTAGCCTACAAATAAATACATACAAAGAATGATTTTAGCTAAGACCTCAAAACAAGCAAGTAACTTAATAATAATTATGCTTACAATATTAAAGGTAAATAGATTGTAAATAGATTAAAGGTAAAGGTAAATAGATTTAAAGGTAAAGGTAGATTGTAGAGCGAAAAAACAATTTAAAATCCATGATTGCAAATTAATAAAAATCAAGTAATGTAAGTATTGTAGAATTACGCTTACTTAACACTTAATGCATATTTTGTTACCTGAGACATAGTCTACAATGGCACAACACATTCTAATTAGTTGTTCAATTTAAATCTTTCTCCCAAATAGATATTAGTTGTATCCCATAAATTAGTTAATCGCATAATTCCGTACGACAGCAATTCATTCTACATCAACATGCCTATCTTTTGGTATAATTTATAACTTCAACAAGTAAACATCAGTGTTGATCTATTTAATTTAACAATTAGGTCTGTCAAAATATCAATTAAATTTTATTTAAAAACGTAACATAACGGCGAGCAGATATAAACAAGAAAAGGTTATGTTATTTTCAGCATACACAGCGTCAACTCAGCTGCGATGGGGAAATATAAACTGATCATAGCAACTACATTAGTCAAATCATGTAGCCTAAACAACTAAAGTTCTGTCAAAAATTCCGGAAAATTAGCTTTTTTAATACTTGAAAATAATTTCTCGATTATAGTTTATTACCTAGTTTAAAATACTTAAAATCTAACCTGAGAATTTCAATGAAATCAAATTAGTAATAAAAAAGCTTTTTGGGGGTCTAAAATTCGCCTAAGTGAAATTTAAAGTCGATCGATTCAATCATCGATTCAAGTCATCGATTTTATACTCTATGTTCCATATAGTAAAAATTCAATTAATTTTGTAAACAGCTGTTCTGATTCAAATTATTGAGGGGAGATTGGTAATGAGAAACTAGAGGATAGTTGCGGCGAGTGAGCTTAGCGACCAAGCTAAACCTGACGGGGAGTGATTACTGACTGACTCATCATGAAATCTCAGGAACTACCAAACGTATTTACTTGAAACATTAAACACAGGTTCGTCTTGCCTCTTAGGTGCTCACTAAGAAATGATTTAACAAAATTCCTTCAGGGCTCCGCCCCACAGGCCTTCGAAATTTTAATATAACGCTATCTGCATGGCCAATTTTAAATACGAATTAGGAAACCTGCACGGTTGAAATTTGGAGTGATCTTTTTTTCTTAGGTGCTCAAAAAAGTGCTTTAAACATCCCTTTTAGGGCTCCGCCCCACAGGACTTCAGAATTACTTTAGGGCCTCCGGGGTCGATATTTGACATGGACGTTTCTCTTTGCTCATGGGTGCTCACTAAAAAACGGTTTTCAAATACAGTTTTCGAAGTTCTTTAGGACTCCGCCCTACAGGACTTTAAATTACTTTAGGGCTTCCGGGGTCGTTATTTGACATGGACGTTTCTCTTTGCTCATGGGTGCTAAGAAAACGGTTTTGCAAACACAGTTTTCGAAGTTCTTTAGGGCTCCGCCCCACAGGACTTCAAAATTACTTTTGGGCCTCCGGGGTCGATATTTAACATGGACGTTTCTCTTTGCTCACGGGTGCTCGCTCACTAAGAAACAGTTTTTCAAATACAGTTTTCCAAGTTCTTTAGGGCTCCGCTCCACAGGACTTCAAAATTACTGTTGGGCCTCCGGGGTTTAAATTTGAATCGGACGTTCCTCTTTGCTCATAGTTACTTACTAAGAAATAATTTTGAAAAATTTCGTTTAGGGCTCCACCCCATAGAACCTCAAGATTACCATGGATTTTAGGGGGTATAAATTTAACGTGGATGTTCCGTTTTGCTAATAGGTGCTCACTACGAAATGGTTTTGTAAATATAGCTTTTGTAGTTCTTTAGGGCTCCACCTCACCTGACTTCAAAATTAATCAAGGGCCAACGTGTTTTAAATTTGACATGGACGTTCCTTTTTGTTCATAGGTGATCAATAAGAAACAATTTTGCAATTTTTTTTAGGGCTCCTCCCCACAAATTCTCAAATCTACTATAGATCCTACGAGTTGAAATTTAACGTAAAGGTTCCGGTTTGCTAATAGGTGTTCACTAAGAAACAGTTTTGCAAAAGTACTGTTTAATCAAGGAATCTAAAATAAATA
Organism: Neoaliturus tenellus; assembly: GCA_030545055.2. Lineage (NCBI taxonomy): Eukaryota > Metazoa > Arthropoda > Insecta > Hemiptera > Cicadellidae > Neoaliturus > Neoaliturus tenellus. The sequence continues at coordinate 246,457,868 of CM061531.1, read as the reverse complement.
GGTTCCTTTGTGTTTAATGTTCTTTAGGGCTCCGACCCACATGTCTTCAATATGACTGTAGAGCCTACGGGGTTGAAATTTGACATGGTCGCTCCTATTTGCTCATAGGTTAGGGCCTTTTCTATTTAAGAAACCTTTTCTCTCTAAGAACAGGTTTTGCGAAATTCCTTCAGAGCTCCACTCACACTACTTCATTGTTCCAATGTCATTCTCAAGGAAGTAGATTTCGTTGCTCTTCAAAACGATTGTATTACCTATAAAATAAATTCAATCACGGGCGAAGCCGGGACGGGCAACAGCTAGTTCATTATATCAGAAAAGAATGGAAGGAATATTTCCTTTAATTACACAATGTACGAAAACAGCACTTTCTCTATACAAGTGCATTGGCGAGAGAAATTAAAAATGAACATAAATAATCCAATTTTATTTTAACATCAATCATAAGAAATGTATAATCATAATGGGGTTTCAGATCGCTCACACGTCTGTTGTGGGTGACAGGTGAAAGACCAAAAGGCGACACCATACAAAAACAGTACTGTCGTGTGAACAGCTGATTGGTGTAAAGGCTGATTGGCCTCTTGACATCCGGTGTGTCCTCATTCAAATGAGAGCGAAAGTAAATCGCTGAACTAGTTGCTGATAGTTATAAAAAAGTCTCTACACTTATAACTAGGGATAAACATTTGGAGAAAAAAAAACGATGATTTAACATAAATTGCTCAGAATTCTCTTTTCTACATTTGGTTGCAAATTTAACTTGGGTTGAAGCTCGATACATACATTTTTTTACGAGAGAATTTGGTCAAATAAATTGCATTTCCGACCAATATTTTGTAATTTTCTTCCTCTAACTGACCGAGAGGTCAAAAACAACAAAAACTATAACAAAAACAAACACTACGCGTATGCTCAATAGGCCTAATTATGATTTAAATTCAGGTTTGCCGATATTCCGATTACAAACCTTTTTGTATTTGTAAGATAGGGCACTTTACTTTTCCATCCCCTAAATAGCAACAATTTAAAATGAGTTGCATATAGGTGGACTCAACTCAAAATCGGCTTAAAGTATTTTATACAGTTTTAACAGCTATTTTGGGGATAAAATAAACAGTGGGTTGGGTTTTATATTGGTTAAATACTTTTTGTATAAAAATCATACTTAAAAACTACAATATTTTACATTGGTCTTTTTATTTGTCACCTAACAAAAAACAAGTAAGTAAACACAAGAAGGGTTAGAAGAATCTTAAAATAAAAACTCGCAGGTCACAGAGGTATTAACTTTTTTTTATTAAATACTAACCTTTGACATATTACAGTAATAACATTCATTTTTATTTGAATTGAAAGTGAAACCTAGCATAAAACCTACAAGACTATATGAATGGGGACGAAACCCCTTATACTTTGTCATGGTTGGGAACACCATTTAGTGTGAAATGTTATGAGAAAAAACTATTTTAAATTTTTTTTGGTAGAGTTAAGTTAGTTAGGGCTATTGATCAACGATTTTTTCAAAATTACGTCAAATAGCCTAAAAATATTTAATAGCAGTTTATGAAAGTATACTTGCAGCAATCACAAAAAATCTATTATTCGTTGTGACCCTGGACTGGAATGTATTAATAATGGAATAAAATTACCTTGTCCAATCACTGGTTATCAAAAGACGTCGTTTCGTTCCTTAGAACTTCATCAGGTCCATATTATGCAACTACCACATAGTCCAATGTATTATTATATTATGGTTTGTCAAATGATTCAATAAAAAGTTGTCCCAGTCACTAAAACTAAAAGTTGTCATATTTGTGTCAAATAATTTAGTCAAAGTTGTGACTGGGACAGCTTTTTATTGAATCATTTGACAAACCACAATGTAATAATAAATTGGACTATGTGGTAGTTGCATACTATGGACATGATGAAGTTCTAAGGAACGAAACATGCCATCTTTTGATAACCAGTGATTGGACAGGGTAATTTTTTTCATGAAAAAAATCATGCCTAATAGTATCGTACTACGAGAGCTACACAAGCCTACTTACCAAAGAGTACATGCTCTAGAGCGGGGAGCCTGCACCAGTGGTCAGGGGAGGCGGAGACGAACACTTGGCTGAAGGCGAGGAAGGCGGCCGGCACGGTGGCTGGGATGCAGAGCAGGTAGTACATGACGAGCTGGTACCTGCCCCGCTCGCCGATCTGCACCAGGACATCGTCGAAGTCCACGGTAGACATGGCACTTCCGGTCACATCACCATCGGAGAGGTCACGAGAGTCTAGGCTAACGCTGGCTTCACGGATATACCGACGATTTGTAGGACCATGGTCCACAGTGATCAGGAAAGTGGAAAACACGTCAGAGAGTCTAGGTCAACACTGATTCCACTGGGGGAAACGCTTCTCTAAGGATCATGATCCATAATGATCACTAAAATAAAACTACATTTGAACGGACAGGTAATTTAAGGCTAGGTTAACACTGGCTCCATGGAAAAACAAACGTTTTTTAGGATCATGATTCACAGTACCTAATAAGAAAACTGGAATCGCACCACGAACGTAGACGTCGCAAAGGTCTCTGTGTTACTGCTTTCACAGATCTTTTGTATTTCACTGGTTTAACTGATATCCTTAAGATTCCAGTGCACATCATCCAAAGTGAACAGCAACTTAACTGTTGTACGGTCGTAAACTATTCAAGTCAACGCACTATAAGCAATGCTTCACAAGTCGTGTATAGGTAAACTCGGGATTCACAAACACCCTCGTAATTTTAATGTCCATGTTCCGTAATGATAGGAAAATGTTAATGAATCATCCCTAGACAGTTCAAAAGAGCCAAGTGCATTTTGGCTTTGTAGTCGATCATATAAGTCAAATACATAAGGAAAGCCTCCAGGGCGAATTCTCATGCTGATGATCTTTGTTAAAAATCATGATTTAGTTTAAAATATTTCTTCAGTCTTAAATTTTATTGTGTTATCAAATATAGTTTTGAAATTTTGAAAGACTTTCATTCACATTTTATCTTTCTATCGTACAGAAAATAAGATCCAGTTCGAAAAAAGAGGCGAGCTTCGTTTCTTCAAAAATCTTCTTTGAATCCAAGTTCGTCCAATAAAATCTTGTTTTCATTCTTCAAGTCCTGAAAAGTACATGTATAAATTAATATCATGAAAGGGCAGGTAAAAGATAATAGACTCAACTTTAAAACACTTGTCTTGAGTCTTTACAATACTTACTGCAATGGGGATAACAAATGAAAACTCATGAAATGCTACCTATTTTACACACTTGAGTACAAATTTTTAAGATCTTATATTGCTATATTCAAATTAATGTTATAGAGTATGAATAATTTTTTATCTGTAAAATTTGTTATTCTATATAATTTTGATGAGATAACACAAACAAACCATAGGCGCAATATTATAACTTTTTGTGATTTTTATTTTAAACTTGTGTAGCTTGTGGGTGGTAAACTCTTGCCACCCAGCTCGATCAAGATGCATATCAGTTCGATCGACTTACAAAACTAACATTGTCAAAGTTTCTCTTCATAATGGCTGAAAAAAACTGTACGTCATCATGAGATTAAAAGTCAGTGCATCGTCACTGAATGCTACAATAGACCTTAAAAAACACTCACCAAACAATGAATATTGAACGCTAAATCGTAAGTTTTTTAAACTCTGAAAAGAACTCATATTATTGTAAATATCATACACTCATAAGATGTCTCAAGTTAATATTTTGTCTTGTCATTTTATAAACAGGAAAAATGCGACATATGTTGAAGGACAATATATGTCAACAAAATAGTTGAAGGAATAAACTCTGCCAAATTCCTTGTAGTTGTTTCTGAAATAAAAACCAACTTAATATAGGCCTATGCAAACAAATAAAGTTTATTAATATTTATGTCTTATTTTTTTCTGCAAGTGCATGTTGTGATATATAAATAACGCATTTCCACGAAACAGCTTTATCATAAGGTGGAATTTCCAAATTTTACAGTTTCAACAGTGCAATTATTCAAATAATCTATCAATTCATTGTGATATTAAACATTCTAGTAGGGCCTATCTCAACCGTTCATCTAGGGATCAAGGTGGAGAGATAGTGAAACTGACAGCTGTATGATACAACCACAACACAGAGTCTGTCGGCGCCGCCGTCACAACTGATAAACCTGACAAGATCAACCGCGAGCCCAGTAATCCGCTGTGATAACTGATAAGGTCATACGCCTGATGTGATAAAGGCAGGGCCGATCCGACCTGTCTCGTGGGTTTATCTGAGTAGGTTACGTTTACAAATGTGATAACAAGAAAATCTGTGCGAAAAATGTTGATCTTCCTAAGGACGGTTCCCGAACCTGGGAATTGTCTTCGATATTGTTCACTGATTAACATTGACAACTCGGATTTGACCTGAATTTCCAAAAATATTTCAACGGGATTTGTGATTTCTTAATTTTTTTCACAAGTATTAAAAATGACGCTGTGTATGTTTTTTGCTACCACGGGGGTGTTATAATCAAAAAATGCTATTCCACAAATTATGCTTGTACAGACCTTGTACAAACCGTGTCTGATACTATCATAGTTCAGAATTGAATTTAGTTTTTTTTTTTTTTTTTTTTATAATGGCCCTTTAAGCTCCTAGAGAAGTGATTCATTGTGTTTTTCTCATTCGATTCAGGTTTATACCCATTGTTTCTTTTTGGTCAATAATATCGAGCGGGCAGATTCGGTCACCCTTTTATAAAGTTCCGAAGGAATCATCATGTTGTGCTATTTATATATTCATCATGTTACGCATCATGCTATTCCCTTTTTTTTAAGAAAAGAAGTTGGCGGACCTCTTTTTGCCTTACTTTGTCCCGTCCACATAGACTATTGATCTGTGCGTGGATCGTATTAGACAAAGTAAGGGGATGTGCCGCTACAGTACAAGGTGAGAGGTACTGATAAAAGTCACTGGCAGAACTCACCCACGACATCGCTGCCATGGTCTCGAAGTCCGGCGCGCTAACCACTACGCCACTAACTCACCCAAACAACAATTACAACATGATCTTCCCCTTCTAGCGGAAAAAGACTTGCCTTTGTAACAATGCCAAACTCATCCGTTCTTCTGGGTTACCTGCTCCAATCCATTCACACTCGAATCGTTATACACATTTATTGTTTTTCGTAACAAATAAACATGTTTTAAAACTATCATCAGTAATTTTTTAAGCTTGTAGCGACCAATCAGAATAGCTAAAACTAGTAACTAAGGAAACGAGAGTAAAGTATGGGATGGTTGCCAAGGAAACGGCGGGAATTATGGGTAAAATGGCGCAAATCAAAAAGGGACACAAAATTAACATGTGATGAGCACTCTATATCTATTGAACCTCGTTGGGTTTTTCGAGTCAAAACTAAACTTCCAGTTCACCTCGACATGTCAAAAACCGGAACTCCATTGTTGCTGTAACAGCTGATTGTATCTACAACAGACTAATACCAGAGACCACCCAGCGGTACAACATTTCTAAACCCATAAGTGGGAGTGAAACGCACTCCGTTTAAAGTACAATGCTACTGATGCCTATTCTTTTCGGTTGGCTAATCACGTATGTATTTATTCAGAGTGGATCATTAACTTCTGAATGCTAAATTAGGAACAAAGGCGTGTTTGTATTGTGGTTTCTGGCTAGTTTGGTATTGTGCTAGTATTTGGTTCGTGATTTCATGAATGTTCATTCTGGAACTAACCGAAATTCTACTGAAAAATTCAACAGCAATAGTACAATGGTAACTTTGTGTATGTCCTAAAAACAATAGTAGTTGTAAAGTAGGTAACGTTTTCAGTAATGAAACATTCAGGAGGCAAGCCAGGTGCGCTCCTCCAATATCGCGAACGTATTCTGAAAGAAAACCAACTTTATTTAGTACAGTAATTTAGTACAGTATTTAGTAGTAGGGTTTTAGATCGGCAACTGATGTGCATTCCCAAAAATTTGATAATAGCTTCTTTTAAGCACTATAATTAAAGATCCGATGAGTCCCCAAAAAATAAAGTTGTTTTTCACCTATAAAACCACTTTTCAAAAAGGCGGTTTTTTGGTAATGGGATACATTTTGAAAAATTTAGTACCTGCATTTCGCAATATAATGTTGTGACACCGCCACCGATAATTTTTTAATGGGAAGTAGTTCATTATGACCGGTCGTTAATTTTTGGCCGCCATCTTAGATCCGCCACATTGGATGAAAGTTATTTTTTTGTAATATAAAGATAGTGTTGGGACACATCATTTCAAAGTAGATTTTTACGCTGATTACAATACCGCAATCCGTTTTTGAAAATCTTGGTTCGTTTTAAAGATACACTCAAATAAAAATTCAACCCTTATGAATTTATTATGGACATTTCGAACTTTAAATTTATTTTGCATTATTTTTCTTTTATATCTAGTTCTAATTGAGGAATTCTTTTCATTGTGACCTTAAAATACTCAGTAATATTCCTGGCATTAATTAAAGCAATTCTTCATTCGATTTGGAGGATATTGAGACGAGTTATATCCTTCTATTTCGTAGAAACTTCAATTTTTTTTAAATTCGCTCTTAGTTAAAGATTAATATCCCAAGTTCTAAGTAAGACACAAAGTTAGTTCTGGTCTTAAAACAACTAGTACATCAATGTCTTTAATTTGAGTTATTGACCATTGAAATTCGTTGGATATTAAGTGGCTTATAACTGTCTAATCAACATAAAATTTATTGGTTCCTGAAATTCGTCTTCAGTTAAAGACGTACAACTCAAGTTGTAAATGAGATTCAAGGTTCGTTTTGGTCTTAAATTACACGGTACATTATTAGCTTTAATTCCATATATTGATTGTTAAAATTTGACACGTTTAAGATGTGATATTATACACTTTTCAATAAAAAATATTTCCATTTCTGAAATTTGAATAAAGTTTAAAATTTACAAACCGTTTCAAACCAAGCCAATTCGAACGAACAAAAACTCTAAAGAATCCCATTGATCCACTGAGTGATCTGATACCAAAATTAACAACCTATCTCAATTAGAACAAGATATATGAGGATAAATAAGCAATAAATATGTTCAAAATTTGAAACGTCCATAAGAAATGTATGGAGAAGAATTTTAATTTTCGTATATCTTTGAAACGGAAAAATATTTTCAAAAACGGATTGCGGCATTGTAATGAGCAAAAAAATCTACTCTGAAATGATGTGTCACAACACTATCTTTACATTAGAAAAAAAAACAACTTGTATCCAATATGGCGGATCCAAGATGGCGGCCAAAAAATAAAGACCGTTAAAAATAAAGTATTTAGTACCCAACAAATATTGGAGTTGGTCCCACAACATAATATTGAGGCGATGCACGTAAAAAATGAAAAAGGGAAGCTTTTTTCAAAATTTATTTCATTACAAAAGAACCGCCATTTTGAAAAGTGATTTTATAGGTGTAAAACAACTTTTTTTTTTGGGGACTCATCAAATCTCTTTTTCTAGAGCTTAAAGGAAGGTCTCCTGAAAATTTCATGGACGCACATCAGTTGCCGATCAAAAGGTTGTTTTTGGCCTTATTTTACTGTACTATATTAGCAAGTTAGCAAGTTGTGAGATTTTTAAACAACGATTGTTAGAAAAAATATAGTTTTTAATACTGAACATACATTTTTTTCATTATATGATGTGTTATACTTTCGTATCATCTACAAGTGCGTTAATTCAGGAACGGGTTTTGCTGCCATAGGGTTTAGTTATGGGTGTCGAGAGTCTATTGCTTTAACATACTTCTAGGGATTCGAGCATAGAAACTTCTATATTATATAATGAACTTTAGAACTTCTATATATATTTTAATAAGTCACGCGTAATTAATAATAATAATAGGCTAATCATGAAACGTGACAATAAAAAAGTATGAAAATAGAGAAAAAATAAAGGGATAAAAACAGGTACAGTCAAAGATCTATGCTCTGCATTTGACTCAGCCGATTAGAGGAAGGCCCTCTGGTGTGACATGAAGAAATGAGAGGTCTTTTGACTTCAATTTTATAGAGACTGTACTTTTATAGACACAGTAGGCCTATTTGCATTTTTTATTGATATTTGTTCTTTTGAAGTCTCAAATACGATTTTTATGGCACTTTGAGTGATTTGTGGTCAACAAAGGACTACTTGCTGAGAGACGCACAAGCTTGAGTCACTTGTCTAGTGCCCCACTTCACATGAATGCGGGTCTATGACGTACTAGGCCTATGACTAGTCTGATAATTTTAAACACAATTTGTGAGTTTTAAAAGAGTTATTTTGAATGTGTACCAACCTATTACTTTTTATGTTTAATTTAAAACAAATAGTGCAGTATTTAAAAATTTAAATTACTAATCCAACAAAAAATAAATAAATACAGCAATAATAAACTGTAGGAATGTTGCTGAAACGTTTTATTTGAGTACAGTGAAGCATTTTCCCGTTAATAATTAACCATTTTTTTGTTTTATTCCCCGGTCTATACAACTAACGCTAACATTACACATTTTTAATAAACTGTTAATGAAATTAAAAAAAGAAAAAAAACACTTTATCAATTCAAAATTTTTAACAAGTAGTTGTGGCTCTATAAATATCTTGGTAAAATTTCTTTAGTCGTTACGTATTACAACGTCATTAACAAATAAAAAGAGGATAAACAATTAAAAATAAGAAACAAAGTTAGTTTTTCTTATACATGCTTTTTCCAAACAAAGTTACTTTTTCTCCCAAGCCGCAGGATGATCAGAAAAAGTGTTTTATACGTTAGTTTTTGTTTAGTTTTTTAAACATTTTTTGTTAAATTAACTAATGTTTGAAATTTATTTAAATTTATTAAACTAACGAATTTTTGTGTAAAAGATCGAGGGCGAGAATAGTTAGATATAAAAGTAGTATACCGTACTAAATTTTTTATTTAGATTGGTTAGTTTCTGGTCAAGAATAAAAAAAAGTTAATAACCCCCCCCCCCAACGTTAGTCATATGAGAAATCAACAAAATCAGACTTATTTACTAACACTACACCAATAAAATTTTAATGCATTCAATATCTTAGTTGTGAATACTATAAAAATAACTAAATAAATAAGAACTAATCCCCGGCATACTGACAACGTTCCATCGCGCTTGGTCTGCAATGTATAAGTTGACCGCACAACCGGCAATAAATAAACATAAGGTCTGTATAAATTATTAATCGGTGAAATCTGGTAGATGGGCTAGCGGGTGAAATTTACACTTTAAAATTAATTCACTTCAGCAGACCGCCTGCTGCTTTCTCAATTACTTTAAAATGAAATTTGACAACCCTCCGTAATCAGAAGTTAAGATTATAAATAATAATTTTAAGGTATCTAATTAGTAATGTTATCGTACATCCATGTACTAAATAATATACTTCAAGTATATTATAACGCAGCAAAAACCATAAAACGAAACAATATACCGTATCAGAAACGGGAGGCGATCAAACTTTGAAAATTAAAACCATGATGCAGAAATGCACTAACTTCCGAAATGTCCTAACTTGAAAGGCATATTGCTCTGAAACTAAGACCTATATAATGATGTATATGAAATGTGGCATTGGCAAATGAAATCCCTCTAACTTCCTTACGGAGCCTCATTCCTAATATTATTAAATTATTTTCAATGGATAAATTATAAGTATTTACGTCTCTATGAAACCTGAGTTAGATAAAATCGAGAACTTCAAGCACAACAACAAACGAATTATACCGGTATTATAAAAACCAACAATGAAATAAACATTCCTAAACTACACAATGGAGTTACAGATGTAAAATATCAAAATATACAGGTGCTTGCTTTTGATTTAGGTAATGTTTATCAATGACGCACCTTCCACTTCTACTATGTTTTCGAGTTTGTACTGGAACTGGAAGTTAGTTGAACAATAAAAAGCAATAATCTGCTCAAGTAAATAACATTTTAAATTTTAGTGTACTAATTAAAACATTTCTTTCCCAGGCCATTGCCCAGGCTAAGCTGTAAGCTTTATCTCAATTTCATAATGTTTATGTTTGGTTTATCTTAAAAAAATAAAAAATAAAACAGGATTAAAGGGTCCGTTATGATCAAATTCTAGATATAGGTCTAATTTTAAAACAAAACTTCCATTAATTGAGCCGTACCGTTGAACGGGGTTTCTTTTACTTGACCCACCGCAGCAATCAAACCGAAGCCCTTGAACAGCAACTAAATTAATTAACCGTTGTCTAAGACCAATTCTTCAGTAAATAAAATCGATGGTCAGTTCTCGATTGTTTTAACAAAACCTGCTAGGCGTATCTGCCATTTTCAATTCCAATTAACTTTAAAATTTTCAACTTAATCTGCAATTTATTTTAATATGTTTACCAAATAGTGTGGAAAATGTATCGAAACATTGTTCAGCAAAGGCCTAGGCTACCAAGAGAGAAATTTGAAGCTACACAAAAAAATATACAAAAAACACTGCATTTAGAGGTTAAAACCCCCTATAATCTAGGAATGAACTATTTGGTACTCGAGATCGAAACATCGAGAGCTTCCTTTCCTATACTCTTATACGAGCAAGATATATTTGTATGTATGCATTTATGCACATGGATCTCTAAAATGACTCTATTTTCTTTTTTGCAAATAATTTAGCTCATGGATATAAATAATATTTATATAGGTCTCTATGAAAGGAAAATCTTATTTCGTTATAATCTTGGATTGAAATTCTGAACATTTTATATTGGATTTATGGAGTTAAAAATAAAAACAAAATTAGTTGTAAATCAAGTCAGAGCACAGGTAATTCAAACCTTTTTATGCTAATATATAGTGATCCAGAGCCTAATTCATCATGAAAACAAAATAGTTGCTGTAAACAGCTGAATTAACTGTTAATTAAAGTATGCACGTGCTCCAGTTAAACATGTGATTTTTCCATTTCCACTGTAGCCAGTACAGCAACTGTATTACTGAATGAAACTAAAATAAAGATAATGTATTTTAAATAGTACTTTATACCATCGGCTATGACTATTTAATTAAATAAAAGTAAAGTGAAAGGATAAAAGGTAGAATTCACGTGTTACAGTTCAAACAAACTCATGCCAGCGAGCTTAGCCCTACTTTAAAACATCCTGCAATGCGAGTGAGACGAGCTCGTCGTGGAGGCGAGTGAGCGGAGGGAACGACCTCATTTTGAAAGAAAAACAAATTCGGCTTGGTATTTTAGCGTGACTGATATAACCATGACTATAAAGAATTGTTTAAGTTTACCGAGCAAATCCTCGGCTCCCAGGTACTGATTGTCAATAACCTACATTAATGATTGTTTACCTTATAAATACTGTACCTTTTTGAATAAACATGTTATACAAACTCCCATTAAATTTGAAGGCAGCGAGGCAGAGAGCTAAGATTCACGTTTCTTTTAATTTTTGGCGGGGAAACAACATCATGTCAAGCCCATTCCAGCGATTTCAAAAACGTAGTTACCTGTTGATAATTGTTGGAAGAGTTTGTGTAACAAGACCGATTAGCAAACGTTAGCAAATTATATACTTGACGGGGGAGCGGTTGGCGAAGGTTTGTGATGCAAAAGAGCTTATGTTATTTTATTGTTTTCTGAAATCCAGCAACAAAGTAAAGTCTTATTCGCTTGGTTTCAAGGATGCGTCGACAGCAGTTCGACGAACTGTATTGAAATACACCAACACAAAGGATTATAAACATAATAAACTGTAGAAAAAGAAATAATACTGTTTAAACTCGTGATTAAATTGGACTACATGCATGTTTACTCCAATCGAAAATCTGTTTGGTGGTTTAGCTCAGAACAGTCCCTTCTTTTGGAATTTCCAAAAGCGAAGGAAAGCAGGCCAAGAAGCAAGAGGTAATAAATTTTTAATCTGTCACATCTGAAACATTTTTTTATACATTTGCTTGTCTTGTCACGCGTCCAAAGTTCGGTACAAAGGGTACTCGAACCCCACTCTGTCTGGAGGCTGGGGATTATTTACCTTACAACAAGTTTTCGGCCTATTCGGCTACAACCTTAAGCACACATAAACTATCATACATTCAGTTGCGGGTAGACAGTGGTTGTGGTACGATGTCGCAAGGTAAATTAGCCTGAGGCAGTGCGCGGCGGAGCACTCTTGTAGCGGCCGCTCTCAGCCCAGCGTAACAAGCAGATGGCATCTCGGCTCAGAGGTGGCCAATTAAAAATGCCCGCCTCTTGCTCCTGGACCACGAATGAACGCGAAAGTCAAAGAAACTTCTATTATATTTTTTGATGGCTGGGCAATCGTTGTTTAAAATGTTTCCTCTGAGTTTGCACTCCAATTTTATGATAACTTTTGTTTATTTCCTTAGTTGTACTGTTAACTTTACATGTGTTAGGGTACGATAAACATGTACGATAACACACATGTAAGGGTGGGTCTCCTCAGCTTGAAAATTTCCTCACAACCAATGTTGCTTTACAATGGTTTAACTTTTAACATGGGCGCTCTACCGTACATAAATATATAGAGCTATATAAGGCTCAATCAATGGCTCCAATTCAGTTTTCCAATAGTAGTTTAAGTTGTAATTAATCTAATTTAATTTAAAACTGTCTCCTCTACATAAAAGTTTTAAAGGGTAACTAAAAATGATCTTACTGTTCTTAAATTTATTTAAAAATAGTTTAATTGCCTTTGTTTTATTTTATTATTAAAATTTAGTATGCCTATATATGTCGAGTGGTGTGGTACTCGTACACTGTAGACGGTCCCGATTAAAGCTGTTTTGTACGTTCTCTTTAAGTAACTTAACTTTAAATGTGATAGACTCTACCTACTTTTAAAAGTTCTCACTTTTTTACTAAACTAACACAAATTTTTATGGAAACTAACAGTGTCTAAATACAAATTTAACATACTTATAGCAGCGTACTTTGACAAAATGTGTAGACATCAACTTGGTAGGCCCATTTGCATAAATGTTGACTCCCATACCATATTTTTTAATTTGCGCGTTGGTTTTTAGTTTTCAGTATAAAAACACGATGAAAAAAGTTTTTATGTAATAAGACTGTATCGAAACTAAAAAATGAAATAAAAATAATTTCTAGATTTTTAGAAAAGTGCGTCGCTAATAATAAGACATATTGAAATCCTAAAATCTTCAAAGTAAGGTAAGAAATATAATATATTTTTTGATATGTTAGGCCTAGTAATTCTAAATCTTTTTTTATGGCTATACAACACACAAGTATAACTCTTTTGCTATAAAAAATAAACAACTCGTGGCTTAGGCCGACAATGGAATTTTTTCTAGCCTTACTCATAAATGGCAATAAAGATTCTTGTTTTTTGATTCTTTATTCAATTAGGCCTACGTGATTCTATATGACCATGGTGCGTTTTAGTGAAAACCATGTTTCATATAGTTCGTTAGATACAGTTTTGCCAAACTTTACGAGGAATCCACAGTGTTTTGCAATTGAGTCTTATTGAGTCTTATTGATGTTTGATAACACATAACAAAGTTTATTATATGAACTTCGCAACTATTGATTGCGAAGTTTTTCTGTGGATAGAATGAAATTTTTAATTTTATATTAAGTGCAAGCAATTAGTGACACTGCAAAAGCCTAGCCAATATTAAAGTAGGCCTAAGTTTTTAGCATTCAAATTTACCTAAATAAAGGAAGTAACTAAGTTTTGAAGAGTGTATACGTATATCAGTTTCCCATTTAATTAATTTTAACATATGTTATTTAAAAGATAGTTTCAATGTATTTTAACAATCGTGTTGACTACCCATGAACTCTAACACTAATTTTGTACAAATGACAACAAATACAACATTGTACAAAAAAACTAATTTACACAATTTAAGCAAAGACTCCTCAAGTTGTTTAAAGTCATACTCTACTTACAAGTCACATATTGACACTGCAAAACTTTGATAAGAATCAAGAGCGATAAAAGGTCCACAACACCGTACATGAACGTCCCGAGCGCATCGAACTCTGCCGACGAACTGTCCGCGAGCCGCGCGCGCACAGCTGTTGAGCTGTTTCCCGCGCGAGGCAACCGCCAATCAGCTGATCGCCAACAGCTGTTTGTTGTTCCACGGCCATCTGATTAATAATTCCCATTGTTGTCTTGTTTATTGTATTTAATTCTGTTTTCGGCCTGTTCTGTTGTTTCAGAAGCTGTGTTTTATTTAGGAATAAGTTAATTGCTTTGGTGGTCCTGAGAAGAACATTTTATTTTTGAAGTAGTCCTACCCTTTTGCAAAATAATAGACTCAATGAAAAAGTAATGTGTTCAGTGTTCAGGGTTGGTAGATGAATTATAAAAAAAGAATATTATCTTTACAAATCTTCTAGACACAATAGCACATGAGTACATAATAAGAATTTCAATGAATTCTTACTAGTGCATGACATGATTTTTAAATTACACAACTTATTTTTTGAAACAAAGACGTGGTACGAACTTAGCACATAACTTAAAATCTTGGCCGTCCCCCATGGGTTTTTGAGATCCCTCTCTCGAGCAACATAAGTTATTTCTCTGGCACAGAAGAATTGTTTTGAAAATTTCATCTCCGGAGTGATGGACTCAGGGAAATCGGAAAAAATTGCTGTCAATTTCATGTCTGGAGATGATAAAATTCGGAGACTATCAAAATTCAGACTATATAGAAGTCTGAAGCAAAATCTGAAATTTTACACACGTGAAGGTTTATCGGAATGTGCTTGTAGCAGCGACGTAGGATGTTTATCACCTTGAGAAATATTTTCGTAAGAATTGATTCATGAGGCTGTGGGTACAAGGTTGTATATCTCATATCTCCACCTGCTCAGCTGCCGCGTCAAACTACAAACCAGTTCGGAGTCAGAGTTATGCAAATTAAAATAAACACCTTGTTGGTTGGTTTCTATATGACATATTTCTAGGGTAAATTTTAACAATAACTTAAGATGGGAAAAATATTTTCTTTTTTCTGATGTTGGGATTACCTGCGCGATTACTCTGCCTCGATTCGAACGTATATATCGCAGTTGATAGCCTGTCGGTTTGCAAGAAGTTTTTTTTTTTAAATTTAAATAAATTGTTAAAATATTTCTTCTAAATTTAAAATTTAATACACCAATATATTATTTTTAATTTTTTTTTTTGAACTAGACCTTTCAACAGCAATGCTGTCAACACCAGGTCCGTAACAAAAATAAACAAAAAGTTTGTTTACAAACATTATTTGACAAATAATTAATGAACTTACGATTTTGAAATAAGTTATATAAATTTAACAAGTTACATTTTATTTCTTCTTTGCACTATATATATCAAATTGCATTTAAAATTTTAGTTTTGAGTGAAATACTTTTCTAGGAATTTTGAGTTTTGAATTGAACCTCGCCTAAGTTTAACAATTCATTCATCTTTTTAAAACTTTTTGATAACTAGTGCATGTGTTGCTAGACATAGAGCGATTTATTTTGATTCAATATAAAAGTTACAATTAATTCTAAATCAATGAAATCCGACCAATCCACTAAAAATTGTGAATATCTGTAATCACCAAAAACCAGCACAAGTATTTACACCTGAACATTATCAGATGTTTAAATTTTTTTATTCAATCCCAATGTTATTTTAATGGGACATTTTGGTATTTCAATGGTGGATAGTGGCTTTATTTATCAGTGAGGTTCTCATAAGTTTTTGGCTCAAACAACTACAGACCAGCCCTATCCAACGACACCAAAAACTTGAAATCGGTTGAGAATTGTAGGAGGAGTTCTCTACACAAAAAAACCGTATCGTATTAGGCCTAAATACACTAGAGTGTATATATGGACTCGTGCACATGTTGCTCGACATCAAGCAATTTATCTTTTGCAATAGTTACATTTAGTTCTAAATCAATGTCATCCGACCAATCCAATATTGTGAATATCAGTGATCACAAAAAACTACAGCTGTACGTTAACAGGTGTTTAAAATGCTCAAACCAATCTCAATGTTATTCAAATGAGAAAATTTCAAATTTAATTTGTGGCAATCCACAAATTAATTTGTGCACTTTCTTTAAGTCCGATTCTCATAATTTTTGGCGGAAACAACTACAGACCAAGCCCTATCCAGCGACACAAAAAACTTGAAAATCGGTTGAGAATTGTTCTCTACAACAACAAATAAACCTCTATATAATTGATTGCAACTGTACTGTAGGTGAGTTTCTCACAAACAGAAAGAAATATATTACAATTACAAAATGTGCAATGTGCCCCCTAGTAAATATATATTTTCGAATGCAATTGTTTAACTAATTTCGTAATGAAAATAGTGTCTAAATAATAAGAAAAAATATTTTTCATTCGTTGAAATAAAAATGTTATATACTTTCTAATATTCTGTACGCTTTGTAAAGAAATATAAAACTTATAAATCGTTGGGATATTTTCATTGGGATCGTTTCATCGTTTTATGAGAAAATAAAACTTAACATGATGTTTACTAATAAAGCAATTAATGCACTCCCAACTGATGACGGAGATTGAAATATCTCAAATGAGACCAGATAAGATTAAAATCTTCAATTAAAGCATTCCATGACATGATTCATAAAATTACCATATCTAAATAGAATCTGCCCACTATAACGATGTTAAAGAAGGAAATCTCGTATCTTATGTGTAGACATTGTTACTCCATTGTTAAGATAACGATATCATCTTTATTAGGATTTATGTAACACATTAATGAGACCAGACTGATTTATTACTACCAAGGGATATAGGCCTATAATTATAATCTTTACGTTTTCTCTCAGTTTTAGGAAAAAATTAATAGCATCGAAAAATTTGATTTGATTTTAGCCTAGTACTGACCTTCTTTATTTAAAACTACTACGAATTATTGTTTATAAAATTGTTTATAAACGTAACTTTAACGGCCACAAATTTTCTCCAACGACGTTTTCCGGAGGTAGCAAACTTTGTTTTAATGAATTATTTCAATTAATTTTCATTAAGTTCCAATTAATGTGCCTAATTAATGGGCATCCTGCGTCTTTTCTAAATCATTATTGTGTATAATTTATTTGAGTGTAATTTTTAAAAACAATGGGTAATTTGAAATACTAGGGTACAATTGAAAGAAGCGAGCCTTTATAGTAAAAATGCCTTTTGGGATATCTATATATATAATTCTGTAAGCCGAATTTCTTGAGCAAAATTGTGAGCGTTGTACAAATTACAGAAAGATGGGAGGGGTCTCAAATTAAAGGTCTCAGTCCCATGCACGAGGGAAAACTATCGGCGTGTCCATAATGTTAATAGGAAATGAGAAATCACATAAAACGTCCTCCATAAGAATAGCATGGGGATTAGAAAAACGTCTGCTTTGTATATATTAGAACATGTGTTATGGTTTAATTTCAAAATGAGACACAGATGATAACATTGAGTGAAGATAACAAAATAATTCACACCAAGAGAAGCAATCTATATATAATTCTGTAGGCGGAATTTCTTGGGCGAAATTGTGAGCGTTTTACAAATTTCAGGAAGATGGTAAGGGTCTCAAATTAAAGGTTTCTGTCCCATAAAGCTTATTCATAAAGTTACAAGGAAATGAGTAATATAGTAAAACGTCCTCCATAAGAATAGCATGGGGATTCGAAAAATGTCTTCTTTGTGTACATTGAAACATATGTTTTGGTTTATTTTAAAACGAGGGACAGATGATAATATTGAGTAAAGAACTATTCATAGCCAAATGACAAAAATTAACCCTAGAGTGGTAATACTATAATAAGACGTTTTGTGGCTTTGAGCGACTAAAAATTCTACTAGGAGAGTTGACCTTACATACTATTACAAATTGACTGTTGATTTTACTGTTGTTGCTATAATTTAAATTGTTAAAAAAACTGAGCGTGTATGCAAATCATAAAATGCGTTCTGATCGTGATACGAGATGCAATGGGCGATGAATTGTGGTTTGAGAAACACCTACATTATTTCCATTAAATACCATAGTGTCTGTTTTATTGCAAGACGAAAAGTGTCAAATGATCACATTGAATGCCAAAGACGCATTAATTGATACTTAAAGTGTATCAGTTAGTGAAGTTATGGTATTCTGTTAGCTGAATTTTCCCAGAAACCTTTAAATCATTTCATAGATCGTAGGATTATAGAATACGAGTTAAAATCAAAGACGTTTGTCCTACGTACTAGAGGAAAATGCAGCAGGTAAAAAACTTCACAACAAAATGGGAAATATATAAGAATTATCATTTTCTGAAAGGTTCTCCTTAAATATTCTCCATGTAGTGATTTTAAAAAATCTGCTTTGTTTACACTAAATCAAGAGTTTTGATTAGGAGGGACGAATATTGACAGCAAGTGAAGATGCACTTTGAGGTGCTGTGTTTAAATTTGGTGATTAAAACATAAAAAAATTTGACAGGAGCTAAAAATCAATTCAATTTGAGGACAAACTATACAATGAAATGGGTATAATACAAAGTATTGAAAGTTTATTAGTAGTGGGGTTTTGCCGGTTCTGGCGCAGGTCAAGGCCAAGCGGTTCGAACCGGCAGTTGTGGTTGACAGTGATGGGTGTGTTTTGTAAGTGGGTCAAGGCCATCCGGAGGGAGTTTTAAAAAAGTGGGAGCCGCAGGGGCTCAGTCGGGGCGGGGACTCGGGACGGGTCGGATCGGAGCGGGAGCGGGCGGGCCGAGGGAGGGGTTGTTTTTTATTTTTTTGTTTATTTATTTTTAATGAATTTAAATTAAAATCGTGTCGTTGTTGTTGTGCAGAGAGGCGTTGGAGCGTCGTACACCGGTGACGCAGTAGTAGACGCCGAAGGTGATGGCGAAAAGGAGGTAGACGCACAACATGCACAGTACGCATTTGAACAGTTGCAGCAGGCGGACCATTCCTCGTTGGTTTGCCGCTTCCAATTGCAGCCTGTTGATCTCCAGTCTGAGTCTGTCCTCTTCCAATCGTGATTTGAGCGAAACGTCGTCCATCATCTTTGTGTGCGTGTTTTTTTTTTCTTTCGTGGTGGGGCAAAAACGGGAGCGGTGTTGACGGTCGGAAAGTTGGCGATGAAATGAGAAGCGAAGACGAGCGCAGTGCATATTTATTGTAGAGTGGTGGGGGGTGAAGAAGAAGAAGAAAAAAAAAACAGTTGTTTGCGATTAAACGTCATTGTCAGCCGTGTCGGACGCTGCAGCCTCGGAAGGTGGAGGAGTGCTGTTTGCAGGTTCGATGTCCTCGCTCTCCATCTCCTCGCATTGTGGACAATTGTAGGAGATCTCCACAGTCATGGTGATGGTGTTGTGTGGAGCGTTGACTACGTCATTCAAAGTTTCAAAAATATCCCGCAAGTCTTGTTGCGACTTTACGGTAAGTGTATTTGTACTTGTCGCTAAAGGAAAGCCGCTCATCGTTCGGGAGTTGGCGAACAAATGGCGAGCGGCGGTGAGGCGGCCGCCTATACTCGGTAGGGGTTCCGTGGTGGGGGAAGAAAAGAGTGGGGGGAGGCCAGTGGTGGGGCGAAGCCTGAGTGGGGAACGAGGGAACTTCGGTCATCGCAGTTCGCCGCGAAACGCCGTCGGGATAGGTTGTGGGAGCCGTATGAAGATAATCGCTAGCTGTAACACAATGTAGAAAATAGTAATACTTTGTTTGTAAATTAAATATTAAATTTATATTTAACCAGAGTCTGCATTTCTTGTTCCTCGTCGTTTAATTCAACAATTTTAACACCATTATTTGTCTGTTCCTCTTCCTCTGCACTTTGTGACGATGAAGACATGGAGGTGCCGGAAGAAGATGATGAGGATGAAAATATTTTGGTAGGATTGACGTATTGCACTGTGATGTTGATCCATCTTAAAGGATAGTTATCAATGAGTGTGAGTAAGTTTTGGAATAGTTCTTCCATCTCTTCTCTGTCGGTAATTAAATGTTGAAAGGAAATGAATTTATCATCCATGTTGTTGTCAGTGCGAGTAATGAAATAAGAATGAGAAGCGTATCGAATGATCCGTAGAATATATGTTGTAAAAAAGAGTGGTGGGGGGGTAATCTCAAGGTCAATCAAATGGAGTTTTAAAAAAGGGCTGCAGTCAGTGACTACAGCTATACATCTGAAGCTTCAACAGGATCAGAAGACCAATCTGATCTGTACTTGCATGCACTTATGATGCATGTACAAAAGTCGTCCTTATAATATGCATTGCACTCTCGACAGTTGACAAGTTTTTCCGGATGGAATTTGATACACCTCTGGGGACAGCAAGTGTGGAAGTATCGTGATTTAAAAATCTTGAAGGTTCGCAATTCCGGTGGCGGTAGTTGCTTTGTCTTGCATTTGCAGTAACAGGATCCAAAGAATTCGCACTTTGTACAGGCTAATCCGTCTACCATCCACCTCCCTAAATCGGTGCATTTCTGTTCACAACAGTAGCGAGGCGCGTCCTTGTTTTTCTTCTCTTCCATGTTGCCGCTTGTAAGTCTAGGCGAGAAATGAAGTTGTATAGTATAGGATAGCGTGTTTTATAGATTAAGAAAAGTGGTGGGGGTAATCTCAAGGTCATCCAAATGAAGTTTTAAAAAAGAACATCTTACAAATGTAAGATGGTTATTTTTATATATTTATGATGCAGGTTTGTCCTTTTCTTCTTCTTCAGGTTCTTTCTTAATATTCTGTTTGTGTTCTTGCTTGTTTGCTCTAGCCATAGCGATGAGTTCTTCAGTGGATAGCGGATGCACCTCTGGAAACTTCAGGATCAGTTTTGGTTGGAACCCTTCTCTAGTCAATACATTGAGATCGGAGCTCATCTCTTCTACGGTTCTATAGTCCTTTCCGTAGATCTTTCCATTGAATTCAATCATCATTCGGTATAACATGGTACCAGTAGTTGTTACCGCTGCGACTGTTGGAAAGCAAATGATGATTTTGTTTGAGTTGAACACTCGTTTTATAGCGAAATTTCACAGCGACGAGTTGTAGTTGTTGTTGTTATTTTGCTTTGACATTTAGTAGTATTTGTGGAACTTCACATTAGTTTGAGTAGACGGAGTGGATGTTGTCCCCGTCTGTGTGGGAAAGAACACTTCATCATCGCAGAAGTTTTGTTTGGAAAACATCCTCTTGTTTGTGACATAAGTGTCGACATTCAAGTGATAACCACCGGCAAGAAGAACTCGCAATTCATTAATGATATTGTCGAGCTGTTCCAAAGTTGTAATGGTGGAGGTATCGTATGATGCACACTTGATCTTGAGAGACATCTTGCTATCACCGACGATTGCACAAGCAACGGAGATGTGTACAGCACTGAAGGTAGTCGTAGACTGAGGAAATTCCCACGGACATTGCTCCATTTATATAGTTTTTGAAACTAGGTCAAGGCCACCCGAAATTGTTTTTTATATAAAGCAACATACCGATATGTGTACAAACACATACCGATATGTTGCTTTATATTTTTTATTTTTTTTTTCTTATTGTCGTTTATTCAGAAATATTTGACAAAGGTGTACAAGAACAATAGGAAATTACAAATTAACTGTTGGCAGTGGGCATGACGTGAAGTGTGAGCTCTGTAGAATTGCTTCCGCTTGGACCGTGGGATGCCAAGTAGAGAGCGCCGGGGTGGATAAGGCGTAGATCTTCGTTCTGCAGAAGTTGGACAAAGCGTTTGGGAAGAAAGATTTGAAATTTCGGTTCATCACCGGGCGAGTAGGGCGCTTCACTCAGCGTACAGTTGATGGCGTCTCCGACAGTTGTTTCCATCTTCTTGATGGTGTGGATGATGTAGTGCTTTTCTTCTTTCAATTCTGAACATCTCTTGGTGGGTAGGATGGTAGACTTGGAATGTTTGTTAAACTGATCAACAAGTGATTGTAAAAACGTCTGCGATGCCATCTTTACTTCTTCTTTTCTGTTGATAATATTCTTACTCTTGCGAATCTGCGTGCGAGGTGTTGACTGCTCGGAGGCTAGAGTAATACTCATGCTGGGTCATGCCCGTCCCCTCGCTTTTATATCCTCCCCATCCCCCACCACTCTGTTGGAGATACGCGTTCAAGCGATAAGCGTTCTTTAAAGCGCATTGGGATTGCCGATGTTTGAAGTTCTTCGATGAAATACAAATGTTTGCAAAGTGACACTGGAAATCCCTGTCCACCTGAACATTTAACACTTCATGGTTTGTAAACGCCTGTATCCAACTGGCTTTCTCCAATCCTTTTGTGTAGATAATTTTAAATTCTTTACAATAATGATTCATAATGTGCGGCATCATACTGTAGTGTATAAAACCTTCGTCCCATCTCAAGTTGTGAAAGTGTTTTACCAACCATTTGTTTGTCACTTTCGCTTTGGTGGTTAACCTGTTGAACGGTAGAGGCGGTTGGAATAAATAGTGATAAACTACAGATGTATCCATATCTAAAACTACTAACTCTTTTATGATAAAACTTCCGTCGTTACCGCGGAACGCTTGAAATTCAATTATACCTCGTCTTACCTCCATTACTTCCGATTGGTTGGAAAACGAAACTCGTTTATTCATGACGAAGGTTGGTAAACGACTGTTTGTAAAACCGTGGTGGACATCCTTTTATAGTGGAGGTTGTTAGTTTACTAATTGTTGCACGAGTCTTCTTCATTCATCTCTTGGGCTTGTTCATCTATATTAAAGTTAGTTTGATAGTTGTGCAACTGTCTCCACATATCAACTTCGTGAGGTATTCTATTGAAGATGGACGTATCTACAGGACCGTATAGAATCGGAACATACGGCTGTCTATCCAATGTATCGGTCAAATACTCTTTTATAATCGCGCTTGAAAATATCAGCTGTTTTAGATATCTTGTTATAGGACCGGTAGCACAACTTAGACTGTAGAATTCATCTTTTGTCAGGTGTACCTTCATGTCGTGCTTGGTTAAATCTCGAAAGCGAACGATTTGTCCACCTCGATGTTTCACTATATCGATTTCGATATTCGATTCCAGCAGACTTAATTTCGTCCTTCTTCCAAATGTGTTGTTACTCAAATAACATTCCAAAAGATGTAGATGTTTCCTAAACGATTCCCAGGAAATTTCAGTGAAGGCCACCATTTTGGATCCATGATTTAAAATAACAGTTGGTGAATAATCCAATGATTTTATAACTCCGGCGGATACGCTCTTTGTCATACACGAAGAGATGGGATAGTAGATCCTGAGAAATACTTCTGCCAAAATATTGGTGGAAATGGTGTCGTCGATCTTTCTTCTTTTTACTCCTTTTTCAACTTCCTCTTCTTTTTTCTTGTGTTTAAACTTGAGGAACTCATCCATTTCTTGTTCAACTTGTTTTTCTATATCCAAACTATTGTCAGCCATGAGAGGCGTAGTTTCTTCTTCGTTAGTATTTGCAGTAGGCGAGCTCATCTTGCGAACGATGCTTCCCATACGACGGTCAGAAATATAATGAGATTTTCATTCTTTTTTTCCCCCTTTTATAACATTCGCATCAACCTCAAAACAGTTTTTTACAACACATTTTTAACGATTCCCGTTAATGGAGTGTACGTCACTATCTTGTCATGTAAAATCAGACAGTATGCCGAAGTTCCATCCGGTACTGCTTCTTCAAACTCCATTTCAATTTTTATATCCACACTTGACGACTTTACGGATTCATTTTGTTTTGAACAATCGATAACGATTATCGGAGCTTTTGAATAAAACTGATCCGGTGATAATAGCGGTGT
Source organism: Neoaliturus tenellus (assembly GCA_030545055.2). NCBI lineage: Eukaryota > Metazoa > Arthropoda > Insecta > Hemiptera > Cicadellidae > Neoaliturus > Neoaliturus tenellus. The sequence goes on along the minus strand of CM061531.1, from coordinate 246,433,989 downwards.
ATTTGTCTTTCCGTAATATGACGATTGAAACCTCGCATACATATCGTATAAAATGGAATAACGTTTTTTGCTGAACATTACATTTAAATTGTCATAAGGAAAGAATTGAGAGTTTAGGAAAACTTTGCAATTTTTTATCTTGCAATGGTCAAATTGACCGGCGTGCGAAGTTATAACATCTTTTCGTTTAGTCTGGAAACCGAGTATTATGTACCGTGCCCGTTCTAGATAAGTGGACGTCTTCACAGTCCATGTTTGTCGCTCTGTTTGAGGTAGTGTGGGATATTCATGGAATTCCCAACTTCTAAACGGCATGACGATATCACGGTCAGATTTCAACTTTCTCAACAATACGATTCTGTGTTCATCGGCTAATCTGACATGCGGTACTCTCCACACGACTTTATCCAACTGTAGTTGCCATTCCAGTTTGGCTTCCGTAGTTCCAGGGTCTGCAAGTATCAAGTCCTTATTAGTTGAAGATCTGAGTAATACCAATTCTTGTTTGACATTTATTATTATTCGTCTGTAATCTTCAGCGAATCCCAAAAGCAAACGTAAAGGGACATGAAAGTCAAAATGACCATTGGAATCCGGTGTTATAGTGTTATAGTGTTATAGTGTTATAGTGTTTATCGGGAGCAACCCATCCGGCGGTGACTATTGAATTTTTCTCATGCGGTGTTAATGATGTTAATCCTTTCAGTGTCGTTGTTAGACCGACCTTTTTTGTTGAATCAACCGTCACTCCTGATATTTCATATCTTATTTCATCAAAAAGATATGCCATCGGGTTATTTATAAATGGAACCGTTGAACCGGTCTTTCCATCCAATTTTAATACCCGTCCTTCGATGTACAAGTAACTTTCACACGGTAACGTGTAAATGTCCTGTTGTTGAATGGGGATCCTTATTTCATCGTTATTGTTTAATTTTGATGAAGTGTAAGGGTTGTGCGTGTGATATTCCTTCTCCCATAGTGTTTCGTCGAACGTCGGTCCTTGAGATATATCCAGGATATCCATTGTTGGTAAGTCTTAGTCCGATCTTTTGCAGGAAACGAATGTTGTCCGGTGTTAACTCGTCCAATGTTGAAGAGCTACTGAGGTCTCGGCTCTTCTGTTGCGGTTTAAATGTCAATCCCATGTTGAACTTATGACACCGCTCTTATGTGTAACCGTATTGTAATGGTTTCTCCTCTAAAGTCAACACTGTTACCGTCCTGATCCGATATGTTCAGTACGATGTCCGAAATGAAACTGGTGTTCAATGGCAGGTATATTAGGTTTTGTGGTTTCTCAACTATTTTAAAACCGGGAGCCACTGTTGGATAAAATGTATGCAAAATATGTTGGTTTACTCCATCTCTATACGATCCGTGTATAATATTGCATGTTATATCAATACTGTTCACCTTCAATATTGTCACTGTGGTATCGCCTGTATGAGTGGTTCCAGGATCTAAGACTTTTCTTTTCTTGTTTGAAAACCCGAGTAAACTGGCGATCGACTGTTCCAAACTGAAATCTATATAATACTTTGAAGTGATTTCCGCTTTTAAAGTATTGTTATTTCCTTTTATACTGATATTTTCTTCTCCTAGCTGCTTCTGTAATACTTGGTTTATATCGTCTATTTCATACGATCCAGTAGATAAAGTGATTACCTTCAATTGTGAATAATTTCCTTTTTCGTCTTTACTCTCGTAATAATGTAGTAAATTGTTTTTTCCCTCCGTGACGTTGGGAATTGAATTGTACGTAGTAAAATCCAATAGTGCAGCTTCCCACAGTCTATCCTTGGATAAACGTAGTGCCGGGAAAAGAGTGCTTTTCAGTGTGGATGAATTTCCACTCAGTGACACTGTATACGATGACATCTCAAAGTTGACTGACACTTTTCGCTAAAAACTCCAAACATAAATGTCCGCATATTTCTGTATTGTTGGGTTGTTCTCTTTTGTAATTGTAAAATATATTTCTGGAGTTCCGAAAATAATGTTGAAGTTCTTTCGGCGGTGGTAGATTGCCGAAACTGTCAAAGTAGTAAACGTTTTGTCCGAGTTTCTTATAGCATACCCAATGAGTTCCTGGACCATGAGTGGAATCCAAATTTACTATTCCAGTTTCGTTTTTCCATATATTATTTGGTAATGCGTCTTTCATAAAAACTCCTCTAAAAAATGGTATTCTTAAACATTTTACATAATTTGATAATTGATGATTTGTTAAAGCTTTATTTGGAATTATCAATTGATTGTTCTTATTTAGTACACACGGTATGGTCTTAGGTATAGGCCTGCTCCGTTTTTTACCATCGACCAAACGGAAGTTTTCTTCGCCTTTGTTTTACGAGTTCTACGACGTCTTTTCTTAATGTTTCCACCTCTTTTGGGAGCTCTTTTCTTTGCAGGTCGTCCTCTACGACGTTTCCCACCACCAAATTTTGTTTTCCCCTTCATGGCTGTAGTAACTGCCCAAGCGGCTGCTTTTTCCGCAATGCTCGCGTCACTTGATTTCACTCTTTGCCAAGCTTTTTCAGCTAGCACTCTATCCGCTATCGATCTATTTGTCGTATCTGTAAACTTGGAATACGCTATATCGTGTTGTTTGCAGGCCTGATCCAATTTATTAATACCGGGATCTCCTCTTGCTAAACGTTTTGCCAACTTAGTTCCGGGTCCGCAATATTGATAGCCTCCGGGCAGATGAAATTCGTATGGTAAAGCGTCTATTGCTCGATTTAGAACAGCACCAACAGGAATCCGTCTTAGCAGGGATAACGCAGCTGATGGTGCGCCTATGGAAGAGATTGTGGCTTTGATGTCCAAGCTTTATTCATTTCAACTATACATAAGTGAGAAAGAAGAACAACAAGTTGTAAAGAAGGCAAAAGGCATTAAAACATCATATCTAAAGAAGAATGTACAATTTGAACATTTTAAAAGATGTCTGTTCGAAAATATAGAAACCACAGCAACTTTTAATACAATAAGAAGCTTCAACCATCAAGTTTACAGTGTTAAACAAACCAAATGGGCACTAAGCTACAAGGATGACAAGAGGCATATCCAGCAAGACAATATACACACTCTTCCTTTTGGACATTATTCATTAACTCCTATCGACCAATAAAACCTGTTCTTCGTCCTTTCACCTACTTCCTTTTTTCCTTTCCGTAAAAAAGAGGGGAGCATGGCAAGCCCAATGCCATGCCCCCTCTTTTTTACACAGCTATTATTTGGCCTTGACCCATATTTGTTAATGATATAAAAGATGACAAACCAGTCTGAGGATTAGTATTTTTTAAACCGGCGTGGAAACAACATCTAAGAATGGAAGGATTGAAGGATAAGATTGTACATGAACTTCATAAACCGGCAAGAAGGAAGTTTCCAAGAAGGAATACAGTTATAAAAGGAATGAACGATCTATACCAAGCCGATCTCATAGAGATGATACCACATAGTAAATTGAATAAAGGGTTTAAATATATATTAGCTATTATAGACTGTTTTAGCAAGCTCGCTGACGCTTTACCGCTTAAGGACAAGAGTGGGAAAAGTGTTACAAAAGCTATGGAAACGGCTATTAAAAGAAATAAACTTGTCATCAAACATTTACAAACTGATGATGGAAAAGAATATTTCAATAAGGAATTTGCGGCATTAATGAAAAAATATAACATAAATCATTATTCTACAAATTCGGAAGTCAAAGCTTCGATAATAGAACGATTCAATAGAACATTAAAAGGAGCGATGTATAAAACATTTTCCAAACGAGGATCGTACGTGTGGTACGATATATTACCGCAGCTTATAAAAGAGTACAATAACAAGTATCATCGCACTATTGGTATGAAAAATATCCAAGTAAATAGCGGCAATGCTAAGCTTGTTTTAGAGCGTATTAAAAAAAATACTGCTCCCAAAATTGAAAAATTAAAACCTAAAAAGTTTAAAGTAAACGATAAGGTGCGTATAAGTAAATACAAAGGAGTTTTCAGTAAGAGATATCTACCAAACTGGACTAACGAAGTATTTACAATCTACAAGGTGCAGCCGACAATACCAGAAACGTACATTTTAAAGGACAACAAAGGTGAACTACTTCAAGGCGGATTCTATGGGCATGAACTATTGAAATCAACAGTTGGTGACGTATATCTTGTCGAAAAGGTTTTACAAAGAAAAAAGGATAAAGTTAAAGTCCGTTGGTTGGGATTTGACAAGAGTGAAGATTCTTGGATTCCTACAAAAGACTTGGTATAATACTTTAATAATTCATTATGTGTTGAACCTTTAAACAAGATGGATATTGTACAGCAAAAGGAACGATTTAATATTAATAACATAGATGAATTGACGGTGGATAGTGACAAGTTAAACCGTGGTAAACATGGGGAATTACTACCAAACTCCATAAGATGTTTGATAACCGGTCCTTCAAATTGTGGAAAAACAAATGTTGTTTTCAACCTTATAACTAATCCAAAAGGACTACGTTTTAATAATATATACATTTTTTCAAAATCTTTGCAACAACCTAAATACCAGTTGTTGGATAAAGTGTTAGCAAGTGTACCAGAAGTAAATTTCTACAAGTTTAATGCCAGTGAAACAATTATGCAGCCAAATGAAGCTAAACCATTTTCTGTATTTATATTTGACGATGTATCATGTGAAAATCACGATACAATCAGAAGTTATTTTGCAATGGGGAGACATCATAATATTGACAGTATTTACATTGGTCAAACCTACAGTAAAATTCCAAAACAACTTATAAGAGATAATGCTAATTTGTTGATAGTATTCAAGCAAGATGAAACAAATTTAAAACATATATATAACGATCATGTGAATGCGGATATGACATTTGATAAATTTAAAGAGATGTGCGGCAAAGCGTGGGCTGAAAAGTATGGCTTTCTCGTCATTATGAAAGATGAAGCTATAAAAGATGGAAGATATCGAATAGGGTTGGACAAATTTGTATTAATCCATTAATTGAATGGCAGTACGTCTAGTAATGAATCAGACTTCATAGTGTAAACATGGTGAATGAAGAAAAACTATTGAAAGAAATAAAATCACTCAGTGATTCTATTAGGATGAAGAATCGCGCATTAAGGATGGGTTTAAGTGAAAGAGAAGAATTCCTAGAGACTACATTTAAACCTATTACGGAACCTTTAAAACAGATATCAAAAACCATTGGTAAACCTCGTTATGAAGGAGATGTTTTACTACCAGTTTCTAAACAAGAAGTAGAAACGTTAAAAAAAGACGATGATGATTCATATACAAGTGCTAGTGAGTTTTCGCAAGAAGAAACAAAAGAAGAAGAAGAACCAATTGTTGAAAAAGAAGAAGAACAACCGATACCTGAAGCAGAACAATCAATTCCCAATCTAACTCAATTGAGTAGCGATTTATTACAGCATGGACCTCTTGGAAGGAAATACATAATGAAAATGCTACATGACATGAAAGCAAATCCGAATTTAGGTAAATCACACATATACGGAGCAAGGATTGATGGGAATGAATTAAAAATAGGTGATTCAAAACTTGAAATAACTGAAGACGATCACATCATTATTGGTGAGCATAAATATAAAGGAACAAAAGGGTTATATGAATTAATTTTTAAAAACATACCACTAAGATATTCAATCAAAGATTTAAATGTTTTTAAAGAAATTCTACAAAATACCAACGCTCATAAAAGGAATTACTCAAAGGATGCAATGATTAATCGTTCACGTGCAACGAAATATAACATCGTTATTAAAAAGCTGTTTCCTCCTCGAAAACTGCCAACATTACGTACCGCACCGGCGGTGAAACAACCGCTAAAAAGAAAATCTTTATCACTTATGGATTTATCACTTCTTGAACAACATGGCAAAAAGAGTAAAGGAGATACTTCAACATCTGGTAAAGGACTGATGAAAAATCTGTACAATACAAATGTGATTTACTACAAAGACATCAATAAATTGGTTGACAGAATGAGACTACTACATGAAGCCATGGAAGCCGGTCATACGGGATTAAATAATGAATGGGTGGCTCTGGTTGATGAACTTAGGAATCGCGGCATAGTCGTATAATTGCCCGCGGATATAAAAGAGTTGGAAGCGTATAATGTATCAGTTCTAACATGAGTGTCGACAAGTTCGGACGGTACTCCGCGTTAGGGGTGCAAGTCGGAGAAGACAGAAAAAGAGGCGGTTTACCACAAACTCCTGAAGGTGACTATAACATAAGTAATAAACGTTTAAAACTAGTTAAAGATCCAAAAGAAGATACTGATGGAGCAAATTTAAAAACAGTTAAAGAAGCTACTTCTACATCATTGAAATTAGACAAGAATACTTACGATATCAAATCGCATAGAATAATTAATGTTGGTAAACCAACTGATAGTTCTGATGCAATTAATAAAGAGTATTTATCATCTGAACTTTCAAATACTTTAAAATTGCAGTGGGGTAATAATTTAAAAGATGGACAGACATATGATGCTGGGAATCATAGGATAACAAACGTGGCAAATCCAAAAAATAATAAAGATTCAGTTAATAAAGAATATTTACATTCTATAATACCGGAAAAGACTCAACGCGGATTTTCTTTTTATAAATTTATAATAAATGACATTGGATACCCAAAGGAAGACGGCGATGCTGTAAACCTGAAATACATCAAGGACAACTGTATTTTACAAGATGGTGATGAAATCGATTGTCATGGGAAAGTGTTGTCAAATGTAAACCAAAAGACGCTGTTACTATGGAACAATTATCTAAAGAATTAAAAAGGGGAACATCAAATTTTGTAAAACATGAAGATGCCGTGCTAAAGCGAGGAGATACATTTATACATGGAAATGAAAAGTTTGATTTAATGCAAGGAAATAATGATGAATGGGATGCAGGACATAAAACAATAACAAATGGAAGATTTGGTATAAAAGATACAGATGTACCTCTAATGGTGCAAACATTAATTGCGAGTGGTGGTACATTAGGTACATACAATGGTCGTAATAGAAGAATAAAAGATATTTATCCTGGTTATGAAGATGATGATTGTGTTACATTAAGACAACAATAACTTGGGATAAACACTTTGGGACCAAATATGATGCAAAGATGAAGAAAATAATTAATATTTTACCAGGAGAAGATTTAAATGATGCTGCTACTATTGGACAAGTCATAACAACGTCGAAAAGTGATTCGACTGCTTACACGTGTAATGATAAACGTATTATGCAGTTACACGATCCCCAACATCCAAAAGATGCTGTAACTTTAGACTGTTTAATAAGAATAGTGGGCAATTTACTTATCGATACCCACAATCATATAGCTAGTACAACGAGTCATGTGATGATTCAACCCGATGAACGAGAAGCTTGGATTAAAAATAGAATTATAAATCAGTATATAATTAATTTGAATAATTAAGTATTTAAATATAAAAATTGTGCATGTGTTATTCATTTATGTAAAGCAGCTCGTGGAGTAAACACGCTGGTTATATAAGACGACATAATAAAGACCGCAACGCTCAGTCGTCGTCAAGACAGCGGCAAGAAAGGACGTGGTATAACATCAGCTGCGTTATCCCTGCTAAGACGGATTCCTGTTGGTGCTGTTCTAAATCGAGCAATAGACGCTTTACCATACGAATTTCATCTGCCCGGAGGCTATCAATATTGCGGACCCGGAACTAAGTTGGCAAAACGTTTAGCAAGAGGAGATCCCGGTATTAATAAATTGGATCAGGCCTGCAAACAACACGATATAGCGTATTCCAAGTTTACAGATTCGACAAATAGATCGATAGCGGATAGAGTGCTAGCTGAAAAAGCTTGGCAAAGAGTGAAATCAAGTGACGCGAGCATTGCGGAAAAAGCAGCCGCTTGGGCAGTTACTACAGCCATGAAGGGGAAAACAAAATTCGGTGGTGGGAAACGTCGTAGAGGACGACCTGCAAAGAAAAGAGCTCCCAAAAGAGGTGGAAACATTAAGAAAAGACGTCGTAGAACTCGTAAAACAAAGGCGAAGAAAACTTCCGTTTGGTCGATGGTAAAAAACGGAGCAGGCCTATACCTAAGACCATACCGTGTGTACTAAATAAGAACAATCAATTGATAATTCCAAATAAAGCTTTAACAAATCATCAATTATCAAATTATGTAAAATGTTTAAGAATACCATTTTTTAGAGGAGTTTTTATGAAAGACGCATTACCAAATAATATATGGAAAAACGAAACTGGAATAGTAAATTTGGATTCCACTCATGGTCCAGGAACTCATTGGGTATGCTATAAGAAACTCGGACAAAACGTTTACTACTTTGACAGTTTCGGCAATCTACCACCGCCGAAAGAACTTCAACATTATTTTCGGAACTCCAGAAATATATTTTACAATTACAAAAGAGAACAACCCAACAATACAGAAATATGCGGACATTTATGTTTGGAGTTTTTAGCGAAAAGTGTCAGTCAACTTTGAGATGTCATCGTATACAGTGTCACTGAGTGGAAATTCATCCACACTGAAAAGCACTCTTTTCCCGGCACTACGTTTATCCAAGGATAGACTGTGGGAAGCTGCACTATTGGATTTTACTACGTACAATTCAATTCCCAACGTCACGGAGGGAAAAAACAATTTACTACATTATTACGAGAGTAAAGACGAAAAAGGAAATTATTCACAATTGAAGGTAATCACTTTATCTACTGGATCGTATGAAATAGACGATATAAACCAAGTATTACAGAAGCAGCTAGGAGAAGAAAATATCAGTATAAAAGGAAATAACAATACTTTAAAAGCGGAAATCACTTCAAAGTATTATATAGATTTCAGTTTGGAACAGTCGATCGCCAGTTTACTCGGGTTTTCAAACAAGAAAAGAAAAGTCTTAGATCCTGGAACCACTCATACAGGCGATACCACAGTGACAATATTGAAGGTGAACAGTATTGATATAACATGCAATATTATACACGGATCGTATAGAGATGGAGTAAACCAACATATTTTGCATACATTAGTAGTGTAAAATTGTAGGGTCTGGGACGTGACGTCATCACGATGACGTCAGCAGTGATGACGTCATCAATGACGTCACTAATGACGCCACCAATGACGTCATAATGACGACACATGACGTCACACCCATGACGTCATGGTGACGTCATTACCGCTGACGTCATCATGATGACGTCACTGACGTTAATTAGGTCAAGGTCACGCAAGAATACAAAAAAATTTTTTTTTTGCACTTTTGCGAATCCTCAAATTTTGCTGAGAAATTGAAATTTCTCGAGGAACCACAAAAGTGCAAAAAAATATTTTTTTTATTCCCTAGCGATCAGACTCTCGACCTAATGTATCCGTCAGGGGTCATCGACCCGTCCCAGCAGCCCCACTTGAAAAAAAA